>CM028379.1:147173726-147298088 GCA_013146195.2 Codonopsis lanceolata | reverse complement strand
CCTAATCGGTGTGCTCGTGCTCAATCAACAATAAATTAAATTTCCCGTCCTTAATGCACCAAGTCCTGACTATCGTGCTCCTCACGCACCCTTAAAGAGCGTGAAGAAATGAAAACCAAAAATCTAGTTGCCTGCTTCATGAGAATGACGTCGTCAACGAACGATCCCAAGCTCTATAAATACGGCTGAAGAAATGTTATCCTGAATTAATTTGAACTTGAACATTTCCTCTCTCTTAAAACATTTCTTTCTCCAAGTAGAAACTCTCAAGGGAAAAATAGAAAACGACGTCGGAATTATGCCATGCGGGGTTGCAGTTGCTCACTCACCGGTATTCTTATCGTCCCCCAGGGTTTCGCCTATGTTTCGTAAGCCTACAATATCAGTCTCTTCTCCGTCAACACTAGTTCTCCATCAAACGTCGACGATCATTATTCCTTCGTCGGCGAAGGATTCAACAGCTCCGGCCTTAACTATTAAGCTTCTCAAACAGATGAGTGGGTTTAGTCGGGACTTTATGAAGGAAGGACCGATTTGTTCTATCCCGCCGTCGTCGTCGCCGGCGGCGGCTTTGAAAAGGAAGAGACCGGCGAGGATTGACGTTCCGAATGTGGCGCTGAGTTTCTTTGAGGCGGCTTCAGATGTGAAGAAAGTGGATGAGTTCGCGGAGGTTGAAACATAATAGAGGATGGGGAACTTCTGTGTATTGTGCGCGAAAAGAGGTATGGAGGATCGATACTCTGGTCGTTGAATGAAGGAAACTATTCAGCTTGTATGTTCAATTTGAGGTTTTTGATATTTAAATTCTGATTCAGTACTGTTATCAATACTATCGGTAATTCTCGAATCCTGCTCCAACTTATGTCTAATTTCGAGTACTAATTAATAGTTCGATTGATATTGCAATAACGGAAAATTCTCAAAGTGATCCCTTTTTGACTGTGTTGCGGAACAAGATTAGCAAATTTGAGCTGTTCCTTACTCTGATGAATTCAATGAGTAATTGAATAAAAACGTGTATCGGTATATATGATTGAAGTTGACTTTTAAATCAATTGAATAAAATTACTGAAACATATAGAGAATGGAGAACATTGTGGTGAAGTCTGTGGATATGTGAGATATCGAAGAATTTGTGACTGATGAAACTTATCTCGAATGCAGTGAAATTCATTTGAAGTAGGGACTGGTTGTAACAGATTGATTGGAATTGAACCACAGATAAATGCTAGTTTGCTGGGAGATTGTTATGGTGGAGTTGCAGAAGCCCTTACAGTTGATCACAAACCTTCAAGGAAAGATGAAAAAGAAAGAATCGAAAACCTGGTAAGTAGCATTGCCCCTAAAATGATCAGCAGAAAGAATATCAAAATATTTTGGGGGTGTAGAATATCAATTATCATCCATATTTTAGCTGATTGAATTTATTTTGAAATGTCTTTTAATTGCAGGGTGGCTATGTTGATTCTTGTCATGGTGTTTGGAGAATACAAGGCTCACTTGCTGTCTCAAGAGGTATTGGAGACAGACATCTTAAACAATGGGTGACTGCAGAACCGGAAACACGAATATTAAGCATTAGACCTGACTACGAGTTCTTGATCCTTGCATCTGATGGACTTTGGGATAAGGTAAATTGCCTCAATTATGCACACAACTTTAAGATTAAGAGTATAATTAGCAACAAGTACGATTTCTTTCTTAAAACTTAAAAGCTAACAAGCATTATACTCGTCTTTTCCAGGTTAGTAATCAAGAGGCAATAGATGTAGTTCGCCCTTTCTGCGTTGGAGTTGACACCCCAGACTCGATTTCTGCTTGTAAGAAGCTCGCCAACTTATCAGCAACAAGAGGCTCTGTCGATGACACGAGTGTAATGGTGATTCAGCTACCTCATTTTCTCCCATGACTCGTGTGACGGTAGGAATGTTAGAAACTCAAATGTTAACAAGATTCATATACCTGATTACTTACATGTGCTTATTGAAGAGGCTTTTGAATTTGGAACAGCTTGTTCGTTTGAACATGTTCAGTCTAATTCCCAGTCATGTTGACTATTAATACTTGATTAGATTTTAAATGGAAGGGAGATTACTATGTAAATATTTTCCCCTCTTAAATGAATAGTTAATGTGCATTTACTCACTCTCTCTCTCTCTCTTAAGCACTCACACATTTTAATTAGACATGGATTCTTATAAAATCTTGTTTAACGGAAGGGTAATGACGTAATGTTAGGGTCATTTTAATAGTACTCAAAATTGAGTACCAAATGACGTGACAGCTGACATGACATTAGTGGATTCCTATTGTTTACTAACTTGTTGTGTCAAGGACAGCTATGTGTACCTCTATTTTGTTATACCTGAGAGTTGAGGCAACAAGTTAGTAAAAAATGGGAACTCATTAATATCATGTCATTTACCACGTTATTTGATATCTAATTTTGAGTGCTATTAAAATGGTTCACATAGCTTTCGTTGTCAACATTGTTGATGTTTGCCTTGTATTTATATGTGAATTGAGCGCATTCTAACACTCTTGGTCACTTGCTAATGTTTTGGATTTATCTTTCCGCATCCTAACTTTCACTAAACCGAGTGATGTGTAATGGAGAAAAAATAATTAGTGGTATTAATACATCAGTCTATATAAACACAATATTTTTTAAGTGACAAACACTACCTCTCATTGATCACATATTCACGTCTCATGAGTCATGAGTCATGATAAAGAAAGAAAATGGTGAGTGTTATAAAGTAATCGGAAATTGAGGATAATGAGTATGTTAAAGAAAGAGAGAGAGATAGAGTTTTATTTCGAGCTGTATTTTGGGGTGATTGATAACTTCAGGTTGTTCGGTATTTATAGTCGAGCAGCACATTTACAATTGACAAACATTGAATGTTTGGCACACAATTCTTCTACCTATACAATAGCTTACTATTCATGTGATTGACTTTTCATAACACTTCCCCTTGAGTATAGCATTATAAGTTGAATAAGTGTGTCTCGATAAAAACCTTTAAGTTGAAAAACTCAGTAGGGAAAAAATCGGACATAAGGAAAAAAATACACAACTTAAATCTGAATCGTGTGCATGGGTTATCTCGTTAAAAACCTTTTTATGGAAAACTCAGTGGGACAAAACCATGATAAAGGGAAAATGAGTACAACCATATATGCTCCCCCTTGAACTGACAAGGGTCAAGAGAAATCACCTTTGTAAATTTCGTAGATTTTGCATCTCAATATTGTGAACATGTTTTCTAAAGGTTGTAGTGGGAAGTGCCTTCGTAAATAAATCTGCAGCTTTATCGCTTGATCGAATATATTGGATGCTGACCTCTTTCTTCTTTTTAAGTTCTTGAGTATATAAAAAGAACTTCGGGAGGATATGTTTAAACCTGTCACTTTTGATGTATCCCTCTTTACTTTGGGCGACACATGCGGCATTGTCTTCAAATAATACTGTTGGGTCTTTATTGACAGATAGTCCACTGGCATTTTGAATATGTTGAATCATAGATCGAAGCCATACACACACTCGACTGGCATTTTGAAGTGCGATCATCTCAGCATGAGTCATAGTCCACTGTCATTTTGAAGTGCGATCATCTCAGCATGATTTGACGATGTAGCAACTAGCGTTTGCTTTTGAGAACACCAGGAAATTGCAGTGCCACCCATCGTGAAAACATAGTCGATCTGTGATCTGGCCTTATGAGGATCAAACAAATAACCCGCATTTGCAAAACCAACTATTTCATCATTTGATCATTTATGATAAAATAATCTCAAATCGATCGTCCCTTGAAGATAACGAAATATGTGCTTGATACCATTCCAGTGTCTCCATGATGGAGATGAACTATATCTTGCCAATAGACTTGTAGCAAGTGCTATATCCGGTCTAGTACAATTAGCAAGGTACATGAGGGTTCCAATAGCACTTAAGTATGGTACTTCAGGACCAAATATCTCTTCATTCTCTTCACAAGGACGAAATGAATCTTTTTCAACATTCAGTGATCTATTAATCATGGGGCTAGTGAGAGGGTTTGCCTTATCCATATAAAAGCGCTTCAAAACCCTTTTTGTGTAATTTGATTGGTGTGCAAATTTTCAACTATGCAAGTGTTTTATTTGTAAACCAAGACAGTATTTGGTCTGTCCAAGATCTTTCATTTCAAATTATCCCTTTAGGTAATCAACTGCTTCTTGGATTTCCTTGAGAGTTCCAATGATATTCAAATCATCTACATATACAGCGATAATTGCAAATCCAGCTGTCGTATTCTTTATAAAGACACACGGACATAATTGATCATTCACGTATCCGTCTTTCAACAAATGCTCACTTAAACAATTATACCACATGCGTCCGGATTGCTTTAATCCATACAGTGATCGATGTAGTTTAATTGTACATAATTCTTTGAGCTTTGAGCTCAGTGCTTCAGGCACATTGATTCCATCAGGAATTCTCATATAAATATCGGCATCTAATGACCCGTATAAATAAGCCGTTACAACATCTATGAGATGCATATCTAGATTTTTCGAAACCGATAAGCTGATTAGATATCTGAATGTAATAGCATCCATTACAGGAGAATACGTTTCTTCATAATCAATCTTAGGCCTTTGGGAAAAACCTTGTGCAACAAGGAGAGCCTTGTATCTCAAAATCTCATTTTTCTCATTTTGCTTTTGAACAAAAATCCATCGGTATCCAATAGGTTTCACAGCTTCAGGTGTGACAACGATAGATCCAAATACTTTTCGTTTATTCAACGAACTTAATTCATCCTTCATGGCATCTATCCATTTGATCTATCATGTCTCTTTTGACATTCAGATACAGATTTTGGTTCGGGATCATCAGTCTCGTCATTAATTTCTTGTGATACCGAATAAGAGAATATATCATCAATATTCTCTATTTCATCTCGGTTCCATATTTTTCCATTACACATGTAATTAATGAAAATCTCATGGTTATCATTGCCTGCAGGGACTTACTAGATTTGCATGATTGTGTGTTTCTTCAGGAATAATTTCACGTTCGTGTGTTTCTTCTCGAACACTTTCATGTGATTGAGGATTTTTAATCACTTTCTTTTTTCGAGGATTTTTATCCTTTGAACTAATGGGTCGTCCACGCTTCAGGCGTGTCTTAGATTCATTTGTTATTTTATCATTTGGTAGTCCTTTAGGTATTTCAATTCGGACATAAGCATTTATAGCAGCTACATGTGACTTTGTCACTCTCTTTGTGTCTATAAATGCATCTAGCAATTGATTTGCTACATTTTGTAAATATATGATCTTTTGAACTTCCAGTTCACGTTGCTTTGTGGGAGGGTCAAGGTGCAATAACGATGATGTGCACCATTTGATCTCTCTTCCCACGTGTTTCCCCTCTTCACCTAAAGGTGGAAACTTGTCTTCGTTAAAATGACAATCTGCAAAGCGTGCCGTAAAAACGTCACCCGTTTTTTGTTCAAGATATTTTATTATAGAAGGGGATTCATACCTAACATATTCTCTCAATCTCCTTTGTGGTCCCATCTTTGTGCGTTGTGGTGGAGCAATTGGTACATATACCGCACAACCAAAAACCTTAGATGAGATAGATTCGGTCTCGCCCGAATGCCAATTGGATTGGAGAGTACTTGTGATATGCACTTGGCCTGAGGTGAATTAGTGCGGTTGCATTTAAAACAGCATGACCCCATAGAGAAGTAGGGAGCTTTGTTTCCATCATTAATGGTCTGGCAATAAGTTGAATACGTTTGATCAACGATTCAGCCAAACCATTTTGTGTACGAACATGAGCTACTGGATGTTCAACATCAATCCCTATTGCCATACAATAATCATTGAATGCTTGAGATGTAAATTCACCAGCATTATCAAGTTTAACTTTCTTGATCATATAATATGGGAATTGTGCTCTCAGTTTGATTATTTGTGTAAGGAACTTGGCAAATGATGTATTGCGAGTTGATAATAGACATACGTGCGACTATTTGCTTGAAGCATCAATTAATACCATAAATTATTGGAATGGTCCACTTGGTGGATGGATAGGTCCACATATATTACTCCGAATTGGTTCCAAAAACGATGGTGATTCATATCCAACTTTAGTTGGTGATTCATATCCAACTTTAGTTGGTGATGGTCTAATTATCAATTTTCCTTGAGAACAAGCATCACAATGGAGTTCATTAGATTGAAAAATCTTCTGGTTTGTCAATGGATGACCACAAAAATTCTCAATAATTCTCCCCATCATTATTGATCGTGGATGCTCCAATCGATCATGCCAAGTTTTAAATGTTTTAGTAAACTTCAGGTTTACTGTAGAATATGATTCAAATATTCTTATGATTGTACTATACAATCTAGAAGATAGAGATGACAATTTTTCCAATATACACTTGCTTCGGAAGTGTTTGAGATAATGCAAAGATATTCATCATTCCCCTTATTCATAGTCTCAATATGATATCCATTCAAATAAATGTTTTTGAAACTTAACAAGTTTCTTTGACACTTAGGAGAGAACAATGCATTATTTATCATGAATTTCGTGCCTCCAGGCATTAGGAAAACTGCTTTGTCAAATCCTTCAATTATTTTGGCATTACCAGATATAGTGTTGATATTAGCCTTGTCAACTTTGAGATAAGAAAAATATTTCTTATCTTTAAGTATGGTATGCGTAGTAGTGTTGTCCGCAAGACATAAATCTCCTCCTTGGATTTTGGATTGAAACATATTTGTGATTTATTTCAATATGAGAGAAATAAAAATAAGATGAATAAATATGATAACACATTGAATGCAAAATATATATATAAACTTTATTGTGAACATGCTAGTATATATAGGAAAAATAGATAATATTCCTATATAACAACATGTTATTTTTTCCACAGCTTCTATCTCGAACTCGGACCATAGCTTTCATTCCTATGTTAATTTATTGTTCATGACCAATATCATCACTAATGGTATTGGTCATGTCAACGTTGGTCATATCACCAAAATCAAAATGAAGATCTTCATGATCATTTTCAAGGAAATTTGTCTCAACATTCTTTTCTTTTTGTGATCTCTCATAGAGATCAACTAGATATTTCGCCGTTTGGCATGTGCGTGCCCAGTGGCCTTTCATGCTACACCTAAAACATGAACTTTCTTTATTGTTTTGACGCACATTTTGCCCACTTGAAGAGTTGTTTCTATCATCATCTATGTTCCACTTCAGGTGGCGAGAGGAATTTCCATTATATGGATAATGATAATGATGATAGTTATTTCTTCCACAGTCTCTTCCTCGGCCTTGATTTCGACCACAATCACGACCTTGTCCATGATTTCATTGGCCTTGACCACTGTAAGGATAAAATAGGCATGACCTATTTTAGTCTTGTTTTCACCTTTCTTGGCCAAAATTTTTAGTTGCATCATACATAATTTTCTTGTCTAAAGTCATTCGTAACTAAATCTTTAATTAGATTTAGGTTAATGGTATCACAATCTTTTATTAGATTTTGGTATATCTGAACTAGTAAAAATCCTAGGACGATATCTTTGATTTATGGTAAGAAAATCATGATTTTTTTTCATTAGAATGGATTACTCATTATTCTACGCTTCACTACTAGGAGGCAAGAGATCAATTCGAAGTACCTTTTAAAACCTTTTTCTCGATATTACTGCTGCAGGAGCATATTCGAGGCATGAAATGTGGATAATGTCTTCTCCAACATATCATATTCAGTGATGGTTTCCCCACATAATTTCAATTGTGAGGTTATTTTATACATCATAGAATTATATTCACTGATGGTTTTAAAATCTTATAGGCGGATATGAATTCAATCATAGTGTGCTTTTGGAGAATGACCGTTTTCAAATGGTCATATCTTTCGTTCAAATTTTTCAAAAAAACGAGTGGATCATTAACCATGAGATACTCCATCTTTAGGTTTTCGTGAACGTGGTGTCGTAGGAAAATCATGGCATGAGCCCGATGTTGATTACTTATCCATTCATTATTACTTCGTTGGATAGTATTTTCAAGGCTTCTGGCGGCCCGGTGAGTTTCGTCATCTATTTTCCAAGACATATAATTTTTTCCCAGATATGTCCAGCCTTTCAAATTCGAACTTAGCGATGTTTGTCATTTGTGAAGAAAAAACTATAAAAATGAAACATATATATTAATAAAATTATGATATGAAAATTGTATTTATATGATAATCAGTACATGTTAAAATGTATGTTGAAAGCTATTATAACTGCTAACAGGACATACATGATACAAAGATAAGTAATAAAAATCTGAAAATCGTTTGAAGGGTATTCAGCAACGAAAATCAATGCGGTTCACACAATAACAAGTATGATAATAATCATCAATATTGGGTTAAACATTTTGTAGAAGATGATATAGTATTAAGAGTTTGTGAGGTAATAAAAATGTGAGTAAGCTATTAAGATGTTGTATATATGGAGGAAAAAAAAGACCGTTTATGACCGTTGCAGGAGAGAGATAAAAATAAGTTAACTAGCCGTTAGAGGAGAGGGGTAAAAATGTAAAAAAATTGGTTTAATAGAATTACATTTTTATTATGTATATATATATATATATATATATATATATATATATATATATATCTCAAATAAAATAATTCAATCGCCACGCTAAAGCCTTCGTTTAAAAGTCAGTAATAAATATATATGTATATAAATTATTCATATATTGAATTGAAAGTATAACAATTCATAATATATATGTATATATATAAACATTCAGTTTATAGCTTGAGGTTATTTCCGCTCAAGTATCAACGAACATATATATTATGCGTAAAATAATAAATTATTATTTCGTTATCTCACCATATATTATCGACGGTGGTTCAGTCAACTTTTTCTTAATAATGTTGATATACGATATATATTGAAGTAAACTAGGGACATAAAATAAAAAATATATCGACAAAAAAATTTATCGTTTAGGATCGTTAAGAGTAGAACGATCGTGCTGATAACGTATTATAAAGTAATCAGAAATTGATGACAAATAATGTATTAGAGAAAGAGAGAAAGAGAGAGGAGTTTTATTTAGAGATGTATCTTTAAGGTGATTAATAACTTCAGGCTGCTTGATATTTATAGCTGAGTAGAACATTTATAATTGCGATGTTTGACACCCAATTCTTCGGCCTATATAATAACCTACTGTTCAACTGATTGACTTTTCATAACAGTGAGTACTTTTTGAAATACTCCCAAGAAAGGTCAGTTGTACTAATGCTCAAAGTTGACCAAATCTGACCCGAGTTTGACAACAAAGTTTTAATACACCATTGGTGCGAATTGGAATATGCTTCTTTTTGTTTCGAGCCTCAAAGGTCAGACTTGATAGCCGGGATTTATAGCTTCTTTTTTCGCTCAAGGGACCTTTTTGGGATACTTTTCTTTTGGGTTAATTGCAAAAATAACCCGATCTATCTTAGTTTTTTCATTTTAAACTATATGTTGTTTTTTTATTCATGAAAAATCTTAATCTAAGTTTTTTTTCTAAATAAAGCCTTACGTCCAAAACTCGTTAGTTTTGTGACGGGAAGGTAACTGGACGTTCGACATAACCGCCTACGTGGATTGGGCGGGAGTCTTCACGTCCACGTCATTTTCCTGCCAAAAAATAATTTAATTTTAAACTATGTCCTATTTTGAAATTTCAAAACCATCCATTTTTTATCAGATTTTTTTTCAAATTTGATTGTAATACAAACCTCGTACAATTTTTAAAACTTTATAATGAATCCTGATAGTTTGAAAATAAAGATATATGGTAAGTTATTTATTTTTTGCGATTAATTAACTCATTAATTTTGCTAGAAATAAATTAAATATGTTTTAATCAACTTATTTTTTTTGTTCGTGCAAAATGAAAGGGGTTCAAAATTTTCCTTTGGTACGATCCTCCTCAGAAAGCAGCCGTGCAAAAGTAACAAATGTCTTTAGTTTTATTTGGTGATATCATGCTTGTTCAACTTACTCTTATTATAGTATGGAAATATAATGAATTGGGGTTGCTTTTGTGGTTTATCTTTGTTATTGGATATATATTTAAATGGATATTAGTAAACCCCTAATGTAATCCTTTGATTTTATTTGGTGTTTATGACTAGTGGAAATGAATGGAATGTTTCTTATTTGATTATATAATCATGTCATAACTATCAATACAAAGCTTATGTGATGTCTCATTGCTATATAATCATCAAGAAACACATACGAGTTAATAACTCTAGTTTCATACATACAGTTCCATACATACATAGTTTGCCAATGTGATGTGTTTGACCCTAGTTCCATGCATACATACAATTTGTCGTAACCCTACTTCGGAGTCTCTCATTAATACCCTTATAATAAAATGAAAATTGTTTGATGAATTAGTATATGTGTGTGTGTGTATTCAAATTGTCATAGTTCATTAAGAAGTTTTAAAAATTGTACGTGATTTGTATTGCAATCAAATTTGAAAAAAAATCTGATAAAAATGGTGGTTTTGAAATTTCAAAATAGGACAGGGTTTTAAATAAAATTATTTTTTGGCAGGAAAATGACGTGAACGTGAAGACTCCCGCCGAGTCCACGTCGGACGTCCAGTCACTTTCCCTTCACAAAACTAACGAGTTTTGGATAGAATGTTTTATTTGAAAAATAAAAAAAACTTTGGATTGAGGTTTTTCATGAAAAAAAAAACAAAAACAATAATACATGCTTCAAATCGAAAAAACTAAAATAGGCCAATATTTTTTTATTTTTTTTGCAATTAACCCTTTTCCTTTTCAACTTTGCTTCAACTAGTGACTTCTCTAGTTTATTTCTTCGTTTTTCTAGTCTTTGGTCTTTTTTTGTAGGCATCTAGCCTTGTGTACCAAATCATCGTTGGATAAAACAGTGTCATATACAAGTAGATTAAGGATCATTAACAATTTTTGAATCACATGTTTTCAACTACAAGAATAAGTCAATAAGTTACTTCATCCGAAACAGTCAAAAATCCATTATACTATATTGCAATGTTTTGTTTAAAAAGTTTAATTTCAAAAATTATATTTATAATCTTTATAACATTTTAATTTTTTCATCCACACCTTCACATATTGAGCATCCTCATGAATTATTGTAATTATGATCAACTCTCATGCTAGTTATATACTACATACATTCCTTAATAATCGTCCTCTTTGACCCGACATGCCGTTTTACAAAAAAGTAATTGATTGTATTATAAATATTGGTGTGATGTGTGATTTCCTTTAATGCCCTTATGCATGTGGTCATAATTAAAATAGGATTAAATAATTATTTGGTACCTGAACTATACACAAAATATGCATTTGATTCCATTATTTTTTTCGAAATGTGTTTGGTCCTTAAACTCGATTTTTGTTAAGAGATTCCCCTTTCACGGGGTTACCGTTAGTTTTGCCGTTAAATTTTTTTAGAAATTCCAAATTTGCCCTTACATCTTTGGGCATCTTATGAAACCCTAATTTTTTTTTTTTTTAACCAAAACAATTCCATAAAAACATTAAAAACCTTCTAGTTACTACCAATCTTATGAACCTTTGTCCCCAATCTTATGAACCTTTATAAACCTCAATTCTCCATCATTCTCTCACATTCAACAAATACTTCTATTTAAACAAATCACTACCAAAAATGCAAAGAACAATATGAAGCCAAATCCATTCTTCCCCTTTCCCTTCTTGTTTCTGCCGCCGACGACCACCACCGTCACCACCACCCTCTTTAAATCCCAGCTTAACCACCACCCTTTACCACACTAACATAGCCCTCTTTGCCCTTACGTGGTCCCGCCTCCCTCCACCTCATCCTCCTCCTTCACAACTTCACCACGCGGAGATGACGATGATAAATACAACACCACCGCCGATGCCAAACCTTTCCTTTTTTGGAACAAACACGGCTCCAAAAACTCACCCTCCTTCCTACCTCAATCTTCATCTCTCACATATCCGACAGCTCAGGCCAAACTTCCACAAGCTCTTACGCCGTCGCCGCCCCTATTTCAGGTCAGCATGTCTCTCCCTGTACCAGTGCGGGAAACTCTCTCTGCTTCAAGTTCTTTCTCACCATTGTCGGACTTCAACCATCTCAGTCTAGCCGCTTTATATCCCCCAAACCCGAGTCCAGATCCGGCAGATCTTTTTCCATCCATCGCCGGTCTCCTACAATTTTGAGCTCCGCCGCTACAACTACATAGTTTGCCCACTAGATCCACTTGAGTCGAAGGTTAACAGAGAAAATAACCCTTCTTTATGCTTGCCTAGGAAAGGGAGGTTAAGCTCAGATCAGCGGTAGGTCGGGTTCCCCAATGAGAAAAGAACCTTTTCCCTTCTCTATCTAGAATCTCCGGCAAACCCTATGATAATAATAGTGGTATATTGAAAAGGTGTTGGGTTGATTCAGATCCGAAGTAGAGAATCGACTGAGAAAGAAGGCAAGAGACTAAAAATGGAGAAGGAAGGAGCTCTGGCGCTGTAAAAGAGGGGAGGCCTCCGGGCATACAAATCAAAAATCAAAATGAAAACGTATAATCCTTGCTTTTAATTAGATTTGAATTGTAATAAATAATAAATAAAAAATGATGCAATTGTAAACGTAAGGGTAAATTTGAGATTTCAATAAAATTTTAACAGAAAAACTCACAGTAACCTCGTAAGGGGGGAATCTCACAACAAAAACCGAGTTCAAGGACCAAACGCATTCAAAAAAAAAAATAGTATGACCAAACGCATATTTCGTGGATAGTTCAGAGACCAAATAATTATTTAATCCATTAAAATATGTTTTTAAAAAAAAAGTAAGGGCAAAATGCTAACAGTGTCTTCCTTAAAAATAAAAGTTTTGAAATAAGACAATTATTTATTTATAATCGGAAAGAGTATCTCTTAATTATTAGACTTTTCAAACATGAACTATTTTGATGGAACAAAAGTAGTACTCCCTCTGTCCCCAAATTATTGTCATGCTTTCATTTTTCGTCAGTACCAAAATAATTGTCTTGTTTGTAACTTTCCTTTTTAGGACAACATTTTTACTACTTTGTTCTACTTTTTATCTTACTTTAATTATGGGCAACATAAACCTGAGCCACATACACATGAACTTTAAAGTAAACTATACATCAAATTAATATTAATAATTCAGTCAAATGTGTTTTCTTAAACCGTACGCCAAGTCCACCAAAACGAAAATTTAGGGACGGGCAAAGTACAATTTATTTCAAGTGATAACTTTTCAAGTTAAATGAATTACTCCCTTCGTCCCTAAATTATTACCCTTCTTTTTTCGTCTGTCTCAAAATAATTTTTTTGTTTGAAACTTTCTTTTTAGGACAACACTTTACCACTTTTCATCTTACTTTAATTATGGGTCATATACACATGAGTTTTAAAGTAAACTACACATCAAATTAATATTAATAATCCAATTAAATATGTTTTCTTAAACCGTACATCAAATCCACCAGAACGATAATTTAGGGACGGAGGGAGTAATTTAGTTCACGCATTATGGATTAGTCTACACAATGTTGTATGGGCCATAGGTTCATAAGCCCATACTCCGTAGTAATGTGAGTTCAAGACATATTTGAAACCTTTGGGGCTGACATTTCTCTGGGGTTTGATGTGGTTATATTTTAACCGTGATTTTTTTTATCTTTTTTGCAAATTTCACTAAAAGAAATGTCATATTCACTAAATAATTTTCCTAAGAGCATCCTCAATGTGTATATTCTTAATATGATTTTTTAACTGGGTCTCACTGTCACCTACATATTTTTCTTTTCTTACACACATAAGAATAAATCTTTCCATTGTATATTATTCTTACACAACTTCTTACACAAAAAATATTAAATTTAACAACATCCCAAAACCATTCCCCCACCCCTTCCCCCCCCCCCCACACACACACAAGGCCCTGCCAGCCGCCTGCTTTTGCAGCAAAAAGGAACTTCCTAAATAGGAAGCTCTCTCTCTCTCCTAAGTGTGTATCTAGATGGCCATTAACACATTTACCAACGCATTAATAAGTTGATTTTTGATACAGTGGTGATGCTCTAAGGAAATTAAATGTCATATTCACAGCTCATGGCGTTGACCTGTCCCTAATAAATTACTCGCTCCCATTAAATGTCATATTCACAGCTCATGGCGTTGACTTGTCCCTAATAAATTACTCGCTCCCTCTGCTCAGGTCAAACAATCATGTTTAAAAGTTAAGGTTTTAAATTTTAAAAAAAATTGATATCTCAAAAATGTCTTTTGCAAGTTTAAAACAACTTATTATGAATTCATTCAATCCTACTATGTACCAACATCTGAATTCCAAAATAAATGAAGTGCTCTTCATTTATCAGCCCTCATTCTGTGTGTTTCATTCTTTAAATAGCAATGTGAACTTAACGAAAAGTGTTGTCAAATGGGATCTCTCACTCTCTCTTGGGGATGGTAATTTCAAATCAAATCGTGGGTATCCAAACTGAACAAAACAAAATCGTAGTTGACGGTTATTAATTGGTTTGACTGGATATGGGGCGGTTAACATGGAATAACTGAAATGAAAAATTGGGGAACAATTAGATTTTGGTATTAGTAGTACGTACATGCCTCATTACCCACCTCATTCCCCAAAGGAAAATGATATCCTTACCACTAACACTACAACTTTCTTTACAACTAAGCCTTGAATTGGGAAAAGTTGTTTTGGACAAAGACAAGTTTGCCCTTCTTCAAAGCTTAGTTGTAAGGAAAGTTGTAGAAATAGTTGTAAGGCTAGCAATATTGTTCCCCGAATTGCTAGTAATATGAATTTTACCCCTATTCATACAAGTATTTACCGTAACAAAAAACCCTTAACATTATTCTCGATTACGCGAATTCACCGTTCAGTGCGTTTAGTTGCTCACTCATCTTTATCACTTCAGACTTGCATCTTCGGCATTCGATAGAAAAATTATGATTAATCAAACCTATCTACAGCCATCGATAACAATCGATCAACCAAACACTACCTATATCTCAATAGTGTCAATTTCTTTTGTTGTGAACGGTATGGCTCAATTATCCAGTAATGGGCAAAGTCCGCCCCCCATGGTATGGACTTTTGGGTTTATTGCATCAAGGCAATTGCGTTAGTATTGGACAAGACGATTGCGTCATACAAAGCGGTTGCGTCACCATGGCAAAGTAACCGCGTCGAGCTTTAGAATAGTCTCAGTACTTGAAGCGGTCGCGTTAAGCGACCGCGTTGTTTTGGCAGGTATTCACAAAAGATAAAGCGGCTGCGTCAGAAAGAGGAAGCGATCGCGTCACATGGAGTGAAGCGGTCGTGTTGGTACGGCAAAACATTTTTTATGATTCCTTGTTTAAGTCGGTTTAAGGTTTTGTATTGTATCTTTATATATAATTGTAACCCTAGAATGTGCACAAGGTTTGCTATTAAAAAAATCGAAAGTCCATTGACCCCAAACTCTCTCTCTCTCTCTCTCTCTCTCGATCTTGTTATTTCTCTGTGATTGTTTGCAATTGGTTTCGTTTTGCACAGCATCTTCCTTTCTATTTCTCTCTCGTTATCTCTCAATGTCTGTATATGTTGACAAACAAGTTTGAGGTAAAAAATCACATGGTTTGAACTGAGAATGTCTGATTTAATAGATACTTTCTCTAGGATATGAGTTTATTTCTCATTTATCATAAAAGATTGTACGATATATAGTAACCTTGTCTCATGTTTTGAACAATATCTAATTCAGTCGAATGGATTGCATTCTTTCGGTACTTTTCTCAATTAGACTCAGATCTTTAAATTTGTATCTAAAACAATTTACATATGAAACACAAAGTAGTGCTTCATGATTCTTCCTTTATTTATGAAATTTAAATATGTAGTATACATATTTACATGATTTCTCTATACATCCATATATGCATATAGAACAACATCAACATTTATTTAAACTAAAAGAAAGTTTATATGTTATTGTAAAAGTTTAGCCATAAAGTAATTTATATCAATATTTAATACTACTTTTACACTTATTACGAAAATGTGATTGCATCATTTAGACGAATGTTTCCTGGTAATTAACTCTTCAGCGATTTTTTCTGAATCATCTGTGATTCAACTTATGCATGTAATATTACATTATTACTGCTACATGTAAAATATACTTGTATCTGTAATTTTGTATGCATTGAATAAATTTTAATATATAGTTTTTTTAGACTTAAGATTATTATCTATCTTTTATTATTGTAACTTAATTTAAAAAAATAATATTTGGTGAATTTGTGACATGCACAACAACATAATCAGACCTTTTAGTTTTTTTGGCTTAATTATGATGAATTTTAAGTAAAAGTATTATCATTTATCAAATCATATTAACTTCATTCTCAAATTCAATTTTATGCCCCATAACCGCTTCATTCCCTAATGGCCTACTCCCGCACCTCCCTCCCTCCCTACCCAAAGTAATGGCCTATGTTATTATTATTTCAATTGTATGTTAAAATATTATTTCAAATAAGGGTATTATAAGTTTAAAAATTTGAATGACTTAATTTTTTAAAGTAGATTTTTTTTGTGAAACATCCGAAATTGAAATTATAGATTCTTTGCTTACAACAAAGAGAGTACTCTCCTTTTTTCCACTTAAAGTTTCGTTTGTTTTACGGAAAATGATTTCAGAAAAATATTTTTTTTTATTTTTCGGTATTTGGTAATATTTGGAAAATATAGTTGACGTAAAAGTTTTTACGAGTCAACAAAACCGAAGCTTTCTATTTATGGAAATAACTTACATACTCTATTTCCGTAAATCATTTTCCAACGAGGTATTAAGAAAATCATGTTGAAAGTTGCACACTTTTCTTCACATTTATTACAATTTTCCAATACAATTATGATTTATAAGCTTTGTATTGTAATAAATTTTTGTAAGGTTTGTGCCCCCACTAAATATATTTTTTCCTGGATCCGCCGGTGTCACCAAGTAGAGTTATTTTTATATTTTTAAAAATCATAATCTCACAAACAAGCACACACATTTATATACACACATCATTATACACTTAAGGAATAAAATTTGAAATATAAATTAACTTTTTCATTGTCCTTTTGCACACTATTTATAATTTATAATATAATAAATACTCACTTTGTCCTAAAATAAGTGTGCACTATTTTATTTTGGGAAATCTCAAAACAATTGTCTCTTTCCTTTTTTAAAACATTTTTTCATGTCAATATCAGTTATATCATTCTTATTTGTGAGATTGAAAAGTAGATGGACCCTAATGATTTTGCACCTTTAAAGATAAAATTTAAGGTAAATACAAGAAAATTACTTAAAGTCAAATAATTTCTAAAAATCAGTGTATGTTTAAAAGTGGACTTTAATTGTACGAAAAATAAAATATTAAAATGTTATTCCGACATATTTTTATAAAATTTACCAAACGCCTGAAAGTAAAAGACAAAAAATCAATTTTCACAAACTATTTGTTCAAAAAATTATTTTTCGATTATTATTTTCTTTAAAATTAATGGAGCCTAAAACAATATGCTATTGCATAATAATAGCCCATAGAAAATAGGGCGCAATTCGGTCAGTCTCATGTGATGAAATTATAACCGAGTCCATAATAGTTTTTTTCAACCGCTAAATTACATTTTTGGGGGATAAAATGATTAAGATACCTTTAATTGAACAACAAAAGCGCGCACAAAGTCTAAGCACAAAATTGGGCATCGCAAAGCAAAAGTCGTGCGTCGCAATGGAATATTGAAGTCCCGCCAAAATTAGGCATCACAATGAAAAAAACGGACGTCGCAATGGACAATTGAAGTCCCCCCCCCCCCAAATTTTTTGCATTGCAATGTAAACATTAGGCATCTTAAAGCACAATTGAAGTCCGTCAAAATTTGGGCATCGCAAAGAACATTTAAAGTCTGTCAAAAATTTGGGCATCGCAGTGTAAAAATCTCTACTCAAATTTGAGCATCGCCATACAAAAATCACTGCCCATATTTGGGCATCAAAATGCACAAATTCTGAAGAAAAAAAATGAGATACTGGGATAATGACAGACAGAGAAAATGTCATTGACTACTACTAGTATTCTGAATCCTATTAGAGGAAAGAAGGAAACCACATTACTTGATGATGAGACCTTCAATATGAAAGCAGCTCTGGACAGATGCATATTGAGGCCCATTGCATCCTGCTGCAGTGGTGAGTGATTATTTCACATAGTGTTGGCATATGTGTGATTATTTACATTTTTTCCCCTTTCCTTGTAATTGATTGTTATTTACTTATTACTAGTGAATTGGTGATTTATCCGTACATTGCACAATTTGTATTCGGGTATAAAATCATATATTCAATCAAAGTTGAATAATATACAATTAAAAAGTTTCATATGAACAAAATAAATAAAAACTAATAATCAGTAAAATCAAATAAAATCACATAAAATTTTAAAAAAATTATTATAGATTTTGAAATACTTCTTTATATATAACATTTGTCGTTGAAGATGTACGAGTATTACAACTATTATTGTCACTCACTTAAAAAATCCAAAGACTCTTAAGATTAGTAACTCTAGACGAAGCGACATACTACTGATCATGACTAAAATTTTCAAAATAAATCTGACGCTAGTTTTTAAATAAAATAATACCACCATAATGACCATTTGAAAGAACTCGACCTTCTAAAACATCGTTTCTTAGCCTTGTAATAATTAATCTCGTGCTAATACATAACTCAAGTAAATGGTCAATGTTACGAACCAACTTTGATGAAGTTTCAACCTTCAAATTCAACTCATGATTTGATATTTCAGAACAAGAAATTTCTTTTAAAACTTTAGGAGTATCTATATCGTTTAAAATATCAACGTTTCTATCAAAATGATACGGAAAATCTGAAATTAAAAACAATCTTTCTTTTGAATTGTTCTTCAATACCATGTAATTATTTATTGAATTGATCATATCAAGAATCGGATCTAAAATAACTCTCTCTTCCAAAAACGATGAATCATCGAGACTGCTTTTTTTGTACACTTGGAGCGATTGGATCATTGAATTCCTTAAGCAAATGTTGATTGAGAATATCAACATAAGCACAATTATCATTTGGTTCACCAATTTTGTCAATCTTCACAATCCAATCGAGAAAAAAAATTCAATTCTTCGGAACTCTCGTTGAATCCATACTTTGTATCTGATATTCGTTGTCAACCTCAATACATGTGAATCTATCCACAAATACAATGAATTAATAGTGGGATGAAGTATGTCTTTGTATACTCCCTTTTTGGAATCACATTCAATATCTGTCAAAAATCTCCACCAAACACAATTGTCTTACCTCCAAATGAAATATTAGAATATCATATACTTAAATAAAATTGAACATATCAATAAAATATCATATACTTAAATAAAACTTAGTTTATCAATAGAATATCATATACTTAAATAAAACTGAATATATCGATAGAATATCATATACTTAAATAAAATTGAATATAATATACAATTAAGAACTTTAATGTGAACAAATAAATAAAAATTGCACGAAAATTAAAGCTAGAAAATCACATATATTTGAAAAAATTATAATAAATTTTAGAATATTGTTTATATATAATATTTATCATTAAAAACATACGATTATTACTTTTAATTCTATAAGGGTGGTTTTAAAATATGAAGTTGTATTTATCCTTACATACACATAAACTGTACTTTGAATTGCTAATATTAAAACAACGAGATAATCTTTCTTTATACCAAATAAAAGCACCACAAAAAATTAAATTTAAATGTTGGATTGGTAATTTTCAAATAACTTTAAAAAAGCACAAATCTTAATGTTATTCAAATTCCAAGTACATTTGCAATGTAAAAAGATTTCATAGATAAACAAATATGAAAATATAATAATCAATAGATAGGAATCATTTTCACATGATTTTGATTTAAAAAGTATACATAATATCTGATATCTATTTTTTTAATGTTAGTTTAACCATTTCACGCTTATTTGATACACACTTTGATTGAAACACACACAAAATTGTAATTGTAAAACAAATTTGAAAATTCCTTATTAATGTGTTAGTCAACGTAAAAATATAATCCTTCAAAATTATTATATAATTGTTAATTGTTGTATATTACAATAACAAAACTAATGCGGTCTATTTAACAAATAAATAATATCATTAATAAACAAAGGAAGAAGAAAACACACATTTAAAAAGTATGACCTAAATAATACAAAATATAAGATATAACAAAACAAAATTACATGAAGAAAGTGACAGAGAATTATCTAAATGTATTTTCTAGTTTGGAAAGGCACGATTAGATGGAATTGAACTATCTTAGTCATTTGTTAAGTCAACAATTGATGAAAGCCTCGTGTACTTGTGTATGTGAATGCGTAAACCGATATAAATGATAGTTTCCATTATTCTGTACTGATGTATTGGTTGTAAAAAAATGTTGGTTATTGAAATACAAACATATAAAAATAAATGAATGAAAATTACTTTACTAATTAAATAGTCAAATATTAAAATGTTTGTTATATATAATAAAAAAAGAATTTAAGTCAAAATAACAGACTCTATACAAAACCTCCAACACTAAAATATTAGGAATAACATATTCTGCAACATAGTTTTTATACAACTATTCAATAACAAAAGTTATTGAGTTTATATTCTTAGTGTGCCTTTGGAGAAAGTCCTATAACAGATAGTTGATATTTCGCTAGGTCCATTTCCCTTCTTCGGAATATGTAGCCACATCATCCTCTTTATCGCACCAACTCTTCGTTTCAAGATTTCATTTGTCGTCTTCCCCCAAGAAACCCTAACATTGAATACATTCAAACCATTTCACAACTAGGTTTCTTAGATTTTCTTTTTATTTTTTTAAAATAAAATTTTGAGATAAATTTGTATAATACAAATTTGAATTTCGATTATTATTTAAAAAATTGAGAGTTTAATTTAACTAAGCATGAAAAATATACATATCTTATAGTTAATGAATTATATCCAAGTATATATCGACATGCATCTTTACTTTAAAAAAACATTTTATTAAAATAGAAACTTATATCTATCATATCTAGAACTGTCAAAAGTAAGTCAGGTCAGTCCGCCTAATTTTTTGATGGGCTTAGGCTTCAATTTACATGGCCTGGAAAATGGGTCTTTTTGGCCCGGTTTGGCAGGCTCATGGGTATGCTTGGTCCGAAGCTGAAAATCCCACCTGACACGGCCCGACCCGATCACAGAGGATGAAAAAATCAAACGTAATAAAACTTAAAATTTAAAAACCCTATCGGTGTTTGTATCACTCTATCTCTAATTCTCTATGACTTTCAGACCTGAGACTGAAAGGCTTAGACACAGACAGCAGAAAAACTTCTCACTTCTTCCATTTCGGTTCCTCTTCTCCCGACTTCTATCTCTTTCTCTCGCCTCTGCTGCCCACGCCCGCCAGAGTCCAGACGCCATTCCGGTAAGTCCTCACTCCAACACTCCTTAATCCTCAGTTTCTCACTCTAGATCTCTGATCTCCAATAGTTCCTCTATGTCTCTCTATCTATCGCGCTTTCTCTCTCTCTCTCAAAAGTCAATATATGTGTGTTTACAGTCTACCGTGTAATGTGTATCAATCTACACAAAATGGGGATAAGTTAAGGCGGTGAATAACATCGTCATCAATTACTACTTCGTATATGTCTTCTTTTGAAGGCATTGACGGTGGAGCTCTTTGTGAATCTGTCGATCAAATTTGTGATTGTGAATAACTTAATAAAGCAAAAAGACATTGAATATATAAATACTTGGAAGAGAGTAATGGCATGTTTGCAATTTGCAAGAACAGTGGTCGGTTTATTGAAGGAAAGCAATGAATTAGGAATAAATCAATGGTTTGTTTTATTGGAGAAGAGAGTACTAGACTACTAGGTAATAGGTTTAGTGGCTTAATGGAAGCAACCATGAATCGATTGTGGGTTCTTGTTTAAATTGTGAACTTTTTTAATACAAATGATTTTTTCTTTTTTGGCCCATATGCCCGGAGGCCCGAATATGGGTTGGGCTGGGCTTGATTTTTTATAGGCCCGGTAGAGTATAGGCTAGACTCGTTGTCAAGCCAAACCCGGTGGGCTTGGGCTGATAACTCCTAATCATATATGAGAAATTTTGTAAGCATATAAGTTTTTTTTTTCAATTTGTTTTTCAAAATAGATAAAAAAAAATCTTCTGATCCCAACTTTTTATGTTGAACATTTGTTTTATAAATTTGATTTTGACAAAAATAGATAAATAAACATCAGATGTGTACTTTTTGACTTCAGATCTGGACTTTATTTTTTGATCTGATGAAAATGAATTAAAACATCCTAGATCTGTATACTTAGATAAATATTTGTAAAATTAAAGTTTAAATTAACTTTGGCCTATTACCGATTAAGTTGAATAAATATATATTTTTGTAAATGTTGATAAATTTGATTTTGACAAAAATTTAATAGGTTTTTTGAAAGTTTTTTTGCAAATATTATACGGATCTTTAAACTTTATATAGGTTTTTTGGAAATATTATACAAATATAGAATTTGGACTTGAGATTTTTTGTTAATTTAGGTTAAAGTTTTTTTTGCATATATTAGACCTGGGTTTTTAAACATGTAGGCTAGACAAATATATTAAAAAATTTATTTTTTAGCTTTAGATTTAATTAAAATGGAGTAAAAAAATCTCATATATATGTATATATTTATTTATTTATTTATTTTTTGATAGGTAAGCGTGGCCCCTAGTCTTGCCATTTCTCTCACCCCTTGGGTCAGATATATATTTATTTTCTTATAAATTTGTCAATTATTTGTTCAATCTACTCTTAGCCTATGTACGATCTATAGATTTCACATATAATTTTTTTATAGTTTTTATAAGTATTCGATGATTAAACACAAAATATTTGAATGGCAATAGGAGTAGTGCATATGCTGATATTTTATACAATAATTATTTTTTTCGAACTATTACCATTATCAGTGGCAAGTAAATGTTAAGAGTAAATTTATTGTAGATGCTCGGTTACTAATTTGTCTTTTCTATTTACTAATTTATATGAATTGTCTGTAAATTTCATAATATTTCATAATTATGTCTGTTTATATTAGTGTTGTAAGGAGTAAATTATTTGAAATCTGGTTGGTATATAAATTATTGATATTTTTGATATATAAACTTGTTATAAAATATAGAAAACATTTTTATTAGAATAATGGAAATACCTAAGCACATCGGACAACAAATTGGTTCTAAAAATCTTTAAGTTTTAGAACTATAAGAATCTAAAATTTATAAGAATGAAGAAATATTAAACTTTCCATAAAACTACTCATATTACTCATAAATTAAGCTTCAAAACATCTAAACAAAATGATTTGTTTTAAAAATATTTATTACAATTAGTTTACACACTTCACACGGTTGCAAATAACTATGGTTGACAATCATTTTATGTACTCCTTGAAGAAACA
Source organism: Codonopsis lanceolata (assembly GCA_013146195.2). Lineage (NCBI taxonomy): Eukaryota > Viridiplantae > Streptophyta > Magnoliopsida > Asterales > Campanulaceae > Codonopsis > Codonopsis lanceolata. Next base: position 147,274,357 of record CM028379.1, on the reverse strand, counting down.
TTAATTTAATGCTTGCATTCTTTTACTAATTTGTCTTTGTCTATTAAAAAATTTATCTAACATTTATCTTTTATATATCTTATTACATCGATGAATAGCTTTTAAATAAAGTTAGCTAAAATATTAAAGCTTTCATGAGGTAATGTTAATATTCTATGTTGAACAATAAATTATTTAGTAAGCTTGTTAATGTAATTTGTTTTTTACGAAACGAAAAAGATATTATCATTATTTTGGACGTTTACCAAAAATATTTATTTAGTAAACTATTAACTAATTCATTAGTGATGGGACGTAATTATGCTACTTTTATTTATGGTTTTAAACTGGTTTGAATAATAATGCATTGTAATTATTTGTCAATATTATTATTAATAATGGTGGCAAATAATTTATATTGAATCGACTGTTTCATCATTTAATCTTAATTCTAGGAGTTTATATTACAGTGGTGAAGATTTAGAAGCGTATGTCAATTATAAATGCAAAACAAATATTAAATTAAAAAATATATGTGAAATAGGGATATATAATAAATTATTCAATATTTGATATTATTTTGATATTGTATTTCTTGTCATCTCATAAACCATATTGAACTATATTAAATGTTATATAATTTGTTTACATTAAATGTACTAAATATATTTGAAAAGTCGTTTGAATGTGAAGAGTTGTTGTCAACTTCATTAATTGATTTTCGTTTTAATTTCCAAAAAAAATATGACAAATATACAAATTATAAATATTTCAAAATTTAGTAAGTTACTTTTGGCAGGAACTTTCCATAATTTGTCCATCTCCTTTTATATATAAATATATAATGGTTGACTGAATATGTATCTATTGCCTATTATAATAATATGTATCACTAATTGATTGTTATTTACCAATTATAATAATTGACGGAATATGTATCCTAATAGAAGGAAAAGGTGATAGCAAAAGAAATAATAAGGAATTGAGACATCATATCTGCTACTTTCGGAAAAGAGAGAGAGAGGACGGTGAATGTGTGGATATTTTATGAAGAAATTAACGAAAAAAGACTTTAGAGATTTAAAAAAAATTGAATACTTAGGCGGTTATAATTTCACAAAAGGGGATCGACCCGTAATTAATTCTAGAAAAGACAATCGCAAGTTCGCAGGTGTGGAAAACTAAGCTTGCCTAAAACGAGGACCAAACAACTATAGTTTTAGACTTTGTTAGGGCATCCATCGATGGTCTAGCGACCTCGTTTTCTGTCTCATTTATACTTTTTCAACACTCTGAAAAACAATTCACTCAAATAAGCACTCTTTACGTAACACTTTATAAAATATCAAATCCCTCAAAACTCAACTAACAACCCTAACTACCAATAGATTTTTCATCTTTTTTATTTCTATTTTCCTACCATGATTGGAATGAAATATTATATATTTTAAATTTTCTATTCAATGAATTTTTTTATATTTGAATAATTTCAATTACTTCTATTCAAAAATATATGTCAATCTAAGAGGAAATTTATGCTTAAAATACATTTTGATTATTAATTTTTTGTTCACTCATAATTAAGGACGCGAGACAAATATTTTTATTGATTTGAAAAGAATTCATAGTTAATTCACAAACTTAATATTAATAAAATATGAATCTTTGTATTTGATCGATTGATAAAGTTTATGAAGATATAACAAAAAGAATAACTTTCAATGGCAATGATGGGAACATACACTACAACATATTCGGTCTTAAACCTCAAATATCTCAAAAACTCAAGTAACAAAAAGTAACAAACCTAACATCCAATATATTTTTCCATACTTTTTATTTTTATATTCCCACTGCAATTATAATAAAATATTTTAAATTTATATTATGTGAAATAAATGTACAATGTTTTAATGATTTCAAAAATTATTTTTTTCTCAAAATATATGTCAATCTAAGGAGCAATTTATGTTTAAACTACATTTTCATTATCATCTAAATTAGTTTAATTACTTCAAAACTACTTACTCTTGGAAAAAAGACAAGACAAAAAGAGAAAATATTCAATAAGGATGTGCATCAAATTAAATATATTGATCATAATAACTAAACAAAAAGAGAGAGAGAGAGAGAGAGAGAGAAATGCATGGGGAGAAGAAAATTGGAGTAACTATTCCACTATAACTCCCATTAGATTTGGAGTGAGGCTTAAAAGATTTTAGGTGTAGAGGGTGAAGTTGAATGGCATTGTGGGCTTAAGTTTGGCTAAAAAAAACTCTAAAACAATGTTAGAGTGTGAGATTGGGAGTCCATTGGGATGCCCTTAACAAGGTTTTCTAATTAAGTTTTCAAGAGCATAGGCAAGCTAGTGGCTAGTTGGCCACGGACCGATTTTGTATCTGTCTTTTAGGGTTGTTCGTGTTGTATACTTATAGGAGTGATTCGCATATATATGGGCCATAGTTTCCCCAGGGAGGATAGTATGTTCGGTGAAAGTTTGACCGATCCACTTTGATGAATTTATAACCGCTAAACTCTTTAAAAAAAAATGACTTTGGGCAAATGGTTGAATATATCCTTAATGCACCAAACACGTGCGTGGAAAGCATTAGTTCATACATCACAATGCACTATATTGTGTTTCATGATGCACAGAATTTAATCGCGATGTATGATTATGTGCATCGCGATGCATGATTTGAATTGTGATTCATGATTTTGAATCGTGATGCATAATTACATATTGTGTAGCTGATTTCATACGCATCTCTTCCGCCTAGTTCTTGCATCGCAATGCACTATATCGTGTTTCACGATGCACGAAATTTTATCACGATGAATGATTATGTGCATCGCGATGCATGATTTGAATTACGATTCAGGATTTTGAATCGTGATGCATAATTTCAAATTGCACTCAAAACTCATTTCATGTGCATCTCTTCCACATTCTTTTTCCTCCTTTGTCAATACATAATCCTCCAACACAGTCCAAAATTCGTTTACCTTTCGGTGATCCCCGTTTGTTGCTCCAACAATTGAGACTTTCAAATGTATTAGATACAATAACAAACCAAAAAAGTTTAACAAAGAAACCTCGATGGACGTGAAAGGTAAACGTAGAAACCATTTTCATGGCTGGGGGCGTTTTCAAAACAATTTTATGAAAGTACTATTTATTTAGCCGTGAAAAGACATGTATTGTAGTGATTAAAAAACATGTATTGTAGCGGTTAAAAGTTATAGAAAATATATGAGCCAACAATTTTTGTTTAGTATGTTGGAGAAATTACGGGCCGATACACTTTCCCAAACATTTATTCGCTTCACTCTCTCGCTCTTTTTTTCAATCGCTACAATCAATTTTGAAATATTGTTCCTATAATACCCAAATTCAGAGAACGCTGTAAATTTTTATTTTTCTCCCTCGTCGGTGACTTCATTCGAACGAACTAGAACTGTCAAAATTTGGCCCGACACATAGGCCCGGTCCAGCCCATCCGACTTTTCAAGGGCATAAGCCTCAACTTAGAAGGCCCAAAAAACCGGGTCTATTTGGCCCGTGGGTCGTGTTTGACCCGACCTTAAAAAGCCCAAAAATCCAAGCACGATCATATGATTGAAGAATTTAAACTTAATTAATAAATGAAAAACTAAAACATAAAACCTAAAAAGCAAAAAAAAAAATTAAAAAACCTATCAGACATTCATTCAGACTACTTTTTTTCTTTTTTTGCTTTTGGTTGGAAGAATTTATGACACAGTATGATCTATTTCCAAATCATTATTCTCTTTTTAGTTGAAACTCATTCTAAATTGATGGAAGTGACACTTACAAAGAGGAACTAGAGTTGATCTTCCAAGTTCCAATCTAGTTTAGTATGATTGTGGTTAATAATTTTATCGAAACTGATTTATTCAATTAGGTATCTCTATTTGAGATTAGTTAATAAAAAACCTCAATAGTATAAACTTGATAAGAAATAAAATTAAAATACTAGATTGTGTCGGGCGAATCAAAAAATGAACATTTGCTAGTTAGTAACTTAATATGTTTTTGTAAACTAGAACCCTAAAAACTTTGTCTATCCTCAGAAAACACATATTTGAAAATTGAGGACAGTGTGATGAACTTCAATTTGGTTATAATTTTTTAAAAAAAATACCCTTCAAGTTGCACATGTATTTTTTCTTTGGTCTGTAACACTATAGTTTTTTTAGTTTCTATTTCGTTTAATTGTGGAACTTACCACCTTTGTTTATGTTTGCTTTGCTTGCACTTTTGTTCTGTAATTGTGTAAGTATGTGTGTTTTGATGTGTTATATAACTTTTATTAGCTAATTTGTGAGTTTTTTTAATAAAAAAAGTTAATTTTTTGGCCCATAGGTCCGAAGTACTCGCGGACTGAGCTTGAGTTCTACGAGGCCCGTTATTGGTTCGGGCCGCCGTTAAGTAAAACTTGAAGGCTTGGCATGGCCCGGCCCGTTTGACAGTTATAGACCGAACACAAAAAAAAATGAAGAGGAAAGAAAGTAGGGAGTTGAGTGGTGAAAAAGAACGATGGTTACTACATAACTGTTGTTGTTGTTCTTCTTCTTCATCATGTTTGTGTGATTCAAACTAGATTTTCTTTTTTTGTTTTGTGTTGCCATGCATGTAAAGTGTTCGATAAAATATCTGAATTTAATTTTTTTCGTTGTTGAACACTTTTTCGAATCTAGATGCATTAATTTTAAATCACAATGCATCATTTGTGAATCGTGAATCATCGATTAGGATTTGAGATGTAGCAAAGATACATATAATTTTGAATCATTTGTTGATTGTGTACTGAAAATAAGGTAAATGAAGATCTAGTTTCATATGGATTTTGTAGTGTTATGCATCAATATTTTTGTAGCGTGGTGCATCAAATGGATTAGGTAATTTAAAAATATATGCATCGCGGTGTATAAATTGATGCAGCGCGACGCATAAATTGGATTAGATAATTTAAATTGATGCATCGCGGTGTAAAAATTGATGCATCGTAGTGCACTAAGCAAATGATTTCCGCAACGCCCATTCGGTTCATTAAGAGTATCGTAGTATTTTTACTCCAAAAATGTATTTTTCTGATTAAAAAAAATGATGAATTTGAGTGATTAAAAACTTTGAGAAATAAACGAACCCAACTAACTACTCGTATGTTTCTGCATAATTAGTACTAATATACGTGCCCGTGTCATAGGCACGGTGTCAATATGAGATCAATTCAATGAATGTTCGGGATAAACAAAACTCATAACTAACGAGGTAATTCAAACAAAACCCACAACTGAAGGTTTTATATGTAATTGTAGAGGGGTAATTCAAACATAACTCATAACTGAGGAGTTCATTTATAACTCACTTACTTACGAATCAATATGGACCGTCAGTTGTGTAGCACAATTCGACCGCCAATTAGACCCTGAGCTCTTTTATAATATAAATATTATTCGAATTATAATAAATACATTATATTTTGAATGTAATTTTATTATACTATACAAAATCGAATTATTGTAGTTATGCCAAATTTAATATTATTATAAATAATATTTTTTGAATTAAAAAATATTATTATAATACTAAATAAATAATTATTTCGAATTTAACAATTTATGCAATATTATTATTATTTGTTAAAGATGGTGGCGTATGTAAAGTTGTTGGATATAAAGATGGTAGGATATGTAAAAGTATTGGATTATGTGTCATTTTTTAAAGAATATTTTTGGTTTCGAATCAAATGAGTATCAAATAAATTATTTTATTAATTTTTAATGACGTGCGTTTGATTTGATATTTGATTAGGTTAACAGTGTGAGGATAATAACTTTATATGAGTAACTCGTGTTATTAATCCCGACTACATATTATATACCCAACATGACTCCAAATGACACCTTCAATTATTTTCTCGTGTTGATGGGATCTAACTAAACGTGTTACTTCTGTTAGGATCAAAATTTTCCAATGCTTATTTATTGAAAGGAGAAAAAGTAAAAGCAAGAACACTACCAAAAAGCAAAAATAAAAGCAAAAGCAAAATATATTATTTATTATATTTTTAATAATGAGGTTTGTGTTCCGTAGTGAGGGTTGATTGAACTGTCTTCTGGCCCAATAAGCAAAATATATTATTTATTATATCAGTTCAATGAATGGTCGGGATAAACAAAACTCATAATTGACGGGGTAATTCAAACAAAACCCACAACTGAAGGTTTTATATGTAATTGTAGAAGAGTAATTCAAACATAACTATAACTGAGGGGTTCATTTGTAACTCATATATTTACGAATCAATCTGAATCATTAGTTGTGTTCAATACAATTCGATCAAGACCACTAGTTAAACCCTGAACGGTTTTATAATATAGATTATTTGAAAAGTCTCAATTTCATTATCCGGCCCGTCTATGCACGCCGAAGAGATTGTTTTAACTTACAAGCCAATAAAAAAAATAATGGTTTGTGGATTTTTCGTCCACATATTGTTGTAATGATTAAAGTAAAAATAAAATAAAAATTAAATTACAAACAAACTATCAAACCATAGAAGTATGCAAGTGAAATCCACCCTAATTAATTGAGTATTACTAAAAAAATATAGACAAACAGGATTTAAATCGTCCAAATGCCTAGTTTATATTACTCCACTGTTAAGTGTGTGTATATATATATATTATTCCATCCATTCCGGTCAAAGAGATTACTATACCATTCTGGGATGTTTTATTTAAAAAGTCAACTTTCAAAAACTAATGCATAAAAATGCTATTTTATTACTAATTGGCTATTCAAAGTGTTATTTTTTATAAAAAAATGACTTTCGAATTGAAACTATTTACCCGAAATGAAGGGAGTACTAATAAATTAGAAACAACCACGAGGCGCACATATTTATATTATAAATAAGCTAGGTAATTAACTAGAGTTATTCAGAGGTCAGGATTTAATTTTTTTTACTATCATCTTACGGCTGTCATTTATTTGGGTAACCTCCTCTTTTCGGTTTCCTTATACTATTAAAATTACCAAACACAATTATTGGTCAAGATTTAATCTTACAATCTCAACCGTTTTTATCACCTTTTTTTCCATCTATATTTTATCTTCACAATTTTTTTATCTCTCACTCCTTCTCTATCTCTTTCTCTCTTCTCCTCTCTGTCTATTCATCAGTTTCTATGAAATTCACTCTTTTGCTGTGAAAATTAGATATTACAGTTTTACAGTTAATATTTTAAGGTTTTACAGTTTTATGGTTGCGAAAATTTGTATTTGTATTTTTTAAAATTGTTATCGTAATTAACTTAATCAATTTAATTTTTTTTCGACTCGTAATTTCGTATACAAATAATTTTTTAAAAAAAAATCGTAAGTTTTGTAATTTGAAATATTTATTTTTTTTTCTTTTTAATTGTCATCGTAATTAACATAATCAATTCAAATTTTGTCCGGCCCGTTTCGTATACAAATTATTAATTAATCCCTCCGTTCCGGGCAAAGAGGCCCCGTTTGAAAGTTAATTTTTTAAGAAAATAATATTTTTAGTAGTTCATTAATAATAAAATGACCTTTACGGTTTTACAAATATTTAGTTGTAGTTTCTTAATTGATTGCGATCATAATCAACTAAATCTCAATTTAATTTATGTCTGGCTTAGATTTATTTTTTTGTATAAAAAAATTGTTCATAAATTTTGTAATTAATTTTTGTAATTTTAAATATTTGTATTTTAATTTTTTTATTGTTATCGTAATTAACTGAATCAGTTTAATTTTTGTCCGAAAAAATTTGTTTCTAAGTTTGGTAATCAACTTTTTAAATTTTGAATATTTGTATTTTAATTTCTTTATTTTCTTAAAAGTTGTGTTTAGTTTCCCTTATTGGTTTGAAATCTTTGTGATTTCGATTTCAAAATAGTATTTTGTTAGTTCACTTTGTCTTATTCAATTTATTTTGTGGTTTTTGTTTGCGGAGATTTTCATTTTAAAATTTATTTCAATTAACAGGTGTTGGGTTGGTGTGTGTGTATGAGAGAGAGAATGCTTTTTTATGCTTAATTGTACCCTTTTAAGATAAGTTATAAATTTTCTTTTAAGATGAGTTATAAACTTTTACGATCAATAAAATATGTTATTTTTTTAATTTTCGGAATGTTGGTGTGTAATTTACATTAAGGATATATTAATTTATTTTCATCATGCTCGGTTCATACATCGATCATGCTCATACTGGCACCGTGCCATCGGCACGGGCACAAGTTTATTTTTATAGAATACTACACATCTTCTCATTGTTGTGGTTTCGTTTGTTGGGGGTATATGTATTGGTTTCTAATGATTTAATTGCCATTTTTTTTAGCTTTTAGGATTGATTAATTTTGATCAAAATGCATCTCCGTTCACCTGTTAGATTTTATATGATAGTATATGGGAGGATTCGAGTTTTGCAGATGAAGCAGAAAATTTGGTTAAATGAATGTGTTTGAATTTTCTTTGTGTCATGTGTATGTAGAAATAATTGACAAAATTATGTAGAAAATTATTGCTTCTCATATTTCCAAACCAACCATTGCTGTTAAGCAAGAATCCCCAGAAGAAGAAGGCTGAGTTTTCGTTATTGAGAAAACAATAAAATTTTCTTTTCATATTTTAATAGTAGTTACAATTAAAATATTTATTTATTGGTTTTCTTATGAAATAAATATCGAAGTAAAATGTTTTATTTTGTTAGATATTTGAGTTTTTTCCACTTTTCGTTATGTAGTATATATATTCAACTCATACAAATTATAAATAAATATTAATTCATTTCTATAATATTTACTTCATTTATTGATAAATTCATAACCTGACGTCGTGTCATCGACACGAGCAAGAGTACTAGTGTATACATAAAGAATGAAAGGGCAATTAGTCGTGCCAGTTGGTTACAGAGTGCAGTATTCAAAAATTTTACTCTGAGGTGAGCGTGCCACATATCGTAGAGTCATTGACTAATGTAAAATTGATGTGGGAGAAAATGTGATAAAAAGGATGGAGAGCAAAGAGAATTTTTTTAAAAAAAATTAGTGTGTCAATGGGATAAAATATCGGGATAAGTAGCAAGAAAAGATAAATATACTGCGTATAAAAAAACAGAGGATTAAAAACAACAACATGAAAAGACAAAAAAAATATTTTCTCTTGGATTTTGGCATGCATATGTTTATATGTCTACCTATTGTCGACTCAGTAATCTAATCTTCTTATTGATTCAATTAACTGATATCATAGATTGAGATCCATGCAACATAAAGTTGTTTGGTAAAACTTGTTTTATTAATCCCTAGCACATTTCAGTTAATCAATGAAATACCTAAACGAAATTTCTTTGAGTTTAATTTTTTCAACCACTTTTCCATAATTCACGTCTTAATCTTCAATAATGTATGTTCAAATTTAGGTATTAATATATACTTCTTTCGTTCCAAGCAAATAGTCTACCATACTATTTTCGTATGTTTCACATAAAAATCCATTTTAAAAAATTGTGATTACATTTTCCATAATCTTTCATCTTTAACCTCCACTTGTATTGTAATTTGTAAACATGTTTGTTGTACTTAACTATTTTTGTAATTATGATCAACTTCAATACTACTTATATATCTCTCTTAATTATTAGACTTTTCAAACGTGGACTCTTTGGGTAGAATGGATGGAGTATATCTATAACTGGCTAGTAGGTGGATATAAGTATGTATAAAAAATAAAAAATGAGAAGAGGGAGTAGTAATGTACTTCAAAACCATAATAGGCAAAACACACAGCTTGGGTCGATTGACTTTCAACATTAGGGATAATTGTGGGTTAGTACATTTTATAAGATTTCTAATAACTTTTTTTTAAAACTGCTAAAGTCTTCTTTCATAAAATTACTCCTAAAACTGCTTCTCAATCCTTTTACCTTTGTGCCTTCTTCTTCGTCTCTGACCTGATTTCACTCAATTGTTTTCTTTAAACTATATCGAGACCCAAGATCTAAGTGAACCTGAGAAACATAGATTCAAAATTCAAAAAATTGCAATTCAAAATCCTTCTTGCCTTCATCGTCTTTGCATACGTTTTTGGCATTTTTGTATATGTTTTTTTCTTTCATTCGTTGTTGCTGCTAGACTGCTTTTGCTAGATGGGTTTTGGGTTTTGAGGTTGAAGATGATATATTTTACGATGCATCAAATTTTGAATTACGATGCATTATTTATGAATTATGATGCATCAAATTTGAATTGTGATGCAACGCTATGTACAAATTATGCATCTCGATGTATATCACATGCTAGCAAAACCATTATTTTTCTAGAAGAAGTGACTTTTGCATAAGTTGCTAGCATCAATTTTTGGAATTTTGTTGGCATCAACTAACATCAACCATGTTTTGTGATTTTTTCCCTCTCTTTTCCTTTAATATTCACCTTACCTCCCTCCTCCTCTCTCAATTCCTTTAAAAAAAACATGCACCCAAGTGAAAGATTGCTAGTATATGTCTTTTTGGAATTTTGTTGGCATCAACTAAAAGGCAACTTACACAACATGTATGTGTTGATTCATATACATTATTGATAAAAGTTGATTATCATGGATATACATGGGTGATCAATTGTCGGGAATTAAAGTTGTCTAACTTGAGAGATAAATGTGAAAAAAACAGGGTGAGAGAAAATCAAAGTGAAACTGATGCGTCCCGGTGCATGATTTTGAATTATGTTTCCATCGTGATGCATGATTTTTGAATTGCGATGCATGAAACTTCTTCTCATAATCCCGATGCAAAGAATTGAATTACCCTTTGAATTGCGATGTGTTGACTTTGAATTACGATGTAACGCGCCCCTAATCAAATTTTATTAAGGATATACTCGTCCTTTTGCTCTAACAATATCCTTTGCCAGTAAAATACAAATATGGGGGGGGAGGTCTTAGCGGTTGAAAATATCACAAAAGGGATTGACCTAGTTATATCAATTAGCCATTAATTGTTTGAATATGTTAATTGGGCCAACATACACGAAATGTATGCGGGCCCAATTTTTGGATGGCATTAGATTCAATCGTTAAATATATGTTAAATTGTTGTTTCTCGTTGTATTTTAGATTTGCACATGTTCATCCATGACTTAAGTTTTTATACTTATTGGCTAAATGTGTTGCATACCTAGTTAGCGTGGTAGTTTTATATAGAACTTGGCCTTTAGAACAATTTAGTTAAACTTCGTGGTTCAGTAAGCTTCACCGGCAGACTTCGATAAAGCCTTTAACGCTTCACCAGGAGACTTTATCTACTTGTGTATAACTGTCTACCGTATCCAAAGTGTAAAAGAGTTCAAGAAGTCAAACTCAGCATTATTTAAAAGATTATTAATTCATATATTTTATTTTGAATATATATTTGAATACATCTCCCAATTGACTTCTTGAAGAAAACTTCTTATCCGGGTTTTATGGATAAAGCTGGAAGACTTTCCTCTTTGATGATTGCTGAATAGTGAGACAGAGTGGTTGGACAGTCTGACACAACTAGGGGTGTAAATTGGAACCATCGAACCACGGAACCGAACCAAACCAAACCAAACCAGTCGGTTTGGTTCGGTTTTGGTTGATGACGGTTCGGTTTCGGTTTCACAAATTGGAAAACCACGCGGTTCAGTTCGGTTCACGGTTTTTGGTATCGAACCAAACCATCCTATATATTTTTATTTATTTATTATATAATATATATTATATTACATTTATTAACTATTTTGAACATTTGATTTATTCGTAATATATATATATATATATATATATATATATATATATATATATATATATATATATATATATTGAACCAAACAAAATCTTGATTATTAGAGAATTATTATTTCATCCATTGTTTGTGTTTATTTTAGAATTTATATTGTTTTATTTATGATAATTTGTTGTTAGTAGGTTATTTCATAATGTTGATGTTTATAACAAATTAAAATATTATTTTTATTGTTCTTTTTAATGTTGGTTAATTTCATTAAACATAATTTATATAAACCATAAAACCGAACCAAACCAAACCGAGTGGTTCGGTTCGGTTCGGTTCCAAGTCTTACTCGGTTCGGTTTGAGATTTTTGGAACCACTAGGAGGCGGTTCGGTTTGTGGTTTTGGCATAAACCAAACCAAACCGAACCACTTACACTCCTAGACACAACACTCTCTGAAGATATTGCAGATTGCACCAACTCTTGCAGGTCAGAGCTATTTTCGGTTAATAACTATTCATGCACAGTACCTGTTCCATCTCCACTACTTCAATCAAGACCTATCTTCAAAGGAATTGCAGATAAACAACTCTTTGCATTTAATGCTCGCAACCTAATGTAGTTGTTGCCCTCTTCTTCTTCCACAACGGTCTCAAAGATTCTCTCATATAAATATTGACATTAAAGATGAAGAACTCAATTCTATGAAACTATTTAACAACTCACAAGTTCAAACTCTCATTGCATTCAAGAGATCCTTAACAGATCAAATAAGTCCTCAACAACAAGAAGACTACACAATCATTTACATTTATTATTTTCTTAAATTGTTACTTGATTAACTGTTCTTCAGCACAATGAATATTTAGTCCTCAGATATTCACTACTACCACAAAACACCAGTCAAATATTTTGTATACGATCCATTAGAGATTTCTGTAATAGAACTAGTGGAAAACATAGTGCACTTTTCAAATTCAAGGTTGACTGCTCTGGTCGTGCACGTAGTACTCTTTATAGTACGAATCATCTCAAAATCTTTGTGTCTCTTACTTATCTGTTTATTATTGTTTATTTTGTTCCTTAGCTTCGAACTTTGAGACTCAATAAGTCTACTGGTAGTGCTTAGCAGTAGACATTGGGAACCTTTCCAAGTGTTGATTCCACTGTTGTAACTCTACATATAGCTGCCAGCATTCACTTCAAGGAAGTTCACTCAAAAGTTCTTAAGTGTTACTAGGCTATTCAACCCCCCCCCCCTTCCTTTGAGCCTAATATTGTGCCCTTTGAGACTAACACAAATACATATTTTGCCTGGGCCAAATTCCCTATATTTCTCAAACAAAAACAACCCTAGCCAATTGTATCATGTTTGGATCAAATCAAAGTGATGCTATTTTTTCAAGCCACTTTAGCACCATCTAAATCACCCCATGAGTGATTGCATAGCCCCAAACCGAATATTACGATTTATACTGATTTCTAACTCAAATAAAGGTCCCATGGAAAGATTTAGAACGTGAAGACTTCAAATCTTCAAAGTAGGTTCTAATGTATTATACATTGTAAATACGTTTACTTGTGACGATTGATGGACTGATTTCCCTCTCTGATTATTGAAGGAAGCATAACTATTGGTTTCTTCTCCCTGATTGTTGGTATTAATTCCAGATGTGTCTTCACCGAATCTGAAGAGTCGACCGAAGTATGATAGTTTTATTGGAACGTTGGCCGGAGAATAGAGCGATGGCTACAGCTTGAGCCTTAGAAAGAAAGGATAAACAGCCCCACCCACCCACCTAGTGACTAAAACTTTCTCTCTAGTTTAGCTCACCTCCTACTCTCTACCGTAAGTTTTTTACATGTTAGAGATGAGGTCTATGTCTAAGGAAGGGGATATGGAGGGGACTTGTGGGGAGTTTGGAGGTTTTGGGGGTGTAGAAATGATTGAGGATTTTGAGGAGGAGGTAGAAAATTGTAATGCTTAGAGATAAACTTGGGTCTGATGTTGTTGTTGTTTGTGGATGAGATGTGGTTGACAGTGCTGCCTCATTGTTGCTTTCTCTGCTCCAGAATCTAGCTCCATCTTCGGCCGTCCAAATTCTGATTATATGCAAATATGCATGTATCTGTTTACAAAACAAATAAAAGAGAGAGATTGGTTTTAAATAATTTCCATTTCATACACCAAAGTTTTTTGATTGTCAGCTTATCAAGAGGTAGTCTTTGATTTAGACAAACTCTGGGATGAAGAAGTGCAACAACCCCAGTGGAATTTAAAGGCGGAGGATGAAGACAAAGGCAAAAAAGGGATTTCATTAAAGGTAGCGTCCTGATCTAATGTCCATATAAAATTGGGTCGTTTGCATCATAATTGATGTACGGTAGCCCAATTAGCATATTTAAACAATAATGGTCGAACTCCAATACCGTTAATAGTTAGTGGCCAAAATGTGTGTTTTGCCAACCCTAATGTTATAATAGGAATTACTATTATGACTTTAAGTTTGAGCTAAGACAATTTATCACTACTTTATTTACTTGTACCAAATACTTTGAATAATAATACGATATTGTAAAGTTTTGCATGTTAAAAAATGAGTGCTATGATGATTCATATTTTATAAACGTTCCCCAATTCAATTTGACAGCGTAGCATTATAAACCAGAGATTAAATTTAGTACGACGCCAACAGAGAAAATAGTCGGATGACTCGAATCCAAAAACCTTTACCCTTCGTGTCATAATTTTGAGCCGTGGATTGCAAAAATTAAGAGCATTTTCACTCCGTATCCATGGGCTATAGCACTTAGAAGCAAAACAACATTTTGCTCATGCCACACACTCGTTTTATACTTGAAGCACTTTTCGCCAATTGGTAATTAATTTGTATATTTTTTCAGTTTTATTTTTACGAACATTGTTGGAATTTGGATATTACTTATTAATATATGTTTATATTCTACTCCCTCTATTCATACATTATTTATTAGAACATAATCTTTATTTCTATTTTTATTTGTTTGTAATTAATGTTTAGTAGTAACTACCTTGTGTAGTTCATTTTCTTGTATAGTTATTTCCTTTGTTATGACTCATTTCTTATAAAGGATTATTGTACTCCTACTTTTAGTGTAACCATAATTGTAATCCTATATAAATAGGTGATTCAATAAATGAAAATGTTATGTCGTTATTCATATCAAATGTTAATTTCTACATGGTATCAGAGTTTTGCTCCTAAACCTTCTTCCCCATAGTCGCCGGCTGTAACGACCCGACCTGGATTCCAACACGGAATCCCGAGGTCGCCGCTAAACCAACTAAACAATGGACAGACACCTGCTAAGAACAATGGCGCCCATCGAATAATCAAGCTAATCAAGCTCCAACAAGAAAGTAAAGTTATAACGACGATACAAAACAACGATGACGACAAACTACGGAAGCGAAATAAGATAAGAAGAGGCCCAAGCTATCAAGCTCCGAGCAAACACAACCAAGGGATAATAGATCTCTCTGCCTAAAAATTTGAACCGCATGGTGCAACATTGCACACGTGTAACAAACCTCTTGTGAAACAAAGAGGAATATAAACCAAGTCATCGGCGACACTACATACCTGAACCCAACAACTACAACGTCAACGGCCACAACATGCCAGACACACCACAAGTAAGCACTACGAGCTAAAACATGCTCGACAAATAAACTGGATAAAACTACTAACGTAAAAATCATGGCACGACATAACTTGTTGGCTCCAAGATAATACAACTACAAATACCCAACATAACTCTACCCATAGTAAAACTTATATAACTTTATATATGCATTCATCCTCACTAAAATGAACGAAAATACAATAAGTATTAATAGCAACTAGTTTTACACCCGTGCATTAAACGCACATACAAAAATATTTTTAATTAAATAAAATTCAAGCAAAACGAATAAACAAATCAAAATAATAAATAAATTAATTAAGAAAAGTAATGTATCCGACAACTACTTAAAAATAAATATATCATTTTATTGGTAATATAGATTTTGAAAAATTTCCTTATATACAACCTTTGTCAAAAAGTAACTTAGGTGAGTCATCATTTCACAAAAGCATAGTTGTAAGGGGAGTGGTAAGAATAGTTGTAAAAATAACATTACTCCCAGTATTAATATCTTCAAGCCAGAACGATTTGTTACGCTAGAAACTGCTACATACATATGAACATAACTGAATACTGGCTTCTTTAAGAAGAGTTCTACATGTGAAAGTGATTGACCTTGACTTTTGTTAATTATCATGAACATACGATACTACCAATGTAAATTATCTTCTCTTGAAACTTGAAAGACAACCTCACATCTGATGGAGACAATGTCATTCTTGGTATAAATATTTTGTCTCAAACATTGTTTACATTCGAAAAAATTGCTTGATTCTTAAGCATGGTAATGATTAGATTTGTTCCATTATGTAACTCTGCAGCAGGGTCAACCTTAAGTGTTAATTCATAGTTAGACAATCCTGAACGCTTTATATTATTCAAATACTATGTAGAATAAATGTCTTCAAATAAACTTGTGTTGATCTCTACCCTACACATAGAATCTGAACTCAAATAAGGTATTTATTTTAAGTGATTGTTATAAACCATGTACTTATTTATGGTGTCAAGAACGTCAACAATCGGGGCAAGTATCGCTCTTTCTTGCAAATATGAAACGTCATAAAATACTCAAAAAATGACAGATATATACTTTCAACAACTGGATCATATATCTGATGCATTAGCCAAAAGAGCATTTGGAACTTCTATTGTTGCAACACCATCATTTTCACCACCACATGTATCATCGTCGATACTTAAAATCCACTCAGAAAATGCTTTCAACACGAGACCGCATTCGTCATTGCCAAAAGCTTATAGTCTCCTGTTTTTTGTAAGTCTAAAAACTTTGCAATGTGTCCATAAATGGTACAATTTGTGATCATGTAACAAAAAATATGTCGAGTTCTTTCAAAGGGTCATTATGGTGGTACTGTTTTTTATTCCAAGAATGTCACAGACATTATCTCATCAGCCATCATAGAATTTCATTCAAATTCCAGATATGACAGTTTTCACTCATTGGTGTTTTACACAATGTTTATATATAAAAGTTAGGATTGTCTAATGTATTGACTTCTTTTGAAACAACATGTTTATATAGATGTGATAAAAAATAAAATGTTGAGATATTTGAATGCATAAGTCTGATGAAAAAAACGAAGGCAAATGCCAGAATCTTAGTCCCAAATCATTATCGACAAAGTACAACACCGTAAACAATATCAATTAAGTGTACCAGAGACTTTAATTGGTTGCCTTCCACAAACAAATAAATAAAAATCTACAGATTAATTTATTTAAGGAAATTTAAGCAGATCGAGAAAAAAAGAATTGTAAAAGCTCAAATCAAAGGCTCGAAAGTTTATGGTTTTTGCATCAATAAGCTTTCAAGCTTTTCAGAGGTTGATGGTATAATTTTAGTCATCAATGACTTGAAAATATTAAGCTTCAATGAACGAAAACTTCAAATCTATCCATCAAAGAAAAAAAAAAGAATGATATAATGTGTCAACCAATTTTTGACTTTTTCAATGATGTTTTCACTTTCAATTAAAAATGTTTTAATCAAACCGTCCATATTTGAAATTATAATAATTAAAGAATATATAACTAATAAATGTATAAATAATGTTTCATCTATCTCAAAACAATTATCTTTTTTTTTTAACTTTATAGAAGATTGATTGAACATTTACAAAGAACATCCATATACTTTATATAAATGGGATGGAAAATAAAAGGTCAAGAATGATATTGTGAATTGTGAATACCAGCAGTTTGAGTGTGTTCAATGTTCCTAGAAATGTATAAATATATTTATGTCAACTTAATATTAAATGTTTAGTATAAAAACAAATAAAAAGTAATAAAAAAAGTGTTTCACCTTCCAATATTTCCATTTATGAACATCAGCTTTAGGCGGGAAAATCACGTTTTTATTATATATAATATATAGATATATAGATGTGATGGAAAATAAAAGGTCAAGAATGATATTGTGAATTGTGCTGAGAATACCAGCAGTTTGGGTGTATTTAATGTTCCTAGAAATGTATAAATATATTTATGTCAACTTAATAGTAAATGTTTAGTATAAAAACAAAAAAAAAGTAAAAAAAAAAAACAAAGTGTTTCACCTTCCAATGTTTCTATTTATGAACATCAGTTTTAGGCGGAAAAATCACGTTTGTTATTATATATAGATATAGATATAGATAATACTAATAGCAATACTCCACGAGCTAAGCCTCGGAAGAAACGCCCGCTACAACCGCGAATTACTCGATCTCAACACGAGCTAATGATCAATTGCACACTAAGAAAACAAAAGCACGGAGTGAGTCATAATGACCCACCAAGTTACTACAAATAATAATATAGCATGATAATATATATATATATATATTTAGCTATAAATTATCTTGGTAATCTATCAACAAGATAACTCTCATAAACAAGTATCGCATAATAGTAGGTACGTAAACCAAAATATCATAACAATGTAGTACGGTGATGATCATGTAAGTCCTCACAACCAAACTTATGAACCAAGGTATGCTCCTCTGATCCGCATCCACTGTGTTTCTCCTGCAATACACGTGCAAACAAAACCGTGCCCTCGAGTCCCACTCGAGTCACATGTGCCCTCGATGCCCATCTCGTGGTATCGACGTCCTGAGTCTCACTCGAGTTTCATAGCTTACCAGAGTCGTATGTAATATTACAATAATGAGGTTATATCCCCACTGCTGCCAATAGATGAAGGATGTGTGCAACAACCTGTCTCCAATACGGTGACCCATAACGATCACAAATTTTAACATGCGTGAAGGCGATGCGTCGTCCCATTATCAACAAAACCAAACAACAAATATGCCAGCTGGACTTCCAATGTAATGCACAAGTAGATCTATGATTCTACCTAAACATTTTACCAAACACATATCATAAGGTAATAAATAACACATCCCAAAACTATGTATTTAATTTTAAATCACATAATCATACATGCACCTTTTTGCAAGTATTCCCAAATATAACTTGACCACGTATTTAGTCCAAGTATCCAATCATTAGGGTACACAATGATCCTCCAAATCACAAACATGTCTAGACTATTATTTAGTCTAACTCACATTCAAATAATGAGACTACGCATTTAGTCTATTAACAATAACCTATCAAGGTCCTTCAAGACCCTCAACTCGCAAACAAGTGAAGACTACTAAGTTAGTCCATATAAAATTACAACATTAGGTTGTATACTTGGTCATCAAACAAAACCATACCGGGACTCTCTATCTAGTCCAACAATCATGTATTGAGGTCCTCCAAGATCCCTAACTTGCAAATAAGTATAGACTACTAAGATAGTCCACAAACACCCATATCACGAGGCCACATACTTAGCCATTAACATAACTACACATTTAGTTCTTAACCATAGTATATTAATCATTACGCTCAAAGGCACCCTCAAAGCATAAACAAGACTATCTCATAGTCTTACACACACGAGTACCCATAAGTGCACTCAACCTCAATTCTAATGAATGGTAGTCCACCCATCATTCCAAACTCATATTATCCTTATTAGACTTTTATAGTCTCTAGCATTCCCGTGCCATAAAGTGCACAATCATAGTCAACTCTCTTGAGTTACTAAACCAATTTCACAATTCTCTCAACTCCAAGTATCTTGATCGTACGACTTACTAAGTTAGTTAAACATCAACCTATCCTCATAGTAACAACCCTTAAGGTTTAGGTGTCACATTTGACACTCACAAAGAAATCATTCGGGTCTCCACCAACAAGACCATACACGTCTCTAACGTCGTAGGATTCCAACACTATTTTGTTTAGTGTATTATCAATCTCTATTCTACTCCGTTGAGTCTTAACTCTATATTTCATCTTTAGGTCATTATTGACTCAAACCACGAAATTCATCAAATCACAACTTAATCAATATTCTTATATCGATCCTCACAAATCCCAAGTATCTCAAGTATGATATCATTACTAATGAATTCACGACCCAAGACTATTTCCTTAGTCTCTAACCATAGAGTGTCCAAGGTACACTCATAACCATTACTCACGAATCGGTCATCTAATCATACTACCAATTCACCGTTAATCACACAAGAATCACATCCTAGATTCTATAATAAGTCGACGCACTATTGTGTATTAAGATGACTCCCAAAATTCAACTCTCATTAGTTTGCACCCTAGCTATTGTAGAGTTTCGTATAAGGTTTTTAGACATCACTAATATATTCATAGGGACTTATAAAGAAGTCATAAATCATCAAATATCACACAAACCAAAAATCTCCCAAAAAAATTCACAAATGAGATTCAACAATCTCCAAACGTCATAGGATTTCACCATAGGGCTCATATAAACTCATTAAAACTCCATTTGACTCCGTCGAGTCGAATTACTAACTTTCAAAAGTTATGTCACAAACACATTTCGTGATTTAGCCAACATTTGGGTTCCTAAACCTATTAAACATGTTCTTCACAGCATAAACACCTAACAAACATAATCAAACCCATCAACAATCAAATCCATGTATTCTCAACACATAATCATCATAAACTCATATAATGGTGGGTATTCCACCATAAGCATATAAATCAACTCTCTAACAACCTAACATGATATTAAGTTAGAGTGAGAAAGAAAATGAGAAATAACTTACCAAAAATACAAACCACAAACCTAAATGAAAACGAAAATAGATAGATGGGAAACGATCTCCTCGTCGAGAGTTTTCCAACGCTAGTCTCCGTTCGCGATTCCGATGGGTGAATCAACGAGAATCAAAACACACACAACACACCTACTGATGGTGTTTTTATCTCGTTTTGGATGAAAAAGATGAAGATGGAGATGTGGAATCAGTGAAGGAGGTTTTGGGGGTTCAAATACCCCAAATGAGAGTCTCTAAGGTGTAAGGGCCAGACCTATTAAGGGAAAGAGAGACAATTCATAATTAAAATCGACAACAACAGATTTGTCATCGGGATGGCACGCTCGCACGGGGTAGGCGGCGCGAGCTGCTATTCATGGCCTTGCAATTCTGACTTTTGTGCGATAAAATGATACAAGCCCTTCTCTTGGAACTTCATTAGGGTCCTAAGTAAAATCCATAAAAGCCTCAAATAAACTAAAACCTCCTTGGGTGATATCTAGATCAAAACATTTTCACAGCGTACCGAAAACTAGTCCGTAACTACTATACAAGGAACGAAACCACGCAAACAAACCAACGATCGAAACAACGAATGAACAAGCATACATACTTGTTTAAAACATGTTAAAATACCTAATGAAGTGCCTCAAACACATACCCAAGGTTAAACCAAAAATAAGTGCAACAAAAGTATGAAATGCGATACGTTAACGAAACGTGAATCGTGAAATCCAACTTACAACGACGCATGTACTATTAACGTCGTGACCACATGTAAACTTTCTAAACATGATTATAAGGATATCAAATGTATCCAAACAATTGTATGAAGACCTAGGATATCTCAAAGGTCCCAAACAAGAACTAAGAAATGTAACACTCTACCGAATCGAGTTTCCAACAACGCCAAGTTACACATTGTAAATCAACGACTCCGGGGTATTGGCTATAGTCCAATATATCAAACACATGAAGACTCACACAAGAAGTCTACCAAACAAGAAAGTCAAACACGCAAGGTTTCACGGTTTTATATCGTCAACCAAGCGTTGCTTCCATGGTTTCCAACAACCACACCCTCACCATTAAAAACCCAATGATCAAACCCAAATCTTCCAACTCATAAACACCTCACATCGCAATATCACCAAACTCACTTCCACCAATTACATCGCTTGGAAACTCCAAGTTGAAACCACCCTCATCGGCTATGAACTTAAACAAGTTTGTAGATGGAATGTACCCATGTCCACGGTTAGTCCACATCGATGCTCAAATAGGTTAGATGGGGGGTGAATAGCCTATGATGCCTATTAAAACCTTTTTCTTCTTATATTCATAAAGTGTAGGTTTTAAAGGCATAATTAGTTTACACAACGAGCATGTCTGCTGGTAGTACTAAACAACAAACTTGCTCCTAGCGGAGTAATGAACTCTGCTGGTGAACTGCAAGTAAATCAAAAGCATGCTTAAAGAGTTTAGAAGCAACATAAAATGTAAGGTTTAGATTTAGAGACAAGTCTTAAGTGGTTGTACATTAATATATGTTCAGAACAACAACACACTTAATTCTTATTCCAAATGCAGGTTTAGGAAGTCATGAGAGATTAGCTTTTCAAAGGATTAAGCAATTTATAAAAGCTCATATAGAAGTAAAGGCTGAATATTAGAAGATAAACCATTTAAATGAAATTCTGAATTTATTCAAGGATAAATTACAGAATACAACAACCTAGACTCTCTATGTAAAGTTTCTGTCTTTTTCGTTCCAAGTCATAATTTTTACTTAAATTATTCATAGAACAAATTCTTAAGTAAAGTGAGCAACATGAGGCGAGAACGAGGAACAGATATAAGAAGACAACTTTAAGGGTTATTCGGATAAACAATTATCTGAACAACTGAGTGCAGAGCACTCGACTTCGTATGATGATCTATTATTGCACAATCAACATCATTTGTATAGGAATACAAATCTGAAGATACGAATGCAATATTTACAGACAACTCTTCATCTTCATTGGGCATCATCTGAAAATCTATCTTTAAATCGATCAAAGAGCTTGACCTCTAACTTTAGGAATAAAATCCTGAAGCTCCGTCAGAGGCTGAGTTCTTCGAAGAAGGATGAATAACTCAAATCAAGAAATAGGTTCTTGACCAAGACACTGATCTTTGTCTATAGAAATTTATGATCTATATCTTCTTTTCTAATCCTTTTCTTCTTATCAAACCACTGAGAGTGTTTTTCTAAGGTCTAGTTTTGCTCACTGTAATCTTCTGTGGAGATCTGAGATGCGTTAGTGAAGACGATCTCTAGTAGATCTCACAGATTTGTCGAACAGGTTCTTGTTGCAGATCACTTCGTTGTTCTGCCTTGTTGGTTTGAAGAAGAAGGGGGTTTCTTTTAATAGATCGGGGTCCATTTGATCATTGAGATATGATGATAGATTTTCTATCAGTTTGAAATATTGTCGCTGTTGAGGACTGTTGGATAGAGATGTTGTTCGTCGAATCTTTGACTATTGGATAAAAGCTTTATCCTGCAGATTCTAGAACTGATTGCTTGTGTATGATAAGTCTTCTGAAAAGTAGGTCTGAATCATAATACACTGTCAGGTGGTTTGTCCAATAAAGTAGGTTATTTTGACTTTTCCAAACCACGTGAATGAGAGAGGAGATCTTACAATATCAGAGATGTCAGGCTTCATAAAGATTTGAGTGACTTTTGAGGCTTGATCATTTTTGTCTTTTCTTGATCTACTGCAGTCTTGTCTCTTTGTAGCACGTGCAGAGCCAAGTCTGCTGGTGAGATGTTCAGTCAAGAGGAATGAGCCTTTTCTGTAATAGAGGACTGTTGGTTACAGGTATGAACATTCAAATCATATTATGTCTGCTGGTGGCGAGTCTTCAAGGTATTCTTTGCGCACATGACAAGTCTGCTGGTGACGAGTCTTCTGAAGATCGTTGACACCTTAGCATGTCTACTGGTGTTGGTGCATATGAATTGCTAATCTGTTGATCATCATTACGAAGTTAGGACTTGATCAGGACAAACCTAATCTAACACCTATGTGATGTCAAACAAATTGCCACACTAATCGACACGTAGACCTTTTAGCCACTTGTTATGACTCGCGGTAATGAGAATAAGTAAATCAAAATATTCAGAATATGCAAGGAGATAAATTACTTATCAACAAGCATATTCCAACATCCACCTCTCACCATCATCTCAAAGGATGCCCAAACACCCAACCCTAAAAACCAACCCTGGATCCAACAAGACAAACTTCTGTTTGACGCCCTTGTCAGTTTTCTTTTCCTTCTCTTGTTCCTCTGATCAAGCAAGCCACCACAACTCACGCAACATGGCAAACCTTAGCTCACACCTATGCTTGGCCGACTCATGGCCACATCAAGCAGATCAAGGACTAACTCGAGTGAGCTTCCAAAGGCACTCAGATGATCTTAGACTACATGCAGGCAGTCAAAGGTCGATATGACGAGCTCGTCACTTTTGGTAAACCTCTCGACCACAAGGATCTTCATTGAGATCATCGTGGGGGGTTTAGATGACGACTACCATCATATTGTAGTCATAGTCGAAGGACGGGACACTCCCACCTCGTTTGATGAGCTTCATGAAAAACTCATCAAAAGAGAGCTGTTCCTGAAGCGGTCCAACCCGCCTCCTTCTCGCATCTTGCCTCGGCCAACCTAGTTGCCACGAGGAACAAAAACTCACAAGCTCGACAACCTTCCTTCAAGTCCTCGAACACGGCTAATTGACAACAGTGATCATATCTTAGAAAAGTGTCAAGGATACCGCCAATAGGGTCACACTGTCACTCGTTACCTGAATTATACACTGGTCGCCACCATGACACAACCCGCTCTTCGTAGCTCGATAAATGACTCCAAGTGGCAACCGCAGGCACATTTAGCAATCACATCGGACACCGGGATATCGAGCTGACTACTTGACAATAGGTGTTTTACACCATGTCACTAACGACCTTTATAATCTTTCCCTACACTCCACCTACACAGGCTTCAATGACACAGTCATCGATGATGGTGCATGGTTAACTATCACCATAACTGGTTCTCATCTCCTTAACACACCATCACACAACTTTAGATTACATAATGTTCTATTTGATATGAAACGTAATCTTATCCCCATATCTCAATTTTGCATATCTAATAACACATCTATTGAGTTCTTACCAACATTTTTTCATGTGAAGGATCTATTGACATGGAGCATACTGATCGGGTAATCTAAGAATGATGTGTATGAATAGCCCACCATAACCCCCTCTTATCACCCTATGCCTTTGTGGGTTCTAAAGTATCTTTGCACGACTGGCATCATTGCCTCGGTCACCCATTTGAACCCATCCAACGTCAAATTCTATCTACTTTAGGATTAGCATTAGACACTACTCGCAATAAACAAATACATCGTAATGATTGTTTATGCAATAAAAGTCATAAAATGTTATTTTCTTAATCTAAGATTGTGTATGCTTCCCCGTTTCAAGTTATTTACTCTGATGTTTGGATCTCTCCTCTTCACTATGTTGATGACTTTAAATATTATGTGATCTTTGTCATTCATTACGCACACTTCATATAGCTTTATCCGCTCAAACGAAA
The DNA here is from genome assembly GCA_013146195.2 of Codonopsis lanceolata. Classification (NCBI taxonomy): domain Eukaryota; kingdom Viridiplantae; phylum Streptophyta; class Magnoliopsida; order Asterales; family Campanulaceae; genus Codonopsis; species Codonopsis lanceolata. The sequence goes on along the minus strand of CM028379.1, from coordinate 147,249,075 downwards.
GTTTGTTGTCACCACCACCATTACCCACTTCAATGCCCTTGTCGAAAACTATTTCAAAACGACCATCGTCATTCTTTACTCGGACAATGGTAATGAGTACACTGGACTTGCGCCAGTATACAGGCTTGGTCGCCTACATGTCCGCTCATGACATCTCTCATCTCACCTCACCACCTCATACTTCGGAACACAATGGGTTCTCGAAATGTCGCCATCGTCACATTGTTGAAACTTGAATCTCTCTTCTGTCTAAAACATATCTTCCTCTACCTTTCTAGTCATTTGCCTTCCAAACAACAACCTACCTCATCAATCGACTTCCTACCCCTACTCTACAACAGATCTCTCCCTATCATAAATTTTTTGAGTCTGCTCCTAATTACTCCAAACTTCGTGCCTTTGGTTACTTGTGCTACTTTTGGGCCCGCTCTTACACTGCCCACAAGCTCGCTCGGTTACTCGCTCACCTAGAGTGCCTATCCCTGTTATGATCCGAGCACAACCAAGCTATTCATCTCGTGTAATGTTAGGTTTGTTGAGCTTGAGTTCCCCATGTCCAAAATTGACATCCATCTCGCTTGACCTGATGAGTCAACTCGAGCCACCTGGTTACCCCCACACGAACTTCTCTTGACTTCATACACATCGCCCACTGCCTGCACTAGTGGATCTACGCCAGTAGCTTCTTGTACTAACCAGAACTTGGTTGATTTCAGCCCCCTAACACACCAATCTCGTCCAAATAGTTCCATTACCCGCTACCAGCCCTGTGCCTAATACTCCATATTTCTCGGGCACCTTGCAACATTAACAAACTCGCTACTATCTCATCTTTGGCACCATGCCCCATACCCGAGGATATCACTATGACTGTTGCTCAACCATCCTCGGTACCATGCACCATGCCCGAGGACAATACTGTTCATGTTGCACCCTCCTTCGTACCTCACTACCCTTTGCCTGAGGCCACTATTATGCCCATCTTCATCGTTCTTGTGTCATCGGTTACTCGTACCTCGCCAATTGTTACTCGCTTCAGGAATAATATTCACAAAAATGCCTGGCAATTGGGTGGGTTGTGTTGTGTTGAAATGAGTAACATGTCGAAACCCGTTAGAATTGGGTTGAAACGGTTAACAGGTCCGACCCACATTAACCAAAAACATGTTAACAAGTTGGGTTGGATTGGGTAATGGGTGGGTTAATGGGCTATAATTGTCAGGCCTAATCACAAACAATTCCTCAAATACAGTCTTTCGGCTCAACTAGTAGCAGACAACGAACCCACTTGTGTCACTCAAGCTCTTAAAGATGTCAGGTGACGCCAAGCCATGTATGAAGAATATGATGATCTGGCTCACAATGGTACTTGGGATTTGGTTTCCTCCTATGGGGTTCACAACATTGTTGGGTGTAAATGGATCTTTCACATCAAACGCCATGTCGATGACATTATTGACCGATACATAGCTCGGCTTGTTGGCAATGGGTTTCATCAACGACCAAGGGTTGACTATCATGAGACATTTAGCTTGGTGGTTAAGCCTACCACGGTGCGACTAATTCTCTTCCTGGCTGTGTATCGAGGTTGAACTCTTCCGTAGTTCGATACGAACAATGCCTTTTTCTAAGGAACCCTCTCAGAGGAGGTCTTCATGACTCAGCCTCTGGTCTTCATCGACAAAGACAATCCTTAGCATGTTTGTCATCTTCACAAGGCTATCCATGGTCTCAAACAGGCTCCCCATGCGTGGTACAGTGAACTGCGTTTGTTTCTTCTTGCCTTCGAGTTTAAAAATTTCATGGTCGATACATCGCTGTTTATACTTCATTAAGGGAGCATACTATGTATCTCCTTGTCTACGTGGATGACATCATCATCACTAAAAACCAGCCCGCTGCAAGTCAGGCCTTCATCTCCTTGCTTGCGGCTTGCTTTTCGCTCAAGGACCTCGGTGACCTTCACTATTTCATTGGTGTTTAAGTTGTTCCCCGATCAAGTGGTCTCCTCCTCTCCCAGCGAGGTTACATTGCCGATCTCCTTGTTTGCACGGGCATGGCCGATGCTCACCCGATGGCCATTCCCCTCGCCAACTCTGACATTTCAATATAGAATTGCCATCACCGACCCTACAGAGTTTCGCAATGTGGTCAGGAGCCTTCACTATCTTTCATTTACTCGCTCCGATATCACCTATGCAATCAACAAACTCTCTAAGTTCATGCATAGGCCAATCATCGAGCACTGGAATATGGCCAAACGTATTCTCGTTATTTATGCTGGAATTCTTCTTCATCGTCAGTCTCCCCTAGCTCTCCATGTGTTCGCCGATGCCGACTGGGTGAACAACAAAGATGATTACATATCCACCGGTGCCTATGTTGTCTACCTTGGCAGCAACTCGATCTTTTGGAGTTCAAAGAAGCAACACACTATTGCTCGCTCCTTGACTGAAGCTGAATATAAAGAAGTGGCGCAACAACTACCAAGGTTCGTTGGATCTCATCCCTCCTCGGCGAGCTGAGCATCACCTCTTCGTCTCAACCTGTTTCTGTAACAATGTTGGTGCCATCAGTCTTTGCTCCAACTTGGTCTTTCATAATCGTATGAACACACGTGACACTTGACTTTCATTTCATTCGGCAATAGGTCCAAAACGGACAGTTACGAGGTTTCCCATGTTTCCTCGGTCGACCAGTTGGTCAATGCTCTCATCAAACCGTTGACTCACCAACACTTTCATCACTTACTTCATGAGATTGGTCTCTCATCGCGGACGTCCAACTTGTGGGGCATATTAGAAAATAATATTTATTTATTCTTTTATTTGTTTATAATTAATATTTAGTGGTAACCACATTGTATAGTTCCTTTGTTTGTATAGTTATTTCCTATGTTATGACTCCTTTCTTATAAATGATTCTTGTACTCCTACGTCTAGTGTAACCTAAATTGTAACCCTACATAAATATGAGATTCAATGAAAAACTATGTCGTTATACATATCAATTGTAAATTTCTACATTATTGTCATACTTGATTTCTTTAGTTAAACTTCTTCTTTTTCAAATGAATTTTTTACCTATATTTAATAAATTTTAAAAATTATAAAACATGTAGTTCATACTACTTTCTTGGTGCTACAAATTACGTGTTTTATTATGAAACGAAATACAAATAATAAACATTAAATTTTTATTTGAACAATTAGTTTAACTACAAAATGTTAGATATGGCAATAATTTATGAATGAAAGATTTTCTTGCCGGAATTGACACACTATACGGTGTGTTTGAAGTGGTTTATCTTTATTTGATACATAGAACTTTTATTTTATTTCAACATTTATGAAATAGGGGATGTGTTTTGGATGGTGATGATTTCACTGTGTGTGAGTTTTTTTTTTTTCTATCTTGTGTCTTGTAATGATAAAAGAAAAACTCCAGGTAGGAGGTAGAAAGAGATGAGAAAAAGGTCAAGAAATAAAAAAAAATGTAAAAGAAGAATGTAACATGTAATCGTGAATTTGATTTACATAACTGTGAGTAATTAACCCTTTTAATCATATATAACAATTTTATCTTTTCGTTCACATTCAATTAAAAGAAACATCTCAAATACACATGCGAATTTAATGTTTTTTTTTGATAAGTAAATAAAAAATATAAAATATCAAGCATCAAAAGAGGTGATGCGTCATTTGTACATGCGAATTTAATGTTATGTGACATGCATTTAATACTAAAATAAAATTTGACAAAAAAAAGAACAACTAATATAAAGAGTTTAAAAAAATTAATATTGTTATCAACAATGTGGAAAAAATTGGTTTATAAGTCATATCCGTACCCCTCATTCACATTTGTATTAAAAATGTTTTTTTAAAAAATGATATTAATCTTAAGTGACGTCTAAATTTTTCATATTTACATTAACATCGATGAGACTCTAAATGTATAAAAAGGGACAAAGTGTCGGGCAAAAGACTTAGATAATTTAATTTTTTGCTTACTAGTTGGACTTTATTAGTTTTTTTGTTCATAATTAATTATCTCTGTATTCAACGATTTCTTACCCAAATGCCAATAATTAATCACCCACCATATAACTTTTGTCTTGTTTTTCAACGGGTTAATCAAATTTTCTTGATTTTCATCACTAAGGAACAACTTTGTTGGTGTTTAGCCGTGTGAAATTTTTAATATTCGTTGCTGAAATTTACACATGTTGTAGGAAAAAAATCGAAATTAAAATCGTTACAAAAAAGAAAAAATAAGGAAAAATAGTACTAGTAAATGATAAAATGACGGATCCACACGTCTTTTCCACTTTCGATTTTTGTTTTTCCAAAAATAAATTAAATAAAAAGTAAAAATTAAATTCCTCAATTTCCCCATCGGAGCCTCCTCTGCAGCCTCCTCAGATTAGATCTCCCCTCTCTTTTTATTTCCGATCCTTTTAACTCCAATAAGGAATTCTCTCACTCTCTCTCTTTCCCCCCTCCTTCTCTTTCTCCTCTCTATATCTCTCCTCACTTTCTCTCTAGATCTCTTGCTCCGGGGGTCCGAGGGTTCGGTCGCTGCGCCCTGGCTTTCGCAGCGTTACAATTTTGACTCGCATACCCGGGCGATTTCTATCACAAAACCTGTATCTCTAGATCAGACTTCTGATCTCATAGTTTTGATCTCGCCACCATGGCGGCCGCTAACGCTCCGATCACCATGAAGGAGGCGCTAACGGTAACATCTCCTCCTCATTTCAAACTTAGATTTACACATTTTTCTTCTCACAACCGAAGCTGAATTCACTCGATTAATCTTTCCGCCAACTATTTCAACCTTAATGCATACAATTTGAAAGGATTAATATTTTCCTAAGCTGTGCTGACTATTAAATTGGTTAGATTTGTTGTACTAACTGGTTTCAAACCCTAATTCCCACTATTACGAAGTCTTACTATTGTTTTAAGCTAAGTCAAACTCAAATTTGTAAGATTTGTGGTATTAGCACTTGACATGGATTCACGATGTGTTGTTTGTATCCGGATCTGTACAATAGATGATAAAATTATTTTGTTTTTAGTGGTTTTGGTATAGTGACAAGCCCTTCCAAATGGACTGTAGATTTGAATTTTAGTTTTGAATTATGTGATTTTTATTGCAGTTGCCGAGCATAGGGATCAATCCACAATTCATTACGTTTACTAATGTCACGATGGAGTCTGATAAGTATATTTGTGTTCGGGAGACTGCGCCTCAGAATAGTGTGGTAATTATTGATATGAGTATGCCAATGCAGCCTCTGAGAAGGCCTATTACTGCAGACTCAGCACTTATGAATCCCAATTCAAGAATTTTGGCTCTTAAAGGTATGATATTTTTTTTAATCTTTAAACTGGTTTTGAAATTTGTTTGCCATTTCTCATTGGTGGTGCTGATTCTATGTTATGTTTATGAATATCTGTTCTTGATCTGTTCGTTCTATTATATTATTCTGTTGAAGTTTATTTCCCAGCTTGCTAGGATTATAGTTCTTGAGAAAAAATAATTACAGCGTTCCTCTTGCCTGTATGAAAGCCAAAAAGTGGATCATTCTTCATGCTGGCGTGCCCAACTCGGGATTTTAAATATTGTCTTCACTGTTTATGATAGTCTAGTTACGAGCTATACGTCACTCTTGCATCTGATATTACTTGGAGCATCAGGATGCAATAGCATTTATACTTACCTTTTCATGTTATCCAGACACTTTAAAGTACATTTCATAACCGCACTTCTGCTTGATTGGACCAAAAGGTACATAATTTGGCATCATTCGTACATATAATCTTTATTAGCCGCAATCCATGCGCCGTACATTTTTAGTGAGCTTTTGCTATATTAGTGCCCAGTAAGTATCACTATACATAGGCAATAGATGTTTGTCACCCTCTCTACACCCCTCTCATTCTATTCCTATTTTTTCAGCTATATACATCTCAATTGGACCGCCACTTTCTTCCATTTTTCCTATGACTTTGAATTCAAATAGTGAATGAAGATGGATGAGCACCCATATAAATTGGACTATACTCTTAACAAGATAAATAGATCATACTGGCTATTAGTGGATTAAATCAAAATATAGCTTATTTTGTTTATCATAGCCCAGACTATCAACCTAATCAACCTAATCAACCTTTAATTATTATAAATATGACATATGTAATATGCAACAAATATTGAGCAGTTATGTAGTAGCCTTTTCATACTTCTTCATACTTGGATGTGAAGTTTTTAGCTCAATAACTCATGGATTGTATTTTACTTCTTGAAGCACAACTTCCTGGGACAACTCAGGATCACTTGCAGATATTTAACATCGAGCTGAAAGCTAAAATGAAGTCACATCAGATGCCTGAGCAGGTGACACCTTTATATTTCAGTGAGAATGCACAATATGTTTTTATAAATATTTTTGTTTTTTTACATCTAATTGCTACTTTGATGTTAGCTTTATCCGATGTTATTGTCTTTTGCTGCAGGTTGTTTTTTGGAAGTGGATTTCTGCAAAAATGTTGGGTTTGGTAACACAAACCTCGGTATATCATTGGTCAATTGAAGGTATGATGTCTCTCCTTCGCCGGTGCACAGAAGTGCGCTTCCATTTTCTAGCTAGACTTGATATTTTATATTTGATCTTTGATGTGTGTAACTGTGTATGCTGGTTAGTTTGATTTTCTGAAGCACATTCCTTTACATCTCATTATAGGTGATTCTGAACCTGTGAAGATGTTCGATAGAACAGCTAATTTAGCGAACAATCAAATAATTAATTACCGATGTGATCCTTCAGAAAAATGGCTGGTTTTGATTGGCATTGCACCTGGTTCACCGGAGGTTTATTTTTATTTTCTTTAATCTATGTGATTGTTTGGAAGTCATCCATTTTTGTCTCGTTTTTCTGTGCTAAATTATGTTTCGAGGTTCTATTTGTACACATTGTTCTTCTAAGTTTTCTGGCCAAACTTCTTTGGTTTGATTTGATACTGTCCTTTTCATAGCTTGTTTGGTTGTGGATTAGTGTTGGACCCAACATAGGACTTATATGAAGTTGTAAGAATTCATATATAATAATGAGGCTCTATACCCCATTTGATTTGTCGTAGTATCTTGTTCAATCCTTGGCTGTCAACATCATAGTCTCTCTGTTTTTTCTTTCATTTGTTGTTAGTTTCTTGGGGAATTTTGTGATGTAGTTTGTTTGCGTTTTATGTATTGAATTTGTATAGCCGGTTCATAAGTTGTAGCAAACAAAGAGAACTCTGAGTGATTTTAGGATTTGATTAATTCATGAGGCTCATAGTTATTTAGGACACTCAGACAATTTATCGGTGACTGACAGTTTTTTGGAGAAGACTCATACGAGTAAAAAGCAGTGATATCAATATTGGTCTCTGGATGTGTGCTTGATTCACATGACCATGCCTTAGGGAGATTTAATGTCCGTCTTCCTATCTGCCATCTAAATCACATGCAACAAACCACTGGAAGTTAAAGCAAGATCTGGAAGCTTTAGATCATCATGATTTGTTTGTTTGTCTTTTCTGCTTGGATCACAGTCTCTGTCTTATAAGTTCTTATGTCTTTGCTATCTATCTGTCCATAACTCTCTTATATAAGTGGGCAGGAAGCTCCCCGTGTCTCATCAACCCTGCTCCTCTGGAACCCGACATGCCTTGCTTGCCATGTTACTAGTGATACTTATTTGTGTTTCCGCTTGCCTTACTTTCTCTTTTCTTATATGCTCTTTTCCATGGACACATGTTTGCCTTGTTCCCTCCCAATCAGAAGTATCCAGAAGAACTAATAAGATGTAACTTTTATATTCATATAAAATGTCTGCTTTCAACTATGACGCCAAGAGGTGGGAGAGATGGCAAAGGCACTCAGGCAAAGACCTTGAGGTCCTTGGTGCCAATCCCCATACCAACAAGGGGTCACACTTACCTATCAAAAAAAAAAAGAAGTCTGCTTTCAACTATAAATGAAACTATTCGCTTAAGATGTTTGTCTTAGGTCAACATAATTTTTTCATCTTATTGCCTAGGCTATTTGAAACATTTCCAACTTTATGACTACAATGTTGCATAATGTTGCGTAGTTAACACCTTCACTTTCTGCCTAACGTTCAGTAGCAGCACCTAAAAACGAATGTATTAGTATGCGCTCTAAGATAAATTTGGGTGGTCATTAATTTGAAAGAAGTACGCATACTGGAAGTTGATGTTGATGTTGCATATTATTGTGAAAGGACTTTGAGAATTAATATGCGAATGCATTCTGGTTTGATGCCTTTCATAGTTTTAAAAGGCGAGCGCCTTTTGTGCCTGAGGTGAGAGGCGAGTGGTTGTCACCTCGAAAGAGTGATGCTAGGCGATGAGCGCCTTTTTTGCCGTTTTTGTACCTTTTTCGCCTTTTTGCGCCTTTTTGGGCCTATGCCTGTCAATGAGGATGATGAAGATTATGGAGATGATGATAAGATAGATTCTGTGGATTTTTAGCTTCTTGTTGTTGTTAGTTGTTAATTATTACATTTTATGGCTTTAGTTCTCTTTTGCATGTCTTTATTTTCATTTGCTTTAATGACTATTTATTTTTCTTGTTTGGAATTAAAGTTAAGTTCATCTAATGCGTTTGGAATTTCAACTATGAATGATGAAATTTGTGTTATTAATATTATGTTGTTAACTTAGTTTCATCACTCATGACATGTTTTATTGAGATTTGTTAAGTTATATATATATTTATTAATTTTTCCTTAATATTTGTTTCGTGAGCGCCTTTTTGCGCTTCACCTCTCACCTCAAATTTTGACCTCTCGCCCGCCTCTCGCCTTCCGCTTTTTTAAACTATTGCCTTTTTAGCTTATTTTTAAGTTTTACAATTCTGGTTAGCTTTTGAGCATAGAATCTCCTTCCGTTAAAAGAGTCTGGGTCTCAGTAGAATTCAAAACGAAATACTCCGAGAGATGCGTTTATACTATTTCCAAAAATAATAAAGTAAATGAATGAAGTGATACCATGAAACCAAAGCTTGGTATCGGAATCAGTTGTTCTGTAAAGTGATAGTGGAGAAAGATTTAGGAGAGCGCAAGTTGTGTTTTATTTTGATGCATGTGTCTGTGCGTGTGTTGTTGTATGTACAGGAAAACAATTCTAGTTTGTTAAGTCTTAAGTAGGTCTCTATCTAAAGAGTCCAATTTTAATTCAAAGCTTGCCTGGAAAATGGATTGAACATTGCTTCCTTATCTATTTATGTAGTTAGTTTGATTGCCATTGAACTACTTTTTTGGAAAGGTTTATATTTTTATGCCATAGTTCCTTATGACTTTGTTGGTTTACTGATTTTTCATTTCCCTTTGTATTAACAGAGGCCACAGTTGGTCAAAGGAAATATGCAGCTGTTTTCTGTTGATCAGCAGCGCAGCCAAGCTCTTGAAGCGCATGCTGCGTCATTTGCGTCTTTCAAAGTGCGAACATATCCCCTCTCCTATGCATGCACTATATTTTTACTTATCCAGTTAAGAACGTTTTTATCTAATTTGGATATTTCTTGAGCAGGTTCCAGGCAATGAGAACCCTTCAATTCTTATTTCTTTTGCAACAAAAAGTTCAAATGCTGGACAGATCACGTCAAAGTTGCACGTTATTGAGCTCGGTGCCCAGCCAGGTTCATCCTCTAATTTTCTACTTTCTCTGTTGAATTTAGCTCCTTGTTATCTGTATACTTAACTCCAAATAGGCTTTGTTACATTTCTACTTACTTTTCCTGGGGAAAGTCGCAAATGGTATGCATCCTTTCTGTGTAGCAACATGCTAATAGTCATATCAGTATTGACGTTGAGGTCTGTCTATAGTGGAGTCTTTCATACTTGCCCATGGGCTAATGCTTATTTCTGTTTGAACTCTGTATATATATTTTCAGGGAAACCCTCCTTTACAAAAAAACAGGCAGATCTTTTCTTCCCTCCAGATTTTGCTGATGACTTTCCAGTTGCCATGCAGGTTCCTCTTCTGTCATTGTTTGTGTTTTAAGAGTGGTGAATTTTACTTTCATTTAACATTCTCTGTTATTTCTTTGCAGATTTCCCATAAATATAGTTTGATTTACGTGATCACAAAGCTTGGACTTCTGTTTGTTTATGACCTGGAAACGGCTACTGCAGTTTACAGAAATAGAATCAGCCCAGATCCAATTTTTCTGACCTCGGAAGCTTCATCAGTTGGAGGATTTTATGCTGTTAATAGGCGTGGTCAGGTGTTACTTGCCACTGTAAATGAAGCAACAATCGTGCCTTTTGTCAGCGGTCAAGTATGTTCCCAAGCTTGCTTTATTTTTTGGTATGGTTGATCTATTTGATTATCCTGAAAAAATAATTAGAAATGTGTTTTTTACTGCAGTTAAATAATCTGGAACTTGCCGTCAATCTTGCCAAAAGGGGTAACCTTCCTGGTGCAGAGAATCTGGTAAATTATCTTTGTTCTTCTCTACGTGAATGTAAATATTAATGAGCCAACATGCTTATAATTTAATAATAATTACCTGATTGGAGAGGTAGTTGATGTGATTCCTCTAGCTTATTTCTTTGGCTGCAAAATTGCTAGTTGTATCTTGGTTTGCCCTTAGGAGCTCCTTATAAGAGTAAAGTTTTGTGGAATCAGGTGATGGAGAGATTTGAGCAACGGTTATTAGGTTGGAAGAAGCAACCGTTGTCAAAAGGGGGACGTTTGACTCTTATTAAAAACACTTTGTTGATCATTCCTACTTATTTCATGTCTCTTTTCGTGATGTCGTCCTCTATTTGACTATTTGTAACCGTTTAGAAAGATTGGAAAGAGATTTCCTTTGGGAAGGTCTTGTGGAGGAGCGCAAGTATCTTCAGGTTAGGTGGGATAAGGTTTGTTCCAGCTTGAGGGAGGGTGGGTTAGGTATCAAGAGATTGAAGGTATTTAATTCGGCCCTTCTAGGTAAATGGTTATAGAGGTTCCTATCTGAGAGGAATGGTTTTTGGAGGAAAGTGGTGCTTAATAAGTATGGGGAAGGTGATCATAAGTGGTTCCATAAGGTCATTGACAGTCCATATGGAGTGGGTGTGTGGAGAGGTACTTGCAGAGTTTGGAATGCTTTTGTGAGGAATATCTCTTTTGAGATTGGTGATGGTTCCTCGGTGCGCTTTTGGACAGATAAATGGTGTGGAGAGATGGAACTTTGGAGGGATTTTCCTGATCTATTCATCTTGTCAAGGGAGAAAGATTGTTTGGTCAGTTCAGTGCTACAGATGGAAGGGGGTAGACCGGTGTGGAATCCGATTTTTAGACGTAACTTTCAAGACTTGGAAATGGATTCTTTCATGCGCTTCATCGAAAAGATCCATGCTGTTCAGGTAGGGGGAAGCCGAGAGGACAACGTGAGATGGGATGGTTCGAGGAGTGGAAAGTTTACTGTCAAGTCCTTCTACGTTAAACTGCTTCGGTTTAATTACATTTCTTTTCCCTGGAAGTCTATTTGGAAGACTAGAGCTCCAAGTCGAGTTGCCATCTTTGCTTGGGAGGCTGGTAGTGTAGCTATACTTACAGGGGATAATCTGCGGCGTAGAATCAAGATCTATGTTAGCAGATGCTTGATGTGCAAAGACCATGAAGTGTAAACCATTTGCTGATTCACCGTCCAGTGGCTAGAGAATTGTGGAATTTTATTTTGGGGATGTTTAAAATTTCATGGGTGATGCCTGGATCTTTTAGAGAGGTGCTGATGAGTTGGCCTTTATATAAAAGAAGAAAGAGAAATACTTTTTGGGAGACTATTCCACTAGCTGTTGTTTGGATCCTTTAGGGGGAAAGAAACAAAAGGGCGTTTGAGAATGAGGAAGGTTCCATCCTGCAGCTAAAAGACACCCTGCTTCGCACTCTATTCTTTTGGTGTTCCAAGCCGACTGAAAATTTCATGGGTGATGCCTGGATCTTTTAGAGAGGTGCTGATGAGTTGGCCTTTATATAAAAGAAGAGAAATACTTTTGGGAGACTATTCCACTAGCTGTTGTTTGGATCCTTTAGGGGGAAAGAAACAAAAGGGCGTTTGAGAATGAGGAAGGCTCCATCCTGCAGCTAAAAGACACCCTGCTTCGCACTCTATTCTTTTGGCGTTCCAAGCCAACTGAAACTTTATCTACTGGATATTCTTTTGTAGATTTTGTTAATAGCCTTTCTTTCGATGAATGTGTATACTTCTAGTCTACAAAGGTTGTGCCTCCTTTTTGGTGCTATAGTTCAATGCAATACTTATCAAAAAAATAAATAAAAATTACTTGATTTAGAAACTGAAAATTTATGATTTAGTTATCTAATGGAGCAATACAATTGGTTCAATTTTATGAAGTTATCTGAGTAGTAATAAAATCCATTTCAATTTATTTAGCAATCTAGTACATTACATTACTTTTTACCCTTTTGTCTGAAGGTGGTATTTAACACTCATTTTAATGGTCAATGTGCTTTATTTTTGACATGATAATTTCAATCCAGAAATAAATTATAATTCATTTTCGTTTCTTGCCTCCTCTACTGGGGTTTGCTCTTAAGCTTGCTCAAGGATGGAGTAAGATATATACCATGGATGCTGCAAAGCCTGGATGGTCTTGATTGCTGTTAACTTGCTACGATCATTAACCACTAGTGTTAGTTTAAGTATGTATGTGCAATTGCTATGGAGTTATGCATCCCAAAAATCTAACAAAATGCCGTTATGGTTATATGTTAGGTTGTGCAACGTTTCCAAGAATTGTTTGCTCAAACCAAATATAAAGAGGCTGCTGAACTTGCTGCAGAATCTCCACAAGGAATTCTCCGTACACCTGATACAGTTGCCAAATTTCAGGTACCTAATTTGTTTGGATATAATTTTCCTTCCTATATTTGGATGGCTGTGCCTGGTCCATCCCATTAACATGAACTTAATTGTTCATTGCTATAATAAATGTGAATATTACTTGGGAACTGAATGTTTAAGATTGCCGACTATAGTGAAGGTTGGTTAGTGGACCAGATGAAATTGTGCAATATTTGACTTGCGGAATTTGATGCTGTGGGACGTGACTGAGAAAGGCCTTATCTTAAGTTTATTTGTATTTCCAAGATCTTGGGATGGAGATATGCTAATTGGCTTCTTTCATTTGTGTGTATGTACGTTACGTATGCACACATACGTGTATATAGATATAGTCTTTGATAAATTTGAACTATGTATCTCATTTGCAGAGTGTTCCAGTGCAAGCTGGGCAAACACCACCACTATTGCAGTACTTTGGGACTCTTCTAACTAGAGGGAAGCTTAATGCATTTGAATCATTGGAACTATCTCGGCTTGTTGTCAACCAGAACAAGAAGAATCTTTTGGAGAACTGGTTGGCTGAGGACAAGCTGGAATGTAGTGAGGAGCTTGGGGACCTTGTGAAGGTTAGATCTTTGTTCACTGGAAGGTCTTATATGCACTGAATGCTCACATCAGCTTGTTTTGATGCTGCTTATAGTTGATCAGACATTCATGTCTTTATTCTTGTTTTCTTTTTTATCGGTAGACTGTGGACAATGATCTTGCCTTGAAAATCTACATTAAAGCAAGAGCAACTCCAAAAGTTGTTGCAGCTTTTGCAGAGCGGAGGGAATTCGACAAGATTTTGATATATTCCAAGCAGGTGGGTGAAAAGGCTAATGCAGTAATATGTACGAGTATCATTGCAATATCTCTTTTATATTTAAGAGAATAATTTATGACTCCTGATTTTGATTCTCTCTCCTAAATATAGTTGAGTATGACTTCTGTTTAAATGTATTTTGAATGATGCAGGTTGGATATGCACCTGATTATTTGTTTCTTCTGCAAACAATTCTTCGAACAGATCCTCAGGTATAAGGGACTTTAAGGAGATACAATATTTTCATAATGTTTACTAGTTTCTTTAAATTTAGTTACTCATTTTATTCCCTTTTTTGGATGTTGGAGGGGCTATGTGTTGCAAATTACAAACCTCAATTATGTACTAGATGCATAAAGTTGTGCTTGTAGTAAACTTTTCTCAGTTAATTAAAAACTCATTTGCGCAGAAGGAACTTCACCTGAAATAGAATTGGTTATTATTGTTTGCTTACTGCAGGGAGCTGTTAATTTTGCCCTAATGATGTCTCAAATGGAGGGAGGTTGTCCGGTTGATTACAATACAATAACAGACCTCTTTCTACAGGTTTTGTCACCATCCTCATACTATGTCATCGCACAAGTCTTATTTCTACGCTAATTGTATTGATCAAATATGTACATTGCGGAGCATTTCCATGTTGTTTATTCATTTGAAGTTCCGGTACATGTGATTATTTGGTTTGCCAAAGAACCAATTAAGAACTCAGTTTATTTTTCTAATTCTCCTCAGAGGAACCTGATTCGTGAGGCAACTGCTTTTCTGTTGGATGTTCTAAAGCCCAATCTGCCAGAACATGCTCACCTGCAATCTAAGGTTCCTATTCCTGATGCTCTGGTGATTTTTAATTTGTTTAGCTGGACTTACTTTAGCATCACAAGTTTTGTCACTAATACAGGTTCTGGAAATCAATCTTGTAACGTTTCCCAATGTTGCCGATGCAATTTTAGCGAATGGAATGTTCAGTCATTATGACCGACCTCGCATTGCTCAACTTTGTGAGAAAGCTGGTCTTTATGTCCGAGCTCTTCAGGTTGGGATACATCCATCAATTTGTTTGCTTCTTTTCTCCTTGGAGCTATATTATCCATTTGGTTAAGACTTGTACCTTCCTTGCAGCATTACAGTGAATTGCCAGACATCAAGCGCGTTATTGTGAATACCCATGCAATTGAGCCACAGGTACGTTCAGTTCCGTCCGTTTGCCCCATCGAATTAGGTAGATAAGTACCTGAATCTGCTGTTGTTTTTCAGTCTCTGGTAGAGTTTTTTGGCACTCTTTCACGGGAATGGGCGCTGGAGTGTATGAAGGATCTTTTGTTGGTCAATTTGAGAGGAAACCTTCAGATTATTGTGCAGGTAATGGTGTCTGTAATGCTATATGTTCCACCCTGGTATCGAACTGATTGTGAGACATGCTGGATCTGAGATTTGGCATTTTTCTCCTGCTTTAATAATCTAAAGTAATCAACACATGCAGGTTGCCAAAGAATATTCTGAACAGTTGGGTGTTGAAGCATGCATAAAGCTTTTTGAGAATTTCAAATCGTATGAAGGCCTCTACTTCTTTTTGGGGTCATCTTTGAGCTCCAGGTAATGCAATATAAAAGTTCATAATCACTCTGCTTTGAGTAGCCATCAGATGTTTTATTGCGTATTAATATACATTTCATTTGTCACAGTGAGGATCCTGAAATCCACTTTAAGTACATTGAAGCAGCTGCCAAAACTGGACAAATTAAGGAGGTTGAGCGCGTAACAAGAGAGTCAAATTTCTATGATGCTGAAAAAACCAAGAACTTCCTAATGGAAGCCAAGCTTCCTGATGCACGTCCACTTATCAACGTGTGCGATCGTTTTGGATTCGTTCCTGATCTCACACACTACCTATACACCAACAACATGCTTCGGTATATTGAAGGTTATGTTCAGAAGGTATGCTCTGCGTCAATGATTTCTTGTTATACACTGCCATGAATATACTTGCTAAAACTGGTAGCTGAGGTTTTATGGTTTTTATGTATAGGTCAATCCGGGAAATGCTCCCTTAGTTGTGGGGCAGCTACTGGACGATGAGTGTCCTGAGGACTTTATCAAAGGGCTGATTTTATCTGTCCGTTCTTTGCTTCCAGTTGAGCCCCTTGTCGATGAGTGTGAAAAAAGGCTAGTTCTTCCCTCTCTTAGGTTTTCCTCTCTTAGGTTATACTCTCGGGTATGTTTGTTACTTAATGTCCTCTTTATTTATATATGGTTTACAGGAATCGCCTCCGGTTGCTTACTCAGTTTTTGGAGCATCTTGTGAGTGAAGGAAGCCAAGATGTTCATGTTCATAATGCTCTGGGTAAAATTATAATAGATAGCAACAACAATCCTGAACACTTCCTCACCACCAACCCATATTATGATTCACGTGTTGTGGGTAAGTACTGTGAGAAGCGTGACCCCACCCTTGCTGTTGTTGCATACCGCAGAGGGCAATGTGATGAGGAGCTTATTAATGTCACAAACAGGAACTCCTTATTCAAATTGCAGGCGAGGTTTGTGAAATATTTGGTTTCGAGCTCATCGCATATGGATGCCTTGTGCTGTTTGGAGACTTACCAAACTATATTTTTGTTTTAGGTATGTTGTTGAAAGAATGGATGGTGATCTCTGGGAGAAGGTTCTTAATCCTGAGAATGAATACAGAAGACAACTCATTGATCAGGTTGTTTCTACGGCTTTGCCGGAGAGTAAGAGCCCAGAGCAAGTTTCTGCCGCTGTTAAAGCCTTCATGACCGCCGATCTCCCTCATGAGTTGATTGAGCTTCTCGAGAAGATTGTGCTTCAAAACTCTGCGTTCAGTGGGAACTTCAATCTCCAAAACTTACTTATTTTGACGGCCATAAAGGCGGATCCATCTAGAGTTATGGATTATATTAACAGACTGGACAACTTTGATGGACCGGCAGTTGGTGAGGTGGCTGTGGAAGCCCAACTGTATGAAGAGGCTTTTGCAATATTTAAGAAGTTTAACTTGAATGTCCAGGCCGTGAATGTTTTATTGGATAATCTCCAAAGCATTCCACGTGCTGTGGAGTTTGCATTCCGTGTCGAAGAAGATGCTGTATGGAGTCAGGTGGCTAAAGCTCAGCTCAGGGAGGGATTGGTAAGTGACGCGATTGAGTCATTCATTCGTGCAGATGATGCCACTCAATTCTTGGATGTTATCAAAGCTGCTGAGGATGGAGATGTTTACCATGACCTGGTGAGGTACCTTCTGATGGTTAGGCAGAAGACAAAGGAGCCCAAAGTTGATAGTGAGCTCATTTATGCGTATGCAAAGATTGAAAGGCTGAGTGACATCGAGGAGTTCATTCTTATGCCAAATGTTGCTAACCTCCATAATGTTGGTGATCGCTTGTATGATGAAGCCTTGTATGAAGCTGCAAAGATAATATATGCATTTATTTCTAACTGGGCCAAGCTAGCAGTCACTTTGGTCAAGTTGAAACAGTTTCAAGGTGCTGTTGATGCCGCTCGAAAAGCAAATAGCTCAAAGACATGGAAAGAAGTTTGCTTTGCTTGTGTTGATGCTGAGGAGTTCCGTTTGGCTCAAATTTGTGGGCTCAACATTATTGTGCAGGTTGCATATCTATCTTTTCTTGTGAATTCAAAAAGCTATACTGTGGGTTTAATTGTTGACCTGGAAGCAAAGCATTCGGGTCCTATTTTTAAAAATAGGATATTTTTTATTTAGATGGACCTTCCGATTTTTGTCTACATGTTATACTTATTCCCTTTTAACATCCATTTGTATTTTCTGAACTTTCTAGGTCGATGACTTGGAAGAAGTTAGTGAATACTACCAAAACAGAGGGTGTTTTAATGAACTAATTTCTCTTATGGAGAGTGGTCTAGGGTTGGAACGTGCACATATGGGCATCTTTACCGAGTTGGGTGTCCTTTATGCTAGATATCGTCATGAAAAGCTCATGGAGCATATCAAACTATTTTCAACCCGTCTCAACATTCCAAAGCTAATCCGTGCTTGTGATGAACAACAACATTGGAAGGAGCTGACGTACTTGTACATTCAATACGACGAGTTTGATAATGCTGCCTCTACCGTCATGAATCATTCTCCAGATGCTTGGGATCACATGCAGTTCAAAGATATTGCAGTTAAAGTTGCTAATGTGGAGCTCTATTACAAGGCTGTGCATTTTTACTTGCAAGAGCATCCTGACCTTATCAATGATCTTCTTAACGTCCTCGCACTACGTGTTGACCATACTCGTGTGGTGGACATTATGCGGAAGGTTAGTATGCTGATTTTAAAATAAATTATCAATCAGTACACCCATATTTCAGATCAATGTTATTAATTCTTTGATATTGCTTTGCTCTTACATTGCTGATCACAGGCAGGGCACCTTCTTCTAGTGAAACCATATATGGTTGCAGTTCAGAGCAACAATGTATCTGCTGTTAATGAGGCTCTTAATGAGATCTATGTTGAGGAGGAAGACTATGAAAGACTGCGTGAATCTATTGACTTGCATGATAACTTTGATCAGATTGGCCTTGCACAGAAGGTTTGTGGAATTGCATAATATTTTTTTAATTTTCTATGGAGTGAAATAATGTTAGTTGGTTTGTGTTTGAGCAGATTGAAAAACATGAGCTTCTTGAGATGAGACGAGTTGCTGCATATATTTACAAGAAGGCAGGTAGATGGAAGCAATCCATTGCATTGTCAAAGAAAGACAAGATTTACAAAGATGCAATGGAGACAGCCTCACAATCTGGTGAACGTGAACTTGCAGAAGAGTTACTTGTTTATTTCATTGAACAGGTAAAGCCTGAATAAGAAGTACTGTATTTATGGTTGGACTAAATTTCCTTTTTCCGTTGAGATATCATTCATAATTTTCTATAGAAACAACATTTATCATGCAAGTGTTGCATTTCATTAGGCCACAAAACCATAAACTCACAGGCATTTTTTTGTTTTTTCCCCTTCACATTATCAAGCATGCACTTTGATACAATCCACACATGTTATCTGGTGAATGCATGTATTGCATTCGGACTAGCTCAGTCGGGTAAATAAAAATTTGTGTCTTTGTGCCTAAACAGGCTTGTGTTAAATGCATCTGAGTCTTATACTTTGAAATTCAAGTAATCACTTGTCTAAAGTACATGAGGACATTAAGCTTTTGATTTTGAACTATACATTTATATGTACTTCCCTGGGCCACTCAATAGTACATGCTTGGACATGAGGCTAGAATATCCTTGAAATTAAGCACCAAAATGAAATCATTTACCGTATCCAATTTATTTAATTCATATACTTGGGGTGAAGACAGAGCATCTCTGGAATCAGAAGCTTAACTTCATAGAAGGGCTATGGTTGAATTGTGTGGGGGTAATTCGGAATGCCCCTTGTTATTTTAGCTATTATATGGTCCCATCTAAGACTGAGACAGTATGCATTATATTCGGAGCAACAACATACTCCAACCTGCACCCATCCTTCCATAGGAAAAGAGGTTCCTACTGCTCTGAGTTGAGTCGAAGGTGTATCCAAAATGGATCCTTGTCACCTTAGTTATATGATCCCATGTGAAACTGGTATGCATTTTATCAGGAACATCGTCCCAACCTATCCTACCACGCTTACACTCCAGAAGGAAAAATTGTTTGCCGCAGTTTTTTTTTTTTTTTCCAGTTTTGAGGCTGATGCATGCGATATAAAGACATGAGTGGAGGCACATGCTACCCCTCCTCTGGGAATGGCAATATTTTATGTGTTTTCAGTTTATATATCAAATATTATATCGATATTGAATTAGATATTATTCATTGTAGTCCGATGCTATTTAAGCTGTCTTCTGGTGTTATCTTGCACTCCAAAAATGATATAGATTTTGGATAAAGGCAGAATTGAGTTGAGTAATTGGTGATTTCCTGTTCTGCATCTCTAAAAGCTGTAGATGTGTGTTTATCATTGATACGTGAAAATAAACATGCCTCTTTTTGTAATCCTCCCCCATGTGCCATTCTGACTATGGGTATCTAATCTTACTTTTGTGATTGTTTAATGCGATCCACTCTGAATTTTACCATGTACCGCCATTATCATTGTGTATATCAAGAATTTGCTGCAGGCTAAGCTATTTTTTCGTTGTTGAAAATGCTTGTGTTTGCAAGCACATCAAAATGTCATATTTATTAATTTTGTTGCTGCTTTATGATGTGCAGGGAAAGAAGGAATGTTTCGCATCATGTCTTTTCGTTTGCTATGATCTGATTCGTGCGGATGTTGCTCTGGAACTTGCCTGGATAAACAACATGATTGACTTTGCCTTCCCATATCTGTTGCAGGTCTGTGTGTGTGTGTGTGGCTTGATGGAAGTTGGGGAGTAGTGGAAAAAGGCAGAGATCAGTTTCTTCTTCCTTCAAATTTTTTTTTATAAATGGAAGGAATCATGAGTCATTGCCATTGTTTTCTCAAGGCCATTAGAAGGGTCTGTTTGCTGGAAAAACATCCATATGGATTGTCCTTTAAATCCCCACCCAACTCCCACCTGAACCACTAACAACCCTTGATCCTTTGGATCTAGTTTAAGACGTGTACTTGGGTTGGTGTGATTTTTGACTCTAGTCTTATGGTGCAATTTCAATTTTATTTTTTTTATATTGCAGTTTATCCGCGAGTATACTGGTAAAGTTGATGATCTAATCAAGGACAAGATAGAAGCTCTGAAGGAAGTAAAGGCCAAGGAGAGCGAAGAGCAGGACGTAATTAAGCAACAGGTTTTTTGCTTGTTGACTTTCACTTTTCTTTGATTTTACCTGGAAGAAACTCTGTTTACTCTATTTAGTAGAAGGGCAATGATGTGCTAGAAAAATCTGATCATTAGGATCTAAGAAATATCGTTATTGATTGGCAAATGATGAGGTCCCATTACTTGGTGGTGGGACCAACAGAGAATACAACCAATCACGTGACTTAATTATCCTTCCATTAACTAATTTTTGGTAAGCTAGCGTTATGTTTTGGTATACGCATGTACCCTTGGGGTATGTTGTCTTAACTATCTGCTAGAAGCTGTTTGGTCATTTTAATTCCTCCACTTATTCAAGTTTCCCCCCCACCCCCCCGGGCGGGGCCCAAGCAGATTTATTGATGATGATCTCTTTCTTGCAGAATATGTATGCTCAATTGCTGCCTCTTGCTTTGCCTCCACCGCCAATGCCGAATATGGGAGGTTATGCTCCTCCCCCACCCATGGGTGGTATGGGGATGCCGCCGCCAATGGGACCATATGGCATGCCACAAATGCCCCAATACTGATACTTGGGCCGACATAATTGGAGATAGTTGCATTGAATAGTGGTGGTTGCTTCACGCGGAATGAAGGCAGAACGGGTTTCCCACTTGGTCCTTTTGGGGGGGTTTCATCTTGAATTTTATGCTATTTTGCTCGCATAGAACTGTGTTTGAATGGATAGAAGAGCGAATTTCTAGTTCAGAAATAATGCCATTCTTGTGTTTCATAGTGGTGTGGATATGTTTCTTTGTAATATTCTTTAATAGCCGAGGCATTTTTTTGCAGCTGATAGTGCAGCAAGCTGAGGATAATCATGTATTTTACCAAAAGAACAAAATGGCCAATAGGATATGCAGCCTCTTGTACTTGTTTTTCTGGGGTGGATATATATTTTTTTCTTTTGCGATTTGAACTTTGTTTCAAAATTGCTTAGTAACTTAAAAAGTCTTATTTGTTCATTGATATCAAGTGTGATATATTCTTTGAGGATCTTTGCATTTTGGTTCCATTTCCCATACGTTGGTGTACTAGATGTTGGGAGTTGTATGCACCAAATTGAAACCATCTTCTGTCCTGCCTTCCTGATTTTTGGAGTATAACCCTTTTGCACTGCCAACTAGAACTTGTTTATTGGTTAGGACCTTGTTCATATGGGGGTAGTGTGCATGTGCCCTTGTGCGTGGGTGGGTGTGTTGGGGAGGGGGGCGGGGATGGTTGTGAGTGTAGACGTCCACGCTATTTCTTCTTGTTGCATAGGAGTGTTTTCTTGTTATTTTGTGCAACTCCTTTATTATCTTATCACGTTTTCTTTTTCATTCATCTCCATTTATAGTTTTTACCATGAAACGAGGAGTCGGTCCTTGATCTTACTCCCTCCGATCAGCTGAAATAGTGAAACAGTATAAGTTCGTGAAGTCTAATAATAGGAGTCATCAATAACATTTGCGCATTTGCCGTATAATTACAAAAGTGCTTGGATATAGTTGATATGGTTATGACACATTGCATACTCAGATTATGGAGATTGAGAGTGTAATTGTTGAAAAAGATATTCCTTATGGTAAATATTTCAAAATAAAATAATGAAATATTTGTATGGAAACAAAGCAGTATCTTGAAAGAGGGAGCATCTGATGAGTGGCAATGCCGTTAGCATCCCCATTTCACTACAAAACTTTTCCGCACAACACAATTCATTTGGTGGAAGTGAAAGTAAGCATCCATAATTCCATGAAATGCCCTGCTTGATGTCAAGTGAAGTGCAAATAACTTAGCTTTGACCAGTGGTGCATCATATGGTAAACAAGATATGTACCGATATGAAATGAAATGCTATGGTTGATGGCTTGATGCACATAGCTAGCTTTTCTTTACACATATGGTTAAATAGTACTTCCCACCGTTCCAAGCAAAAAATCTCTGTTTGAAAGCTAATTTTTTTTAAAAATGATATTTTTAGTAGTTCATTACTAATAAAATAACATTTTTATGTTTTAATTTTTGAAATTGGACTCGTTGAGTGAAACATCCCAAAAAGTAATAGTGAATTCTTTGTCCGGAACGGAGAGAGTATCAACTAACGGTTGGATAAGATAACTCAAATATTATACTTTCTTGGGAAACTCTCAGCATTCGTCTCTCGACTATAGGTCAGTCACAGTAATTGTCTCTTAACAATTTTTTTGTTAAATTTGGGTCATATGAGTATTAAATATTTACAGCGACATTCCTTTTGATGGATGCCGTTAGCGAAATACCGTTAAGTTTCCCATGTGCATTTTCTTAAGGACTAAAATGAAATTTTTTCAAACTTAACTTATATCAAAATTTACAATTGAATACCTAGAATTAAAAAATGGCCCTAAGGCCTTCTTCCCCAAATTTTTGGTAAACCCACCAATTTTTTGAAAATTCTGGCCCAAACTTACAAAATTAAATCATCCCCTAGGTATAGCCGGACTAATTTGACCAGAGACACCTTGAATTCCGATTAAATTATAAGTCAGCAGGCAGGCCATCCCTTGTTTTAAAGTAAAGCAATGCTTCAATTCAGTCTCTCATTATCTATCTATGAGTGATTTTCAAGATACGTACAGTAACACTAGTGGTAGTCTGTTTGCAAGTACCTTTTTTAAAGAAACAAATAATTAGCTGAAAAACATCAGAATACATATGCCTATGATTTATGTGCTTTGGTGGAAAGTGGTAATAATAATTCCCATCCAATACTATTTTCTCTCAAGACTCGAGCATTCAAATGAGAGATTACTAGTTCTAGTATTAATTATCAATTGGGTCACCGTTTCTAGTGTTTGTCAGTCGGCGGTGGGAGACCCAGGAATGAGGAGAGATAAACTGATGGACTGAGGGTGGGTTTTGAAGCTTGGAGCTTTTGTAACGAGGTCGGACAGGAAGCCCCTTCCATGGGCAGCCCCCGTTCTGCCGATTGCTTTGATCTCTCTACCAGACTACCACCATTCCCCCTTTCCCTTTACATCTCACCACTACTAAACCCCAACCCCATTATTCTTTGCATCACAAAGTATCTGAAGCTGATAACAGACTTGGCGTTGTAACCCCATTTCCTAGACTCACTCTTGCTGCTCTCAACCATCCTGACCTTTACGCTGCTGACAAGGAGCACTACCTTGGCTCTTTATGCCAAGTCCCTGACACCCCAAATCCATGGCATTTTTGGAATTCAAGTGCCTCTGGTCAAATTAGCCCGATTATACCTAGGGGGATGATTTAATTTTGTAAGATTTTTCAAAAATTTGGGTTTGCCAAAAAATTGGGGAAGAATGCTTAGGGTCATTCTTTAAATACTAGTTATTCCATTATAAATTTTGATATAAGTTATGTTTGAATTTTTTTTTTCATTTTAGTCATTATAAAATACATATGGACAACTTAATGGTATTTCATTAACGGCATCCATCAAAAGGACTACTACTGTAAAAATTTAATACTTGTAGGACTCAAATTTGATAAAAAATTGTTAAGAGATTATTACTCTGACCGACCTATAATTGAGAGACCAATGTTGAGACTTGCCTTTGCAAAAATATATTTAAGCACAAATAATGTGATTACAACACAAGTGGATGGTAAATATAAAATAGTATAAAAATTGTAAAAATAATTTTTGAAAGGTGACCTTTAAAGTGAAACATCCCAAAATAATATGATGAATTTTTTGCGCGGAACGGGTGTAGTAATTAATTTATTACTCCCCTCGTTCGGACAAATTGTCCATTATTCTATTTTGTGATGTTTCACTTAAAGAGTTTATTTTAAAAATTAAGACATAAAAATGTTATTTTATTACTAATAAGCTACTAAAATATCATTTTTTAAAAGTTTAACTTTCAAACAATTGTTTTTGTCCGAAACGGAAGAAAGTATTTGTTGTCACCACTAAAATTCCCTTCAACACATGAGATAGTTAAAAAAAAAAAATTTATATTTTGGTATATGCTGAATGTATAAACAACTAAAAACTTTAATCAAAAAATTAATTCTTTTCATGTCACTTTAAGGTAAAAAACAGATTAATATGCTGAATGATTAACATAATAGTATAACATAACCATAACTTAATATCGATTTAACAAAGAAGATCCTTAGTTAAAATATTGTAATTAAAAAAAAATTGTTTTGAACCAATTGTTACCTATAAATTTATTTTTAGATTACAAATTTGATAAACAAATCACACGAGTAACAAAAAAAAAAAAAAAAAAAGAAAAGTTATGCTGTAATGTATAGATGTTGAATTCGGTAAAGCGGTAGCTTCCAAAAGTTATTGCTACATTTAACTTTAACAAATTTATTTGGTAATTAGTTTTATATCCGTGCATTAAACGTACGGTCATACAATTTTTTTAATTAACTTGTACTCAAGCGAAACAAAAAAGAAAAACAAATTTAAAAAAAAAGAAAAAATAATGTTGAAGGCAACTACTTTTGATTAAAAAAAACTGTTTTGTTTTGATTTAAAAATTATAGACTTGTATATTTAAGATCTGAGAAAATAAAGTCATTCTTTAGAAAATAAATACAACTTTGTCATTCACTAAATCTTAATTGTAGCAATAATTTTAAAAATAATTGTAAACCTAACATTATTATAAATTAAAATATGGTAAATATATGGTCATATAATTATTGCATTATATGAAAAGTAATAAACAATTAAAATAATAAACTACAAAAGAAGAGAAGCTAATTATAAAGAACTACATCAAAAAATAATAATATTATGAAAAAAATCAAAACGTTATCGTGGTTCAATAATCCCCGTTAACTACATACACACAAAAAGAAGAAAGAATGAGAGGAAAATAGGAAATTAACCTCACCGGCAATCTCATTTATTTTCCATCTCTCTCAGGAAATATCACTTATTCTGACTGATAATCTCTCTTACACTCACCGTCCCACACCACAAGTAAGTTTTCGTCCTCTCGCTCCATATCTTGCTCGATCCATCTCTCTTTCTCTAATATCTAACTTTTTTCTGAGGGAGAAATATTGATTATATTTTCTCGATGATTTATTATTCGGATCTAATTAATGAAATCACATAAAAACATTTTGTTTAATTATTTCATATAAAAAAATATTTTTGACATTCAAATCTATTGTGAATTTGTTAATATTTTTTATACATCGATTTTTGTTATTTACTTTTAGATAAATCTCCGAACTGGTTTAATCATTTAGTATTCTCGAAAGATAATTTTTTCTGGTGATTTTTATTCCATATTACTTCGAATTTGTCAATGGTTTTTTTACATCTCAAATTTTTGGTATTTCTTGATTTACTTGATTTTTTAGTATAATATTTCAATATTTGATATGTTCATGTTGTGAACTAATCCATTTTTATTAATCATTATTTACAATGTGTTGATTCATTTCCGTTTGACACAATCGAGAATTGAAAAACTGTGTAAATTGAGATAATTAATGGTGAAAGTTTTAAGGAGTTTTTGAATTATTTAATTAAAGAATTCATTAATTGTTTCTTGTTAATTGAGTTTTTATTTTGGGAAATAAAGTTTTGGTGAGATTTTTCCCTTTATAGATTAAATGCTTTTATATATATGTGTGTGTGTAATGCTTGGGTCACTCTTATATTGAACAAAAATATGAATCAAAATATGGATACTCTGTGATGTGATATATAGATATAGATGTAACGAAATGAAATGATAATCAGTAATGGATCAAAATCCGATCCAAGCCAAAAGTAAATTACTACCAACCACGACCTTCAAACGTGTACGGCCTACGTGCCTTCTGTTTCAGTATTTTATTTTATTTTTGGTAGTGGTAGAGCTTGTTTGGTACCACGTTTTGGGCCAAAACGCCGCGGTGTAAAATGCAGAAAAAAATGTTGCAATGTTGCGTTATGAAACGCACCGTTTTATAAACGGAAGCATTTTCATAACGCTCAACCAAGGTAGCTTTTCATAACCGCTGGGAAAAAAAACGCTGACCACCCGGTGTTAGACCAAAGTACCCCCTACTTTTTCCTTCTTCTCGTCCCTCTCCACCATTAGAATTCTTCACGTTATTTAGGGGTGTAAGTGGTTCGGTTTGGTTTGGTTTATGCCAAAACCATAAACCGAACCGCCTCCTAGTGGTTCCAAAAATCTCAAACCAAACCGAACCGAGTAAGACTTGAAATCGAACCGAACGGAACCACTCGGTTTGGTTTGTTTTGGTTCGGTTTTATGGTTTATATAAATTATTTTTAATGACATTAACCAACATTAAAAATAACAATGAAAATAAGATTTTAATTTGAAATTAACATCAAAATTAGGAAATAACCTACAAATAACAAATTATCATAACAAATTCTAAAATAAACACAAACAATGGAAGAAATAATAGTTCTCCAACAATCAAGATTTTGTTTGGTTTAGTACCCATATATATATATATTATGAATAAATCAAAGGTTCAAAATAGTTAATAAATGTAATATAATATATATTATATAATATATAAATAAAAATATATAGGGTGGTTTGGTTCGGTTTGGTTCAATAACAAAAACCGTGAACCGAACCGAACCACGTGGTGTTCCAATTTTTGAAACCGAAACCGAACCATCTTCGTCCAAAACCGAACCAAACCGACTGATTTGGTTTGGGTTGGTTCGGTTCGGTGATTCCGATTTACACCCCTAACGTTATTTCAATTTGCAATTTGAGAGAGCGAGAGAGGGAGAGAGATGAAATCAAAGTATGAAAGGAAGATGGACCAAAGTCGAAATACCTGATATGCAAGCTCAAAATAGCGAGATGAACAAAGTTGAAAGAGATCATGAAACTATGGAAGGTTGGGTAGGAGGTCTCGATCATGATAGGGGCTATGAAGGGCTCATCTGCAATTGACGACACAAAATGGGAAAAGGAGGGAGGAGGGAGGAGGGAGGAGGGAGGAGGGAGTTTAATGATATTAAAGGAAAAAAAGAAGGAATTCTTACAATTTTAGGCCCAAAGCCACCTAGAACATTCTTTTATCATTATCCAATAATTTTTAAGTTTTTTAATTTTATTTTTTATTTCTCAAATGGAAAAAAAAAGAATGGTTAAATTAATTTTGACAATGGATCAAAAGATATAACTGTCCTTTTACAACTGTCTTAGTTTATGAAAATAATGTTTAGAAATTATATGCCAAAAGTGTTTGTAAGAAACCCTGCGTTTTGAAATCGCAGTAACAAACGGACCCTTAGACGGACCCTTAGACGTAGAGAAAGGAATCCTGTATTAAACGCTGACCACCGTCGCTAGTTTTGATTTGTTCTCAGAGAATAGTATCGCGTCAATGGCGATCGGTGGTTTGATTTGGCCTGTGTTAGGTATATTTTTCTGGTCACAAATATTTAGATGCATTAGGATTTTGGTCACTTGTCGGAGAAACAGAGAAAGAGCTGTAGGGTTCTTCCATCCGTACACCAACGACGGCGGCGGTGGAGAGAGAGTCTTGTGGTGCGCCGTTAAAGCAATTCAAGGAGAGAGTCCTGATCTCGATTGTGTCGTTTACACCGGCGATCACGACGCTTCCCCGGACAGTCTCATGGCCCGTGCCATCGATCGGTTTGGTGTCAAGTTGCTTTCCCCTCCCAAGGTAACCCCATTTTCTCTGCATCTATATCCATGTCTATATGTTGCTAGGAATCTCAAATTTCTATAATTGATTGAGTGCACGATGGCGTCAATTTGGAGTGAAGCTGGGATGCACAACTACTTCTGCTAATGGGAGGTGGGAGTCGAGGATTGAAGTTTTAAACTGAGATGACTTTGATTTTCGAAGTGAGGATCAAATTTATGACATTGCACTTGGAAGTTGTTTATCAGATAATAAGTCAGCTAGCCCTTAGATAAAGGGGTATGTGGACCATGTATATATATGCATATGCATGCGTCCATAGATAATTAAGAGTTTCTACATTTATGTTGTTAAAAATCTGTTCTTGTATGTATGGATTATCTTTATTATAATCGAAGGGATTGAGGTAGTGCACTTTGTGTACTTACTGCCGCTTGATACTTTGTTAACCGGCTCAAATTTTGACAGTGTAAATGTTTCAGTAATGAAAACTGTTCTAGTATTTCTTGGAGGTTGTAAAATTACCTACCTCACCATTTGCAATGAACACAAATCCCCAATGCTTATGAAATACAGATTCTAATGCTGCTAAAATTGCATGGGAAATACTTGGGAGAAGATGTTTTATGGTTGGATAAAATGGGGTTTCCTGTCTTGTGACCTTTTCATCTACTTTGGAGAAGATGGTGTGCTATGAATGAAAAACGTTAAATTATTCCCCAGCCCACCTCCCCCAAAAAAAAAAAAAAAAAAAGCAAAAAAAAAACAAAAACAAAATACTGAACTCTTCAGCAGATTGGAATCAAGTATTAATGAATATGGGCTTTTAGCCGGTGATCAGTTTGGTTGTTTGTTACGTTTCTTATTGCTATATTGTCTTGTTAATAGCCTACCCTGTTTATATCAGGTTGTACATTTATCTAGAAGGAAATGGATTGAAGAAAGCACATATCCTCGCTTCACTATGATCGGTCAAAGTTTTGGTTCAATCTACCTCTCATTGGAAGCTTTATGCAAGTTTCTTCCCATATATTACTTTGATACAAGTGGATATGCATTTACCTATCCTATTGCTCGGTTGTTTGGCTGTAAGGTCATCTGCTACACTCATTACCCAACAATCAGTTTAGACATGCTATCGCGTGTTCATGCGCGAAGTCCCATGTACAATAACGTTGCCTTGGTTGCCAACAGGTTTGTTATGTAACTGTTACAGAGCTTTCACATGTTATTGTCTGATATATTTCTTAAAAAGTTGGCACAACTTGGTTCATGATTGAAATTGTTACTTCATGTTTATTTTTGTAAAAGTCCATGACGCTGCTTCTCCCCTAAGATGCGATTCCCACCCTGTAGTTTGGGCTATGATGGTTTTGGCAATGACGTTTTTTTTACTTATCAAAAACAAAATAAAAAAATTCACCATGTTTTTGTTTCCTTAGGAAGCTGGTCTAGTCTAAACTGGGTAAAATGATGGTGCCGTAGTTCTTCCGTTAGAACTGTAAAGCTATTGTATCTTGTAAATTTCGACTGGAACATATAGCCATACCTCTGTACTCAGATTGAAGGACCCTAGAGACTTAATTTACATGTTTTATGGTTAAGCTTGTAGGCTTTGTATATCGTAATGTGGCTGATATCTGTACTTGTTACAATTTCATGCTAGCTTACTTTACTTTGATAAGTTGCACCCGCTTTTGTCTAGCACTGTTCTTCTTTGGTGAAGCTTAAAAAGTTCGTCTCTTGACAGCACGCTGCTATCCTGGTGCAAACTCATCTACTATATGATTTTTAGCTGGATGTATGGATTTGTGGGTTCTTGCGCACATCTTGCTATGGTGAATTCTTCATGGACACAATCTCATATTGAGAAGCTTTGGGGAATTACAGATTGTACGAAGCGAGTGTATCCTCCGTGTGATACATCTGGGCTTCAGGTTTGCGCTAGTTAGTTCAGTTTTCTTTTATATCATCAGGCTGTGTTTGCTTCTTAAATTATATGCTTCCTATGACTCGAAATGAGTTTTTTTTTTAAAAGTTTTTGCAAAAATTAAGGAAGTTAACTTTTAGACCATTTTTGTACTACTCCCTCCGTTTTCAAATTATCGTCCTCTTTGACCGTCTCACCGTTTAAGAAAAATTAATTGACAGTATCATAAATATGGGTGAAATGTGTGGTTTCCTCTAATGCCCTTGAGCATGTGGCCATGATTAAAGTAGGTAGAAAAAGTAAAGAGTAAAGTGGTAAAAGTGTTTTTCTAAAAGAGAGTTTTGAAAGAGGATAATTATTTTAGAACGAACAAAAAAGGAAAGGAGGACGATAATTTAAAAATGGAGGGAGTACTACATACACATGAATGCTCTTCGTGTCCTCACTATAGAATTGCAAATGCAATTGGGACACGATACTTAGTAAAGGTGAATTTAGTAACTTGATAGAAAAAGGGACACTCATTTTGGGACAACAAATTTTTAAAAAAGGGCGCTCAATTTGGGACGGAGGGAGTAATACTCTGAGGATCTTACAAGTGAATAGAAAAATTTTATACCCATATTTGTTCTTTTCCTTTTGACAACCGTGGGGAAACACTACTATAGCAGGGCCACAATGGGACCCACATATGAGACTAAAACAACCACGAGGAACCGCAAGCTGCCCTCACCAATGGATCCATGCAAAGCCGGAAAGTGGCTTGCGTGAATCGACAACGGGGCATGTGGGTTTTATTTTACCACATTCCTCATTCTACTTCGATCCCCGTTGGGCAGAAAAGCCCATGATGTAGACCGACTGTCTGGTGATACTTATTGAACAAATGAAGGTTTCGAAGGGTTTTCTGAAGTAGTTATGGAACTCTGAGAAATCGTATAAGGTAGATTCATTTTTCTTCCATAGGTATACCTCTTCTTTTGCTCATTGTGTTTCTGTGAGTTGCCTAGACAAAATTCTTTCTAGCGTATGGTAAGAAACCTCTGGTAAATAGTCACACCTAGTGGATTCATTTCATTAGTTATCTAAGTTGTCTTGATTCTCCAATAGTATGGTAAGAAAAGTAAACTCTAGTCCTGGGTTATGCTAGGGCGTCTCCTGTATTTAGCAGTAAAAATTGATTAAATTGAAGGAACCGGAGATGGCAAAATGCAGATAGAGTATAGTAGAATGAAAAGAACTGATTATTCTACCAGTATTCAAGCATCATACACAATCATTGTTGGAAATTGGTTTTCAATAAATTGGTTTTGACCAATGTTGGACCAAATTTCTAATTGAGTTTCATTTATTAAAAATGGAAATAAGTTGCAAATATGAAATCTACGTTTCGAGTAGATTAAGTTGAATGAGATATTAATACTCAAAGTAGGCAACTTAACTTTGTAAATTGAAGAGTAAAGTGAGTTCAGGTGCTAGGACGGTTAAGGCGGCTCGTGTCTACTTGAGTAGGTGTGATGTAGCCTTGGTGGTTACACCCGAAAGGGTTCTGGTGGGCTGATTGAATGGGCACATCTAGGTGCTATGAACCTGGTCTCATCCGAATGGGTGCCGGCGGGCTGGCCGAATGGGCACGTACAGATGGTCTAGTCCGAATGGGTGACCGAATGGGCATTCAGCTGGCTCTGCGAACATGTTCGCGACCCTTGGATTCCAGAGTTGCAATCTTTTGCGAAAGACCACCACAACTCTTCAGTTAGTATATATATAGACCCCCTGGTTTGACTACCAGAGTCACCGAAAATACTTGCATCCATAATTGTTAGACTGATAGAAAACAATATCATATTGTTGCATAAATCCGTTTGAGTTTTGGAAGTTCTAAACACCGATTCAGTTCGCCGAGAATCCGAGTATCGAAGTGCTACCTACTCAGATTGAAAATTCGTTGCATCATAGAGAAGATTGCCGAAGAACCGTGAGCACAGTACGGGGCAATTTCGTCTTGCGGAGATCGTGTCCAACACGAGCCTCGACTTCAAGTTACTGTATTAATTAATTATTATAATTAAATTTCTCTTCATCTCTTTCTTCTATCTAAAATAGTGTCCTTTGCTATTCGGAGGAAATGACAACAAAATACACAACAATCGCAAGACGAAATTTCAGTTTTCTTGGAAAAAGAAATGGCATCAAAGGAACCAATACTGCTACTCCCTCTGCTCGTGCTACCGGTGCTACTCTTGCTCTCCCTCATCATGCCTATGGCAAAAAGTCCGCCAAGTTCACAGGCATGGATTTCAAGAGGTGGCAATAGAAAATGTTGTTGTACTTGACTACTCTAAGTCTGTCAAGGTTCTTGAAAGAGGAACTATGCCTTGGAAGCATGGAACCATAGCGACTTTCTGTGAAGGAACTATGTCCTGAACGAAATGGAGGACTCACTTTACAATGCGTATAGTAAAGTGAAGATGGCCAAGGAGTTATGGAACTCTTTGGAGAAGAAGTACAAGATAGAAGATGCCGGATCAAAGAAATTCGTCGTCGGCAAATTCCTTGACTTCAAAATGGTGGACACCAAAGCAGTGGCTCGAAATTCAGATTATTCTTCATGATCCGGAAGCAGAAGGAATGATATTAAGTGTGTAGTAGGGATTATGCCACGTCACTCTAGGTGATTGCCACGTAATTACCTAGTTTCCCGAACTAAGACCTATTTCAAAATAGCCTATTGAGTGCAAGGGTAATGATCTAACCTCTTTTTATTAATGGTCTCATTCAGAATGACATCTTGCGACCGAGAATCCAGGCCCGATCTTCGAATATTAGGGTTCCAAGGAACTAACTCTACGCTAAATTACCGCGGATGACAGGGCGATTTACTCTAAGTGCATCTAGATGAACCCTTTTTGGGAACCTCGGGGTTATTGGTCAAGAGAAAGTCACTATACCACGAAATGATTGTGGTCCCCTTAGGGACACTTGTCTTATGATCAATGACTAGATGATGAGCCATGTGTCATCCTACATTCACTATAAATAGAGGTGAAAACCTCATTTTCAAGGATCGGTAATCATTTGATAGAATTCATTTGATTGAGAACCGAGTGAGTACTAGAGAGCAATTTCTCTTTGTTTGATCGGTCTTGGCTTCCAGATCCTACACTCTTTGAGGTTCTTTGATAGCAACGTGTGGCCTAACTCTTTACTCTAGCACATACCTCACATTCTACAAAGTGAATCATTTCAAGTGGTAGCCGTGATTGAGAAGCTACCACCGATGTGGAAGGACTTCAAGAATTACCTTAAGCATAAGCGAAAGGAGATGAAACTTTAAAATTTGATAATTCGGCATGAAATTGAGGAAGGCAACTAGAAAGCGGAAGCCAAGTCTCACAAAATCGAGTTGGAGGCAAAAGTCCATCTTGCTGAATCAAGTACCGGCAACAAAAGGAAGCGCCTTGGAAAAGCCAAGATGGAACTGCTAAGAAATTGAAGTGGAGTTGCTTGAACTGATGCAAGGCAAACCATATGGTTAAAGATTGTCGTCTTCCAAAGAAGGACAATCAAAGGGGCAGTCGACACCAAGCCAATGTGACGAAGGACATTGACATGCTCGATCTCTTTGCGGTCGTGTTTGAAGCAAACACATCAAAGTTGGAAGATAACCCGAGAGGATGGTGGATAGACACCGGAGCTACTCGTCACAGTTGTGCTGAGAAGAAGACTTTCTCATCCTACACTCCTATAAGTGGAAATTGTTTATGAGAAACTCCTCGACTTCCAACGTCGTAGGACTTGGGAAGGTTGTGTTGAAGATGACTTCAGGTAAAGAAGTCACACTCATGGATGTGCTACATGTCCAGACATCAATAAGAATTTGGTTTCCGACCCCCTTATGAGTAAGGCCGTATTTAGACTAGTGTTTGAGTCTGATAAGTTTGTATTGACCAAAAAATGTCTTTTTTTCATTGGTAAAGGGTACCTTATGACTCTTTAAAATGAATGTTACCGCCCAGAGGCGAAGAATAGATGTTTCTTATGCTTACTTCTTGGATAGTTCTAATTTATGGCATGATAGATTATGAGACGCAAATTTCAACTCGATTAAAAGGTTAGTGAATCAAAAATTAATATCTATATCAAAAATTGATTCACTTGACAAATGTGAAGTTTGCGTTGAAGCGAAAATGACTAAGTCGCCGTTTCCTTCAGTAATAAGAAACACGAAACCTCTCGAGTTAATTCACACCACCGATATTTGTGACTTAAAATTTGTGCAAACTCCTGGTGGGAAAAAGTATTTCATTATTTTTATTGATGATTGCACTAGGTATTGTTATGTATACCTTTTGAAAAGCAAAGACGAAACTCTAAAAGCTTTTAAAACTTATAAGAAAGAAGTTGAGAATCAACTTAATTTAACAATTAAGAAGATTCGAAGTGATAGAGGTGGAGAATTTGTTGCTCCATTTGAAGACTTATGTTGGGAATTTGGGATAATTCATCAAACAACAGTTCCATACCCACTTTAATCAAATGGAGTTGCTGAACGCAAGAATCGTTCTCTTAAGGAGATGATGAATGCGATGTTGATAAGTTCAAGCTCACCCTAAAGCTTGTGGGGGAAGCCATTCTTTCAGCAACTTATATTCTTAATAAGTTACCACATAAAGGTAAAGATAAGACTCCATATGAGTTATGGAACGGTCGACAGCCATCTTATAAATACTTTAGAGTGTGGGGGTGTTTGGCTAAGGTTGAAGTACCTAAACCTAAACAAGTTAAAATCTGTCCTAAAACGATTGATTGCATTTTCATAGTGCACAAATCAGAAATTCCTGACATGAAACCCAAGGGGTGGGAGAGATGACAAAGGCACTCAGACAAAAGACCTTAAGGTCCTTGGTTCCAATCCCCATATCAACAAGGGGTCACACTTACCTATCAAAAAAAAGTGAAGGAACGGCCATAGAATCAAGGAATGCTGCATTCTTTGAAAATATCTTTCCTTATGGTGCAAAGAAAGAAGCAAGTTCTAATAAAAGAACTTATGAAACTGGTACATCTCAAGAAGATGAAGAACCAAGGCGCAGTAAAAGGACAAAGGTGCCTACATCTTTTGGTCTTGATTTTCTAACTAATTTCATGTTAGAAGACAAACCTAGAACTATTTAAGAAGATTTATCTAGTTTGGATGCTCACTTTTGGAAAGAAGCTATTAACAGTGAAATAAAGTCCATCATGCACAATAATACTTGGGAGTTGGTTGATGGATGCAAACCGTTGGGTTGCAAATGGATCCTTAAAAGGAAGTATAAGACGGATGTATCTATAGACAAGTACAAAGCCCGTTTGGTAGCAAAGGGTTTTAAACAGAAAGAAAGTTATGGCTTCTTCGACATGTATTCTCTGTCACGAGAATTACGTCAATTCGTGTTCTCATTGCTATTGCAGCATTGCATAACCTTGAGATACATCAAATGGACTTATGGACGTAAAAACAATCTTCTTAAATGGAGAGCTAGACGAGGAGATTTACATAAACAACCCCAGGGGTTTATTGCTCCGGGAAGAGAGAAAAAGATGTGTAAACTTGTAAAGTCAATATATGGACTAAAACAAGCACCTAAGCAATGACATGAAAAGTTTGACCGAACAATGTTGTCAAAACGGTTTCAAGATGAATGAATGTGACAAGTGTGTCTACAAAAAGTACAACTAATGCTTACGTCATTGTTTGTCTTTATGTAGATGACATGTTGATTATGGGAAATACTCATGATATAATCATGAATACTAAAAAACATGTTAAAGGGACTAGCTGATGTTAGTGATGAAGATCTCTAAAACATTTAATGAAATAGTCTTGTCACAGTCCCATTACGTATGTTCTTCAGAAATTCAATGCATTTGATAGCCCTCCAGCTAAGACGCCAGTAGACTTGAGTCTACACATAGCAAAAAATAGGAGAGAACCAGTTTCTCAACAGGAATATGGTAGGGTAATTAGAAGTTTGATGTACTTAACCAATTGTACACGTCTAAACATAGCATATTCAGTGAGTAAACTAAGTAGGTTCACAAGTAATCCTAGTCAGGATCATTGAAAAGCCCTAACCGAGGGTTGTGAGTTATTTAAAGTATACATTAAATTATGAGATACTTTATAATAGATATCCAACGGTGTTAGAAGGATACTGCAATGTAAATTGGATATCTGACACATTTGACTCCAAGTCCACAAGTGGTTACGTGTTCACTATAGGTAGAGGAGCGGTGTCATGGAAATCCTCTAAGCAAACGTGTATAGCTCGATCCAACATGGAATCAGAATTCATTGCTTTAGACAAAGACGGTGAAGAAGCTGAGTGGCTTACGGATGAAGAAACTCAACCTTGAGAATTGGAGATACCAAAACTTTGGTTCAATGAGACAACTAAGTTATCAAAGTTCAGTTGAAACACTTGGAAACCTGTTTCAACTCATTCCTAGGACATCCAAGCGAGGAAACCTGCAATAGTGGTGAAGTTAGGTTAAAGTTTTTTTTTTTTTTGATAAGTAAATAATATTAAAAAGCATTTTAGACACTGAGTATACCAATCCAAACATTACCTATTTACAAGATCTACAAAAACATTGTGACCTAGAAGTTGATGCCTCAAACAGGAAAGAGTACTTAGCTTCTATTTCCACATTCTCGAAAGCCCTAGAATCCAACACACTCCCATATCTTTCCTCTTTCTATACCCCGCATACCAGACGTGATCAGACATGACCCAAGACATGAACATCCCCAACACAAAATTCCAAAGCCAAGCCACTTGACTGATTAACACTCTCCTCACTCTTCTTGCACAAATAACACCTATCGACAAGAATCACTTAAATTGTCCATGGTTAGGATAGCTTCAAGAGTACATAGCCACTCGAATTCCATACCGGGAATGAAGTACAACCACAGCTGAGAAGCTTGAGGTAATACGACAAAAAAGAGGGCCTCCTTTTCCTTTCCAAACCACTGTCCTCCAACCTATCCATATTCTCAGACATAAAGCCTCCCAAAAACTGCACAAAGCCTCAACTTCCCAATCCTCGAAAATAAGTTCCGTGATTGGCTTATGAGTAGATAGAACTTACAACCTTTATCCAAGGATGTTTCCTTCAAACAACTATCCCCACTCCACCTATCTTCCCAAAATCTTACCGAGGTCCCATTACCAATCTCAAAAGCGATAACCTTTCAAAAGAGTTCCACCCTTTCCTTATACCGTTCCCACCCCATAAGGAGAATTGAGGAAACCAACAATGATCCCCTACTCCATACTTGCATACCACCACTTGCCTCCATAATGCCTCTTTATCTACGCGATCATTAAACAATTTTAGTATAATCTCCCTAGAACACACCTTATCCCACTTTACTAAATGATTGTGTCCATACAAGAAATCCTTTCCAACTTTTCTAAGGAGACCGAATCACAAAGAGCGATAAAAAATAGGTCAAATGTTCCAATAAAATTTGACTACCTATTCCTGATGCATAGGAAGACCAAGGTAATAGGTGGGGAGAAAAACAGATTTGCACCCAAAGAATACAGCTAGATTCCTATACCTAAAAGGTGGAGTATGGCAGGATACTCTTTATAGGAGATCACCTATATAAGTGAGAAGTAAATGGCCACTTCTAGTAGAACACTTATGAAACTAAGATATAGTCGAGGGACGAAATGGACACAACGTGAGAACGAAAAGTGTAGTTGTTATGGTGTAATTACTATTGTTTCGGTTTACGCTAAACAGTTGATTAGTTCAAAATGTCAAGTTACTACGCGATTAGTAAATTCGATATATTTTACTAAGGAACATTCAAATCCAAAAACTACCTATCCTGATGCAATAATGATTCGCTGGAACTTTCAAGAGAGTCTGCATACATGCACGCATTAATTGTCATTTATGTGGGGGATTGTTGGAAATTGGTTTTCAATTAATTGGTTTTGACCAATGTTGGACTAAATTTCTAATAGAGTTTCATTTATTAAAAATGGAAATAAGTTGCAAATATGAAATCTACGTTTCAAGTAGATTAATGCTCAAAGTAGATAACTTAACTTTGTAAATTGAAGAGTAAAGTGAGTTCAGCTAGCTCGGTGACAATCCAGGGACTATTAAGGTGGCTCGTGTCTACTTGGGTAGGTGCGACACAGCCTTGGTGGTTACACCCGAAAGGGTTCTGGCGGGCTGACCGAATGGCCACGTTTAGGTGCAGTGAACCTAGCTGAATGGGTGCTGGCAGGCTGACCGAATGGGCATGTCCAGAGCGATGAACCTGGTCTAATCTGAATTGGTGACCGAATGAGCATTCGGCTGGTTGAACCTGTTCGCAACCCTTAGATTCCAGAGTTGCAATCCTTTACGAAAGACCACCACAACTCTTCAGTTAATATATATAGACCCCCTCGTTTGACAACTAGAGACACCGAAAATACTTGCATCCATAATTGTTAGACCGATAGAAAACAGTATCATATTGTTGCATAAATCCGTTCGAGTCTTAGAAGTTCTAAACACTAATCCAGTTCGCCGAGAGTACCGAGTATCGAAGTGCTGCGTACTCAAATTGAAAAGTCGTTGCATTTTAGAGACGATTGCCGAAGAACCGTGAGCACAGTATGGGGCAATTTCGTCTTGCGGAGATCGTGTCCAACACGGGCCTCCACTTCAAGTTACTGTTTTAATTAATTATTATAATTAAATTTCTCTTCATCTCCTTCTATTTAAAATACTGTATTTTGCTATTCTGAGAAAACGACACCAAAATATACAACAATCATAAGAGGAATCCCAACCGACTATTCCTCTAGCAAGTTTCAAACATTGCATGGAAACTGAGTGTGTTTTCCAGTTTCTGGCCGTCGTAGGTTTGACCTTTCACTAAACACCTTCAGCCACGCATTTTCTAATAGAAAGATTTGGCCGAATGTTTTTCCTAAATGGTGCAGAACACATGCTATGAAATGTAGATGGTAGTTTACATTCGAGATGTCTACACCTGTGTTTGTGTTTGTCGATTGCGCTTATCCATTTTCGAAAATCTTAACCTGCTGCAATTCATTTAGGTACTTCCATTGGAAAGGGAAGCCTCATCTTTCAAAATTATTTCCGTGGCACAATTTCGTCCAGAGAAGGTGGGCATTTTTATATAGACCTTATGCCATCAAGGTATTGTAGCTTTAGTTGTTGATCTATCAATGCGTGTTTTAGGTCTTGATAAAAGTATCTTTTAGTCTGATTCTTTTCTTTCAGGCACATGCCCTTCAGCTTGAGGCATTTTCAGTTGTCATCAAGAGATTAGATGCAGACTTACCTAGACCCAAACTCCAATTTGTGGGTAGTTGTCGGAACGAGGCAGATGAGAAAAGGTTGCAGAATTTGAAGGACCTAGCTGTTGAACTGGGGGTAGACAACGATGTGGAGTTCCACAAGAATCTATTGTACAGGTTTGAGCCAATTTGATTTATATTTTTCTTGCTGCTGATGTCATGTGTGAGTGATATACATTTTCTCTACAATACCTTGCCTATGTTTGTTGATATTGGTAACGTATTGGAATGTATACTTGTAAAGATGATGCAGGACTAATCAAAGAAGAAGGATTTAAATTACCGACTGCTGTTGGATTTTGGGGGGTAAATGGAAATAAAGGTATAAATAAGCTAGTCTTGAGTTAAGAATGAAGATAATTCAGCTCTGATTTGATTTGTAGAACTGAAGGCAAAAGGAAATAGAAAAGGAGGGCAACTTTTAGAGATTGGACAGGAACTTAGCAGTTAGCATAAAACAGATGATAGGCAAATGGTTCTTGAGCATTACACCCAAAAGAAAGATGTATCACACTTAAAACATCAAATAATGGACTGACATATTCTGTATTGCATATCTTTATCTGAATTCTGAACCAATACAAGGTACACAATAGGACCATTGCTTGGGCTTAACACAAAAAAAAGCATTAACTAAATTCAGCCAATACTAGCACGCATAGCACACAGAAACCACAAACCTGGCAGCCACAATATTAAGTCCAAAGACAATTACAGAACTTCCCTTATTAAACAGGCTTTCAAGACAACAATTATAGATAATTAAGGCAGGCATATCCAAGAAACTAGAAAATATTCCAAAGTGATACCAAGCCATCCTGAGACTGCCATATAAGTTAGGACAAACTACACAATTGGTCCCTGTAGATTATGGTTTTTTTGATTTTCGTCCCTGTTCAAAAATTCGTTTGCCAGTTGTCCTCTTACCAACCAATTTCAACGAAGTTTGTCATTCCGTCTAGTTCCGTTGTTGTTGTCCATTAAATCAATACACGTGTCTCACATGCATTTTGGGCAGGGTAAAATAGTCATTTTGCCACCATTTGTGTTGGTAGAAAAAAATATTCTTATAATTTTTATTCATTAAGAGTTATTTAAGATCATATTAAACTATTAAATTACTTATTCAATACTTAAAGGTTATAAAAAAAAAAGAAATGAGGTCCTTGGTTCCAATCCTCGTACCAACAAGGGGATTCTTACCTATCAAAAAAAAATTTAATACCAAACTATTAAAATACTTACGCTACTAAATTTTTCTAACACTAAACTATTAATAAGGATTTAAATTCTAACCGGCAGGTGCTTAATTTTGCAAAGATTAAATCCGCAACCTAATAAAATATTAACCTTATACCATTTAGACGAACTTTAGTTATTAAGGTTCAATTTAGGTAAAAGCAATAATATTTTTATCAAATTATTTTTAGGCATGTCCACAACCCTTACTTGGACACCTTTTTTTTGCTTCTTATCTTCCGAAAAACAAATTATTGATTTTAAACCTTACTGTAGATAATAGTATAACTTGATAATTTTAAAATTACAACTATAATACTCCCTCCGACCCAAAGTAAATGATTTTTTAGCAACAACAAAAAATTGTCCCAAAATGAACGATGTTATAAGATTTCAAGAAAAATATTATCAACAGTTTGCCGAATCCCTTATTAATTACTCTTTAATTTTGTTTTGGGAAAAAAACTAAGATGATTTAAAGAGAGGAAAGAGAAAAATAATCTTGTAACTCATCAACAATAATTGTACTTAAATAAGGGTATCAATCTTTTTATGAGCTTTTATAATCTGTGTGCAAGTTTCTAAAACATCATTTATTTGAGTCGGTGGGAGTATAACTTAACAATTCTATTTTAATTAAAATAAATATTTTAATCATCTTTATAATATAATTTAACAATTCTATTAAATATGAGTTCAATATTTATTGGAATATTCATTCACAAATGCCTTTCAAGATTGGTCTATATACTTTTGCAAGACGAAATGCCTATTTTACCCTTCCACAAATGCATGTGCGTGGCACATGAGCGTACTTAACGGCCAAAGTTAACAGAATTTGACGAAAGGACCATTTGTGTAAAAGTCTTCAGTTTAGGGACCATTTGCGAGGTGCAGGGACGAAAAGCCAAGAACCTCTAAACTACATGGGCCAATTGTGTAGTTTGTCCTATAAGTTATACTCCCTCTGTTCCTAAATAATCGTCCTATTTGACTGGGCACACAAATTAGTAAAAATTAATTGACTTTATTATATTTGTATTGTATAAAGAGAAAAAATAAGGGTAAAACACTTAAGTGGTAAAAGTGTTTTACTAAAAAGAAAAGTTTAGAAATAAGGATAATCATTTTTAGAATGAATGAAAAAGGAAAGCATGAAAATTATTTAGGAACGAAGGGAGTAACAGTTTGAGCTTTAGAATCATGACCTCTGGACTTTCTTTAATGTTCTTTAGGCTGCTGCCACGGTCCATGATCAAAAGAGATGATGCTTGGTCAAACTGTTGGGTATTACTTTTCTCCCAGCAACATCCTGTATCCATGCCGCTTTTGGCCAGCCCGTATGCACCAAGTGTGTGCATCCCCTCATTCCAACTGCATTAGTACAGGGTTCAGGGCTGCCCTTCTTTTAAAGGGATTAGTTGCAGCTCTACTAATAGCTTAAGAGCAAGGTCACAACTTTGAGTCTCTCTGGGTAGTGGGGCAGTTTTTTTTTTTTTCTTTGATCAGACAAAAAGTTTTTTGATTATTATTATTAATAGAGTATTGAAATTACATCTAGTTCCATATATTCCATCCAAAAACTTGCACCCACATGGACGTCAACATAAACCTGAAAACAAAAACAAGCACCAAAACCTCATTATGTTCCCCTAGGGAGATTGTTGAGCTTTGCCTCTTTAGCGCAATTCTCGTGGGAATCAATCAGCCAGGCCAGCTTGTTTGTACCAAGTGAGTGCAGGCACCCATCATACTCCATTGCGACTTAGTGCAGTGATCTGTGCTGCCATTCAAAAATTATGATGATTTATTTGGCTACCCTGTAAAATTAAGGACTCTGTTCTTCTCTCACGCCTTGACTTAGACATGTGGTGGTTCTTCTATTAAAAACTTGGGAGTTTTCTGTGGAATTATAAATGTACGGAAACGTGTTGTATTTGTTGCTATCGGAGTTCGGTTTTTTGATTATTCACTTCTAATGCAGGGATTTGGTAAGGCTTTTGGGTGGTGCGAGTGCTGGAATCCATTCAATGATAGACGAGCATTTTGGCATTGTTGTTGTGGAGTACATGGCTGCAGGCGCTATACCAATTGGTGGGTTGTGAACTATTCCTGTTTTAACATGGAACACTGCCTTTGTGTTTGTGTGTAATGCATAGGTCCTCTTTTTCAGCTCATAATTCTGCTGGCCCAAAGATGGACATTGTGTTGCCAGAAGATGGAAAGCAAACGGGATTCCTTGCACAAAGTGTTGAAGAGTATGCAGAGGCGATTTTGAAGGTCGTGAGGATGCCTGAATCTGAGAAATGTGAGATGGCTGCTGCTGCAAGAAAACGTGCCAGCAGGTTTTCGGAGCAGAGATTTTACGAAGATTTCATAGCTGCAGTTGGACCAATTTTGCGGCATTCTTCATAGTGATCAAAAAGCTTTTTGATACTTGTTGGAGATCTCATTTCTAACCCAGTTA
Organism: Codonopsis lanceolata; assembly: GCA_013146195.2. Classification (NCBI taxonomy): domain Eukaryota; kingdom Viridiplantae; phylum Streptophyta; class Magnoliopsida; order Asterales; family Campanulaceae; genus Codonopsis; species Codonopsis lanceolata. Next base: position 147,205,868 of record CM028379.1, on the reverse strand, counting down.
TAAAAGAAGATCGACACAGAAAATGTAGCTGATAGTTTTTCAATATAAATTATTCTTCAACTTTCCTCAGAGTTTATAAGATGAAGCTTGAATTTGAGTGAATGGTTCCTTATGATCATAAGTTGCAGCGGATGTGATTAGCTAGATATCACATAACTTAATTGCCCTTCAAGTCTTCAACAAACTAACCAATCACATGTGGTGCTACGTGAGTTGGAATGGCAAGTTCGGACCCTTTGAGCTTTTTAACGAAAGGCACTTACAATTGTAAAAATAAGGGTTAATATCAGTTTTGATACCAAATTTTACCCATTTTTTAGTTTTAATACCCATCGTACATAGGCAATTAAAATAAAGCCAAATGTTTTCAAAATCGATCAATTTCAATCCCAATCGTTAATTGATCGTGAAGGACTAACGGTTGACCTGTTATCCTAGGTTGGAAACTGGCTTAGCAATCGATTAAATGTCGAAGGACTAATGGTTGACTTCTAGTATCTCGACTTCTCCAGTTCGCCATCACCCATCTATGGCCACCATGTCCGGCCAAGCCCCTCCACAGCTGTACCAACTCCCAACTCTGTTTGTCTTCTCCAGATCCAGCCCTCTTCGTCCTCCTGCCCAGCTTCGATCTCTCCTTTGATCAAAAATCCCTTCTCCATCTCACCGCCAGCCTCCTTCAATCTCATCCGACTTCATCTCATGCTCTGCGACCAAGTTGTGGGTCTTGTTTCTGTTTTGAGCCCTAGCCGCTGTCATCGTCAACCGCCGTGATCTGTAACAGATCCATCTTCGTTCCAGCCTCGTTTCTAGCCGAAAGCAGTCTATCTATGACATATACTAGGCTCATTAGTCATTACTATTATATATTAAATAAAAAACTTAAATCAGAAAGCCAAATTAACCAAAATGGCAAAGACAAAGGCACCTAAATTAAAACTATAACCAAATTGTTAACAATGCCCCAAACTACTAGGAGAAATTGTGAGTTGATACCCTTTTTCAACTCTTTGTTCGCTTAAGCGCTTCATTTTTTTTTCAACTGCTAAAGTTCGTATTTGTGAAATCGTTCCTAAAATACCTACAGAAGAGAAAAACGGTAGCATCTCGCACAGATGAAGAGTGAAGAGGGTGGAGAGGTAGAGTGGTGATGTTATTTTTCTGGTTGAATTCAATCATTTCACCACCCTAACTTCCTACTTTCTTCCTCTTCATCTACCGATTTTCAGTTTCATCCGTGTCTTCTTCTTCTTCTCCTTTTTGCGTTGTCTATGTATTCTTCATCTTCTTTTTTAATTGTGTTTATAATTAAAATGATGCTTTGCAGTGCATAAATTGATAGAATGCGATACATTTAGTAAGTGATCCCTTAGTGCACTTTTGGTTTGTTAAGTGTATTATAGTTTTTTCGTCTCAAAAATATCTTTTCTTGATTTAAAAATATACTAGTATTTGTGCCTGTGCCCATGGTACGGCGCGAGTAGGGGAGGATGTTAATATTGGAGGGTGTCAATATTTAAATAAATAAAAATATGTTTTACTTATGTTTCAAAAAGAGTCTAAAATTTTTCTGTATGGTGACATACATGTATTCCGTCCCAAAGTGTTTATGAATATGTTCAACAAAGAAAATTCAAACTTACAAAATAACCAATTTAAAATTAACACATTTCGGTAATCAATTAAAATAATATGATCATCCAACAGTAAAATAAAAAATAAAAAATAACTTTTGTAAGCAAAATCAATCATCAAATATTGTTATTTAAGACAAAAAGAAAATTAACATGTAGAAATATATATATATTTTCAATAACTATGTACACATTCCCTCCAATCCATCTTTACAAAATTGTCATACTTTTTTTTTATTTGTCTTAACGTAATATTTTAATTTCAAAAAATCAAGCTACATCTATTGGAATATCGAAAACTTTTACCGATAAGTAACAAAATGTAAATATAAATTTTTACCCTTAATTAACTTTTACCAATTAATTTAAAAGTATATCCTGACCTAGTAATACTGTAGCGTTTCCTAATTAACTTTTACCGGTGAAAAATAGAGATTAATTTAAATAACAAAACATGTTATCGGGTGTAATTAACTTTTACCAATTATCGAACATAATTAACTTTTACCTGTAATTAACAAAATGTAATAATAATTTTTTACCCGTAATTAAATTTTAACTAATTAATTTAAATAACATTAACTTTTACCAGTAATTAAATCTGTTTGGAAAAAATAAATCTGGCCAATAATTAATTTTTACCAATTAATTAACTTTCTTGGTTTGTGATTGACCTTTTTTTTTGTTGACTATTTTTGAAAACCAAGAAATCAGATTTGCCGACTTTTACCAGTAATTAAATCTGTTTGAGAAAAATAAATCTGGCCAATAATTAACTTTTACCAATTAATTAACTTTCTTGGTTGGTGATTGACCTTTTTTTCTTGTTGACTATTTTTGAAAACCAAGAAATCAGATTTGCCGCATACTCATTTTCCTAATTAAATGGATTTGTCTACTCCACCATGAAAGACATTTTGTTTTTTTTTCCACTGTTCCTCTTCTCCAAAACGTGATTCAGCTAATAAAATGGATTTGTGGACTCATGATTATCATTTTCATTTCTCACATGACAGTAAAGTGAGTTTATGTGCTACTCTATAGTCTATAATAAATAGTAATTAATTGAGATAAAGGTCGGTGTAAAATGGACGAAACAATTGACTTTTCTTCTTTTCCCTTTGAGGGTTTGATAATATGGAGTTTCAAAAAGAATGAATAAACAAAAATCAAAAGATCTGAACTCAAAATTAATCAGTTGGATCTAAGCCACTCTTAACTTATTAGTACATAAAAACGGATGAGAGATTAGAGGATGAGAGAGAAAGAGATAGCGGATGAGAGATTAGAGGATGATAGAGAAAGAGATAGTGGGAGAGATAAGGAATCCTCGCCGTTGATTGTTTTTGGTAAAATCAAATCCTGACCGGTAAATAACTTTTGATATAAGTTAATCGCGACCGATAAATAACTTTATTAAAACTAAATCCTGATCGATAATTAGCTTTTATAACCGCCCTGATCTGTTTTATACAAATGATAATAAACTGGCCGTTGAAAACTTTGAGAAAGTGACCCGCAAATTTACCCCAAAATACTATCCTAAACTAATCCAAGTATCCGGATACAGCATATTTAGTCAAATCGGGTCTTGCCACGCACGCGCGCGCTCATTCTTGCCCATCCGAGTGCCCGCTGTCAAGTTGTAAGTAATCTCTTAACTGTCAAGCAGGCAATCACTGCCACAGAAATTTCTCTCTCTCCTCTCCATTTTCTTCTGATGGTTGGAACGTGAAAAACACAATCAGATTCCATGGCCGTTTCCTTGAATGCCGTCGTCGGCCTCGTCAACTCGGCGGTAAGCTCTCTCTTGCTGCTTCCATCTCCCCCTTTATATATATATATATATATATATATATATATATATATATATATATTTGGACATATCTGTACGCTTCAAATCTTATCCTTCACTTCTTTGTTAAAACTTTGTTACTTTGGTTCCACAAGTCGTTTAATACTTTTTCAGAGATTATATGGTGGAGTCGATTGATTATTACTCCTATTTGTTATCTTGATCGATTTTTATTGAGGTTTAATTCTGAATTGAGGTTGGATGGTCTATCTATGGTAGATAAGAGTCCTAAGGCTTTGTTTGGTTCTAGGAAAGTGCAATGGAAAATAAATTGGTAGGTAAAATGAGAAATGAATCGAGTTGAAATGTTGCGTTGGATTTTCAAGATGAAGGTAGGAATAGAGTTGAAATAACAAGATGAAGAGATGTATAAAACTGGAAGTTTTCTGGATCTGCTTGTGATGTTTGACATACAGCTCCTTTTAGTTGTCAATTCACTTCTTAACATTCTAAACTGCATCTTAGGTTCGTATTTTGGATTTATAGTTGCAACTGGACTTCCGACTTATGGGGAACAAGCGAGTTCGACTTAACTCAGTGTTAAGAACTAGAATTAGAGAAATTAGAGAGAGACTTGGAACAATTTACTTCATATATCACTTATTATTCACCACTAAGACTATTTATATTAGTCTTGTAACTAGAACACAACCATAACTAAGCGATTTCAATGAAAGTCCATGGGGCCCATTCTTTGGGGGTAACATTGAGTTCATTGGATTTCTTGCTAACAGCGCCAGTGGTGGAAGCCAAGGCCAGGGTAAGGGTTTTTCTAGGATTAACATGGAGAAAAAGGGAACAAGAGTTGAGAGAAGATACTAGAGGTGAGGTTCGCAAGGCTTGCAACTCAGTTAACGCTGTTTGCAAGGTTCTATTGATTCGGATGAAAGTAGATTCATGTCGAGTCAATGTTTCGTAAACATCTTTACGAAACTCCGCATTTGACTTTCCATGGGTGTCCATTGTACCAAAAACCGGCTCTGATACCAATGTTAAGAACTAGAATTAGAGAGAGAATTAGAGAAATTAGAGAAATTAGAGAGAGACTTGGAACGATTTACTTCATATATCACTTATTATTCACCTCTAAGACTATTTATATTAGTCTTGTAACTAGAACACAACAATAACTAAAAGTGGGGAAAATGGGAAAAGTGGGGGAAATGGGGAAAGTGGGGAAGTGGAAGTAAATGTATCACTCAGCTCAACCTTTGTCCCATTTACTTAGGTTTGCTACCTGAGTCCTTTTACGCCATTCAGTTTGATCCAACGGAAGATCATCACACAAGCTACTCACTCATATCTTTCTTTGTTACTGATCGTGCTAGTTTTGGTTGTCCCCTACCTCTAGCTTGATTGTTGATATTTACCATCACACTTTATAAGGGTGCACTAAGCCGTCTACATTTTAGGTGTCCAGACCATCCCAAGCAATTCTATCTCTTATTGGGGACGATTGAGGTCTTAGTTGAATTATTATGAGTTCGTTCATCATGGGATTTGGTGAATGGTGTATTTCTCAGCAGTTATGCGACGAACCAACAGTGGAAATATGTAATGGATTTATTTGATCATGATTGCTGAGTGATTGCATGGCTCATAGTTTTTGAATCTCAAAGTTCTCGATAGTTAGAAAGTTTTACTTTATTATTGGCATGTTCATAAAAGTTTTAAGATTGTACCTATTTGCTCATTTGAGTAAAAAGATGTATTGATGTTTATGATAGAGTTATTTCTACTTGGAAAGAAGGTTAGCAAGGTCGAAGAGCTTCAAGTAGAAGATTTTATCTTTGTAATGGTTCTGACTAGGGTTTGCAATTTTAACTCATTACCCAAGAACCTACCCGACCCAACCTGCTAATTACCAAACTCAACCCATTAATTTTTTCGGGTTAAAACCGGTTACCCATAACAACCCAACAAATTTTGCGGGTTGTTACGGGTTAGCTGCCTCAACCCGACGGACATCAAAAGAGAAAATCGGAAAGGGGCGTTTATGGAAAGAACAAAAGATTTGGAGAAGAAATCATATGCGGTGGTGGTTACGGATCATATGACAATTCCACTATTCTATGGTATCTTAAATCCTGTTAATGATTGATTGTTATACTCTTGATATTAACGAGGCGTATCTGGATGATACTTGCAGGCTAAGTATCAAAATTTCCCTCGGATTTGCATTGGAGCTTCAGTATTTAAAGCCAGCCAATTTTTGTCTCCCTCTGGCTTGCTTGTTTTGAGTAGACCTATAAAAGTAAAAGATGGGCGACCCTATCTTTTAGTCGCAAATAGTGATCGCCTGGTGACACAAAATAGTGACAAGGGTTCTGAAAAGGCTGAAAGGTCATTGTTGGATGATCCGTCCTCAGCTAGTTCTAAAAATGAGTCAGGGGATCAGATTCCCGAGGTCTCTAATGGGTCAATGGCTTCATCTGATCTAAAGCAGGATCAGGATGCGACTTCAAGTGAAATAAAATCTCCCATTAGAAGAACGAGATTGACAGCAAGAGAGAAACTAAGGGCAGCCAGAGTTCTTAGTCGTAACTCAGAGTCAAAGCCTCTATCGAAACCACAGCTCGGGAACAAAGTTTTAGAGGTATTGAGAGAAAGTGAAAAAGGGACAAAGAGATCTCGCCTTCCAGAAGCGCCTTCAAACCTGCTTGATGACAGTAAACGTGGAATGCCCAAAAAGGGCCTAACATGGGAACTTCCAGTTGGTGTTGATGTGGCTCTCATCATCTTTTCAGTTGTTTTTATTAGCACAGTGATGTTTACAACAACTTACATTGTGTGGAAGGTTGGTGCCATTCACTTCAACGAGTACTGAAAATGGATATTGATTGGCCAGGGAGATAACCTCCATGAGCCATGTCTCTTGGGTACTAAATATACTTTTCTCTCTTATCATGGCTAGGATTTTTGTATCTCCTTTCTTAGGAAAATATACTTGAATGTACAAATTTAGCTTGGCAACAATTCTGTTTACATATTTCAAGCTCTCTCTCTCTCTCAAGCTTTGGAGGCCATCTCCTTCTTCCTACAGTACTTTGTTCCAAGCATTTACATTATTGATTGAGTTGTGCTTTAAAGATAATCGAGGGTAAAGGCATGGATATATTCATGGATTGGTACGTAGGGCTCGCTAGCCTTAGTGCAATAGTAAGGAGTTGGATGCTATAGATTCATAGCCTCTTTGCCTGCATTATGCATTAGACGCCCTTGTCAGTTTTTGCAAAATGGCAGCACAAATACCCCAGCGAACGGAGGGAAGACTATTTATTGGATATCGAAGGGAAGACTATTTATGGGATTGAATTACTGCCTTGGAAAGACACAAACTGTGCCAACCATTTGCCAAGAGTCTTCATTCAAAAACTTTGAACTTGGCCAACTTGCATGACTGCCTTCATTCAAAAGTTTTACTGGGAGACACAAGAAAGAAATGAAGAGGAAACAACAAAATTTTATTCATGAAGGAAAAAGGTTGATATACAAACTTAATATGGGAGAAGAATATTTATTATAAGTAAATACAAAAACATATAACACAGGCAAGTCTAAATTACATTACCAGTCCTAATCATATCAACTAGGAGACTGTTAGCCTGAGTGAGGAAAGAGGAGATTGGGGACTTGGATGGTGGATTGCTAAAAATAGCAACCAGGTATGGAAATGGAACAAAGAAACCCACTTGGAATGTTGCTACTTATTACCATAGGGATAAAATGAAATGAATGATGGGAAAGGATTGATGTGGAGGTTCTTAAGCCATAATAATTTCACACATTTTCGTTTAATTTCAGAAACCTTAAGCAGTGACTGTGAGTACTTCAGTCTATTCACCTTTTTATCATCAATATTACTCCTAAACATTCAATTATTTAGATTCAAATAATTTCAGCCTAAACGTACCCGTCATTATAATTTTATATATATATAAATATGTTTATCTTGTTTGACAACATTTGATTACTTCATTTGAAAATTGAAATCATTTTCTTGATACTTCTCTAGTATTACTGGGTTTTTTTTTTTATTTTTAATATAATTGTTTATCATGTTAATTTCAACCCTGATTTTTGCCTCCATTTTCTTAGTATGAGGGACCAATCTAAAAAAAAAAAATATCAAAGTAATTTTTTGTGTGTTTGTTTGATTTATCTACTTAATCAAATTTGCATTAAATAGATATTTAATTAGTTGATCAGGGTACACGAAATTAACATCAAACCTGCCTTATAGAATTGGGTGTCACCGTAATTGATCAAATAAGGCAGGTTTAAAATAATTAGTTGATTTTTTTAAATATAAAATTATGGTTTCATTCCCCCCCCCCCCCTAATTATGCAGCCAAGTGCATAACATAAAATGGTTTTTGTTTTACTCACCTTTAAAATAAAAAAAATCCAAATACTTGAAAATGTTTTGTGACAAATTTTTAAAAGATTGCTCAAATACAAAAGGTAAAAACGTTTTAAATGTCAGAAATCACTTTTTAGAAATTATTTTTCAAAAGTTATTTTTTGTAAAACAAATGAGAGCCTAAGATCCATCGCTACCCATAAAGCACCAATTATTCCCCTTACTTTCAAGGTATAAGTTACTAACTTGGAACACAAAAACTTTGTTGTACTATTTTTAGATCGAGTATTAGCTTCAAAAACAATTGTTATGAGAAAGAATTGAGTGTAATTTCTTTTGAATGATAATGATAAATGATACGGGAGTTCATGTGATTTTTTTAAAGCTAGCCAGAGCACCAAGTCTTTTTTTTTTAAATGAGAAAGAAAGAGACACTGATATTCATGAAATCTATGATAAAAAGAAGGTAATATGAGTAGCTTTATGAAAAGTTTAATTTTTCTTCATTCTTATAAATTTTAAATTTTTATAGTTTTAAAATTTAAAGATTTTTAGAACTAGTTTGTTGTTCGAGGTGCTTAGGTATTTTCATTATTCTAAAAAAATATTTTCTATATTTTATAACAAGTTTATATATCAATAATATCAATAAATTATATAACAGTCAAATTTCAAATAATTTACTCCATATAACAGTAATATAAACATACATAATTATGACATATTATGAAATTTACATACAATTTCATATAAATTAGTAAATAGAAAAGACAATTATGCACTACTCCTATTGACATTCAAATATTTTGTGTTTAATCGTCGAATACTTATAAAAATTCAAATAATTTTATATGTGAAATCTATAGATCGGGCATAGGCTAAGGTTAGATTGAACAAATAATTAACAAATTTATAAGAAAATAAATATATATCTGACCCAAGGGGTGAGAGAGATGGCAAGACTAGGAGTTACACTTAGTATATTTGTCCAAACCTACATGTTTAAAAATTCAGTCTAATATTTACAAAAAAATTAACCTATTAAAGTTAGTTTACAATAGATATATATTTATTCAATTTAATCGGTAATAGGCCAGGGTTAATTTGAACTTTACTTTTACAAATATTTACCAAAATATACAAATCTAAGATGTTTTCTCCATTTTCATCAGATCCGAAGTCAAAAAGTGCATAAATGATGTTTATTTTTCTATTTTTGACAAAATTAAATTTATAAAACAAATGTCTAACATAAAAGTTGGGATCATGATTTTTTTTATCCATTTTGAAAAACAAATTGGAAAAAAAATCATATGCTTAAAATTTTGCTCAGATATGATAGATCTAAGTTTTTATTTTTATAAACTGTTTTTTTAAAATAAAGATGCATATTGATATGTACTTGGATATAATTAATTAACTATAAGATCCGTATATTTTCCATACTTAGTTAAATTAAACTCTTAATTTTTTAATAATAATCGAAATTCAAATTTGTATCATACAAATTTCTCTCAAAATTTTATTTTAAAAAAAATTAAAAAGGAAATCTAATAAACCTAAATGTGAAATGGTTTGAAGGTATTCAATGTTAGGGCTTATTGGGGGATGATGTGACTATATATTCCGAAAAAGGGAAGGAGACCTAACGAAATAGAACTTCTCCTAAGGCACGCTAAGAATCTAGACTCAATAACTTTTTTTTTATTGAATAGTTGTATAAAAATTATGTTGCATAATATGTTATTCCTAACATTTTAGTGTTGGAGGTTATGTTTAGAGTTTGTTATTTTGACTTCAATTCTTTTTTTTATTAGATATAACAAATAGTTTGATATTTGACTATTTAATATTTATTTATATATATAATATAAACATTTGTGTTTTTAAGGTCATTTGAAAATTATCAATCCAACATTTAAATTTAATTTTTTGTGATGTTTTTATTTGGTAGCAAGAAAATTATCTCGTTGCTTTAATATTAACAATTCAAAGTACATTTTATATCGTATGCCAGGATAAATACAACTTTATGTTTTAAAACCACCCCTTCTAGAATTAAAAGTAATAATCGTACGTTTTCAATGATAAATATTATATATATAAAGCAGTATTCCAAAATTTATAATAATTTTTTCAAATATATACGATTTTTAAGCTTTAATTTTAGTGTATTTTTTTGTTCACATTAAAGTTCTTAATTACATATTATATTCAATTTTATTTAAGTATATGATATTCTATCGATATATTCAGTTTTATTTAATTATATGATATTCTATTGATACATTAAGTTTTATTTAAGTATATGATATTCAATTGATATGTTCAGTTTTATTTAAATATATGATATTCTATTATTCCATTTGGAGGTAAGACAATTGTGTTTGGTCGAGATTTTTGACAGATATTGCATATGATTCCAAAAGGAAGTATACAAGACATATTTCATCGCACTATTAATTTATTGTATTTGTGGAGAGATTCACATGTATTAAGGTTGATAACGAATATGAGATACAAAATATGAGTTCAACGAGAGTTCCGAATAATTAAAACTTTTTATCGATTGGATTGCGAAGATTGACGATGGTAAAATTGATGAACCAAATGATAATTGTGCTTATATTGATATTCTCAATCAATTGCTGCTTAAGAAATTCAACGATCCAATCGCTTCAATTGTACAAAGCACATATCCTTTATTTTTAGAAACAGTCCCGATGATTCATCGTTTTTGGAAAAAAAGAGTTATTTTAGATCCGAATCTTGATGTGATTAATTCAATAAATGATTACATGATATTGAAGAATAATTCAAAAGGAGGATTGTTTTTGAGCTCAGATTTTTCGTGTCATTTTGATAGAAACGTTGATCTTTTAATCGATATAGATATTCCTAAAGTATTAAATGAAATTTCATTTTCTAGAATCCTAAATCATGAGTTGAATTTAAAGGTTGGAACTTCATTAATATTGCTTCGTAACATTGACCATTTCTTTGAGTTATATATTAGCACGCCATTAGTTATTATAAGACTAAGAAATCATGTTTACGAATGTCGAGTTCTTTTAAATGATCATTCGGGTACTTGTTTTATTTCAAAAATATCACCGACACCATCGATCATAGAATTCCATCCAAATTAATTTCAAAGAAAATAGTTTACGCTGATGGTGTCTTACGAAATGTCTATAAATAAAAGTGTCTAACGCCAGACTTCTTTTGAAAAACCTTATTTTTAGTCATGATCAGTATGTCACTTTGTCTAGCGTTACTAATCTTAAGGGTCTTCGAATTTTTTATGTGATCGTAATAGTTGTAATAATCGTACATCTTCAACGAAAAATATTGTATATAAAGAAGTATTTAAAAATTTATAATAACTTTTTAAAAAAATTATGTGATTTTCTTTGATTTTACGGTTTATCAATTTTGTTCATATTAAACTTTTTAATTGTATATTATTTAACTTTGATTAAGTATATAATTTTACACTCAAGTATAAATCGAGTAACACGAGTGCTTCACTAGTTTATTAAATAATAATACCCCCTTAGCCTGATTATATTTTCGCTCTATATATATATATATATATATATATATATATATATATATATATATATATATATATATATATATAGAAAATAAAATTTATAGCTATATAAAAAAGTTAATGCTCTAGTCTCCGCAAATTTATAATACTGAAGGGAATTTTATTTATAATTGGAGTATTTATTTTAAGTTGAAAGGGCATTTGAAATTGAACCCTACAAATATACATACGTACGTACGTATGTCCAATCTAGAGTCCGATTGCTTTTCTTAGTATTTATTACTTCTCAAAAGTAGGTGGGACAATTAGATGAGTTTGGTTGAGTTTCATTTGAGTTGGAATGAATAATGAATTGAAATAGATTGAAATCCGTTAAAACCTAAATGTTAAATTGGTTGAAATGTGTTAAATCATAATAAGTCGGGTTGAAACGGATAACATGTTAAATCGAGTCGACCCGTTTCAATCCAAAATCTCCCCCCCAAAAAACAGTAATTTATAGCATAAAAAATCATGAGTTGAAATATATAACGGGTCCGACTCGATGTAACCTGATCTGACACAATCCGTTACTATTATTGGGTTGAAATGAGTTACCCGCTTCAAGCCAAAAATATTAATGGGTTGGGTTGGGTAATTAGTGAGTTGGATTAGGTGGGTTAATGAGTAATGAGTTACAATTGTCAGGCCTACTCCGAAGTTCTAACTAAGAATAAAAGCTAGGAATAATTGTGGGTTGGTATACTTTTATGAAATTGTAACCGCTCTACTATTTTTTTAAAACCGCTTGAGTCCACTTTTCTACTCCCTCCGTCCTTAAATAATCGTCTGGGTTGACCCGACGCACAGTTTAAGAAAAAGTAATTGACTTGATTATTTATATTGGTTTAATGTGTAGTTTCCTTTAATGTCCACGTATATGTGGCCCATAATTAAAGTAGAGTAAAAAAATAAGGGTAAAGTGGTAAAAGTGATGTTCTAAAAAGGTAAGTTTCAAAATGGACAATTATTTTGGGACGGACGAAAAAGGAAAGGAGGACGATAATTTAGGGACGGAGGGAGTAATTTTTTTTCCAAAATTGTCCGTCTTCTTCACATTCGGTTGATGGGTTAGGTGCACACATCCAGCTTCTTTTTCACCTCATCTTTAATTGCTATGGGTAAAACACTCCGATTCTGTTGGTTTCCGTCTTCCGTCTCTCTTCCACCTTTGGTAATATTTCAAGCAATACGAGGGTAGTAGAGTTGGAAAGTTGGAAAAGTCAAGATGAGAAACGAAGGAGCAGAAAATGTCGAGATTTTGAGTTTCATTTTTGGGGTGAAGACGGAGAACCCAGTTGAGACTTTCAGTCAATGAAAAGTTGAAAGCTTTGATCCTTCCCAAATTCTCTGCCAATTTCTTGTTTTTCAATTTTCATCATTTCCAACGACGCAACAATCGAAGCCAACGATATAACAATCGAAGCTAACTACTTAACAATCAGAGCCAACGACACAACAATCGAAACTAACGACACAACTTGTAAGTGTTGAGAATATTGTTGAATAAGATAATTATCCTGTAAGCGTTGAAAATATTGTTGAATAAAAGATTTGGTGTGACAAAAATTTATCATGCCTGATGCTTGATTTGATTTGATGGGTGTTTGTTTAGTGTACTGATTTCATCTTTTCTACTTAATTTTATTTTGAATTTTGTTCGTTGGGTTGGTGGTGGGGAGAAGAAACAAAGGAGATGAAAATGGGAGAAACCAATTTTTTTTCTTGCGATGCCAAAATTTTGAGCAGTGACTTTTGCATTGCGACTATCAAAAATTTGAGTGGCCCCAAATTTGGATTATGATTTTGTCCATGAGCTTTTTATTCATTAATGGTATTTTTATCATTTTCTTTTAAAAAGTGTATTTTAATTATTTAAAATAAATATATAAGACTTTTTCAGTTATAATTTCATTACATAAGACCGACCGATTATCACCCTAAAAGCTATTTTCGTATGCATTTGATTTACAACGAATATGGTACTTCCTATAATATGCCACGAGGCCCACGACCCCAATCGAGAGAGAGAGAGGGAAGAAAATAGACATGACATTATTACTGTATCAAATAAGAAGGTGAGGTCCAGAGTCCAGACTATGTTATATTACAACCCTACTGTACAGAAACATGGACATTGGGTGGTGTAGATCAACGGTCGAATCAATCTTCTATAGGTGGAAATGGAATGGGCCTTCAATTCCTCTTATTAATTCATTCACCCGTGACCCGGCCCCTTCATTTCCCAATTTAACTTGTATCAGTGTATGGTTTCTGCCACGTGCTTATTTAAAAGCAGTACCTACGATTGTCCTGCAACCACGAGATCGGACACATAATTTTCAATGTATAATCTATAATACAATAATATAATAAAGGTCGGTATGACATATTTATAATTAACTCAAATAGAAATGAGTCGAAATTTATTTATTGTTTACTTGATCTAACGTCCCTTATTTCCTTTCTTCGCGTAATGCGAATCGGTTTCCTAATGAGATTCTTTCACTCTTTCTTGCAATTCCTCACGACTCATTCTCTTCCCCATTACGGTTTTACAATTTTACAGTTTTATGTTATCGTAATTAACTTAATCAATTTAATTTTTTTTAATTGTAATTTCATATACAAATTAATTGAAATATTTGTTTTTTTTCTTTTTAACTGTTATCGTAATTAACTTAATCAATTTAATTTTTGTCTAGCCCGTTTTTTCCGACCCACAATTTCGTATACAAATTAATCAATTTATTGTTTTACCAAGATTCTACAACTATTGAATAAAAAACTATTTTGCAACACCAATTTCCAAATAATGTGTCTCAATTTTTTTTAAAGAATTTTCATTTTAGTTTTTAAAAAGTTGATGAATGTCAAATTTTTATGTGCGGGCATTTGTTTCAATGTGATATATATATATATCTGTGTGTGTGTGTGTGTGTGTGTGAAATATGAAGAATGTCTCTCTGTCACGTTTGATCTCACAATCTCAACCGTTTTTATCACTTTTTTTCCATCCCTATTTTATTGCTACGAAAATTATTGAGATATTACGGTTTACAAGACGGTTTACAATTATTATTTTACATGTAATATTTTACAGTTAATATTTTACGGTTTTACAGTTATTATTTTACATTTGCGAAAATTAGTTACTCTTTTACTGAGATATTACGATTTTACAGTTAATATTTTACGGTTTTACAGTTTTATGGTTGCGAAAATTTGTATCCGTATTTTTTTCTTTTTAATTGTTATCGTAATTAACTTAATCAATTTAATTTTTTTCCGACCCGTAATTTCGTATACAATTTTTTTTTAAAAAAATAAGTTTTGTAATTTGAAATATTTATTTTTTTTCTTTTTAACTGTTATCGTAATTCATTGAAGCAATTTAATTTTTGTCGAACTGTTTTGTCGGCCCGCAATTTCGTATACAAATTATTAATTAATCTCTCCGCTCGGGCAAAGAGGCCTTGTTTAAAAGTCAATTTTTTTAAGAAAATAATATTTTTAGTAGTTCATTTCTACAATATCTGCTTCATTTATTGATAAATTTTCAAACTGGCGCCGTGCCATCGGCACGGGCAAGAGTACTAGTACTCCACAATAGAGCTCATACTCACACTGAAATCTATCTTTATATGTGCTAAAACGATTGTGCAACTATCTCTCTCTCTCTCTCTCCAACTCACCCACTCCTCTTATTTCTCAATATTTTTATTGGATTTTATTTAGGATACGTTAAACACGAGTCTACAATGATCTGATTCCATACTAAAGCCATGTAATAGGCACGAACACATAATCTAATACATTATATTATATATTTAGTTGAAACACCGTGTTTTTACAAAAATGTACAAACAATTTAATACAAGATGTAAATTTAAGGTGTTAATTAGGGGTGTAAATCGGAACCATCGAACCATGAAATCGAACCAAACCAAACCAAATCAGTCAGTTTGGTTCGGTTTTGGTCGAAGACGGTTCGGTTTCGGTTTCAAAAATTGGGAAACCACGCGGTTCGGTTCATGGTTTTTGGTATCGCACCAAACCAAACCGAACCGAACCAAACTACGCTATATATTTTTATTTTTTATTATATAATATATATTATATTACACACACACACACACACACATATATATAGACGGATACTAAACCAAACAAAATCTTGATTATTGGAGAACTATTATGATGCGTCCACAATAATCTGGACCCACTAAAACGGCCCAATCCAAGCACCTGGCTTTCAACGTGCTCACAAATCCTCTAAGCCCAACTCTGCAATGTAGGAGAAGAAACGTAAACTGGGCAGGGGCACTCCCTGCAAAAGCCCTCCGGCGTGTGAATCAGTATAATAAGCTCACAATTCAACAGAGTTTAGGCTAGGGAAACAAGATTGTGCGTACCTTTCTTCACATTCTGCTTTGTTTTTATATCCCACAGGTAGTGTAACCGTCCACAACGGCTATCAACCGCCCATGAATGCTATTAACTGCCCATGATCTTCATGGCCCTTGATAATAGGTTTAATAATTAACCCATTAATGAGCGCTTATCAGGTGGAGGATTTCCTTGACATAACTGTCCTCGGCCTTTAACAACGAGGTCTTGTCGGTGTAGAAGCCGACCTCGGCTCATGTTCGCTCCTTCTCGGGCGAAGCGTATTTCATCATGCTCGCTCGCTTCAAGATTGCTCGCTAACTAAGCCCCCCCGCGAAGGCACTTTAACATAGCCTGAGCATGCGCTCGCTTGCTCGAAGGTCATTGACTTGCCTTGCATTTAATTCTCTAGTCCGGGCCTGTTGGGCCAGTTGGGCCAGCCAGCTCAGTAGCCCCCTACTCCTTGCCTCACCGAGTATTCATACTCGTAGCGAGGAGGAGCCCAAGGAATTAAAGAGATTTTTCCCCAAGTCTTTACATCTTACACTCCCAATAATTCTGACACCAAGACTGGGTACACGACATCAATGCCCCATGAAATTAACCCACCAACCGTCAGCCTACGAAAAGACAGGCGCGTTCCTCCATGAAGGCATTAAATGCACGCCGCCCCTTTGGCCTCGATTGCTGCACCTTAATGATTGTATTTTTCCCAAACGGCGGTTTCCTTTAAAAGACCAAAAATCACTCTTATTTCAAACTTTCCCATTCTCAATTCCTTAGAGGCTTGCATCAAACCGTCTCTTCCATCTTCAACATGACAGACTTCTTGGTTCAACCTGAATTGGCTTCTACTTCAGAAACTCTAAGTGCTTTTACACAGGTATTCCCCCTAACGCTTACTGCTTGTTTTATTCTGCAATACACCTTCATCCGTCAGTGCTTCATCTTCATCTGGTAATTGTTGGGTAATGTGAATGTGTAATCATGAGTTCTCGACTCAACTATGTCTTCCATCTCATGCTTTCAATATCATCACACCGGAATTCTTTCCATCCCCAACATTGCCTTCACCCCAAAATCGAGGAAAAGTAAACCAGTGTCCCGTTCATTGGTTCACGGTTAAACCCTAGCTTGCCACACGTTTTCAATTGATTTCCTTTTTACATCAAGCGAGGTTTAACCCGTGTTCCTCGATTGCTTGTAGGATGTCTTCTTCTGACGGTAGAACGCCTTCAGAAATTGAGGGCCGAGCTTATGATCACGGAGCCCCTCAAGAACAGATTGAATCATCTACTTCCCCCTCTGGCTCGGAGGCAACTGAACGTGAGGTTCCCCCCCTTGTTCGACGAAAGCCTTCCCGTACACTCCTCGCAATGTCGAGCGTGGTTACCGAGAATCCTCCCGGTCTTAAGCGGTCCAACCGATCAAGAGCGAGGTCAACAAGTAGCTTCAACTAGCACACCCTTCATATCTGGGATGACCTTGAGGCGAGGATGAAGTCTCAACTTGGTTTTATTCTTTGGGTATGGACCCCAAAATTACAGTGAAAGCTTTTGATTTGAACCTCGATCTTTGGCCATAACTTTCAAGGAGACCGAATGGTCTTCTATTTTGATTTTTCTTAGTTGGCCTCCGCTTGTAGACCCCTTCTTCGCCGAGTTCCTTATCGTAAACAACGCCTTCCACGTAATTTAACCTTAACCACAGTTAGGTTTTTAATTTCATACATTGTAGCTGACTTCTTAGTTTTGAACCGAGCATGGACCTCTTAGAAAGTTTTCCTTTTTACGTTGACAAGAAAACCGGGCGTATCTCACGCTCGCTCAGCCCTAATTACTTTAAACTCCTTTACGAAAACCCTAACAAGGTAGATGGGTGGGATGCAAAACCCTTGCTAGTAGAATCCGTGTAGGTTGGCCTTTTGCCCCTATCTAAACAATTTAGCCATTGCGAACGACAAACAAGCCTTAGAGCGGGAGAACCAAAAAACCTTCGAGCGACTTCTTGGAGTAAAAGATGGGAAACAAGGGCAAGGCGGGTCTTGGGCCTAACCGACCTCCCAATGTTACGGCGCATTCAATTCTATCTTGGCGATGCAGGCTGCGAACCCCAAACCACCTTAGAGCCGAGGTGCCCCACCCATTTTGGGGAGCTGTCACGGTGGAAGCTTTCAGCGAATGTCAGAGATGCCTCCAATTCGGGAGAAACTGCACTCCTGCTTTCTCTCTAGACGGTTTGCATAACTTTCCCCTTTTTGCTTTATCACCATTGATTCTTGCTCTCTCTTAACAATTATTTATTTCAGACATGAGGCAAATGGAGGACTCAAACCGCTTTACGCAGCGATGCGGCGAGGCTCGGCGAAACACTCAAATGGCAAATCGGCCCCGGCTCGACTCCCTTAATCCCGGCCACCAACAGGCGAGAAACAACGGGCTAACCGGCCAGTCAAGCGGCATTGCTTCTCACACACCAACCCCAGTCAGCCAAACTCCTACAATTCCTCAAGCTCGTCAACAACAATCAACAACAACCACAACAACAAACAACAACAACAACTAACAACAACCTCAACGAAAAAGGCCTCTCCCCACTTCACGCTTTGAAAGGAGAACTTCGGTCGAGGGCCGACCAAAGCGATCAGCGAAGCCTCTAGTTCTCGAGCTCTATCGCGAGAAAAGACAACTTTGATATGCCGAGAAAGTCGCGAGCTAGCGACTAAATTGATGCGGAAGTGGGGGTGTTCCCGATCTTGCCAATATAAACACAAATAAAAGGCGGTCATCTTTGCTAGCCTCGGTGGGAATGCTAAAAGGCTCAAACACCGGTATTAGGCGAAGAGTCTGAGAACTTGCAGCGCTATCCTAGTCGGAGAGATCGGGATGTGTATGGCGAGGTAACTCTTTTCACCTCTTATCTCTGTTCACCTTTTATCACTTGTTCACTTCTAACTTGGTTCACTTTTCATTTCGGATGGCCACCAAGGCGAACTTCTTTTCGGCCAGGCTTATCGACAACGTCAAGACCTCCAGCTCGCTCAGCACAGAGAAGAATGCCCTAGAAGAGCAGGTCAACTCGCTGAGGGCCGAGCTAAAAGAAAGTGAGGAAAGCGACCTCCAAAGTTCTTGAAGTCTCCAAGCTAGAAGAGGAGAAGAGAATCCTCGATGCTCACCTCACCTTCTCCAAGAAATCCGAAGAAAATGCTCTCAACAACATCACCCAAGTAAGGAAAGAGCTGCGAGAAGCAGCAAATTTGGAGAAAGTGAAGAAAGATGCCACGGCTACGGAGAACAAGCGGCGAGTACAAGCTCGCCTTCAAAGGAGAATCTCATCACTTGAATACAAAAATTCGGAAGATTTTCTTTGCCGTTGTTGAGGAGGAAGCGTATCCATTTTTCTTGCGGGGGTTAACCATATGCGGCAATTGGCTTGCGGCGGCCTTGAGTTTAGGCAGAACAACTTGCGACTGGGGTACTAATACCCCTTTACGTGCCCCGCCCGGACATGCCTTAGTACCATATTCTGGCGAGCTCACCTCCTTAGCCGAGCTAGACTCCAAATTTGGATACTTGGACCCCTCCCCCTTGCGAGAATTACGATCGGCGACGATGGCGCAAATATGGTCGGGCAAATCAGGACAACGAGAACTTCGCTCCTCGTATCCCGAGAAAACAACAACGAAGCGGCCAATCAAACAAGAATGAAGCAAACAACCCGAACCAAACTGGCGACAACCCTGCTCCAACTCTTGCCAACCCCATCATAGTTGATGAATCTTGAATTTCCAGAGCCTGCGTGCTCCAAGTCTCAAAACATTTAACTTTCCTTTCACCATCTGTAATATTGCATCTTTCGTTTGCTTTTCTTGTTGAAAACAATCTGCATGCTTGAGAGAAACATCGTTTTTACTTCTAACCTTTTCTGGATAAAAATACTTCCTTCTCAGATACAAAAGGAACACCTTTTACTCCCGAGCATAAAACTCTTCATGCTCACAAATGGGTGAATTACTACGGAAAAACATCAACTCCCTAATCAACTAATTCTTCGAGCATAAAGCCCTTTATACTCGAAGAAGATAGATAATAAGGAAAAACATCACCTCCTCAAACCAACTTTCCGCTTCGAGCATAAAGCCCTTTATGCAGAGGAAAGAAGGCTAACGAGGAAAAACAACCCTCAGACCAACTTTCCTCTCGAGCATAAAGCCCTTTATGCTCGAAAAGGAAAGTTTCTAAGGTAAAATTCAACGCAAGTAATCCCAACTTAAAAAGAAACCCCCTTAAGCTTCATTACAATCACTTTCCAGTACATGGAAAAATTACACAAACACATACTACTAGTACCGATTACCAATAGTATTTCTTTAAATGATCTGCATGCCAAGGATGTTTTAGCTCATCACCATCCTCTGTTCGCAACATGTAGGTGCCCTCCTTAACAATTTTCGAAACTTGAAAAGGACCTTCCGGTTTGGTGACAACTTCCCCATTCGGCTTTCGATGGCCGTGGCTTCAATCTTCTGAAGGACCCAATCCCCCGACAAATGATCGACCACGAACTTCGCTTATCGTGGTGAGCTTTTGCTCGTTGCTATAGTTGGCCATCCTCATTTTAGCTTCCAACGTTTTTCTTCCAACAAGTCCAAATCCGCCATTCGTATGATTAGAGCGGCATTGTAATTTAAGACCCTACATGGTGGGCAAGTACATCTCCACCGAGCCATAGCGTCGAGACCCATATGCTAAAGAAAATGCAGTTTCCCCGGTTGGACCCCTTACTGTTGTCCTTACTGCCCACAAAGCTGAAGGCAGCTCGTCTACCCATCTTCCAGCTTTTTCCTCCAAATTCCTCTTCAACACATGAAGAATTTGCTTATTCGCGGCCTCTGCCTGACCATTACCTTGTGGGTATGCTACTGAAGACTGCCAATGCTTCACCCTCATTTGTTCGCACGCCTTGGTAAATTTTTCCGAAAATTGAGTCCCATGATCGGACACAATTGCTCGCGGGACACCAAACCTACACCATATATGCTCATGTACAAAATCGATGACGTTAACCTCGCTTATAGTTGCCAATGGTTTTGCCTCGACCCACTTTGTAAAGTAGTCCACCGCGACTACCGCGTACTTGAACTTTGAGCGAGCTGGGGAAAAGGACCAATTAAATCTATTCCCCACATATCAAATGGCCATGATGCAATTACGAGAGTGCGCTTTCGGTAGATGGCAACCTTGGAATATCTGCATAAGCCGACACACTTGTCACAACGGCGAACATATAGCTCGGCATCTCGCCGCAAAGTTATCCAATAAAACCTGCTGCTAACACTTTCTCGGCTAGTGATCGGCGGCGGGGTGACCTCGCATTGCCTTCATGCACCTCGCCCAATATTCCTTCCGTCATCTTCGGACGAACACATCTCAACAAAGGCCGTGTATAAGATCTTCGATACAAAATGTTGTCCAAGATGACGTAACGGCATGATCGTTTTTGGATAGTTCTAGCTTCCTTTTTATCTTCAGGCAACACTCCGCTCTCAATGTAAGCCCGGAGATCATCTATCCGACATTTGACGGGGTTCTATATCCATAACCACCTCTTTCTCAATGACATAGGAGTCTCTAAGTACTCAATCATGACTCGGGATCGGCGGCGAATTTCATCTTCACCATCTTTGATAAGTAATGTCTGCGCATATTGTCCTCCCTTGTGCAATTCTAACCAACTCCCGATAATCGAAATCTTTTAAAATTTCTCTCACCATTGCTCGCGAACTAGGATCGGATGGTGTATAGTCACCCTTGACTTGAAACCACCGAGAGTCGCAATCACTAACTTCGAACTCCAATGTTGCGCGAGCTCGAGACCCGCAATTAAAGCAACTCGGTGACCAAGTGAGTAGACTCGACCCGAGGTTCCCATACGGTCTTGGCCTTGGGTCTATGCAAAATCTTTCGCAGGTGAATCCGTGTATCACAACAATTGAATGAAGCGAGAAAAATAAGCTCGAAGTTTCCGGCGGCAACAACAAGCGAGTAAGCCAATTTCTGCATTAAAATATCTTCCCTCTACATCGGTGAGGGCTTTAGATACATAGTAAGCAGGCTTTTGTACATTACCTTCTTCCCTAATCAAAAGCTGCGACTACACGCTTTCGGTAGCCGCCAAATACACATTTTTCCCCATAGGCAGGGCTGCTTACAGGCGGGCTTCCCGGATATTTCACCAACTCTTCAAAAGCCTTCGGCACTTTGAGTCCACTCAAACCCTTTATTACCTCGCAAAACCTTGAAGAAGGGTAAGCAACGCTCTGCTTGACCTCGAAATGAACCTCCTAAAGCGATTACCTGCCGTTTCGGCCTCTGCGCATCCTTAACACAACGAGGAAGTTTCATGGTAACTAATGCCTCTATCTTTTCAGGATTTGCCTCAATTCCCCTCTCGGTGACCATGAAACCAAGAAACTTGCCAGCTTTCACTCCGAACACACACTTGCTCGGGTTCAACTTCATGTTGTTCTTCTAAGATTAGCAAAAGTTTCACCCGGATCCTCTGTGTGCCGCGTCCCTTGGTTTTGACCACCATATCATCAATGTAGGCTTCAACATTTCTTCCTATCTGCGAGCTGAATATCCTGTTGACCATCCTTTGATAAGTGGCCCCAGCATTCTTCAAACCGAAGGGCATCATCTTATAGCAATATAGCCCTCCTGCTGCTCGGAAAGCTGTTAGAGCCTTATCGGAAGCAGCCATCTTAACCTGATGATACCCAGAATAAGCATCAATAAAGCTGAGGAGCTCGAACCCTGCAATGGCATCGACCAACTTGTCGATTCTCGGCAGAGGATAACAATCGCCGGGCAAGCCTTGTTCAAATCCGTGAAGTCGAACACACATCCGCCACTTACCATTTGACTTCTTCACCATAACCACATTAGCCAACGGGTTGGATAATGTATCTCCTCAATAATATCGGCCTTGAGCAATTTCTCAACTTCCTCCTTGATCGCTTTGATCCTTTTCTACCGAATAAACCCGTGGTCATTTGTTGGATTGGTCGGTAAGCGGATCAACATTCAATTGATGCAAGGCCACATCCTCGCTCACCCCTTGCATATCTTCGGTCGCCAAGCAAATAATATCCGCCTGCAATTGCGTGATTAGGCTTGCTCGTGCCTCTGCTGTTAAAGTCCTTCCAATCTTGATCTTCTGCTCGGGATAATCTGGATTAATGACTATCTCTTCCAGCTCGTCCTGAGCAGTGAACTCTGGCTCATCTCGCATTTGGAGCGTATCACACTCCACCTTTTCATCTTTCTCAGCTCGATCCTCAACTTTATCGAGCCGATCGGTCTCCATAGCCTCACGGGCTCATCGAGTACAATAACCGCTGGCAAAAATTCCTCGGCAAGATCCACGGCCTCAGCTGGCGCCTCTAATCCCCGGCGTCAATGTCGGCAAAGGATTACTAATATTTTGCTCGGCAACCTCTACTCGCTTCGCTCAAATCTTTCCGATACATGCACCAACGCGGCAGGTGGAACCGCAACCTCTGTTCGGGCATTGATCCAAGACCACATCCGCTTCATTCTTGGCTGTTCCCCCGACTTCAATGTCGGCATGGGCTAGCTTCCATCTCAAATCTTCTGCCATCGCGACCACCGATGGTCCTAGATCACATGAGAAGTTTCCTTGATGTGCCGATGGTAACCCTTCTGCCATCTTCCAAAGTCAACTTACGCTTTTTCCTTTGTGTATCCCTAACATACTCCAGCACTGACCGCGGCTGACTACGCAATACACCCACTCCTTGGTCTGTATAAAATTTTGCCCTCTGGTGCGGGATTGATGCTCGTTACGCTTTGGAATCATGTTCGTGGTCGGGAATGTACAACCAAAGGATGCATCGGATTTCCCCCTGGCGTGAAACACCGGCTGACTGTCCCGGTACCAACAGAGTTGGTAGTGGCTCCAACTCGATGGGCAATGGTGGTTTGCCCATAGCAATCATTTGTAAATTGAGTTGATGCATCTCCGAGATAGATGGCTCTTTGGCGTAAAGCTTCTTCACGAAATTCATGGGCTAAACCGGTAGCAGCTTCGCTTCACATCGACTCAACCCCACGCCTCTCCGATTCAATTGGCGCATCATGGGGTGGAGGGACATTACTCCCTAAATTACTGAGGCGATTGAGGCTGTGATTCGATGTGCCTCTCTGCGATCGCCACTACCACCGCAAGTTTACACCATTCTCCGCCATGAATAGAACTTTGAAAAACAATGAATCTCACTAAACGAGACTCTTAATATGCGGGTAAAACACACGTCTCGGCAATCGGAACCAACCGATGCGTCCACAATAATACCGAACCCACTAAAAGCGGCCCAATCCAAGCACGGCTTTCAACGTGCTCACAAATCCTCTAAGCCCAACTCTGCAATGTAGGAGAAGAAAGCGAAATCAAGGGCAGGGCACTCCTGCAAAAGCCCTCCGGCGTGTGAATCAGTACAATAAGCTCACAATTCGACAGAGTTTAGGCTAGGGAAACAAGATTGTCCGTACCTTTCTTCACATTCTGCTTTGTTTTTATATCCCACAGGTAGTGTAACCGTCCACAACGGCTATCAACCGCCCATGAATGCTATTAACTGCCCATGATCTTCATGGCCCTTAATAATAGGTATAATAACTAACCCATTAATGAGCACTTATCAGGTGGAGGATTTCCCGGACATAACGTCCTCAAAGATTTAACAAGGTCTTGTGCGTGTAGAACGACCTCCTCATATGTTCTTCGGCGGCGTATTTCATCATGCTCGCTTCAAGATTGCTTTCACGACTAAGCCCCCACCGCGAAGGTACTTTAACATAGCCTAAGCATGTGCTCGCTTGCTCGAAGGTCATTGACTTGCCTTGCATTTGATTCTCTAGTTCGGGCCGTTGGGCAATGCCACCATATATATATATATATATATATATATATATATATATATATATATATATATATATATATATCTAATAAATAATTTTAACGCAAAGATTAAGATTATGATATATATGTTACCTAGCAAAATTACCGAAGTTCCAACATTCATTCAACACATGATTAACAACATTTCCATTATTTAAAAAAAGATAAAATTTGGGACTGACTTATCCTTGATTATACTATTTGAACAATTAAAATACACGATATGTCCTTGACCCAATTCCTATTACTTTGAAAGATATAAATTACACCACAACGACAATTATGAGTGAGCAAATTTTTTGAGGTGAAATTAGGTCGGTCCCTTTTTTAGAAGTTTTCAAGACATTTTTTTGGGAGAAAATACTACGATTCCCTTAATGAACCGAACACACTCGTGCAAAGTATCATTTCATGCATCGATTTTGCATCACAATGCACAAATCGAATCCTATTTGTATATCGGGATTTTAGGCATCATCAATTTTACATCGCAATCCACAAAATAAAATTCAATTTAATGATCAAGAATCCAATTTGTGCATCAGAACCCTAATTGAAACCAATTTATGGATCGCAAATCCAATTTGTCTATCGCGATTCAAATTAATAGCATAGATATATCATATATATATATATATATATATATTAAATAGTCAAATATCAAACTGTTTGTTATATCTAGTAAAAAAAGAAATTGAAGTTGAAATAATAAACTCTAAACAGAACCTCAAACACTAAAATGTTAGGAATAACATATTATGCAACATAATTTTTATACAATTATTCAATAACAAAAATTATTAAGTCTAGATTCTTAGTGTGCCTAGGGAGAAGTCATTAACATAAACAGAAAGTTGATATTTCGCTAAGTCCCCTTCCCTTTTTCGGAATATGTAGCAACATCATCCCCCAATAAAGCCTAACATTGAATACCATCAAACCATTTCACAGTTAGGTTTCTTATTTCCTTTTTATTTTTTTAAAATAAAATTTTGAGAGAATTTGTATGATGCAAATTTGAATTTCGATTATTATTAAAAAATTGAGAGTTTAATTTAACTAAGTATGAAAAATATACATATCTTATAGTTAATTAAATTATATCCAAGTACATATCAATATACATCTTCACTTTAAAAAACAGTTTATAAAAATAGAAACCTAGTTCTATCATATACGAGAAATTTTTAAGCATATGATTTTTTTTTTCCAATTTGTTTTTCAAAATGGATAAAAAAATTATGATCCCAACTTTTTATGTAATTGGACATTTGTTTTATAAATTTAATTTTGACAAAAATAGGAAAATAAACATCAGTTATGCACTTTTGACTTCGGATATGATAAAAATGGAGAAAACCTTCCTAGATTTATATATTTTGGTAAATATTTGTAAAATTAAAGTTTAAATTAACCTTGGCATATTACCGATTAAGTTAGATAAATATTTATCTTTTGTAAACTTACTTTAATAGGTTAAAGTTTTTTACAAATATTAGACCTGAATTTTTAAATATGTAGGCTGGACAAATATACTAAGATTTTTATTTGTTAAATTAGGCTTTTTTTTTTTTTTTGCATATATTAGACCTGGATTTTTAAGCATGTAGGCTAGACAAATATATTAAGAATTTTAATTTTTAGCTTCAAATTTGATTAAAATGGAGTAGAAACTCTCTCTCTCTCTCTATATATATATATATATATATATATATATATGTGTGTGTGTGTGTGTGTGTGTGTGTGTGTGGGGGGGGTAGGTGGGTGGGTGTGTGTGTGTAAATATTTATTTATTTATCTATTTTTGATAGGTAAGTGTAGCCTCTAGTTTTGCCATCTCTTACATCCCTTGGGTCAAATATATATTTATTTTCTTATAAATTTTTCAATTACTTATTCAATCTAACCTTAGCCTATGCCTGATCTATAGATTATACATATAAAATTCCTTGAATTTTTATAAATATTCGACGGTTAAATAAAAAAT
Organism: Codonopsis lanceolata; assembly: GCA_013146195.2. NCBI lineage: Eukaryota > Viridiplantae > Streptophyta > Magnoliopsida > Asterales > Campanulaceae > Codonopsis > Codonopsis lanceolata. The sequence continues at coordinate 147,179,063 of CM028379.1, read as the reverse complement.
ATTTGAATGGCAATAGGAGTATTGCATAGGCTAATACTTTATATAATAATTATTTTTCTGAACTATTACCATTATCGGTTACAAGTAAATGTTAAGAGTAAATTTATTATAAATATTCAGTTACTAATTTATCTTTTCTATTTACTAATTTATATGAAATTGTCCATAAATTTCATAATATGTCATAATTATGTATGTTTATATTATTGTTGTATGGAGTAAATTATTTGAAATCATTATATAATTTATTGATATTATTGATATATAAACTTATTAAAAATATAGAAAATATTTTTTAGAATAATAAAATACCTAAGCACATTGAACAACAAGCGATTCTAAAAATCTTTAAATTTTAGAACTATAAGAATCTAAAATTTATAAGAATGAAGAAAAATTAAACTTTTCCTAAAACTACTCATATTACTCATAAATTAAGCTTCAAAACATCTAAATAAAATGAATAGTTTCAAAATATTTATTTCATTTAGTTTATATACTTCATCTGTTGCAAATAACTATGGTGACAATCATTTTATATACTCCTTAAAGAAACATTAATTTAATGCATGTGTTCTTTTATTAATTTATCTTTGTCTATTAACAAATTTATCTGACATTCATCTTTGATATTTCTTATTACATCGATAAATAACTTTAAAATAAAGTTAGTTAAAATATTAAAAATTTCATGAGCTAATGATAATATTCTATGTTGAATAACACATTATTTAGTAAGCTTGTTAATGTAATTCATTTTTTACTAAACGAAAAAATATTATCATTATTTTGGACATTTACCAAAAATATTTCTTTAGTAAACCATTAACTAATTCATTAGTGATTGGAAGTAACTATGTTACTTTAATTTATGGTTTTAAATTGATTTGAATAATACAACATTGTAATTATTTGTCCAGACTATTATTAATAATGGTGGCAAATAATTTATATTGAATTGATTGTTTCATCATTTAATCTTATTTCTGGGAGTTTATATTACTGTTGTGAAGATTTAGAAGCTAATATGCCAATTACAAATGCAAAAAAATATATAAAATTAAAAAAAATGTGAAATCGGATATAGAATAAACTATTCAATATTTGATATTATTTTGATATTGTATTTTTTGTCATTTCATAAATCTTATTGAACTATATTAAATGTTATACAATTTGTTTACATTAAATGCGGTAAAGATATTTGTAAAAAGTCGTTTGAATCGAAGAGTTGTTGTCAACTTCATTAATTGATTTTTCATTTCAATTTCCAAAAAATATCACAAATATACAAATTATAAATGTTTCTAAATTTGAAAGTCACTTTTAACGGGATATTTTATTATTTGATCCTTTCCTTTTATATATATATAGATTAAGGTGGAAAATTGTATTCCTCAAGTTAAGATTGTTCAATCGATTTATTAATTTCATGTAATTATATAACATGAATTAATTATAATAGAATGAGGATAGCGTTTTTTTTTTTTTGTAAATCGAAGTAAATTGATGGCCAAAATACTTTTTTCCCGCAAACTATTCATCAAATCTCAATTTGCCACCAAACTTAGTTTTGTCGCCTTTCCATATTCGATGTTGCCATTAGGCTCAGTTTACCCTCTTGTCTACGTTACAAGGATAAAATTGATCACGTGGGACTTATGTGTGAGGGTTATTTTGTGATTTTCATTTAAGTTTGAAGGTTGTTTTCGTTAGCTTAGTTTTAAACCTACTTTTGTCCTTCGTATTAATTAGGGTTAATTGAAAAAAAAAAAACTCTTGACATCTTTTAGTTTTTTGTTTTGAAGCATATGTTGTTTATTTTTTGCATGAATTTTTTTTTTCCAAATAAAATCTTCCGTCCAAAACTCGTTAGTTTTGTGACGGGAGTGATGGTCTACGTGAACTGTTTAACTGATAAGGGCCTATTTGACAAATCTACAAGCTGAGGTATTTTTCTAAAAATTAGTTCTGAAAATTAGAAACAACGATAATAAAAGTCTTAAAGTTAAGGGGGTAAGTTGTAATTTTGTTTCATCTTCTTTTGAGTTTTCCTCTTTCTCTCTCTCTCTCTCTCTCTCTCTCTATATATATATATATATATATGAGTTTTTTACCAAAATATTGTAGTTTTTATAAAACATTCTCAAACTATAGTACACTCTCCATTCCAAAAATATTGTCTTATTTTCTTTTTTCGTCCGTCCTTAAATAATTGTCTTCTTTGAAAGTTTTCATTTTAGGACATACTTTTACCACTTTATTATTTTTTTTTCTTACTTTAATTTTGGATCACATATTCATGGGTTTTGAAAAAATCACACATTATCTCAATATTAATAATCAATTTAAATGTGTTTTAACTTAAGCGTCAGTCAGCCTAAACAATAATTTTGAGACGAAGGGAGTATTTGTTAATCTAATTCCCAAACCATGACGCTTTCTAAAATAGCATGGTTTTTAGGTATTTGGTTTCTTGTGCTCCAAAATTTCTTCTACTTCAATATCTAATTGTTTGATGAAATGAAGTAGATTGGCTCATGTTGGTCATTACCGACTTCACCTAGTTGATGTCAAAAAGTTTCCTAATTTACTTATTTTATCAGTCTAGTAAATGGAGGAGTATGGACTGAGATCTCGAGCGGAGGAGAGAGAAGAACGACAATTGTGGCGATAGCTGCGAAAGGGCAGAGTTGGCGTCGACGATGGAGATTCGCCGGAGAAGAGAGAGAAGGCTGGAACGAAGACGCTACTGGGCTTGAGAGAAAGAGATAGCAAATGAGAGACACTGTTGATACCAGATCTGGACTTGGGTTTGAGCGGGAAGAAGATCGGCGGCAATAAAGATGAAGAAGGCGAAACCGGAACGAACTGGGGAGAGAGACTGAGAGGGGTTTGCTTTGCCGGAGATGGTGCAGGAGGAAAGTTGGCGATTGGAACGAAGTTGGTGAAAGAGCCGACTGAGGTTGCAGGCACTGTAGAAGAGAGAACCAGCTGAGCAGAGACTCATTGTGGAGTTGGGTTCCGGCACTGTAAAAGGGAGGCCGGTTGTGGTGAGAGAGCTTGGGGAAGGAGAAGGAGCTTGCTTGGCCGACTATGTAGTTTCTGCGACGGGCTTAAAGCTAGATCCGATGAGGAGAAAGCTGGGGTTGGAAGAATCGAAGAGCTCTCGGTTCAATGGAGTCTGGCTGCTGGGTGTGAAGAAGAAGTTAAACTTTAAGACCATTATTATTGTTGTTTCTAATTTATAGTAAAGTACCCCACCTTATAGATTTGTCAAATATGTCTTTGTAAGTTAAACAGTTCACGTAGGCATCCACTCCCGTCACAGAACTAACGAGTTTTGGACAGAAGGTTTTATTTGGAAAAAAAAAACTTAGATTGAGGTTTTTTCGTGCTAAAAAGAAACATGGTGTAGAACGAAAAAATTAAAATAGATCAGAGTTTTTTATACAATTAACTCTATTACTTATTACTACTAATAAAGGTATAACATATAAACAAAAAAGAAATAAAATACATGTTTAAGGTGATGCCATTTTCATAGTTTATTCCCAAACTGACTCGATGCCTTCCCTCGCCCCAACTCATACTATCAGATTGCCGGTGCATTCCATGTCTGACTCTGCGGTTTCCACTCTACCTTTAATTTAAGCAATTTATGAATCTGCCTGTCGAATGGTCTGTTCTCCAATATTTGATTGTTCATGGAGATCAATTTAAGCAATTTCTTTTTTTACTTTTAAATTAATGGGAGTGGAGGCGATGGTGGTGGTGATTGTGTATTGTGACGAATATTTTGGAAGGTTAGAGAGGAGGTTTGAGTGGTCGGTCGATGGTGGTGGTGATTGTCGTATTGCCAAATATTTTGAAGGTTAGAGGAGGTTCTTGGTCGTTATCGACGCAGAGCCGCGTAGTCAAATGACCTTTCATTATACGTGAATTTGGTTTCTAGCTGAAGATTGCTAACATTATTAATTTGAATTGTAGGATGACAATGATCCGATTATGACCCATGTTTACATTTAAAATAAAATTGAGTTAGTTTCCAGTAAAACAATGACGGTCTTATAAATTATAAATCGTAAGATGAAATCTTACTCTCTCACAATTCAATCAACCAATAGACTGTAAGATAGATAAATATAATTCATTTTATAAAAAATATTCGATAAACCATTTTAACTGAGTTTTTGTTAAAAAAATAAAAAGACAAAGACTACATAAACACACCAAATGAAATGATAAATAACTTAAAAATTTGAAAGTAATAAAATAACTCTCACGTGACATGCACCTAGGTTTTGCACTCATGCTACAATGTACCCACACACACACACACACACACATATATATATATATATATATATATATTAGTGATAGTGTGAGAATATTTTAAAGGTATGGAGAAAAACATGACAAGACTTAATAGGGGGCAGGAAACAGGCCGCCATGCCCCCCTAATTTCTAATTTATTTGGTTCAAAGTTATGAATATACAATTATACCCGTCCTTCTAATAAGTCTTTATGGATGACTCGGTACCACGCATTCACAAGACGGCCGTTCCCCTTGGTTTGCGCCCTAATTGATACACCCTTATTTCCAAAATTTTGACGTATCACTCAGTTAAAATAAAAATAAAAACTAACTTTATTATTAATATCAAATAGATATGTAGTTTTAGTTAATTTTTATTTATGTATGTGACTTCATAATTAAAGTATGATGAAAAGTAATGATAAAACAGTAAGATCTCAATTTTGATACACTAAAATGGAATCAATTCTGCGGAATTGGTTTCATAAAATTGATTAATAGCGTTTAGTGTTGTCATAACTTTATTTGGAAATAAAATAGATTACTAAAATCTTATAATTGATTCTTAAAATGTAAGGAATCACAATCCTTATGAAGAAGGTGAAATTTGAATTCCTAATAGTTAGAATCCATGTAAAAAATTAATTTTATCCTTCAAACTTTTCTTATCTTATTTAATTTGTTAATAATAATTGTTTGAGTGGTATTCGATCGTCTACCAATTATGTTTCTTTTGTTTTTTTAACCAAGTAACTTTATTACGGAACTTATAAATTAGTTTCAAACTATACCAAACTAAGTGATTAGTGGTTACTCTTCATAGTCAACAATGTTGTTCTTATCTTGGTCATTTGATTGAGATGACTATAATTTTAATCATTTTTCTTATTCTCAAATTCGGTAGGATCGATTTGGAAGTTTGTTTGTTGTTCCCATTAATTTTTTTTTAATTATGAATGATGATTCAATTTGATGTATTAAAGTATATGATGAAAAGAAGAATATGAGTGATTAACTT
>CM028379.1:147128740-147173626 GCA_013146195.2 Codonopsis lanceolata | reverse complement strand
ATCTAGTTCTCACTCTTAACTTATTAGTACATTAAAACAGACGAGAGATTAGAGGATGAGAGAGAAAGAGATAATGATGAGAGATTAGAGGATGATGAAAGAGATGAGTGGGAGAGGAGAAGGAATCCTCGTTGATTGTTTTGGTAAATCAATCGGCCAGGTAAATAACTTTTTGATATAAGTTAATCATGACCGATAAATAACTTTATTAAACTAAATTTGATCGATAATTAAAACTTTTATATAAGCGCGATCATTTTATATAAAATGATAATAAACTGGCCGTTGAAAACTTTGAAAGTGACCCGCAAATTTACCCCAAAATACTATCCTAAACTAATCCAAGTATCCGGATACAGCATATTTAGTCAAATCGGGTCTTGCCACGCACGCGCTCATTCTTGCCCATCCGAGTGCCCGCTGTCAAGTTGTAAGTAATCTCTTAACTGTCAAGCAGGCAATCACTGCCACAGAAATTTCTCTCTCTCCTCTCCATTTTCTTCTGATGGTTGGAACGTGAAAAACACAATCAGATTCCATGGCCGTTTCCTTGAATGCCGTCGTCGGCCTCGTCAACTCGGCGGTAAGCTCTCTCTGCTGCTTCCATCTCCCCTTTATATATATATATATATATATATATATATATATATATATATGGACATATCTGTACGCTTCAAATCTTATCCTTCACTTCTTTGTTAAAACTTTGTTACTTTGGTTCCACAAGTCGTTTAATACTTTTTCAGAGATTATATGGTGGATTCGATTGATTATTACTCCTATTTGTTATCTTGATCGATTTTTATTGAGGTTTAATTCTGAATTGAGGTTGGATGGTCTATCTATGGTAGATAAGAGTCCTAAGGCTTTGTTTGGTTCTAGGAAAGTGCAATGGAAAATAAATTGGTAGGTAAAATGAGAAATGAATCGAGTTGAAATGTTGCGTTGGATTTTCAAGATGAAGGTAGGAACAGAGTTGAAATAACAAGATGAAGAGATGTATAAAACTGGAAGTTTTCTGGATCTGCTTGTGATGTTTGACATACAGCTCCTTTTAGTTGTCAATTCACTTCTTAACATTCTAAACTGCATCTTAGGTTCGTATTTTGGATTTATAGTTGCAAATGGACTTCCGACTTACGGAGAACAAGCGAGTTCGACTTAACTCAGTGTTAAGAACTAGAATTAGAGAGAGAATTAGAGAAATTAGAGAGAGACTTGGAACAATTTACTTCATATATCACTTATTATTCACCACTAAGACTATTTATATTAGTCTTGTAACTAGAACACAACCATAACTAAGCGATTTCAATGAAAGTCCATGGGGCCCATTCTTTGGGGGTAACATCGAGTTCATTGGATTTCTTGCTAACAGTGCCAGTGGTGGAAGCCAAGGCCAGGGTAAGGGTTTTTCTAGGATTAACATGGAGAAAAAGGGAACAAGAGTTGAGAGAAGATACTAGAGGTGAGGTTCGCAAGGCTTGCAACTCAGTTAACGCTGTTTGCAAGGTTGTATTGATTCGGATGAAAGTAGATTCATGTCGAGTCAATGTTTCGTAAACATCTTTACGAAACTCCGCATTTGACTTTCCATGGGTGTCCATTGTACCAAAAACCGGCTCTGATACCAATGTTAAGAACTAGAATTAGAGAGAGTATTAGAGAAATTAGAGAGAGACTTGGAACGATTTACTTCATATATCACTTATTATTCACCTCTAAGACTATTTATATTAGTCTTGTAACTAGAACACAACAATAACTAAAAGTGGGGAAAATGGGAAAAGTGGGGGAAATGGGGAAAGTGGGGAAGTGGAAGTAAATGTATCACTCAGCTCAACCTTTGTCCCATTTACTTAGGTTTGCTACCTGAGTCCTTTTACGCCATTCAGTTTGATCCAACGGAAGATCATCACACAAGCTACTCACTCATATCTTTCTTTGTTACTGATCGTGCTAGTTTTGGTTGTCCCCTACCTCTAGCTTGATTGTTGATATTTACCATCACACTTTATAAGGGTGCACTAAACCGTCTACATTTTAGGTGTCCAGACCATCCCAAGCAATTCTATCTCTTATTGGGGACGATTGAGGTCTTAGTTGAATTATTATGAGTTCGTCCATCATGGGATTTGGTGAATGGTGTATTTCTCAGCAGTTATGCGACGAACCAACAGTGGAAATATGTAATGGATTTATTTGATCATGATTGCTGAGTGATTGCATGGCTCATAGTTTTTGAATCTCAAAGTTCTCGATAGTTAGAAAGTTTTACTTTATTATTGGCATGTTCATAAAAGTTTTAAGATTGTACCTATTTGCTCATTTGAGTAAAAAGATGTATTGATGTTTATGATAGAGTTATTTCTACTTGGAAAGAAGGTTAGCAAGGTCAAAGAGCTTCAAGTAGAAGATTTTATCTTTGTAATGGTTCTGACTAGGGCTTGCAATTTTAACTCATTACCCAAGAACCTACCCGACCCAACCTGCTAATTACCAAACTCAACCCATTAATTTTTTCGGGTTAAAACCGGTTACCCATAACAACCCAACAAATTTTGCGGGTTGTTACGGGTTAGCTGCCTCAACCCGACGGACATCAAAAGAGAAAATCGGAAAGGGGCGTTTATGGAAAGAACAAAAGATTTGGAGAAGAAATCATATGCGGTGGTGGTTACGGATCATATGACAATTCCACTATTCTATGGTATCTTAAATCCTGTTAATGATTGATTGTTATACTCTTGATATTAACGAGGCGTATCTGGATGATACTTGCAGGCTAAGTATCAAAATTTCCCTCGGATTTGCATTGGAGCTTCAGTATTTAAAGCCAGCCAATTTTTGTCTCCCTCTGGCTTGCTTGTTTTGAGTAGACCTATAAAAGTAAAAGATGGGCGACCCTATCTTTTAGTCGCAAATAGTGATCGCCTGGTGACACAAAATAGTGACAAGGGTTCTGAAAAGGCTGAAAGGTCATTGTTGGATGATCCGTCCTTAGCTAGTTCTAAAAATGAGTCAGGGGATCAGATTCCCGAGGTCTCTAATGGGTCAATGGCTTCGTCTGATCTAAAGCAGGATCAGGATGCGACTTCAAGTGAAATAAAATCTCCCATTAGAAGAACGAGATTGACAGCAAGAGAGAAACTAAGGGCAGCCAGAGTTCTTAGTCGTAACTCAGAGTCAAAGCCTCTATCGAAACCACAGCTCGGGAACAAAGTTTTAGAGGTATTGAGAGAAAGTGAAAAAGGGACAAAGAGATCTCGCCTTCCAGAAGCGCCTTCAAACCTGCTTGATGACAGTAAACGTGGAATGCCCAAAAAGGGCCTAACATGGGAACTTCCAGTTGGTGTTGATGTGGCTCTCATCATCTTTTCAGTTGTTTTTATTAGCACAGTGATGTTTACAACAACTTACATTGTGTGGAAGGTTGGCGCCATTCACTTCAACGAGTACTGAAAATGGATATTGACTGGCCAGGGAGATTCTGCTTCGTGGACAAGTAACCTCCATGAGCCATGTCTCTTGGGTACTAAATATACTTTTCTCTCTTATCATGGCTAGGATTTTTGTATCTCCTTTCTTAGGAAAATATACTTGAATGTACAAATTTAGCTTGGCAACAATTCTGTCTACATATTTCAAGCTCTCTCTCTCTCTCTCTCTCTCTCAAGCTTTGGAGGCCATCTCCTTCTTCCTACAGTTCTTTGTTCCAAGCATTTACATTATTGATTGAGTTGTGCTTTAAAGATAATAGAGGGTAAAGGCATGGATTGGTACGTAGGGCGAGCTAGCCTTAGTGCAATAGTAAGGAGTTGGATGCTATAGATTCATAGTCTCTTTGCCTGCATTATGCATTAGACGCCCTTGTCAGTTTTTGCAAAATGGCAGCACAAATACCCCAGCGAACGGAGGGAAGACTATTTATTGGATATCGAAGGGAAGACTATTTATGGGATTGAATTACTGCCTTGGAAAGACACAAACTGTGCCAACCATTTGCGAAGAGTCTTCATTCAAAAACTTTGAACTTGGCCAACTTGCATGACTGCCTTCATTCAAAAGTTTTACTAGGAGACACAAGAAAGAAATGAAGAGGAAACAACAAAATTTTATTCATGAAGGAAAAAGGTTGATATACAAACTTAATATGGGAGAAGAATATTTATTATAAGTAAATACAAAAACATATAACACAGGCAAGTCTAAATTACATTACCAGTCCTAATCATATCAACTAGGAGACTGTTAGCCTGAGTGAGGAAAGAGGAGATTGGGGACTTGGATGGTGGATTGCTAAAAATAGCAACCAGGTATGGAAATGGAACAAAGAAACCCACTTGGAATGTTGCTACTTATTACCATAGGGATAAAATGAATGGTGGGAAAGGATTGATGTGGAGGTTCTTAAGCCATAATAATTTCACACATTTTCGTTTAATTTCAGAAACCTTAAGCAGTGACTGTTAGTACTTCAGTCTATTCACCTTTTTATCATCAATATTACTCCTAAACATTCAATTATTTAGATTCAAATAATTTCAACGTAAACGTACCCGTCATTATAATTATATATATATAAATATGTTTATCTTGTTTGACAACATTTGATTACTTCATTTGAAAATTGAAATCATTTTCTTGATACTTCTCTAGTATTACTGGTTTTTTTTTTTTTTAAATATAATTGTTTATCATGTTAATTTCGTGTACCCTGATTTTTGCCTCCATTTCTTTATCTCAATCTAGTAAACCCAAAAAATATCAAAGTAATTTTTTGTGTGTTTGTTTGATTTATCTACTTAATCAAATTTGCATTAAATAGATATTTAATTAGTTGATCAGGGTACACGAAATTAACATCAAACCTGCCTTATAGAATTGGGTGTCACCGTAATTGATCAAATAAGGCAGGTTTAAAGTAATTAGTTGATTTTCTTAAATATAAAATTATGGTTTCATTCCCCCCCCCCCCTAATTATGCAGCCAAGTGCATAACATAAAATGGTTTTTGTTTTACTCACCTTTAAAATAAAAAAAAAATCCAAATACTTGAAAATGTTTTGTGATAAATTTTTAAAAGATTGCTCAAATACAAAAGGTAAAAACGTTTTAAATTTCAAGAATCACTTTCTAAAAATCATTTTTTAAAAGTTATTTTTTGTAAAACAAACGAGGGCCTACGATCCATCACTAGCCATAAAGTACCAATTATTCCCCTTACTTTCAAGGTATAAGTTACTAACTTGGAACACAAAAACTTTGTTGTACTATTTTTAGATTGAGTATTAGCTTCAAAAACAATTGTTATGAGAAATAATTGAGTGTAATTTCTTTTGAATGATAATGATAAATGATACGGGAGTTCATGTGATTTTTTTAAAGCTAGCCAGAGCACCAAGTCTTTTTTTTTTTTTAAATGATAAAGAAAGAGACACTGATATTCATGAAATCTATGATAAAAAGAAGGTAATATGAGTAGCTTTATGAAAAGTTTAATTTTTCTTCATTCTTATAAATTTTAAATTCTTATAGTTTTAAAATTTAAAGATTTTTAGAACTAGTTTGTTGTTCGAGGTGCTTAGGTATTTTCATTATTCTAAAAAAATATTTTCTATATTTTATAACAAGTTTATATATCAATAATATCAATAAATTATATAACAGTCAAATTTCAAATAATTTACTCCATATAACAGTAATATAAACATACATAATTATGACATATTATGAAATTTACATACAATTTCATATAAATTAGTAAATAGAAAAGACAATTATGCACTACTCCTATTGACATTCAAATATTTTGTGTTTAATCGTCGAATACTTATAAAAATTCAAATAATTTTATATGTGAAATCTATAGATCGGGCATAGGCTAAGGTTAGATTGAACAAATAATTAACAAATTTATAAGAAAATAAATATATATCTGATCCAAGGGGTGAGAGAGATGGCAAGACTAGGAGTTACACTTAGTATATTTGTCCAGCCTACATGTTTAAAAATTCAGGTCTAATATTTACAAAAAAAATTAACCTATTAAAGTTAGTTTACAATAGATATATATTTATTCAATTTAATCGGTAATAGGCCAGGGTTAATTTGAACTTTACTTTTACAAATATTTACCAAAATATACAAATCTAAGATGTTTTTCTCCATTTTCATCAGATCCGAAGTCAAAAAGTGCATAAATGATGTTTATTTTTCTATTTTTGACAAAATTAAATTTATAAAACAAATGTCTAACATAAAAAGTTGGGATCATGATTTTTTTTATCCATTTTGAAAAACAAATTGGAAAAAAAATCATATGCTTAAAATTTTGCTCAGATATGATAGATCTAAGTTTTTATTTTTATAAACTGTTTTTTAAAATAAAGATGCATATTGATATGTACTTGGATATAATTAATTAACTATAAGATCCGTATATTTTCCATACTTAGTTAAATTAAACTCTTAATTTTTTAATAATAATCGAAATTCAAATTTGTATCATACAAATTTCTCTCAAAATTTTATTTTAAAAAAATTAAAAAGGAAATCTAAGAAACCTAAATGTGAAATGGTTTGAAGGTATTCAATGTTAGGGCTTATTGGGGGATGATGTGGCTATATATTCCGAAAAAGGGAAGGAGACCTAACGAAATAGAACTTCTCCTAAGGCACGCTAAGAATCTAGACTCAATAACTTTTTTTTATTGAATAGTTGTATAAAAATTATGTTGCATAATATGTTATTCCTAACATTTTAGTGTTGGAGGTTATGTTTAGAGTTTGTTATTTTGACTTCAATTCTTTTTTTTATTAGATATAACAAATAGTTTGATATTTGACTATTTAATATTTATTTATATATATAATATAAACATTTGTGTTTTTAAGGTCATTTGAAAATTATCAATCCAACATTTAAATTTAATTTTTTGTGATGTTTTTATTTGGTAGCAAGAAAATTATCTCGTTGCTTTAATATTAACAATTCAAAGTACATTTTATATCGTATGCCAGGATAAATACAACTTTATGTTTTAAAACCACCCCTTCTAGAATTAAAAGTAATAATCGTACGTTTTCAATGATAAATATTATATATATAAAGCAGTATTCCAAAATTTATAATAATTTTTTCAAATATATACAATTTTTAAGCTTTAATTTTAGTGTATTTTTTTGTTCACATTAAAGTTCTTAATTACATATTATATTCAATTTTATTTAAGTATATGATATTCTATCGATATATTCAGTTTTATTTAATTATATGATATTCTATTGATACATTAAGTTTTATTTAAGTATATGATATTCAATTGATATGTTCAGTTTTATTTAAATATATGATATTCTATTATTCCATTTGGAGGTAAGACAATTGTGTTTGGTCGAGATTTTTGACAGATATTGCATATGATTCCAAAAGGAAGTATACAAGACATATTTCATCGCACTATTAATTCATTGTATTTGTGGAGAGATTCACATGTATTAAGGTTGATAACGAATATGAGATACAAAATATGAGTTCAACGAGAGTTCCGAATAATTAAAACTTTTTATCGATTGGATTGCGAAGATTGACGATGGTAAAATTGATGAACCAAATGATAATTGTGCTTATATTGATATTCTCAATCAATTGCTGCTTAAGAAATTCAACGATCCAATCGCTCCAATTGTACAAAGCACATATCCTTTATTTTTAGAAACAGTCCCGATGATTCATCGTTTTTGAAAAAAAGAGTTATTTTAGATCCGAATCTTGATGTGATTAATTCAATAAATGATTACATGATATTGAAGAATAATTCAAAAGGAGGATTGTTTTTGAGCTCAGATTTTTCGTGTCATTTTGATAGAAACGTTGATCTTTTAATCGATATAGATATTCCTAAAGTATTAAATGAAATTTCATTTTCTAGAATCCTAAATCATGAGTTGAATTTAAAGGTTGGAACTTCATTAATATTGCTTCGTAACATTGACCATTTCCTTGAGTTATATATTAGCACGCCATTAGTTATTATAAGACTAAGAAATCATGTTTAAGAATGTCGAGTTCTTTTAAATGATCATTCTGGTGGTACTGTTTTATTTCAAAAATATCACTGACACCATCTGATCATAGAATTCCATCCAAATTAATTTCAAAGAAAATAGTTTACGCTGATGGTGTCTTACGAAATGTCTATAAATAAAAGTGTCTAACGCCAGACTTCTTTTGAAAAACCTTATTTTTAGTCATGATCAGTATGTCACTTTGTCTAGCGTTACTAATCTTAAGGGTCTTCGAATTTTTTATGTGATCGTAATAGTTATAATAATCGTACATCTTCAACGAAAAATATTGTATATAAAGAAGTATTTAAAAATTTATAATAACTTTTTAAAAAAATTATGTGATTTTCTTTGATTTTACGGTTTATCAATTTTGTTCATATTAAACTTTTTAATTGTATATTATTTAACTTTGATTAAGTATATAATTTTACACTCAAGTATAAATCGAGTAACACGAGTGCTTCACTAGTTTATTAAATAATAATACCCCCTTAGCCTGATTATATTTTCGCTCATATATATATATATATATATATATATATATATATATATATATATATATATATATATATAGAAAATAAAATTTATAGCTATATAAAAAAGTTAATGCTCTAGTCTCCGCAAATTTATAATACTGAAGGGAATTTTATTTATAATTGGAGTATTTATTTTAAGTTGAAAGGGCATTTGAAATTGAACCCTACAAATATACATACGTACGTACGTATGTCCAATCTAGAGTCCGATTGCTTTTCTTAGTATTTATTACTTCTCAAAAGTAGGTGGGACAATTAGATGAGTTTGGTTGAGTTTCATTTGAGTTGAAATGAATAATGAATTGAAATAGATTGAAATCCGTTAAAACCTAAATGTTAAATTGGTTGAAATGTGTTAAGTCAGAATAAGTCGGGTTGAAACGGATAACATGTTAAATCGAGTCGACCCGTTTCAATCCAAAATCTCCCCCCCAAAAAACAGTAATTTATAGCATAAAAAATCATGAGTTGAAATATATAACGGGTCCGACTCGATGTAACCTGATCTGACACAATCCGTTACTATTATTGGGTTGAAATGAGTTACCCGCTTCAAGCCAAAAATATTAATGGGTTGGGTTGGGTAATTAATGAGTTGGATTAGGTGGGTTAATGGGTAATGAGTTACAATTGTCAGGCCTACTCCGAAGTTCTAACTAAGAATAAAAGCTAGGAATAATTGTGGGTTGGTATACTTTTATGAAATTGTAACCGCTCTACTATTTTTTTAAAACCGCTTGAGTCCACTTTTCTACTCCCTCCGTCCTTAAATAATCGTCTGGGTTGACCCGACGCACAGTTTAAGAAAAAGTAATTGACTTGATTATTTATATTGGTTTAATGTGTAGTTTCCTTTAATGTCCACGTATATGTGGCCCATAATTAAAGTAGAGTAAAAAAGTAAGGGTAAAGTGGTAAAAGTGATGTTCTAAAAAAGTAAGTTTCAAAATGGACAATTATTTTGGGACAGACGAAAAAGGAAAGGAGGACGATAATTTAGGGACGGAGGGAGTAATTTTTTTTTCCAAAATTGTCCGTCTTCTTCACATTCGGTTGATGGGTTAGGTGCACACATCCAGCTTCTTTTTCACCTCATCTTTAATTGCTATGGGTAAAACACTCAGATTCTGTTGGTTTCCGTCTTCCGTCTCTCTTCCACCTTTGGTAATATTCCAAGCAATACGAGGGTAGTAGAGTTGGAAAGTTGGAAAAGTCAAGATGAGAGACGAAGGAGCAGAAAATGTCGAGATTTTGAGTTTCATTTTTGGGGTGAAGACGGAGAACCCAGTTGAGACTTTCAGTCAATGAAAAGTTGAAAGCTTTGATCCTTCCCAAATTCTCTGCCAATTTCTTGTTTTTCAATTTTCATCATTTCCAACGATGCAACAATCGAAGCCAACGATATAACAATCGAAGCTAACTACTTAACAATCAGAGCCAACGACACAACAATCGAAACTAACGACACAACTTGTAAGTGTTGAGAATATTGTTGAATAAGATAATTATCCTGTAAGCGTTGAAAATATTGTTGAATAAAAGATTTGGTGTGACAAAAATTTATCATGCCTGATGCTTGATTTGATTTGATGGGTGTTTGTTTAGTGTACTGATTTCATCTTTTCTACTTAATTTTATTTTGAATTTTGTTCGTTGGGTTGGTGGTGGGGAGAAGAAACAAAGGAGATGAAAATGGGAGAAACCAATTTTTTTTCTTGCGATGCCAAAATTTTGAGCAGTGACTTTTGCATTGCGACTATCAAAAAATTTGAGTGACGCCCAAATTTGGATTATGATTTTGTCCGCGAGCTTTTTAATCATTAATGGTATTTTTATCATTTTCTTTTAAAAAATGTATTTTAATTATTTAAAATAAATATATAAGACTTTTCAAGTTATAATTTCATTACATAAGACCGACCGATTATCACCCTAAAAGCTATTTTCGTATGCATTTGATTTACAACGAATATGGTACTTCCTATAATATGCCACGAGGCTCACGACCCCAATCGAGAGAGAGAGAGAGAGAGAGGGAAGAAAATAGACATGACATTATTACTGTATCAAATAAGAAGGTGAGGTCCAGAGTCCAGACTATGTTATATTACAACCCTACTGTACAGAAACATGGACATTGGGTGGTGTAGATCAACGGTCGAATCAATCTTCTATAGGTGGAAATGGAATGGGCCTTCAATTCCTCTTATTAATTCATTCACCCGTGACCCGGCCCCTTCATTTCCCAATTTAACTTGTATCAGTGTATGGTTTCTGCCACGTGCTTATTTAAAAGCAGTACCTACGATTGTCCTGCAACCACGAGATCGGACACATAATTTTCAATGTATAATCTATAATACAATAATATAATAAAGGTCAGTATGACATATTTATAATTAACTTGAAATAGAAATGGGTCAAAATTTATTGTTTTACGGTGATCTAACGTCTCTTATTTCCCTTTGCTCTCGCATGTGCGAATGACGGTTTTCCTAGCGAGTATTCTTTCACTCTTTCTTGCAATTCCTCACGACTCATTCTCTTCCCCATTACGGTTTTACAATTTTACAATTTTACAGTTTTATGTTATCGTAATTAACTTAATCAATTTAATTTTTTTTCGACCCGTAATTTCATATACAAATTAATTGAAATATTTGTTTTTTTTTTTTAACTGTTATCGTAATTAACTTAATCAATTTAATTTTTGTCTAGCCCGTTTTTTCCGACCCACAATTTCGTATACAAATTAATCAATTTATTGTTTTACCAAGATTCTACGACTATTGAATAAAAAACTATTTTGCAACACCAATTTCCAAATAATGTGTCTCAATTTTTTTAAAAGAATTTTCATTTTAGTTTTTAAAAAGTTGATGAATGTCAAATTTTTATGTGCGGGTATTTATTTCAATGTGATATATATATATATATATATATATATATATATATATATATATATATATATATATATATATATATATATATGTGTGTGTGTGAAATATAAAGAATGTCTCTCTGTCACGTTTAATCTCACAATCTCAACCGTTTTTATCACTTTTTTTCCATCCCTATTTTATTGCTACGAAAATTATTGAGATATTACGGTTTACAAGACGGTTTACAATTATTATTTTACATGTAATATTTTACAGTTAATATTTTACGGTTTTACAGTTATTATTTTACATTTGCGAAAATTAGTTACTCTTTTACTGAGATATTACGATTTTACAGTTAATATTTTACGGTTTTACGCTTTATGGTTGCGAAAATTTGTATACGTATTTTTTCTTTTTAATTGTTATCGTAATTAACTTAATCAATTTAATTTTTTTCCGACCCGTAATTTCGTATACAATTTTTTTTAAAAAAAATAAGTTTTGTAATTTGAAATATTTATTTTTTTTCTTTTTAACTGTTATCGTAATTAATTTAAGCAATTTAATTTTTGTCAGACCCGTTTTGTCAGGCCCGCAATTTCGTATACAAATTATTAATTAATCTCTCCGTTCTGGGCAAAGAGGCCTTGTTTAAAAGTCAATTTTTTTTTTAAGAAAATAATATTTTTAGTAGTTCATTTCTACAATATCTGCTTCATTTATTGATAAATTTTCAAGCCGCCATTAAGACGCAAAGTACTAGTACTCCACAATAGAGCTCATACTCACACTGAAATCTATCTTTATATGTGCTAAAACGATTGTGCAACTATCTCTCTCTCTCTCCAACTCCCCCACTCCTCTTATTTCTCAATATTTTTATTGGATTTTATTTAGGATACGTTAAACACGAGTCTACAATGATCTGATTCCATACTAAAGCCATGTAATAGGCACGAACACATAATCTAATACATTATATTATATATTTAGTTGAAACACCGTGTTTTTACAAAAATGTACAAACAATTTAATACAAGATGTAAATTTAAGGTGTTAATTAGGGGTGTAAATCGGAACCATCGAACCATGAAATCGAACCAAACCAAACCAAACCAGTCAGTTTGGTTCGGTTTTGGTCGAAGACGGTTCGGTTTCGGTTTCAAAAATTGGGAAACCACGCGGTTCGGTTCGGTTCATGATTTTTGGTATCGCACCAAACCAAACCGAACCGAACCAAACTACGCTATATATTTTTATTTTTTATTATATAATATATATTATATTACACACACACACACATATATATATATATATATACGGATACTAAACCAAACAAAATCTTGATTATTGGAGAACTATTATTTTTTCCATTGTTTGTGTTTATTTTAGAATTTGTATTGTTTTATTTATGATAATTTGTTGTTAGTAGCTTATTTCTTAATTTTGACGTTAATTCCAAATTAAAATCTTATTTTTATCGTTATTTTCAATATTGGTTACTTTCATTAAAATAATTTATATAAAACACAAAACCAAACCGAGTGGTTCGGTTCGGTTCAGTTCCAAGTCTTACTCGGTTCGGTTCGGTTTGAGATTTTTGGAACCACTGGGAGGTGGTTCGGTTTGTGGTTTTGATATAAACCAAACCAAACCGAACCACTTACACTCCTAGTGTTAATTTCCATTTGACACTACGTACGGATAAATAAAATATAATTTTTTTTAACACGAGTATAAATAGACCTACTATAAATGGGTTGACTGACCATTTAACTATTAATAAAAAATTATTTAACAAAACAAACATCGCAAAAAAATTATGGTGGTGTAGGTGGACACCAGAAAATTGTTGACGGAGATGGTGGTGGCCACCGGAGTTTGTCATCGGTAACGGTGGCTGTCGCCGGAGGTTGGGATTATCTGAAATGGTTAAATTGAAATTTCTGACTACGCCTGCCACAATGGTGATCAATTTGATGGATAATCACTTGCATGTAGAATTAATAATTATGATTGCAGTTACTATATGTATGGTATGAATGATGAGCATCTTCAATTTAAACTTTCATCAGAAAACTATCAAAAGCTATGTCTTGGTGAAATGTCTGAAGCTTTTTCAGTTATTCTCTCTCCTCATATTTCTTTTGTGGTGGTCTGTTCTTCTCAATGATTGACTGCAATGGAAGGTTGCATCTTTTATGTCACTACTTCAGTGATTGTTTAGGTAGTAAAGAGCTCGGCCGATGCATTTCTATCTCCATTGAAGGTCTTGTCCTATATATTACTTGCCTCTGAATTGGATGCATGACCTTGTAATCTGTATTTATATTTTTATTATTACTATTGACGGAGGCGACGGTTGATGAAGATGGTCGCCAAAAGTTGTCTAATTATGCCCACGTTAATTAAATAAAAA
The DNA here is from genome assembly GCA_013146195.2 of Codonopsis lanceolata. Lineage (NCBI taxonomy): Eukaryota > Viridiplantae > Streptophyta > Magnoliopsida > Asterales > Campanulaceae > Codonopsis > Codonopsis lanceolata. Next base: position 147,159,713 of record CM028379.1, on the reverse strand, counting down.
GTACTACGTGGATGCTTAAGCTCATGCGAATGAATGAGTGAAAATGGGCACTCACAATAATACATGCGCTTATACCCATCAAATGGTCTAGGAGGACATATGAGAAAGCCAAAAAATTGTCGCTTCTGGTTGATGATATTAATTTTCTTATTAAAATGTAGGTTTCATTACTTAATATTGTCAAAAACTGTCAACCAAAGTTTGTATCCACAATCTTGAATCCCATTTAGTGACTTCATCACTATAATTATTTATTTTTGGGGATAAAGTTTGTGGTATATTTATGTCTAGTAGTCTTTTATTTTTTAAAAATGTTGGAGGGGATATAGATCATACCACAATTGTTAATTTTTAAAAAAATATTTTTATACCTTGAAATTAAGGCTACAAATATATATGGCTCGAATAAATGGTGCCTCTGGTGAGGCTTTGAACACTCGATCTCTTAGTTGAGAGAAGTGAAGTACCAGAGTGTCTCTGATAGAGTTTGAACACTCGACCTCTCCGTTAAGATAAGTGAGCAGCTAAATGAGGCTTTTGGGTAAGGTGTGAGTAGCTAAATGAAGCCTTTTGTTAAGGCTTGAACAACAATGGTGCCTCTAAAGAGGCTTGAACGCTCAATCTCTCTATTGATGATATAGTCCAGGGTGTCTCCAGTGAGACTTGAACACTCGACCTCTCTGTTAGGAGAAGTAAACAGTACTAGTTGAACTAGAGCTCGTTGGTTTATGTCTAGTAGTCATTTCAAAAAAGAAAGAAATATCTATGCCTACGTAGTGAATATCCATATATAGAAAGAGCAATGATGTTAGGGCCACTCAAAATATGTACAAAAAAAAATGGATACTCAATGACTTGAGTCTTGATACATCCTAATTGGTTGTATATTTTGTGGGTTCGAACAATATATCTGATCAATCATAGTGGTCCAACTCATTGAGTACCTATTTTTTAGTGCACATTTTGAATATGACCCAAGCATTATCCATTTTTTAGTGGACATTTTTCAAATTTGATTGGTCTCAAATTAGACCAACTAGGAACCAATCAACCAAACTAGGTAGGTGTAGGCTCTCCTTCATGGAAACATAATTCTGGTGAATTGTACGGTTCATAAAATGGTGGACGAGTTTCTACAAGAAAGCAACTTAATTCTATCCTCGATCTCCCTGAAAACTACTCAGATTTAAAGGCAAAACCCTAAGAATCTACCCAGAAAGAACGAACGTGAAGAACATACAGAAAAAGAATGAATCTCATGCAAGTGCAGAAAAGGAAAACTAAAGAAATAGAGACACTTACATGTGCGTTGAACATGGATTAATTTGCCGGAAGCAGTAATTTGCACTGGGTCCAGTTTGCCGAAATGATTGATGTGCCAAAAGCTTGTTGCCGGAGATATCGATTGAACACAGAAAATGCAATCGTTACAGAGCACAGTTGAAAAAGGGAGGCAGTAAAAAGGCCGAAGGATTTACGGCTCCCTCTTTTATAGGCGAAATTTGAGGAAAAGGCTCCCACAACCTTCCCAAATTCAAACAATGGCGCTTTGATCAAGCTTCAGTCAACCTCGAAAAAGCTGTCACTGCCGGCGTTTTGAATGCCTCACCTATCACCAACAAAGCAACTCCCCTCACTTCGGTCACAACAAAAATAAACAAGCGTTTTGCTCCCCAATTCAAGCCTTCACGTCTACCATGCTCCCGCAGAGCATAAATACTGCTGCAGAGGGAGGCGGGGGCCACTAATGAGCTCGGCCCAAATCCTAGTCTCTAACATGCATGTGCTTATCACGTGGTGGCACATGTGCTTGGCTCGTGACGGGATTTGGGCCGGAGCTCGCCGAGCAGTATTTATGCTGGCAGGCTGTGAAGGCTTGCGCAAGCGTGTTTGCTTTTTTGGCAGCTGCGAATTTTGTGATGGCGGCATGGTCATTGTTTGAAAGAAACGCTATGGGGGCCGTAAATCCCGGGCCTCTCCAGGCATTGCATGTTCAATCGGGCTTTTGGCACATCAATCATGATCGCTTGCAAATTAATTCAACGCACATGTAAGTGTCTCTATTTATTTAGTTTTCAGCACTTGCATGAGATTCATTCTTTTTAATGTTCTTCATAGATTCTTATTTCGAGTAGTTTTCGTTCGAGGAGAAATCTTCAAGTAAAATGAGTTTTTTTTGGGGCTTAATCAAGATATTCCTCGATCTATTGTAGGATGTCTTCCCCCTTCAACTTTTTGGCGATAACTCTGATCGTGAGCAAGAAGCTTATGATTATGACCATGGTGCCCATGAACATCATGCACCAACGGATTCTGAGCGAACTAGATCTGATGTACATATTCATGAGGGAAGGAATACCCAGGAAATGAGTAGCCGAATTCCCCTTGAAAGGGTTGTGAATGACGTGACCACCGATCAGGATGAGGTGGATGAGGCGAGCTCGAGTGGGATCCCCAGTGATGAGGAATTGGCTGGGCGACCTCGAGAAGAACGGAGGCATCGAAATGAAGATTACTATAACCTGAGTTCGTTTGCTCACTGGGAGTCCATTGACTCAGTTGTGGAAGTTGGAAATTGGTTTAACTCGATTGGGATCTCTGGTGAGGATTATCGAGGAGTTCCTTATGAATCCGAGATGACTCCTACTCAGATTAGAAGCAAGACGAAGAGAATAGTCTTCTTCTATGACTTTTTTCGCTTCGGGATGCGCTTTCCATTGGATCCCTTCATCATCGAGTTCTTAAGGGAAACCAATGCCGTTCCATGTGACCTCCAACTTACCACGATGTTGATCCTGATCGCCTTTAGCGCGACCTACCGGCTGATTGGCTTTGAACCGGAGATGACTATACTCCGAAAACTCTTCCAGTTCACTAAAGATAAAAGATCGGGCAGGATTACTGGTCGCTCAAAGGATGGAGCTTTGAAGCTATTTACTGAGTTTCCCCACGAAGTTGATAAGTGGGATGTGAGGATTATCGTTGTGGAATCCCGGGTTGGGTGGCCATTTGCCCCGACCCCTTATGAGATGAAGCCTCCAACTTATGATCGACATGCCACCTTCACTGGAGAGGATAGGTGTATGGTAATGTTGCGGGGAGCGCTGGGAGTGACCGAGTAGGGTCAGTAGTGGCTGATTGACTGGAAAACAATCGTGCAAGATGCACGAATCTTACGCCTGGCCGGGATGTACCCTGCTTCCGTGGAGGGTATGGAGCCCTTGATCGCCGTAACACCCGAGCTAGCCCATCCTTTTTAGGGGACTTGTCATGACCACAAGTTCCCCAGTGAATACGAGTTATGCGGTCTGGGGGGAGATTGTACTCCTCGGTTTGATTTTGATGATGCTGGTATTTGCTCTTATTATTTTGATTATTTGAAAAAATATATCTTGATGTCTTCTAATTTGTTTTTTTTTTCTAACAGTGGTGAAAGATATAATGAGGCAACGGAAGACTGATTTCAAAGTGAGGTCCGTTGCTCACCACGGTGAGTTGATAGGTCGCGAGCAGCCTGCTTCTGCCTCTTTACCTAAGGCTCCTTTTACTGAAAGGAGCAGGAAATCATCTTGGGATCTTGGCTCTCCACCGAACCGAAATCTCCTTCCACAACGGCGCCAACCATCGAGTAGTCCTCTCGAAAGAGACCAGCTGTGTCTGATTCCTGAGTGGGAGGTCGGAGCACCCGACCACGGACAGGGGAGGATGAACCCCAAGAAACAATTCAAGCAGGGTCTGGTCCCTTGCCCTCTCCCATTATTCCAACGCTTCCGGTCACGGGGCTGCCTCCCCCCTCCTCGACGTGAAGAGCCACCACGGAGTGGTACACCTAGTTGGTTGAGAGCCAACTTTGTGACGCTCGTATCCCGAGAACGGGTTAGGGCACTGGTGAACGAGCTTGCTGCCGTTCCCCCCTTGAAGGGATCAACATTCGTGATCGGGGAAACATGAGTGCCGTTTGTCGGCAGGGGATTCTGAAAAGGGTCGTCCAGCCCGACGTTATTCGCGGTGATGCCGAAACTCCGAACAGTGTCCTGCTCGGTGAAATTGGGTTGTTGGTCTGCGAGCTGTGTTATGCCCATTGTTTCATGAAGATAACTGTCATTAACGATGTATATCTCTTGTTTATTTGTGTTTTTGTTATTTTGCAGTTCACCTCCAAGGTTACTCTTCTGCACAAACATACAGACGAATACAAGGATAAGGCTGGGGCCTTGTTTGAGCAGAAGAGGAAGTCGGATGAGGCTGTTCGATCCTACAAGGAGGACTTACTGGCTAAGGACAATGAGGTTCTTGCCAAGGTTGCCGATCGAGCTGACGAAGCTCGAGGAGGAGATAATCCGCCTGAAGGCCCACCACGTGATAAGCACATGCATGTTAAAGACCAAGAAAGAGCTCAACCGGGCAGGATAACCGCGGGGTAAGCACCTTACATCTATCCCGAGCAGGAGTCTATCTACCAATCAGCGAGCAGGGAGCACGACTGCTCTAATAAACCTGATATCTATCCCGAGCCTAACTGGCAGATAACTTCCGAGCCCGAGATTCAAGCCATGACTCCGTCAGTTACGCGGTCAACCCGCATTTATGTTTATAAAGTCCAAAATTCTCTCCATCATAATAACTCAGCCTGGATTTCACTCAAAAAGGGGCTATATATACATCACAAAGTTACATTTGAAAGGTACGCACACTTTAACACATCGAAACCCTGTCATTTTGCTTTCTAAAATCTTAATACTTACTCTTACGCCTGAGGGATTTCGCGAGGCCCTGCCTTGCATTCCTACTAAGGTGTTCTTCTTTTGACAGGTCTAGACAGGATCATACCTTTACATAAGCCCAAATATCCTACACATCGCAAAGAACGACCCAAAGACCAAATTGTGTAGCATCAATAATCATGGCTTGTAACTTTTTTGTAGCAACATGCAGTATATATTTGTGAACCACTAGATATAACTTTTTAATATATTGTATTCTCTCTCTCTCTCTCTCTCTTTTTTTTTTTTTTTTTACAATTAATCAAAGTGTTGTCACGATCGAGTCCGTCTAAGTTACTCAAAATTAAGAGAACCCTCAAACTGAGAGATTCCTTTTGCAATTAATATATGTGTGATAAAACGGAGAGAATGGAGAAAAAATGATTGTGGGAGATGGAAAAGTGCTTTTATTCTAGTTGGAGTGAAGAGCCTTCTTTGACTCAATACCAAACTGGACATATTAGTGACAATGCATCGGTTCTAGCTAGTTCCTTTGATTCCTCCTCCAAGTGAGTCTAACTCATTTCAGCTTCAGGGTTATATATACTGATGACTTTTGATGGGAATGAAGAAGAGGGGCCTGCTAGTGCCTCCAACAACCATAATCAAGCGGAGAAACGACGAAGGGATAGGATTAATGCCCACTATGCTACCCTTAGGAAACTGATTCCCAACTCTGATAAGGTCATCTCTCTCTCTCTCTCTCTCTCTCTCTCTCTCTCTATTGTCGGCTTGTGTACGTAGGAATCATGATATGCGCAAAGACAATTTTTACTTGCAGACTAGAAACATAAAATCTAGGCCGAAACTCTTAAACAACATTAATAAATTGAATGTTCATCAAACGGCAAACGTTTAGCTTATAATTAGCTCAACAAATACCGAGGAAAATGTGCAATCTTTTGGTATATGGGATTCATGATGCCTTGGGTATTGGAGTATGTATGACAGTAAAACGATTGTAACTAGTAAGTGCAATGAAATTTAGTTTGCAAGTTTGAAACAATGAACGTGATCATTAACACTAAAGTTTGTGAAAAAGGTGCATTTTCTTGGTGTTTTGGATGCCTCAAGCCTGCATTAGGTATTAACTATTAATTTGAACGGTACAGCTACTCATGATAAAGTGTCGATTAAAAGACTAAAGCAAGCTAGCTAGATAAATCTGTTAATGCAGATGGACAAGGCAACCCTACTAGGAAGTGTAGTTGAACAAGTCAAGGATTTGAAGAGAGAGACATTGGAATTGAGCAAAGTCTTGGCACTTCCAGCAGACACGGATCAAGCGATTGTTGATTCCAGTTCAGGTTTCGAGTCTGGCCAAGATAATTTCTTCCTCAAGGCTTCCATTTGCTGTGAAGATCGACTGGGGCTGTTTTTGGAACTCAACGATGCTCTCAAAGGCCTAAAGTTAACCATAGTTGAAGCCCAAATGACTTGTTTGGGTGGAAGAATTAAAGTCAGTTTTATGCTGTGCAATGAGGATAGTAGTACCAAATTGGACAGGATTGGGACCGATACACTCAAACAGTCCCTTAGATTAGTACTGGGAAGAATCGCTTCATCTTCTACAACGTTAAACTGTAGCTTAAGAAGCAAGAGGCAGAAGTTTTTCTTTTCTCCTCACTAATCAGTAAACAATAATCAGTAATCCCCTCAAGATATTGCATATGTTCCATTCGGATCCGGATCCGGATCCTCTGGTATTTCCATCTTACCTGTTGGGTTTTTATTTGTTTATTTTTGTTTTAACCGATATCATGTCAAATTGTCAACTCACCAAATGAGTCGATTGAACGCTTTGAATGCTTCAAAATAAAATAAATAAATAAATAAATAAATATATATAAAATTGGTGAGGAGCACTATTGGTTGTGTCACCTCACCACCTTTTGATTAATCTTTATTGTAAAGTATCTTTGTGGAGGTTTTAAAAACTTTTGGTTTTCTAGCAATTACCTAATAATAATACATAATAATAATCAATATAATAAGAGGTATTAGTATTAATATATATAACTTTTTCTATTTTCAATAATAGAAGACTTATATTTAAAAACTTTACAACTAACATTATTTCTAACTAATGTGAGATAAAACTCTTCTAGGTGAGACATTAGTTCTAATGACTCACTTCTAATACCATACTTTAAGCCTTGATATCTTATTCATCCAAAACTTGATTTGGACAAATAAATATATCATTTTGATGCTCTCACCGAGTAGAATGCATTTGCGCAATTACATTCGCAAACAAACAAATGACACGTAAAGAAATATGTGCCTCAAGTTGCACAATTTCCTTCACTAAAAACACTAATTTTTTTAATAAGTATTATACTTCAAATATTGATATCTTCTTCATCCAAAACTCGATTTGGACAAATAAATATATCATTTCAATCTTCACAACAAATATATATCATTTCAACGCTCTCACCGAGTAGAACACATTTGCACAATTAATTACCTTCGTCAACAAAGAAATGACACGTAAAGAAATTCGTGCCTCAAGTTGCACAATTTCTTTCACAAAAAAACACTAATTTTTCAACAATAGAATAGATGTATCCCACATTGGTTAGAAATTGATAATGGTTTTAAAATACTAGTATTAAGTACCAATATAAGAGATATATCATACATTAGTTAGAAAATGAAGTTGGTTTTCAAAGTCATTTGATAAAAGACTTCTGCCATTATTACCAAGAAGATGTATATCTCACATTGGTTAGAAAATGATATCGATTTTAAATTTAAATTATTTTAGATTATTACCAATAAAAAGAGATGTATATCATATTGTTTTAAAAGAAAATGTTAGATTTTAAAGCTTTTAGACTAAAGACTTTTACTTTTATAAGATATGTATCTCACATTGGTAACAAAATATTCTACTATTATTACTAATAGAAGAGATGTATACCACATTAGTTAGAAATTGATGTTTGTTTTTTTTTTAAAAAAATACTATTATTAATTACCAATTGAAGAAATGTATCATACATTGGTTAGAAAGTAATGTTGGTTTTCAAAGTTTTTTGATAAAAGACTTCTACTATTATTACCAATAGAAGATGTATATCCCATATTGGTTAAAAAATGATGTTGATTTTTAATTATTTTAGATTATATAAAAGACTTACTATTATTAACAATAGAAGATATATATCACAAATTTGTTATAAATTGATGTTGGTTTTAAATTACTATTATTACCAATAAAAGAGATAAATCTTATATTGGTTAAAAAGTGATGTTGATTTTAAAAGCCTTTAAATAAAAAGACTTCTACTTTTATCATCAATAAAAGAGAAGAGAAGAGATGTATTACATTGTATAGAAATTTTTCGGTTGCAATTCAGGAAAATCGGTTTAAAATTGATGTTTACAACGGAAAATGTCCGTAACAAAGTCCATAGCAATAAGCCTCGTCGCAAAACTATGCAACCACTTTCTTGTGGTTGCAAAAACTTTGTAACGGAAAAATGTAGTTGTAATTTCGGTTGCGATGTGTTTCCTAGGACAATTTTACGTCTGTTGCAAACAACAATTGATTTATTTCTCTTTCTAATTTGCAACTAGTTTTTCTATTTCAAATTTAATACACATAGAACTAAACTAGCAACTGAATTTTTCAGTTTCAAGTAGGCAATCTAATTTGCAACTGATTTTTCTGTTTCAAATTTGTTACACATAGAACTAAACTGGCAAATGAATTTTTCAGTTTCAAGTAGGCAGCCAAATTTGCAACTGATTTTTCTATTTCAAATTTGTTACACATAGAACTAAAGTAGAAACTTAATTTTTTTGTTTCAAGTATGCAACCTAATTAGCAACTGGTTCTTCTGTTTCAAATTTGTTACACATAGAACTAAATTAGCAACTGATTTTTTTTGTTTCAAGTATGCAACCTAATTAGCAACTGGTTCTTCTGTTTCAAATTTGTTGCATATAGAACTAAACTAGCAACTTAATTTTTCAGTTTCAAGTATATAACCTAATGTTTCGGTTGCAAAAGTCCGTTGTTGGTTTGTAACTAAATTAAAAAAAAATTGCCTTGTTTTCTTGTAGTGAAAGAGATGTTGGTTTTAGATTTTTTTAGATAAAAAATTATTTTCAAATGATGAGATGTATTCCACATTGATTATAGAGTGATGTAGGTATTCAAAGTCTTTTTATAAAAGACTTAATAACAATATAAAAAATATGTATTTTACACTGGTTAGAAAAGTGATATTGGTTTAAAATGTTTTTAGATAACGTATCCCACATTGGTCACAAAGAGATCGATCCACATTATTTAAAACATATATTGGTTATAAAATTCATTAATAAAAGAATTTTTATGTTATTATCAATACAAGAGATGTATCACATATTGTTTACAAAGAGATGTTGGTTTTAAAAATCTTTAGATAAAATACTACTACTATTATTATTTTTATATTATAACCAATAGAAGAGATGTATCCCACATTTTTTAGAAAGAGATGTCGATTTAAAAAGTTTTTATATAAAAAACTATTATTATTACTATAAAAGAATGTATATCACATTTGTTAGAAATTAATGTTGGTTTTAAAAATATTATTATTACCAATAGAAAAGATGTATACCACATGATTAAAAAGTGATGTTTGCTTTAAAACTCTTTAGATAAAAGTCTTAAACTTTTATTACCAATAGAAATAGAAATAGAAAAGAAGTATCTCACATTGTTAGAATATGGATAATGATTTTAAGAGTCTCAAAATAAATATTTTAATACTATAAATTCCAAAATTTAAGGTGTCTACTTACGCAGATTTGTTAAAAAACTTTCATTTGGACGAAAATTTATTTTTCTTTTCATTCATGACAATGATGATAAGAATTGTGCAATATTATTTTTATTATTACTATTAATATTGCTATTATTTTTTTATAACAATAATACTATTATTATTCTCAAGTATTCATGTGTGACTCATTGTTTCTCAACCATTACCTATTGATAATAGTCATTAATAATGGATACAAATACAATAATGAGATATTAATCTCTTCTATTGTTAATAGTAGAAGTTTTATATATATAAAAATTTACAACCAACATTATTTTCAAACCAATGTGAGATACAACTCTTCTATTAGTAATAAATGTTAGATTTTTAATCTAATAACTTTTAAAACCAAAATCAATTTATAACAAATATGAAATACATCTATACGAATATTATATTACCAATAAAAAAGATGTATCTTGCATTAATTATAAATTGATGTTCATTTTGAAAGTATTTTGATTAAAAATTTCTACTTTTATCACCATAAAATAGATGTATCTTACATTGTTTAGAAAAAAGATAATAGTTTTAAAAGTCTTATATTATAGACTTTTACTCTTATTACCAATAAAAAAATATGTATCTCACATTGTTTAAAATTAAATGTTGGCTTAAAAAGTTTTTAGATTAAAGACTTTTTGTTACAAATATAATAAATGCATGTATCTCACATTGTTTACAAAGTATTATACTATTATTATCAATAGAAGAGATATATCACACATTTGTTATAAATTAATGTTGGTTTTAAAAATACTATTATTACCAATAGAATAAATGTATCATACATTTGGTAGATGGAATGTTGGTTTTCAAAGTTTTTTTGATATAAGACTTCTACCATTATTATCAGTAGAAGATGTATATCTCACATTTGTTAGAAAGTGATGTTAATTTTAATTTTAAATAAAAGACTTTTACTATTATTACTAATAGAAAAGATATCCTACATTAATTAAAAAATGATTTTGGCTTTAAAAGTTTTTAGATAAAAGACTTTTACTTTTATCATCAATATAATAGAAGAGATGTATCTCACATTATTTAGGAAGAGATGTAATTGGTTATAAAATTTTTAAGATAAAAGACTTCTACTATTATTATCAAATGCGGATATGTATTCAACATTGGTTAGAAAAGTGATATTAGTTTAAAAAGTTTTTAGATGATATATGTCACATTGGTTATAATGAAATGTATCTAACATTATTTAGAAATGAGTATTAGTTATGAAAATCATTAGATATTTAGATCAATCCATTTTATGTTATTACCAATAGAAAATATGTATCCACATTATTTAGAAATAGATGTTGGTTAAAAAGTTTTTTATCAACTACCATTATTACTAATAGAAAATATGTATACCACATGGTTAGAATGTAGTGTTGGTTTTAAAAGTTTTTAGATAAAAGACTTAAATAAAAATAGAAAATAAGTATCACACACTATTTAAAAATGAATTATGTTTTTAAAAGTTTTTAACAAAAAGACTTTTAATATTATTATCAAGTTAGATGTTAATTTTAAAAGTTTTTAAATCAAAGATTTTTACTATTATTACTAATACAATATATATATATATATATATAATGTATTTCACATTATTTAGAAATAAAAAAAAACTTTCTCTATCTAGAAAGCTCTCTCTGTTGGCCGCCTAGGGTTTTTCTCTTTCTTTTCAGCCGGCGGCAATGGCCGCCAACCCTTCTTCGGTTGAACCTGATCCACCTCCTCCCCCTAAACCTCTTTCCTTTGCTGAAGCCTTAATAGGTACAACGACTGTTCCTCCTTTTGTTATCCCGCCATCAACATACAAAGGGAACCCTCTCTCAAACTCTCCCCTGACATCATTGCTTCTCTAGCTAAACCTTTGATCTTGCTCTTGTTGGGAAGTTCTCACACTCTGGAAGCTACCCTTTTTTGATGCATTTGGATCCTAAACATATTCTTATTAGTTTCATCTATCAACTCTTTGGATCTCATGCATACCCTGCCCTGCCGGGCAAAGTACTTGAAGCAAACTTTCAAGCCTTTAAAAGCTGATTCGAAGTACTCTAGCACAATGAACTAAGTTGCAAACTTAAGAACCCGCCTCAAGTTCCTCCAACTGACGCTGTTGTAAACCCTAACCAAAATACTACAAACCCTAACCAAACTGCTTCAAACCCTAACCAAACTGCAATAAACCCTAACCCTAACCCTCGGCAAAGATGGACTCCAAAAAGGCTTCTTCCTCGATCCGGTCGACTACCACCTCGATACCAATCACAGTTGAGACTAATGAGGTCACAAACCCTACTCCCTTGCTTCCGGAACAAGACAGGGACAAAGAGATTAATGTTGATAATAATGTTTGTCAAAGGATGGATGCGATTAACAATCCAGGAGACCCTCAAACATCTAAAGCTAATCTTGATGATAATGCTTCATTGCCGCCTTTACAAGTGGAGACTTGTGGTACTAACAAAGAACAGCCAACCCATAGCACGTCTTCTACTATACAAGAGGACCCCCGTTCTCCGATTTCATCCACTCTACGGGATAATGCCCAGGATTCTATGAATGTTGACCATGCTTTGAATTCTGAAAGTCAGAATTGTGTCTCCCCAAACCGATTTGCTGTGCTTAATATGCTGGACAATGAAGATGATCCAGATAACGTTACTTTGCATGCTCTTAATCTGGAAGGCCATCAACAGCCCCCTCCAAAGTCCAAGCCTCCAACTGCTCCTGCAGCCAGACAAACTCGATCTAAGACAGTTAAGTCCTCAGTTACTGAACCTAAAACTAGTGCCTAATGGACTGCAAAGTTCTCTTTTGGAACGTTCGTGGTATTGGTAACGACCCAACGGTAAGCCGTCTCAAGCAGCTAGTTAAGCTTCATAAATTATCTGTTATTGCTATTTTTGAGCCGATGTTAGATTCTTCCAAAGTTGCTCTCATTACTCGTCGATTAAATTTTCGGTTTTCCTTCTCTAATTCTGCCAGTTCTATATGGGTTTTTATTAAATCCAGCTTCACTTGTAGCCTTGTTCAAGAGACTTCCCAACATGTCACTCTTCTTATTAAACACTTTTCTTGGCCTATTAATGTTCTCTTCTCTTGTGTTTATGCGAGGTGTGACTCGCGAGACCGACAAGATCTGGGATGATCCGATCAAGACTAGCTCGACTTTTTCTCAAACCCCTTGGATAATTGAGGGACTTTAACATTACCCTACACCCCGAGGAAAAAGTGGGGTTCCTACTGGGATCGCATTGGGGCCTTGGACTTTCATGCCTGTTTGTCTGCTGCGGGATTAATAGATCTGGGTTTTTCTGGAAGTAACTTTACCTGGTGGAACAAGCGAGCTGGAACAGCCACCATCCACCAGAGAATTGATCGAGTGTTGGGTAATGCTTCTTGGCTGGATGGACACATTTCAGTTAACTTCAGTTCAACATCTTAACAGGAGCTGTTCTGATCACTCTCCGTTGCTCACAACTATAGCCCGACAAGTCTCTCGTCATTCAGTTCCTTTCCGATTCCTCAAAATCTGGACTTCTCATGCTTCTTTTAAGGATACATTTATGCAAGCTTGGAATCAGCCTGTTGTGGGTAGGCCTATGTCTAAATTTTCCAGCAAACTTCGTAATGTCAAGGCGGCTCTTAAATCATGGAATAACTGATTTCGGTAATATTTTGACAACCTCAAAGCAGCGAGAAGATGAGGTCGAAATGGAACTTCTTTATGAGATCAATAATTCTCCTACCAATCGTGAGAATTTAATGAAAGCTCAGGCCTCTCATCGCCGGTTCTTGTTACAGGAGGAAGAATATTGGCGCCAGAAAACTAAAATCAAATGGTTGCAAAAAGGGCAAGGAAACTCGAAGTTATTCCACGCGTCAGTTAAACAGACTCAACGTCGCCTCCACATCCATTCTATCCATGATGATGATGGCAATCTCTTCTCTACAGACATGGAAATTAAACAGGCTGCCATTAATTATTTTAGCTCCCAACTTAAAGCTGAACGCTCTTCTTCTTATAATCTGGATATGATTCCTTCTTTGATCACGCCAAATTGGAATGAATCTCTTATAGCTCCTCCTTTATTGTCTGAGGTAAAGGCTGCTGTTTCTGATCTTAATGGGGATAGTGCAGCAGGTCCTGATGGATTTACTGGGCAATTTTATTCCTTTTGTTGGGACATTATTGGAGTCGATTTTCATCAAGCTATCTTGGAGTTTTTCTCGGGATTTTCTCTCCCCCGCTCATGGTCGAGCACATTCATTGCCACCATTCCAAAGGTTGATGTTCCAACTTCCTTTAAGGATATCCGTCCTATAAGCCTGTGTAACTTCTGCTCCAAGGTCATATCTAAAATTCTTTCTACAAGGCTTGCTACAATTTTGCCTCATATTATTTCCGAAAATCAGAGCGCTTTTACCAAAGGGCGAATTATTCAAGACAATATCCTTCTTGCGCAGGAAATGATGTGCCACACTGGGGAAAAGGATTACTGGATCCAATGTTGTTATTAAATTGGATATGGCCAAAGCTTTCGATAGGGTCTCTTGGGTTTTCCTCACCAGTGTCCTTCGAAAGTTTGGGTTCCATGAGGTTTTTATAGACCTGGTTTGGCGCCTTATTTCTGATAACTGGTTTTCGGTCTTAATTAATGGAGATCCAGTTGGTTTCTTTCCTTCGTCTCGGGGTCTTCGCCAAGGGGACCCGCTCTCTCCGAGTCTTTTTATAATAGCTGCAGAGGTTTTTAGTCGAAGCATTAATCAGCTTCAATCCCAATTTCCGTCCTATATCTTCTCGACAGTTAGTGGGTGTCCTATTATTTCCCACCTTGCCTTTGCAGACGACATTATAATTTTTTGTAATGGTAGCAAGGCATCTCTTTCTCAGCTTAAACTCATTATTCAGTCCTATGAAGCTGCCTCTGGTCAACTTATCAACCGATCTAAAAGTTCCTTCTTTGTTGCCCCTTCCACAGAGACTTCTCATTGCAATCTGTTCTGGATTATCAGAAGGGCTCCCTGCCTATTGCTTACCTTGGTTGCCCTCTTTACTTTGGTCGAAAAAAGAAGTCTTATTTTGATTCTCTCCTTCTCAAGCTTAAAAACCGTATTAGTTCTTGGCTGGGACCTTTTCTTGACTTGGCTGGTCGCATTATCCTCATCAAACATGTTCTCTATTCCATTACTAGCTATCAAATCGCCTCTATAGACCCTCCAAAATCTGTTGTGAAGATGATTGATAGGATGTGTTCTAATTTCTTCTGGGGGCAGTTGGAAGGGAGACACAAAAGTCATTGGATTTCTTGGTCTACTTGCTGTAGGCTTGTTTCTGAAGGAGGTCTTGGTATTTTTTCCATGGCAGATTTATGTAAGGCTTATGGCCTGAAGTTGTGGTGGCGCTTTCGCACTGTTTCTAATCTCTGGACTACCTATTTGAAGGCTAGATATTGCTCTCGGCACCATCCCAGCATAGTTCATTCCAAAGGCTCTCATTCTTGGTGTAGAATGCTTAAGGCCCGTGCCATAGCAGATCCCCACATTTTCTGGGTTCTGGGTCGTGGAAACTGTTCTCCTTGGCATGATTACTGGATTCGTGATCTTAATGTGGTCTTGCCTATGGATTGCAATGTTACTACTGTTCGAGATTTACTGCCCAGTTTGTCCAGCCAAAACGCCAGCAGCAATTTTGCTCTTTCTTCCTCCGTAAAAGACAGCATCAAGGCCCAATTTATTTCTCTCTCTGATGAAGATGATCGAGCATGTTGGACTTTGTCTCCTAACGGCAATTTTACTCTTTGTTCAGCTATGTCTGAGATCTCCTTTGCTCATCCAAGAATGTTGTCTGCTGATTTTATTTGGCACATCTCCCTGCCGAAGAAAATCAGTATTCTTATTTGGAGAATTTTCCTTCGTCGCCTTCCTATCGATGAGGGTCTTTGGGGTAAAGGGTTTCTGCTTGCATCGAAGTGTCAATGTTGTGATTCTGGCCACATTGAGACGTTCGATCATGTCTTCATCTCTAGTAGTTTGGCAACAGAAATTTGGAGACATTTTCATTCCCTTTTTGATGTTCCTTTCAACCCGGGTGCCATTTAACAGCGCTGCCTTGCTTGGTGGCTTTATCGTCGGTCTCTTCCCTTCATCATTGTCCCTTCTCTTATTCTTTGGCACCTTTGGAAATTCAGAAATTCTGCCATCTTTGATGGTAAATATCTCTCAGCCCGTTCTTTGATCTTCAGCATTAAATCTGATCTCAAGGCCATTCTTCAAGCTTCCAATTACTACATATCAGATCTCCATGATTATTCAGCTGTCTCTTTTGGGCTCTTCAAGCAGATTAAAGTTCAGGCTGTCTTCTGGGACCTTCCCCCTTCAGGTTGCTTCAAATTTAACTCCGATGGAGCTAGTCGAGGTAACCCCGGTTTAAGTGGTGGTGGTGGTATTCTTCGGAACTCTCACGGTGATTGTATTTATGCTTTTTCGGAACTCTATGGAGAGTGTTCCAACATGATGGCAGAGCTGAAGGCTCTTCATTCTGGCCTCCTGTGGCTTCATGAGCAAGGATTTCATAATGTCTTAATTGAAATGGACTCAAAAGTCATTGTTGATAGTCTCTCTAAAAATTTCAAAATCTCATGGAAGTATGTTTATATTTTCCGAGATATTCTTCGGCTCCAACAATCTGGTCAGCACTCGTTTCGTCACTGTTTTCGTGAAGCTAATAAAGTTGCAGATAGTCTAGCTAACTTGGCTTGTGATTCTCAAGACAGCTTCGAGTTTCTTTCGCCTGTTGATATTCCTCGATCTATTAAGGGTCTCATTTGTTTAGATGCTAGTAGAACTCCCTATGTTAGAATTTCTTAATTTTCTCTGTTTTGCTTTGTATTTCCCTTTCGAGGTAAGGCTCCTCTGTCCTCCCATTTATAAGGGCAAGGCTGGTTGTCCCCCTCAAGTTTGTACTTTTTTCTTCTATTAATAAAATCTAGCAGGGTACCGTCCCTATTTCCTAAAAAATATATATATATATATATATATATATATATATATATATATATATATATATATATATATATATATATATATATATATATATATATATCCCACATATACATCTATTCTATGGTGATAAAAATAGAAATCTTTTAACCAATGTAAGATACATATTTTCTATTGGTAATATTAGTAGAGACGTATTTCATATTGATTATAAATTGATTTTTGTTTTAAAAGTCATTAGATTAAAAATATAACATTTTATTACTAATAAAAGAATTGATATTAAAATATTTATTTTGAGACTTTTAAAATCATTATTCATATTTTAACAATGTGAGATACTTCTTTTCTATTTCTATTGATAATAAAAGTTTAAAACTTTTATCTAAAGACTTTTAAAACAAACATCTCTTTCTAACCATGTGATATAAATCTTTTCTATTAGTAATAATAATATTTTTAAAACCAACACTAATTTCTAACAAATGTGAGATACATTATTCTATTGTAATAATAATAGTCTTTTATATAATTTTTTTTGAAATCAACATCTCTTTCTAAACAATGTGGGATACATCTCTTCTATTGGTTATTTTATCTAAAGAGTTTTGAAACCAATATCTTTTTCTAAACAATGTGTGATACATCTCTTGTATTGATAATAATATAAAAATTCTTTTATTTAAAAACTTTTATAACCAATATAAGTTTCTAAATAATGTGGATCTCTTTGTAACAAATGTGAGATACATTATCTAAAAATATTTTAAACCAATATCACTTTCCTAACCAGTGTGAAATACATATTTTTTCTATTGGTATTAAGCCTTTTATAAAAAGACTTTTAATACATACATCACTTTCTAACCAATGTGGAATACATCACATCATTTGGTAATAGTAGTAGAGTTTTTTTATCTAAAAAAATCTAAAACCAATATCTCTTTCTATAGAATGAGATACATCTATTCTCTTCTCTTTTATTGATAATAAAAGTAAAAGTCTTTTTGTATAAAGACTTTTAAAATAAACATCACTTTTTAGCCAATGTAAGATTTATCTCTTTTATTGATTTTAAACTTATAATAGTAATTTAAAACCAACATCAATTTATAACAAATGTGTGATATATCTATATATTCTATTGCTAATAATAGTAAAAGTTTTTTTTATATAATCTAAAATAATTTAAAATCAACATCATTTTTTAATCAATGTAAGAAATACATTTGCTATTGGTAATAATGGTAGAAGTCTTTTATCAAAAAACTTTGAAAACCAATATTACTTTCTAACCAATGTATGATACATCTCTTCTATTGGTAATAATAGTAGAATATTTTGTAATCAATGTGAGATACATCTCTTGTAAACGTGAAAGTTTTTAGTTTAAAGACTTTAAAATCTAACATTTTCTTTTTAAATAATGTGTTATACATCTCTTTTATTGGTAATAATATAAAATATTTTAAAATCAACTTCATTTTCTAACTAATGTGAGATATACATATTTTATTGGTATAATGGTAGAAATCTTTTATCAAATGACTTTGAAAACCAATATCACTTTCCAACCAATGTATGATACATCTCTTCCATTGGTACTTAATAATAGTATTTTTAAAACTAACATCAATTTCTAACAAACGTGGGATACACCTCTTCTATTGTTGAAAAATTAGTGTTTTTAGTGAAATAAATTGTGCAACTTGAGGCACGAATTTCTTTACGTGTCATTTATTTGTTGACGAAAGTAATTACGCAAATGTATTCTACTTGGTGAGAGCATCCAAATGATATATTTATTTGTCTAAATCGAGTTTTGAATGAATAATATATTAAGACTTAAAGTATAATACTTGTTATAAAAATAATGTTTTTAATGAAATAATTTGTGCAACTTGTGGCACGAATTTCTTTACGTGTCATTTGTTTGTTGGCAAAAGTAATTGTGCAAGTATGTTCTACTCGGCAAGAGCATCAGAATGATATATTTATTTGTCCAAATCAAGTTTTGGGTGAATAAGATTTGAATGCTTTAAAGTATGGTGTTAGAAGTATATAATTAGAAGTAATGTCCCACCTGAACAATTTTATCCTACATTGGTTAGAAGTAATATTAGTTATAAAAGTTTTAAATATAAGCTTGTTAGGTAGTCAGACAAGGATAAACAGTATTATTACTCTCAGTACTATTAGTGCCCTCGCTATTAATCCTCACTTGTATATCGGAGATAATTTTGAGATTACAAATGTTAATCCCAATTTTTTTAGTGAGGACGCTAATAATACCACCCTCCTCGCCTTGGTATTAATAGTGAAGCAATAATGACTTAATCCGGATAACTCGTGTTATTAGTCCCGACCACCTATTGCGTACCAAACATCAGAAAACTTGGCTTATTAATCCTATCTGCCTTTAACCTTGGCTACCAAATGACACCTTATACTATTGACAATATAAGAAGTTATATATACTAATACTAATACCCGTTATCATATTGATTATTACTCCATCCATCCCTAAATTATCGTCCTCCTTTCCTTTTTCGTCCGTCCCAAAATAATTGTCCAGTTTGAAACTTTCATTTTTAGAACATCACTTTTACCACTTTACCCTTACTTTTTCACTCTACTTTAATTATGAGCCATATACACATGGGCTTTAAAAGAAACTACATATTAAACCAATATAAATAATCAAGTCTATTATTTTTTCTTAAACTGTGCGCCGGGTCAACTAGGACGATTATTTAGGGACGGAGGGAGTATTATGTATTATTATTAGTTAATGACTTGAAAACCAAGAGTTTGTAAAGCTTCCACATGGATTCTTTACATTGAAGTTTTATCAAAAGGTGGTGAGGTGGCACAATTATAGTGCTCCTCACCAACTTTAAATTTATATATATATATATATATATAGACACACACACACACACACATAAGGAAGCTTAAAAAAGAACCCACAAAATTTCAAAATATCAATTCAAATATATATATTTTTTACTTTTTGAAATTTTGTGGGTTCTTCTTTAAGCTTCCTTATTTTATATATTTTTTTACTTTTTGTTTATAATCTCGAAATCATTTTCAATATAAAAAGAAATCTTGATTTATTATGTGAATTATATTCTCTAATTGGGGTAAATGGGTGATTATTTGCTACCTTACTATGAATTATATACTTAATATTTGCATTATAAGTTTGTAGTAATGATTTATTGATTGTTATTTTGTTTATTTTCTTATAATATGATTTGAAGCTTTAAGACTAATTAAGTCACTAACTATATGTAACATCTTTTTTTGATAAATGAAGTTATTTTTCACGATTGTTACTATTTACAATAGTTTTTAAATACTAAGCCCACATAATTTCAAAATCATGGATCCGTCCCTGCTAACAGGGCCGGCCCTGCCACAAGCCCAATGAGGCCTTGGCCTTGGGCCCCCCAAAAAAACCCAATTTTTTGGGCCCCAAAATCCTAAAAAACCTACTTATGATTAAATTATTATTATTTTATTTCACAATTTCACATTTGTTTTTTGATTTCTTCCATTTGACCTAACTTATAGTTAATAGTTATAGCTTATAGCTTATTAATTAATTATTAATTAGTATTCAGTGATCAGTAAATCATTTGCGGTTTACCCCAATTTTTATGGTTTTTCCGTTTTTGACTTGTTGGTATTTTGATAATTTAATTGAATTTTTTAGTCATTTAAGTGTGTGAATGGGTGACTTGTTGGTAATTGGTGGTATTCTAATTGAAATTTAATTATTTGAACATATACTATAATTTTAAAATATAGAAATTGAGATTAATAATTAATTTATGTTAATGGAAAATTATACATCTACTATAATTATATACTAAAAAAGAAGAAATTGTACATGAAAAATTGTTTGTTTATTTTTTGAGTGAAATGAAGTGTTTTTTTATTGTTGTTTTTTTTTAATGTTTGTTTGATTGTTTCTTTAGTTATCCAAAAAATATATTTAAAAAATTGTTACAAAGGAAGGCCCCCGTTCGAGATGATCAGCCTTAGGCCCCCGATTTCACAGGACCGGCCCTGCCTGCTAATGAGACACATGCGATATGAGTGGAGATAAAAGATTTAGATTAATATTGTTAGATGGTAAAAATGGGTACATCCATAATTCCCCATTAAATCACATACACTTATGTGAACCTATACAAATCAATGGAAGAATTTTGTTGATAGTACTTAAATAAATGTAAGTCTAAAACTATGTCATTTTGCTATTGGTTGGCTTAGTACCGTGAGCTAAAGAAGCTCCTCATTCCTCTTTTGCTTAAACAAACACCCATCAAAATCTTTTGTTATTTTAAAGAATTTGACGGAATAAGACAAGCACCTTGATTGGTACCCTTGTTGTCCATGCGTTAAGTATCACAGTTAGCGAGATTTAAGAACTCAGAACCAATTAACATTGGCAACTTTTTGGGTTGTATTGTATCCCATTTAGTGACTTAAACACTTAATTTATTGGGGTCAAGTTTGTACACCCATAGAAATGATTGGCCTCGAATGAAATCAACTAGCCAGGAGCCAAATCAGGTAGGTGTAGGCCTTCTTTCATTGATTTGAGGATGATGAGTTTGTACAACCAACAACGTTAAATCATAATGAAGTGGGTCAAGAAATCTATTACTCCCATAACGTCTATTCATATCAGGCAATCCTAATACTCCCTCCGTCCCTTAATAATCGTTCTGCTTGATCCGATGCACAGTTTAAGAAAAAATAATTGACTTGATTATTTATATTGGTTTAATGTGTAGTTTCCTTTAAAGCTCATGTGTATGTGGCCCATAATTAAAGTAGAGTGAAAAAGTAAGGGTAAAGTGGTAAAAATGATGTTTAAAAAGGTAAGTTTCAAAGTAGACAATTATTTTATGACTAAAATGAAAAGACGATAATTTATGACTGAGGAGTATTTATGAAAGCCTGAAAAAAAATTTATTTTAAGTTTATCTTTTGTGTTTTTGAAATTAAAATTACTCCCTCCGTTCCGAGTAAAAAATTTACTATTTTATTTTGAGATGTTTTATTTAAAGAGTCCACTTTTAAAAATTAAGGCATTAAAGTGTCATTTTATTACTAATAATCTACAAAAAAGTGGTATTTTCTTAAAAAGTTTGATTTTCAAACGGGGACTCTTTGCCCAGAAAGGAAGTTTTTATTAAGTTATTATACTCGATTTTATTCAACAATTCTTTTTTAATCGATAATAAAGTTAGCTCACTAAATCTTTGTTGAGACATTGTCGATGTTAGATAAGATTTTACTACCTCTGTTCGGGCAAACACTCCAATTTGAAAGTCAAATGATCTGAAAAAAATGCAAATTCCCCAAATGGTCCATGAACTTTTTGCCATTTTTGTGATTGGTCCTTGTACCGAAATTCAAAAAAATCAAATCCTTGTACTACGTTCTTAAATGCAATTGGTCTTTCCGTTTAATTTTGTCAAATCTGTGCCGTTAAATATGTACACATGAATCTAACGTGTTTTTGCCCAAGGGTAAAATAGACAATTATTTTAAAATAATACATGGACAATTTGTAAAGGTGCCAAAATTTAACGCCAATTGTCGGCAGAAGCTTTGGGTGGTCTACAAGATCTGAAAGCTTGTTCTGCAAATTCTCATCATTCCCCAATGAAGTTAACAAGCATTCAGCTGAAAGAAAACTAATTATCAAGTAATTGAAAGCTCGAGTACCCAATACCGCACCCACCAGTGTTTTATCTTCATCATTCCACGTTACATCGTCCATATTCACCTCTATTTTCATCTCTAAACCCTAAAAACACACAAAAAAGATTCCAACTTTAACAACCCAAATGAAAAATTACCCCCAAAATAACATAAACCCACGAGTATTCAATTTCAGCATAACAACATATAAATCAAGAACAACCCCATTTCAAGAACACTTACACAACAACCAATCTATATGGGGTTAATTACTTCTTTAACCATCATACAAATTAGGGGTAGCTGATTTAACCAATGAATATCCAATATCCAAAATGTGACCAACATACTCATGATTTGGGCAAAATGTGACCAATGCCGTTAGTTAGACATCCAAATTGATAACAGAGCTGCTTATGTGGACTATGGGTACGTTAGTAGCTCCGTTATCAATTTGGATGTTCAATTAACAATATTGGTCATATTTTTCCCAAATCATGAGTACGTTGGTCATATTTTGGATATTGAAAGTTTGTTGGTCAAATAATTTTCCTTCAATTTGTACGATGGTCAGAAAAATAATTAACCCATCTGTATATTATCATATACCCAATTGGTCAAACCTCCAAATTTCAGATCTTTCAAACTCTAAATAAAACTTATCAATCAAATTACAACAAACAAAATATAATCTTTTACATATAACAAGAAATACAAAATGGTAAAGAGCTTACAAACCAATTTGTGAGCATAAAAAATCTATATTTGAACTGAATTCTTTCCTGGAAAGTGACGGGCGTGTAGCAAAATCCACGAATCTATTTTTTTTATCGAAAACAAATGATCAGTAATTTGAGGAAAATAAAAACGAGAACGACCTCTCTTTCTAGCAAAGCGAAGATTTGAGAGAGATATAGGGGGAGAGAGAAAGATAATAGAGAGGTGGGAGCTAGAGTGTTAGGTATGCACTATAAATCCCAACTGTGCATGTATAATAATCAATGGGGGAAAAATGACCCTTTTGTTATGTGCGCCTTCGAAAAAGGTCCCCCTACTTAATAAATTACGTTTTTACCTTTTCAAAAATTCATGTGCGATGTATTCAAACTTAACGATTAAAAATGGATGAGATTTAACGGAGGGATCAATTCATTCAAATAAGTAGTACATGGACCATTTAGGTCGATAAAGGACCAATCGCAAAAATGACAAAAAAGTTCAGAGACCATTTAGGGAATTTACCCTTTTTTGAGACCTAACGCCTTTTAGTAGCATTATACCCTTGGTCGGGCCCCAGATTCAGATTGATATCTAGCATTATTCCATTCCCTAAAACAAAGTACTCTAGTATTAAATTAGTTAAGTAGGTGTCATTTTTTTCGAAAATGAGTTGATAGTATATATATATTTCATAGGCCTGAAAAACCAAAGATAAAGCTATCTGTTATCCCAACAAGATTCTAACGTGTTTACGTTTCCACAAGACTTCTATTCATAATGATATTTGACATTTATCCATCTCCTAAAATATTAAGTACAAGTGTATCTTGAGATTAATTATTTTTTTGACCATCTTACAAATTGAGAATAACCAATTTACTAACTTCTAATATTCAAAATGTGACCAACCAACTTTCAATTTTGGTATGATGTGGTTCTTACTATAAACCCTCCATCCAATTTTGTTAATGGAGAAATGGTGTAATTGGTTGCGTGATCTTTCTAACGACATGTTTCCACCAAGGGTCCAAAATGATACTTATGAACAAATGGGCACCCTATCTCACGCTTTCAATTTTCTCACTCTAAAACACACAAACACCGATAATTTAAGCTGGGGCTAAGAACACCCCACATTATATTATCTACACCCATTATTTTATTAAATTTCTCACATTACTCACCACCTCATTTACATACTACCCTTCTCAACGCATAAAACCTTTGTCTCCTCTGTCTCCCTCTCTCTCTCTTTCTTTATGCGTGGTGGCGATGAAGAAAAAGAATGACTCTCTTCTGAAGAAAAAAATGGCAATAAACTTGGTATCGTATATGTTAGTTAAGCCCTCCTTTGTTTGTTGCCAAGAGAGGGGAATTTCCCTCTCACACTCTTTCATCCTCGTCATCCTCCCCCCAAATAGTCTTCATCTTCTTTTTCTTTCTCCTTCAGCAAATTGGTTGTTTATCTGGAGCTGGGACGTTAAAATAGTTGGTGGGTAGTTGTTTTTTTTTTTTTTTGGAAATTGGTTAGAATAGGGAGAGATGGATGTGCGGCCATGGTAAATCGCACAAAGGGGGGGGGATGTGCGGTGCTGGTTAATTGCACAAAGAGAGGGGTGAGCGGATAAGAGTTGCCGCATACACTCAGGTGTGTAGCTGAGGGTTTTCATACTTGTTTATGGAGGCTCTATTGTCATTTTACACGATGACATTTTTGCATTTATTTTTAATGAGGTGTAGAGAGTATACTGTGGTCTATGGTTAGCCCCACTCTGATTTCAATTCTCGCTCTTTCGAAACATGATTCGTCTTTGGTTTAAATAATTTCCTTTAGGATGTCAAACAATGGCAGCCAATCCAACTCACTCAAATCGCCGCCATCCTCTGCCCCGACCAAGCTCCTTTAAGAACCCTAATCCCCCACCTCATGGATGTCGTCATCGAAGAGCAAGCATGGTCTCTGATTGAAATTTCCCTTTCGAACCGACCAAATGGAAACAATTCCTCATTTTCTTTTCTGGGGTGTTCTTTGGTTTCATTGTTAATTATTTTCATGTAACCTATCTTGTTTGTTTCTGAAGAAAATTTCAAGGAAAATGAAATGGAAGAGTTCTTTGATTTTTATTTAAAATTTTTCCTACAGCCATCTGCAATTTAGAGCAGCAGTAAACAATGTTTTCCCTAACCAAAGTAGTTTGTTTCCGAAAAAATGAAAGAAAAATATAATTGAAGAATTTATCTCGAAGTATATTGCTTTCTGTAATTTGGTTTTGATTTTGGACCTGGAAATTGAATTGTTCGTCATGTATTTTGAAGCCTGATCAATGAAATGATATTCATGGTGGGTTTGATTTGAACCCACCATGATTCAAACTCATTATCACCACCACCTTCTGAGATATCAATGGCACCACTACCCTCCAGTCCTTTCTCATCATCATTCACCACCACCCTCCAATGATTTCTCACATCGTCACCCCCCTCCGTCCCCACCACCAACAAAAGATTTGTCTTCCCCTTTTCCGTCTGCTCCATCCTCTGCATCCTACCTCCTAACCATAATTTTTTTTGGATTTTGTTTTTGTTCACTATCCCAATATCATGATCAATCACCAAGAACGAATTGTCCACCGAGAACCAAGCTGCCCAAACAATGGTTAGCACAAGATAATATACTAATAATATCAATCCTCCAAGTGACTCATAAACAACCTGCAAAACAGATTTAGACCAAGGGAAAAACATAATATATAGGAGAAGTAGCAGTTAATTAGTTTAGAACTGAAGAAGCAACGCGAGTGTCCTCAGCCAAAGCCTCACTCGATCTGTCTAGGGCTTATAGAATCCTAGGCTTGGATCCTCACAACCGTTATACACATAGTATAGCTTGTCCAACCAAAAGTTCCAATAATCGATGGGACAATGTACCAGCTCCAAGGTATTTCGGGACTGCCCAACACTCTCAACGAAACCCAACCCACTAAACCCCTCTGTCACGACGAAGAAGGAGTACCCACAGACTTCGACTCACACACACACACACACACACACACATAGTGTTTCCCTTCACAACCCAAGAACTAACTCACAACTTTAGCAAAATAAGAGAAAACAGGGAGAAGAAGAGAGAGAGATCAAGAGCGCAGTTTCAAATGATGGCAGTACCTTCGAAGGAGACGGGTGGGAGTATATGTAATAAGGAGTCCAAGATTCCTTATTGCAATCACTGCGACGCCGCCGTCGGGCAAAAGGGGCAATCAGATCGCTAATCGGGAAAGAAATTAGGGTACAAACAAGAGACCCTAATTTGAGAAGAGATCAGCCGCCAAGTGAGAATGAGTAAATGGCTTGGGTTTCGGGTAGCTGGGCTGGATTGAAAAAGCAGGCTGCCCAAATAGGGGATGGGCCATACACTACTTTACAATTATGTTAGGAACTAAAATTATGAGAAAAATTTGAGAGATTAAAGAAAGAGACTTGGAACATTTTTCATCGTATCATCTATCCTTTATTATTCGCCATTAAGACTATTTTTATAGTAGTCTTATTAACATGAACACAATCATGACTAAAAATGGGGAAGTGGGAAGTAACCGTGAAAGAACGAGAGTAGCTAGGATTCTCAAAGATTTAATGTAGCTTGTTAAAAAGCTACAATTAAAAAGTCACAAAAGACAGAAAAATAACGAAAACAGCGGAAGACTTAATACTAAAGCACGAAATTAATCACAAAAATTTCAAACAATCTACAAGTCTATACTTGTAGATCTAGCCTCATGGCCAAAAAGATTTCACTAAAAAGGATGAATTGTTTTACAAAACTAGGTGAAATCACAAACAAAACACTCTCACAAGACAACAAGTCTTGGAGAGCAAAACACCCACATAAAAACAGTATAGAAAACGTGGAAGAAACAAATAGCTTCCTAAAATCAGCTAGAAGTCAAAAACAAAGAAAAACGCCCAATGTTGCTTCCAATGTTGCAACATCCAAGCCACATTCAAATCGCCGCGCTGAATTTAAATCGGGTTCGAATTTTCTCGCACTCTTTTATCGATCTCTCGATTGTACCAAGGCGTGTCTCTCCAGCCATGTCCAAGCTCCTCCTTATATAATGCCAAGATCTCCTACACACATAAAGGAATCCAACTCCAACAATGACAAGGATTAGTATTTAAGGAAAAAATCAACAACTTACCAAACTTATGGGATTTGATTACCAAATATGAAATTGGTCAAGAATCATGGTTAGACTAGGATTTATACAAAGATTTAGTTACCAAATATGTGCACTTAAAATCTACAAAAAGATTATGCTACAAAAAAATACCAAAACTAAATCTAATAAAAGATTTTGTTACCAAAAATGACTCCTAGACTTTAGGACCAAGAAAACCAAAAATCTTTAGGAAAATTATGTTTCCAAAAATGATAAAACCTTAAGGACCAAGGAAAAACAAAATCTAATTAAATATTTTGTTACCAAAAATAACTAAACTAAATCTAATAAAATATACTAAATCCTAAATTAACATTAACTAATTTAAAAAACTACTTTGACCAAGAAAGGTGAAAACATGACTAAAATAGGTTATGCCTATTTTACCCTTACAATCTCCCCCTTTGTTGAACCTTTTCTGGTCAAATCAAAAGACAAGTGTTTATTCATCACCAATCAAACCATCTATCCCGCATAGGTTAGAAAATCTCATCTCCTCGAATTTGTTGCAAGGTACAAAACTTAAATCATCACCATCACAAGAAACACTTGATCTCTCTCCCTATTTGACCGGAAAAGGAAGAGAGATAAAATCATCTTTTAGGAATTCTCAAAAATCAAAGATTTTGAAAAACACAATGAAGTGTTCACCAAGATTTCATCACACTCCTAGCAAAAACTGAGCACCTCATATCCATATTCAAAACCCCTTAGCTCCACACAAAAATTAGACAACCACTAAATATTTTTCAACATGGAGATTTTTGAAATTGATTTGCACAGTTTGAGTTTAGGACAAAATTTCACCAAGCCGATATCATTGCCAACAACTGCATGTCCTAAAATTTTATGCCTAAAAACATGATGACTAAAAAGCTACAAAGAAATAAAAAATGCAATCACACACAAGTGGATAAAGACCAGATCAAAAGATGTAGTTCCTAATGTTGTTGTATCGGGAGAGGATCTTCAAAATTGTGATTTTATTTTCAATTTTGCTCTTTTTTTTTAATTTTTTCAACCAAATTTCTCTCCCAAGATCGTAAAATTTTCACAACAAAATCCATAGGTACTTTATTTCCTAGAAATATAGCTCTACTTTATTTCAAGCTATAAAACATGCCACTTGGAACCTTTCACACTATTTACCAAGGGAAGCATTTTGCATTTGATCAACCCATGAAATCCGAGGATTCATAGTCCCAAAAGAAAGGTGCCACAACCTTGTTCATAGGTAGCTCTTTTCCGTTAGGTAGCTTTCACACTTTTTCAATTAAGGGGAGTCAATTTTCTCAAGATCAACCCATGAGAACCTAAGTTCCATAGTACCTTGACAAATTGTAAAGATCCCAAAAATTTCAAAAGGTAGCTTTTTCCTTTGTGGACTTTAAACATACTCAAGAACCTGGAGAGAGAGATCATAACAAAAAAATCACAACAGATTTTGAATGAAATTCCAAGCAACCACAAGAGGCACAAACATGTGAGTCAATGATCTAGAGTGCCCTCTAAAGACAAAAATGCAATCATGCCTATTTTTTATTTTATAATTAACTAAGTGTAAAATCATATGGCACACAAAACACAAGAGATTTCAAAGATTGAAAATCTCTCAAAAACAAGACACTTGGCAAATATATCAAAGAAGATGATTTTCATCCCAACATGTTCAATGCAAACAATTTCCATATTTAACCAAGTCTCTAAAAAAGTGGTGTCTTAAATTAATGTGATTAGTTCGAGAATAATGAACTGGATTTTTGTGCTAAGCAAAATGCATAGGTGTTTTCAAAAACAAGGTTAACACATCAATGTATAGCACATAATCTTTGATCATTTGAGCATCCATAAAGATTTAAGGCTCTCACAAAATATTTTGATAAGCATGATAATTTGTGAGATTCAACCTTACTTCTTCTCTGTGTATATGCCATCATGAATATACACCTATCACTGAGAGATGGGATGTATTTTTGAATTTTGCTAGGAATGTCATGGCTACAACATCATTCAAATTGATCGAGTTTCAATGTTCAGACTGTTTTGAAAGTTCAGACCCGTTAATCGCCAGTTCGCTCCAATGTGTCCTCCGATGTTGCAACATCGGGTGACACATCGGGTGACATTGTGAATCACATTGGCTGAACTTTCGTAATATGCGTGTTCTATCTCATTTGCGATTTACCGTTTCAGATGTCGTTAAGATTTTGGGAGATTCATCATGGTATTCATCAATGGTTTCATAGAACCGCTAGCACCGTGGACATATATCAAAGTGGTTCACAATATTTGACTTTCCTTTGTCATTACTACCCCCAGAACCCACATTTGCTTAAAAATTTTGGGTTGGTGGTTTTGAGAAAATTTTTCTCGATGAGACTTCCAATGTGACGCTAATGTTGTCGTGATACCTTTCATACCATTCGCATCAATTTTTCCAAAAGGCTTGTCTTATTTCATCCTCATACATAGCCTTTTTCGCAAAAGGGTTGTATGTGACCGTGCTTATGGCGTAAGTGACAAACAAAATTTTTTCTTTCTTGTTCTGCTTTTCAAAGAAGGCGCTTAAAAATTGTGTGGGATGTTTGCAAGAGACATACCTTCACCTTCTTTCACAAACATCTTGGGCCTCGAATCCAATACTGCACTTACTGTAATTATCGTAATTCAATATCTCATCCATTTTTGTTGGCTTGAGTTCCATTTAGCCATGGTTTCATTGGTTGGATGAGCTTTTCTTTCATCTTCAATCTCCACATCTTTCTTACTCAAGAGACTCTCCAACCTTGTAAGACACTTTTTGTTCTTCATTAGTTTTTTAGCGCTCGCTTTGCCTTTCCAAGCACTATAACTTGATGAGCTCTCTTTTCCCAATCTCAGAGCCTCCTTGTACCTCTTCCAAAGAGGTCTGAATTGCTCTCCATCATCTTCTCGCAATTGTGGAATTAAATGTAAGAAATCGCTCTCGTTCTCGCTCAATGTCTCCCAATGTTGCTCCCGATGTTGCAACATCGGGTGACACATCGATGAAACATCTGCATTTTAATCAATCAAACATCATTCAAGGTGATAAGATCACTCGGATCTTCCATCACTATCACTCAAGGTTTCGAAAAATTCAAGCCTTTCTTTCTTAATGTGTTTGCACATTGTTAGCATAAGTCCATAACCTGACATTCTCTACATTGGATAGAATCAATGTTCTTACCATCAGGATGACTTTGATAAAAAGGATTTGGAAGGGTTTTTCTCTCGAGTTTGGAAAGAATTTTCTTTGGGAACAAATTTTCTAGGCTCGTTAAAACTGCTTTGGTGGGATAAGATGGAGATTTGTTTTGCCCTTTGCTTTCAAAAATATTTTTAAACTTTGTTAAAAAATCCATTGACTCTTCATCAAAATCGATTCCTCAATCTCCTTATGCAATTCAAGAAATTCAGAGAGATATCAACAATGTATGAAAAGCAATACTATCATCGTAAGGAGTGTAAGATGACACACTTTGCTTGTTTTAATTTGCTCATTGAGGTTTAGCTCAAAATTTTGAAGAATACCTAGTCTTTCAAAACTAATTTTGTCAATGTCATGAGCTTCCTCAATAGCACAAATTTTCACATTAAACCTTTCAGCAAGTTGTTCGCATCATCTTGCTAACAAGTCGATCATTGGTGATAGGATCACCCAAAGAAGAGCAAAGTTAAGACAAAA
>CM028379.1:147019708-147128640 GCA_013146195.2 Codonopsis lanceolata | reverse complement strand
AAAACCTTAACTTCACCGGGGAATCCCTCTTGTTAACAAGGTCAACGCATATTGGCCAAAGCAGAAACCCTTCTATCAACGTGTTTGTAACTTGAACGTTTGAGTAGACAACTTTGTTCTTGTACCGTATATCAACAACTGAGATGACTTCTCTTGTACTACTTGAAGTGTTGTGATGACTAACAAGGGTTTGGGTTTGTTGGGGATGCTGGTGAAATTGGAGAGTTGGAAATGAGTTGAAGAAGAATGAACGGAGGAGGAGATGGCATCACGGACACGTGGGTGGTTCATCCAAAGGTTTTCATTGAAGCAGAGTAAAAATATAATCTCTCTTTCTCTCGTTTGTTTGTGTGAATAGTTCTTTCTTGGATCTCCCTCTTCATTCGAGAAAAAATAAAACCCAAAAAGAAATCGATCATCGAACGATTGGAGAATCTGGGTTGAAATAGGTCTTACTTCATGATCATCGACTATCCTTCCCTCTCTCTTTGAAACTGGATCGAATTTGGGTTGAAACTGGACCCATTTGATAATTGAAAAATATAATCTCTCTTTTTCTTGATTATTTGTTTAATGGGTAAAGAAAATCTGCGTTGAAAAATATAATCTGGGTTTTCTCTCCCATTGGGTTTCTCTCTTTTGATCAGAGATTGAGATGGATTTTGGGGCTTCGGTCTTGGATTGGGATGGTGAAAATGGAGCTAAAACCCAACTCATTATAAGGGCATATATGTAACTTTATAAAGTAAAATACATTGTCATTTAAAGTAAATGTAACTACAATTTCGAAATTTTTTAAACTGTGTTAAAGCTACCAAAGTTATTCAAGAGGTTAATGAAGTCAATCAGCCAGCAAACTAAAAGGATTTGTGTGTAAATCTTTGTTTCTGCTTCTGTTATTTGTCAGGGGTGTCGAGTGTCACTTTGTCATAATTAGTTAGTTAATTTGTTAGTAATTGGTTAGTTGGTTATTTTGTTTAACAGGATATATATCCCTGGTGTATTGTGAAAACTTCTAACTAATCAATGAAACAAAATTCTCTTTCTTCTTCGTTTGTGTTTGATTCTTCAAAATTTCTGAAGAACTCTCAAGAAGTTCAAATTGTAACATGGTATCATAGCCAATGTGCTTCCTTGCATTCCTCATCATTGCAGCCTCTTAAACATCAATCTTTGTTCCGGAAGTTGGTTTCATCTTCTCTATCTTCAGGTTCTGTTCTCTTTTTCTTATATGTATTGAATCTCTATCGTATCTTCCCTTCTCTCATCTCACCATGACTGAATCAAATCCCACTGTCAAAAATCTTTCCAAAACCACTCAAGAATCTAGTAGTCAAATAAATGAATTCTATGATTTTTCAGAAACCACTTTTCAATTACCCCCTAGTCATCCCCTCTATCTTCATCCTCATGATCATCCAGGGATGAATTTGGTTTCTGAACTTCTCAATGATAACAATTTCACTCAATGGAAATTGGCCATTACAATTGCTCTTTCTGTCAAGAACAAACTTGGCATGATTAATGGCACTTTCAAGAAACCACTACCTGAATCAAAATATATGAATGCTTGGGACAGATGCAATTCAATGGTAATTTCTTGGTTACTTAATTCCGTCTCCCCAAAAATCCGTCAGAGCATTGTTTACTTTCCTTCTTCCTGTGAAATGTGGGAAGATCTTCTGGCCAGATACTCTCAAAGTGATACATCTAAATTGTACCAGATTAGGAAGACCATTGCCCTTTGCACTCAAGGTACTCTATCAATCAATGCATACTTCACCAAATTTCGTGGCCTATGGGATGAACTACAAAATCTTCTTCCCATTCCTAACTGCATATGTGATTGCACATGTGGAGCCTCCAAGATTCGTGAAGATTATGATCATGCATATAAAATTACTCAATTCCTAATGGGATTATCAGACTCCTACACTGATGTTAGAGGCCAGATTCTTAGGATGATTCCTTTACCCTCATTGTCAAAAACTGTTTCCATGCTCATTCAAGAGGAAGGTCAAAGGCAATGTGGTCTCCTTCCAAATCAACAAGATCCTCCAACTATTATGTTTGGAAGATCAAACAATAACAATGGGGGAAATAGATTCAACAAGGCTGCTCAAAATTATGGCAGAAATGGAAACAATTCAAGAGGTAAATTCTTTTGTGACCACTGCCATAGGGATTCTCATGTCAAAGAAAAATGTTTCTTTCTTATTGGATTCCCTGAATGGCATCCCTTATATGGTACTAAGCCTGATCCCTCCAAGATGCCAAAGAACAAAAACAAATCCAAGACCAGCAGCACTACCAATTCCGTCTCTCTGACAGATAACATCAACAACTGTGGTCAATTCACAAAAGAACAGGTTGCTCAACTTCTATCCATGATCAACCCCAAAGTGAACTGTGGTGAGATTAATTCACCTCTTGACAATGCTACTGAGTGCATGGCAGGTATTCCCAAACTTACTCTTAATTGTGTTAATATTCTTTGCTCATCTAACAATAAATCAAAAACTCAAGACTGGATCATTGACACAGGAGCATCTGATCACATAACCAATTCTTTCTTTACCTTTATTGATCCTATTCCTATTGAATATTACATACATCTGCCTAATGGAAAGTATTCTAAAATCACTCATAAAGGCAGTGTCAAACTTACCAATGAAATAATTCTTCCCAATGTTTTCTGTGTTCCAGAATTTCATTTTAATCTACTTTCTGGAAGTAAACTTACACAACAGACTAAACACAATATTATTTTTTCTGCTAACACTTGTGTTATCCAGGACCCTGTCAAGAAAACATCCAAGGTGATTGGTAAACTCATTGAAGGCCTCTATAAATTTCAGACATGCCATCACAAAGAAGATATCAACCAGAAAATTCATTCAGATGACCACTTTTCATTCAACATAAATAAAAATTTCCTACTCATGTTGTTGATAGTGATTTTCATTATAATTCTTTCTCTGTTGACCCTATGTACTTGTGGCACAAAAGACTTGGCCATTTACCTTTACATCATGTTGTTGATAGTGATTTTCATTATAATTCTTTCTCTGTTGACCCTATGTACTTGTGGCACAAAAGACTTGGCCATTTACCTTTACATGCTATGAAAAATATTGATTCCCTATGCTCTTTAAATTTCAAAAATTACAAACACTTTGACTGTGAAATCTGTCATCTTGCCAGACAGGCTAGACAACACTTCAACCTAAGCAACTATCACAGCACTTCTGCATTTGACCTCCTACATTGTGATGTGTGGGGGCCCTATAGACATTACACACATGATGGATTCAATTCGTTTCTCACCATTGTGGATGATCATACTAGGGCTACTTGGACTATCCTCCTTAAGTCCAAAGCTAATGTGTGTCACTTAATGCAGAACTTCATCACTATGGTTAAAACTCAATTCAATAAAAGTGTTAAAGAAATCAGATCTGGCAATGGTACTAAATTCTTTAACTCTTGTATGAATTATCTTCTTGATTCTTTAGGCATTATCCATCAAAGTTCTTGCACTGAAACACCTTAACAGAATGGGAGAGTAGAAAGAAAGCATAGGCACCTAATGGAATTAGCTAGGGCACTTAAATTTCAATCCAATCTTCCTATACATTTTTGGGGGGATTGTCTGCTTACAGCCACCTACCTTATTAACAGACTCCCAAATTCTGTTTTGAAATTTAAATCTCCTTTTGAAGTTCTGTATGGTACTAGACCTAAGTATGACCACCTTAAAACCTTTGGATGCTTGTGTTATGCCTCTACACTTGCTCTTAATAGGGATAAGTTTATGCCCAGAGCCCAGAAGTGTATCTTTCTTGGTTATGCCTTTACCAAAAAGGCCTATAAATGCTTCAATCTAACTACTCAAAGAACCTTCTTTACCAGAGATGTTAGTTTCTGTGAAGAAGTCTTTCCTTTCAAAACCAAGAATCAAAATGAAACCATTAATAAAAGCATGTTTCCCTCATCTGATCTCCCTAACATCTCAGATAATGAGGAAGACCAGTTCTCTATTCCTACTGAAAATACTAATACAGACAACTCCAATAATGAACCTACCAATAATATCACTACCTCCCTGCCTAAAAATAGTATCCCTACAAATAGACCTGTAAGAAATAGATCTATTCCTGCAAAATTTAAAGACTATACTGATCTTCCCTCACATCTTCAAACTCACAGTGATACAGTTACCAATACCACTCTACTTTACCCTTTCATTAACTACTGTAATTTTAGCCAAACTTCTTCAGAATACATGAAATACTCCTGTAAAATATCCATGGTCTCTGAACCTCAAACCTATGAGAAGGCAGCCAAAGACCCCCTATGGTGTAAAGCCATGGAAGAAGAATTGAAGGCCTTGGAAGCCAATGAAACTTGGACATTAGGACATCTCCCTGAAAAGAAACACAAATTTGGATCAAAATGGATTTTTAGAGTCAAATATAAACCTGATGGCAGTGTTGACAAATACAAAGCAAGATTAGTTGCTAAAGGATTTACACAAGTGGAAAGAAATGACTACTTTGAAACATTTGCTCCTGTAGCAAAGATGACATCTGTTAGAATTCTTATCTCTATTGCAGTCTCAAAGAAATGGGACATCACACATATGGATGTATCCAATGCTTTCTTACATGGAGATCTGAATGAAGAGATTTACATGGACCCTCCTCCTGGATACAGGCATAATCTGCCTAAGAACAAAGGGCATGTAGTCTGTAAATTACACAAATCTCTCTATGGCCTTAAGCAGGCTCCAAGACAATGGTTTGAAAAGTTTTCCTCCACTCTCACTGAATTTGGTTTCTCTCAATCTCCTAATGATCACACTTTATTTACTATGAGTTCCAATTAGAGCTTTATTGTTATACTTGTATATGTTGATGATCTTCTCATTTCAGGAAATAACAAGGATCTCATTACTAAAGTTAAAGATCATATTCATGCCAAATTCCCTGTAAAAGATTTGGGGAACCTCAGATACTTTCTTGGTCTTGAAATTGCAAAGAACTCTACTGGAATGTGTCTTCATCAAAGAAAGTATACAGTAGATATTATCAGAGATTGTGGCCTTCTCAATGCTAAGCCCAAATTTACTCCTATTGAACCTCATCATAAACTTGCAACCAATCCAGGAGTTCCTTTAAATGATCCCTTGCCTTACAGAAGACTGATAGGCAGATTAATTTACCTAACCATCACTAGACCTGACATAGCCTATGGTGTTCACATCCTAAGTCAATTTATGGCTAAACCCACAACTGAACAATGGAAAGCTGGTTTAAGATTTGTCAAATATCTCAAAAACAGTCCAGGGCAAGGTCTTTTCTTTCCTTCAGATTCTTCTTTGAACCTCACTGCTTTTTGTGATTGATTCGGCATCTTGTCCAGTTACCAGAAAATCTGTAACTGGATTCTGTGTCTTTCTTGGAAATTCACTTATCTCTTGGAAAAGTAAGAAGCAAAGTATTGTTAGCAGATCCTCATCTGAAGCTGAATACAGGAGTATGGCAAATACTTGCTGTGAATTAACCTGGATTACAGCAATACTCAAAGATTTTAAAGTCTCAAATTCTGATCCCATTCCTCTCTACTGTGATAATAAATCAGTCATCCATATAGCAGCAAACCCTGTGTACCATGAAAGGACAAAGCATATAGAGATTGACTGCCATATTGTTAGAAACATGATACAGAAAAATCTGATCAGTACCAGATATGTTCCATCTCATCTTCAAGTGGTTGATATCTTTACTAAAGCTCTGCCTAGTGTAAAGTTCTCTGATTTGCTGAGCAAGTTGCAAGTTAAGAATCTATTATCCACTTCCAACTTGAGTGGGGGTGTTAAAGCTACCAAAGTTATTCAAGAGGTTAATGAAGTCAAGCAGCCAGCAAACTAAAAGGATCTGTGTGTAAATCTTTGTTTCTGCTTCTGTTATTTGTTAGGGGTGTCGAGCGTCACTGTGTCATAATTAGTTAGTTAATTTGTTAGTAATTGGTTAGTTGGTTATTTTGTTTAACAGGATATATATCTTTGGTGTATTGTGAAAACTTCTAACTAATCAATGAAACAAAATTCTCTTTCTTCTTCGTTTGTGTTTGATTCTTCAAGATTTCTGAACAACTCTCAAGAAGTTCAAATTGTAACAAACTGTGAGGACCCAACTTCCCTTCAACAAATATTTCTCAAGCATTAGTTCGTGACTTGTTGTTTCTCAACCATTACTTATTAATAATGGAGGTTAATAATTAATATGATAATGAGATATTAATTTCTTCTATTGTTAATAGTAGAACTCTTATATATATAAAAAATTACAACCAACATTATTTACAAACCAATGTGGATAGAACTCATCTATTGGTAATAAAATGTAAGATTTTTAATCTAATAACTTTTAAAACCAAAATCAATTTATAACCAATATGAAATACATATCTACTAATATTACCAATAAAAAAAATGTATCTTACATTTGTTATAATTTGATGTTAGTTTTGTAAGTCTTTTGATAAAAAAAAACTTCAACTTTTTCACCATATATGTTGTTTATTACATTGTTTACAAAAATATTTAGTTTTTAATAGTCTTATATTAAAAACTTGTACTCTTATTACCAATAAACGATATGTATCTCACATTATTTAAAAATATATTGGCTTAAAAAATCTTTAGATTAAAGACTTTTTATTACAAACAGAAAAGATAAATATATCTTACATTGGTTACAAACTATTCTATACTTTTGTCACCGTAGAAGAGATGTATCTTACATTGTTTAGAAAGTGATGTTAGTTTTAAAAGTCTTGCATTAAAGACTTCTACACTTATTACCAATAAAAGATATGTATCTCATATTGCTTAAAAAAGAAATGTTTGTTTAAAAAGTGCTTAGATTAAAAACCTCTTATTACAAATAAAACATTTACATGTATTTCACATTGTTTACAAAGTATTATACTATTATTACCAATAGAAGAGATGTATCCCACATTGGTTAAAATTAATGTTGGTATTAAAAATACAATTATTACCAATAGAATAGAAGTATCATACATTTGTTAGAAAGTGATATTGGTTTTCAAAATCTTTTATCTAAAATTAAAATTAACATCACTTTATAACCAACGTGAAATATACATCATCTATTGGTAATGTATATCCTACATTTGGTTAAAGTAATGTTGGTTTTAAAAATCTTTAGATAAAAAAACTTCTATTTTTTTCATTAGTAGAAGAAAAGGGATGTATCCCACATTGTTTAGAAAGAGATATCCGTTTAAACTTTTTTAAAATAAAAAACTTCTACTATTATTTCCAAATGAGGAGATGTATCCAACATTGGTTAAAGATTGATGTTGATTTTAAAAGTTTACTATTATTATCAATAGAAGAGAAGTATTTCACATTGTTTTTAAAAGTGATATTGGTTTAAAAAGTTTTTAGACAATGTGTCTCACATTAGTTACAAATAGATGTATCTCACATTATTTAGAAATGAGTATTGATATAAAAGTTATTAGATAAAATTATTTTTATGTTATTACCAATAAAAAAAATGTATCGCGCATTGTTTAGAAAAAAGATGTTTGTTTAAAAGTCTTTATAT
The DNA here is from genome assembly GCA_013146195.2 of Codonopsis lanceolata. Taxonomy (NCBI): domain Eukaryota; kingdom Viridiplantae; phylum Streptophyta; class Magnoliopsida; order Asterales; family Campanulaceae; genus Codonopsis; species Codonopsis lanceolata. Next base: position 147,120,997 of record CM028379.1, on the reverse strand, counting down.
AAAACACTACTATTATTACTAATTATAGAAGATATGTATCACACATTGGTTAGAAATTAGTGTTGATGTACTATACATTGGTTAGAAAGAGATGTTGGTTTTCAAAATCTTTTATCTAAAATTAAAATCAACATCACTTTTTAACAAATGTGAAATATACATCATCTATTGGTAATGTATATCCTACATTGGGTAAAAAGTAATGTTGGTTCTAAAAGTCTTTATATAAAAGATTTTTACTTTTATCATCAATAAAAGAGAATAGATATATCCCACATGGTTAAGAAAGAGATGTTGTTTTAAATTTTTGTAAGATAAAAGACTTCTATTATTATTTCAAAATGAGAAGATGTATCTCACATTGGTTAGAAAGTGATTCTGGTTTCAAAAATTTACTATTATTACCAATAGAAGAAAAATATTTCACATTGGTTTGAAAAATGATATTACTTTAAAAAGTTTTTAGTTGACGTATCTCACATTAGTTATAAAGATGTATATCTCACATTAGTTACAAAGAGATGTATCCCACATTATTTAAAAATGAGTATTTGTTATAAAAGTTATAAGATAAAAGAATTTTTATGTTATTACCAATATAAAATATGTATGTCACATTGTTTAGAAAGAGATGTTGGTTTAAAAGTCTTTATATAAAAGATTACTATTATTATTAATAGAAACGATGTATCTCACATTTGTTAGAAATTTGTGTTGATTTTAAAAATATCATTATTACCAATAGAAAATATGGATACCACATGGTTAGAAAGTGATGTTGATTTTAAAAATCTTTAGATAAAAGACTTAAAATTTCATTACCAATAGAAATAGAAAACAATTATCGCACATTATATAAAAATAAATAATGATTTTAAAAGTTTTTGATGATGCAAAAATATCATCGTAACGGGGGTATCAAAAGTCGTGGTCGTACGTAAATCATCTATTGACAGGACCAATCGTAGTATCATCGTCTGAGTTGGATATATGGTTGTACGTAGGTCTGCAAAATGAATCCATCGTAAGCCGACGGGGAGGGTGAAACGCCCCAAACTCGGTAACGACACCGCGGTCCCACAATTTGGCCACGTCACTATTTCTAAATACTAACCCACAAAATATCCAAAATAAAACATTCAAATTTTCCTATCCAAAATACATAATGGTCTAATACAAATTCCAAAATATAATAACCACCATAAATCCTGAACAAATGTTTATAAAAACTGTCAAATCTAAGAAAATTAATCTTGTCCGAACCACCCTTCAAATGATCCACCTGATCCCAAAAGGATTTCAAATTTTACTTACGACCTGAAGAAAAATAGAAAAAGGGTGAGCGAACAATGCCCAGCAAGTTCATACACAACCCCTCCGGTTTCTAAGGAGGAGTTGATCACAAGAAAAATATTTCGCCAAAAAGTCAAATTGTCTTAACAAGACCAAAAATTACATCAACCAGATGTTGAGATTATAAAACCAAATACAAATGTAAATCAGGAATTCCAAGTGAAAGGTAAGGCTCAAAACAAATACGAGATATTCAATTGCCGCCAACCGTCCCATTCCAGTTGGAAACAAAGAACACCCGTAGATTCCATGATCACTTAAGTGATCAATTCGACCTGACTAACTGCCCCAATGGGCCTGATGCCCAACGGGCCTGAAGGTATATCCGGATAACCTCACCACATGTCCAGTGGTGTCAAATAATTCAAAGTTCACAAATGTTACATATTTCACGTAACAACTAATTTTACTTAGTGATCACGGAGGAGTTCCAAATAAAGTCAAATGTCCAAAAACATATGCAATCCTTTTTTTTTTTTTACAACGGATTGATATTCCAAAGAAGTCAAACATGGGTTACAAAAGTTTCAAAATTCGGATTATGAACAAAATAGGTTCGACGGAGTTCAAAGCAAATATCGGCGAATGCCGAAATGGGTTTACAAAGAAAGTGTTAAAGCCAATAAAGTTATAACGGAAACCTACTGAATAAAATATGATGATCAAAATACTTAAGAAGTATAATCCCTTACCTCAAAACGAAGCTTCGAAATCAACTCTTACGCGGAAATGCAGCTACCCGTGCTTGCTCAAATCTAAGATTCAATAACTAAATTATTACATCTAAATAACTAATTGAACTTTTAAATAAATTAATTATACATTTTATTTATTTATTATTATATTACTCCTTCCCAAGTACAACTCAAACTCCCCCCCCCCCACCTTTATTTCTTTCCAACCATCCGACAACTTACCAATCTTCTCCCCATTTGTTTTTTTTTTTTGGTGACTAGACTACACTTTCTGCTTCTAATTCTCTCTCACTTTTCTTCCAATTTATAATCACCTTTTTGTTTTATTCCCTACACACCCATCTCCTCCCTTTTTCTATTCTATCTTTTTTTTTCCTTCCTCTTTGGCTCACAGAGGGAGAAGCCCAGTACTCATCTCCTATGGCCTTCGTCTAATCCCTTTCTCTGCCGAGTTCCCCTTTCTTTTCTTTTCTTTTTCCTTTTTTTCTTATTTGTTTCGGCAGCAACACAGCCCGAAACAAATCTTTCAATCCTTCCTGTTATCTCTTCTATAGATCATCAACCCAAGGAAAACAATCAATTACCTGAAATCTCAAAATGAATAAACAATATCTCACCTTAATCAAAGACTCGATCTTGCCTCCCGTCGATTTGGTGCGTTGCCAGATCTTTCCACTTCGTGACTTCGTCAAAGACTCCCTTCGACGTCCGTCTCTCAAGCTCTCTCACACTGTGTTATTTCTCTTGTGAATGATTCAGCTGAGGGAAATCGCCCCCCTTAAATAGTCATCGAAAACAACCCTTGAGTTCCCACCATAAGTGTTGTTTTTATTATCATAATTATTATCATTATTATTGTTATTATTATTATCATTATTATTGTTATTATTATTATTGGACCATCTATTTGGCTCAAGTCCGATCACAAATAAATAACCTAAATGTGTACCAAAACTAAGTGGCTTGCTATTAAATTAAAATAAGCCCAATTAACTATTTTATTCAAATTAGGCCAAACCATAAATATCAGCCCAAGTACATTTACTCCAAAATAATACAATCAAAAATTAGGGATATTACAGAGGGTCCCCGCCAAAAACCCTCCGACGTGTTTATCAGTACAGTGTATAAAATAGGAGGGCGTGTTGTCCCCGTGTGTGGAGCGAAAACTGTAGAAGAGAGATCCCTTACTATGAGGTAGTAGGGTTTATTTATACCTGAGGGATTAGGGTTGGCTTATCACGCATGGGTCGGGCTCGATGCGTTTAGTAGTGTGTATACCATAATGGGCCAGCACAGTAGGGAGCCCCCTTACCTAAGTGAGGGCTAATGCCTTTTGAGGTAGATTAAATATATGCACTTCAGACAGTAGCCCCTACTCCTTATTCCTTCTGATTTATCTCAAGGGTAGGGAGTATAATTTTTCGGTGAGATGCTCGAGTGGGAGGGTAATGTACTCGACCACGAGATACTAGAGCGGGAGGATGATGTACTATAAGTCCAGTTGGCAACGAAATAAGGCTAGAGAGGGGGGTGAATAGCCTTTTAAAAACTTTAAGAGTTATTTTGAAAACCTTCAAAAGATGCAGCGGAAAAGATAATTTTTCAGCAGCTGATTGAAAATCAACAGGTAGCTGCTGGTGAACTTAAAATAGTTTGGTTTGGTTTTCGTTTGATTATTTAAGTATAAGAACTAAATTGAAGAACATTATATAAGATCAACTATGTAAAGAACTCATGAATGTAACTGTTAAACTCTTAAGTAGATAGAAGTTGCTTAAGTGTATGAATAGTAAAAACAATAGGTAGATAGAACACAGTATTTGGAGTGGTTCACAATGTTAAAACTGATACGTCCACTACCAAGTTGGTCAAACTCAAACTTGAATTTTGAAGTGCACTAAGATTATATGTGCTAAGTGAACACTAATGGATCAGTGATTGTTCGAAACAGAAACTAGAAAAGAATATTTATGAAAGAAATTGTCTAGTAATGTTTTGGAGAAAAAGTTTTTCAAGGAAAAAATTGAAATTCTTGGTTTGAATGAAAGCTTCGACGCGTTTGTCTCTTTTTGAGTGTTGTAGAGAATTTTTGATTTATGAACGCTTGAGCATGTAATATTACAAAAGGTGTGTTCTTCAATCCTTGCTTCAAACGCTTTATAGAGATATCCAAAATTGTAGTCATTTGAGAGTGCGAGGTTGAATTTTGAATTTCTTGATGAAATGATGTTCCATTGAATGCCCAGAAATTCTGGAAACTGTAAGAGACAAAGAGTATTTCTTAGCATGAAATATTAAAGAGAAAATTTAGCTAGGTATGAGTATACAAAGAACATTTATAGCATGCACGAAAGTCTTTTATTGATAGGACATGTGAATAGTTCTTTTGTTTGAAAAAAGTTTACCAAAATAATGTTTTATACTAAGCACGTGCAGGTCAAATCTTTTTCAAATGAATACAGTGTTTTCAGCACGTAGAAAATTTAGAGTATAAGCAGGTGTAGACATTGTGTATCAGTAGATGATAACTGCTGATAACTTATGGTTTAGGCAGATAGAATGAAACTAGAATGTAGGCTGTTAAGCAAAGTCAAAAGGGTATTTGTTTAGATTTAGACTTGTTACAAAGTCTAAGTTTAAAACTGATTTAACGTTTTTAGATAAGTATTTAAACTAGTTGGTTTTAACTTAATGTTTTTAAGTGAATCTAAGGTATGTGAGTTTCTACATGTACTCGATCGGGAGGATAATCTACTCGATCGCGAGATGCTCGAGTGGGAGGATAATCTACTCGACCACGAGATGCTCGAGCAGGAGGGTAATCTACTCGACCGCAAGATGCTCGAGCGGGAGGATAATCTACTCGACCACGAAATGCTCAAGCGGGAGGGTAATTTACACGACCACGAGATGCTCCAACGGGAGGATAATCTACTCAACCGCGAGATGCTCAAGCAGGAGGGTAATCTATTCGACCACGAGATACTAGAGCAGGAGGATAATCTACCTCAATATAGTGAGGGTCTTCAATAAAATGTAGCAAGCTCAACATGGTTAGGGTCTTCAAGATGCCAAACAGCCTCACAGTGGTGAGAGTCTTCAAGAAATCCAAATGCTCAAGTGAGATGCTTAGCCGTGGGATGCCCAAACGGGGAGCATAAGCGCATGAAGGAAATCCAGAAGCCTCATCGTGGAGAGGGCCTTCAAGAAATTCAGCATCCTCAATATGGTGAGGGTCTTCAAGAAGCCGAGCAGCCTCAACATGGTGAGGGTCTTCAAGAAGCCGAACAGCTTCACCGTGGTGTGTCTTCTAGAAATCTATATGCTCAAGCGAGAAGCTCAATCGTGGGATGCCCAAACGGGGAGCATAAGTGCATGAAGTTAATCCAGAAGCCTCACCGTAGTAAGGGTCTTCGAGAAATCCAACCACTAAGTTCATGGAACCCAATAACAACGATGGGGCTGACATAGGCATGCTATAAAAGCTCGACCTCAACCATAATATGAAGCGTCGAAAAACGTGTGACGTGCTCGGTGTGGCCATAATGAAGAGCTCAATAATAAGTAACCCCAGAAGATGCGTAATGTGCTCAACACGAACATATAGTGAAACTCGATCAGGTCTTGCACGTGATAGATCAGGAACAAGTATAACGTGATGCTCAAGAATGAGTGTGACGTGCTTAGGCATATCCATAATAATGAGAAGCTTGGGCAACCGTGAGCGTAGCGTGCACGGGCACAGAATAATAATATGAGGCTCGGGATCTGAATAAGCATATCGTGCGCGGGCACAAAATAGTAATATGAAGCTCGGGCTCTGGTACGAGCATAGCGTGTGCGGGCACAAGAATAACAATCTGAAGCTCAGGCTATGGCACAAGCGTAGCGTGCGCAGGCACGGAATAATAAAATGAAGCTCGGCCTCTGGTACGAGCGTAATCTGAAGCTCGGGTGCGAGAACCCCATTTTGCACCCTCTCGCTACTGAAAAGTTGGCGGTTTCAAAACTTAAGTGCATGGGAATACGTCCGGCCTCATTGTGGACTAAAAAATGTGTTTACAGACTCGTCACCTCTAATTTATGGTTAAATAAAGAAAAACAAAAAATACGAGAAAATGTAGGTTCGGGGGCTAAGTTACGAGTTAGGAAGTGATTAGTCACCCAACTCGCCCTTTCGATCTCACAATAGGTTTGTCAATATGCTTGTTTTTATTTTATACACTTTGGTTTTAGAAAAATACATTTTCATATATCAAAAGAAATAAAGGAAAGTTTTGTTATATTTTACTAAAGTAAAATGAAGCAAAATTTCAACTGAAATAATACAACTAGAGATTAATTACAACAGTTTTATAAGCTATTTTAAGCATGTAAAAAAACTATGTTAACAGCATACTTATCTATATTACATGTATAAGCCGAAAAGAAATTTATTAAACAATAAGAAACATAAATATTTCTACATTAAATAATATACAATAAAGAACTAATTAAACTTTAAGAAATTATAACTACTTTTACATCAAATGTAAAAACGGAAAAGAGACTAAATAAATAATAAGAAAATATAACTATTTCTACGTTAAAGTAAAAACAAGAAAGAAACTAATTAAACAGTGAGAAATATAACTATTTTTACATTTAAAGTATATGCAGAAAAGAAACTAATCAAATAGTAATAAATATAACTATTTTTACATTCAAAGTATATACATAAAAGAAACTAATTAAACAGTAAGAAATATAACTACTTTTACATTAAAAGTAAAGACAGAAAAGAAACTAATTAAATAGTAAGAAAATATAACTATTTATATATTAAAGTACAAGCATGAAATAAACTAATTAAATATCTACATTTTAACTATTTTTATATTAAAGTATAAATAGAAAGGAAACTAACTTACCTCCTGGAGCGTGAGTATCTAAACTCGGTATATGCCTAGGCTTAAGCCCTCTAGGCGGTCTACGTGTGTTTTCCCTGTCCTTCCGAGAAATGAAGTCTTTTTGTTGTTTTGTTTGTTGCTTTTGTTGTTTGTTGTCTGTTGTCTATTGCCTGTTGTTTGTTGAAATTTGGGCAACGTAACTGCTTGTTTTTGTTGCTTTTCACACCAAAATTTGGGCGACGTGACTGCTGTATTTGTTCTTTTCCACCTCTCTTTCCGGGCAGAGTAACTAATGTATTTGTTCCTTTCCACCTCTCTTTCCCGGTAGAGTGACTACTTGTTTTTGCTGATGTCGTGCCTGAATTTTGGCGGCGTGACTACTTATTTTTGTTGATTTTTGATGATGTCGTGTCTGAATTTTGGTGCCGCAACGGTTGTGTTGGCGGCTTTCTGAGACCGGGTCTAGGGCGAGAACCTAATCAGTTAACTAGGTTTCTATTTGGACGGTGGTTTATAAGTGTTCAAGGAGGGATCACTCAGCTTAAGGGATTTCTACAGCTTAACAGCGCTCTGTAAAATTTCTCTCCGTAAATTCCTTCAACGTATTCTCTGTATAAAATTCTCCATCTGTTTTGTACTGATGAAGGCCTCTATTTATAGACAGTGAAAGACCATTCTTAACCACGAAGGAAGACAAAATATTTTCATTTGAGCTTTGAGAAGTTGTACCATGCGCTGGAGGGGTGGTACATTTGGCAGGCTTTAAAACCAAAACAGGCGCCTTTGACTGCATTTGGCGCGGTGCCCAGTCTTGTAGGGGGCGGCATCTAGCTTTGTTTTCCCTTTGAAAATGTTACTGTTTTCTCCTCTCTTGTTGTCCTTTATCCTTTTGAACCTTTTTTACTTTTCTTTTGACACTTTGACCCTCCTGAAACTTAACTTGAAACTTAACAACTATTAGTCCATTTATAATTTATAAATTATACTTTTAGGATATTAAAATTTAGAGCTACGAATTTGGGGTGTCTACATCGGGCTCTGGTTCAAGCGTAACGTACACGGAGACGAGAACAACAATCTGAATCTCAGACTTTGGCACGAGCGTATCATGTGCGGGCACAGAATAATAATATGAAGCTCGGTCTTTGGCATGAGCGTAATCTAAAACTCGGGCTTTGGCATGAGCGTATCGTGCGCGGGCATGGAATAATAATACGAAGCTCGGGCTCTGGCACGAGCATAGCATGCGCGGGAACAAAATAATAACATGAAGCTCAGGCTGTGGAGCGAGCGTAATGTGCCTTGCCAGGAGGATAATAATCTGAAGCTCAGGTTGTGGCACGAGCATGACTTGGGCTGTGCACGGGCATGAAGTGATAATTAGAAACTCGAGCTCTGACGCGAGTGTAATCTTTAATCGGGCTCTGGCACGAGTATAATATGAAGCTCGGGGGATGACACAAGTGCAATATGAAGCTCTGGCTGTGGCACGAGCATAGCGTGTGTGGGTACGGGGTAGGAATATGAGACTCGGGCTCTAGGTAAACTCGAATAGGGAGTCTAAGCGCAGGAAGGCACAGTGTATTACTAAACCGCGAGTAACACTCGAGCGGGAGGACAAAATAAAGCTCAACCGCGAGATACTCGAGCGGGAGGGTAATCGACTCAACCGCGAGATACTCGAGCAGGAGGATAATCAACTCAACAGCGAGATTCTCGAGTGGGAGGATAATGAACTCAACCGCGAGATTCTCAAGCGGGAGGATAATATATAATAATCAGTCGCGAGTAAACTCGAGCGGAGAAACGCTCTTCCTCGGATTGGATGCTTGGATCTAGCCAAGGTATTTTGTAGGCATGGCCCCTATCGCATGTCGCGAGCATCTAGATGACTGTCTAGTGGGAATGCCCTACTCTGAACGACGACTTACTAACAGGGCTTGTCCATGTCTGATGCTTATACATCGAATTTGTCGCCAGTATATCACATAAGTATATAAATAATCAACTAACGGTGTTGCTTGGTGTGGGTTCCCGGGACTGCACCCGCGCCCCACGCGCCCTTGGATAGGGGTGCGCGTACGTGCGGAAGCGGGACACCACGCTTTCCATTCCACCCTCCCTTGTGTAGGGGAGGACGAAATTAAAAATATGAAAAGGGTGTTGTCAAAATAGCGCGTTGAATACGCCTCGGTCACCGAAGTGAATTTTTGGTCCATATGGGAGCTTTGGGTTTTCTGTATCAAGTTATCCCTTTTTTATGGGATACCAGGATGCAGGAATACATCACTCTTTCATTTACATCTTCCCTTGTTTAGGGGAAAATGGAAAGTGCAAGAAAGAATGTTGCGAGGCCCCACTATGGATTTTATGAAAATTGTCTTATGGCCTATTTCGGATCACTATGAGTGCTTTGGGTTTTCTATATCAAGTTATCCATTTTTTAGGGGATACCAAGATATAGGAATACATCACCCTTTCATTCTCATTCTCCCTTTTTTAGGGAAAAACGGAAAAGTGCAAGAAAGGAATGTTGCGATGCCCCACTGCGATCCAAAATGTTTTAATAGAGTCGTCATCTTTATTTTAAGGAAGAAATAAAGAAAAACCAAAAAAAAGAAAAACCAAAGATTGCAAAAACGGGTTCGGAGGCTAAGTTACGAGTTGGGAAGGTGCTAGGCACCCAACTCGCCCTTTCGGTCTCAAAAAGCGGTTTTTGGCTAAAGTATGCTTTTTGTTATATTTATCTAGCAAATAAATAAAGCATTAACTACCTACAAATACATCCATGTCTACAATATTTACGGACTTGCAACCGTCTTCTTCCAATAATTACAAATATGCTTTAAAATATTTGGTCATAATAATGGCTCTTTTAAATGTTATTTTCTAAATAGATCCGGGCAGCACAACGGCTTATATTTTTACATTGGGCTGGATGGAAAATAGTTTTTTAATAAATAACGCTCTTAAAGGCTTACCTTTTAGAGCGTGGTGTGCTCGCTCTGTCCTTCTCGAGAGAGGGAGTCTTTTTTTTTTTTTTTGCTTTGCTGCTGTTGTTGTGGTTGTTGTGGTTCAATTCGGGTAGAGTGACTGCTTGTCTTTTGTTGATTTGTTGTCTAAATTTTGGCAGAACAACTGCTTGCTTTTGTGCTGTTGTTTGTTTGCTGTTGGCGGAAATTGGACAGAGCAACTGCTTGCTTTTTGTTGTTTTCGTGTTTGGATTTGGGCAGAGCAACTGCTCTTTTTGCTGTTTTTGCTTGTGTGTGCGTGTTGTGTGTGCAGGTTGTGTGTGGGCTACCGAAAATATTGAAAGAGAGAGAGTTTTTGTGAGTGAGGGAGTATGTGCGTGGGGCTGTTGGGTGAGGGGATGCCGTGAGTGAGAGAGAGGGAGTAATTGTGAGGGTGAGAGTTTGTGAGTGAGAGAGTAATTGTGAGGGTGGGCCGGCTGGAGTGAAAATTGTGAGGGTGAGTAGGGAGTATTTATAGGAGGGAAAGATTAGGGGCCAAGTAAATGGGGGGGGGGGGAACCGACTGCCCCAATTTCCCTTTTCTTTTTTCTTTTCTTTTTGTTTTTTTCTTTTTTGTTTTGTTTTGTTTTCTCTTTTCTTTTTTGTTTCCTTTTCTTTTCTTTTCTCTTTTCTTTTCTTTTTTCTTTTTTGTTTTCTTTTTTTTGATTTTTTCATTTTCTTGATTTTTTTTGTACCTTTGTTCCTGAAACATACAAGAGATAATTAATAGTCCATTTTGCAATATTTATTGGACAGTATAAAATAGGGGTACGAATTTGGGGTGTCTACACTTGGTCACTATATGAACCCCAAGGTAGATAGCTACTATTTTGTGGGCATGGCGCCCCTACTAACTGGCAGACATCTAAGTGAGTGGATTGGTCGTGGCCCTATCTCGCTCACTAAGAGGATAAGACTTGTCCACTAATCCTTAGGTATATTGGAAGGTTGGTCGGGCATGACCCTACCTGCTCGGCTCATGAGTAAGGGTTGCCAAGCAATCCTAAAGAAGTTTGCAAATATAAGAATAAAAGGAAGTATACAAACAATTGTAATGGAAAAAACTTGCCTTTTTGTTGATAAAATGATAGTGGCCCTCAATAAGGTTGAGGGTCTTGCCCGTTTGTGCATTGGGCCGTCCGAATTGTTGTAAAGATTTCTGAGCTTTGCTGTTTGTGGGCAAGCCCCTTAATTTTTTATTTTAAGTGTTTACCTTGAGGTCGGGAAGTAATTATGGTCGTTGTAGTTTTCCTTCGGAAGAAGTATGGCTTGGCACCAAGAGTGTGCCTAAGGCGCTTAGCACGAGTGGAATCAACACTAACAAGGAGAGTGTCATGGTTCTCACAGTTACCAAGGCTTAGTTGGCTTAGTTTGAGTATCTGAAAGTTTAGTGCATCATTTGCAAAGCAAACATATTCCCATTTTAAATAAAAATGGGGTATTTATTGTGCATTTAATCTTATGATAATAAGATTGTGTTCATGCTAGCAATTTACGTAAGTGATAATAAATAAATATTGATATTAACATGACCGGGAAAAATAACATCAATTATGAGATACGACGAACATGTATGTTTATAATTTATGTATGCCGTGTGACTAAGGCATGCATGCTCAGCACCAATATAATCAACTCCACTGAGATGTCATATTTCATAAATGGGTGAGTAAATATTTTATTTTTTCATGCTCGGCCAGGAATTAGTAAAATCATAAGGCATGCATGGGCGACGACATACATATGGTCGCGAATGCAAATTATATTTAATTGTATGCATTGGTGTAGTATAGCGTAACATGCATCATTATGGTTGACAATTTGAAATAAACATGACATAGTTACGAGCATAATTTCAGCATAATTACTCACATTTATGTCGTACAGTAATTGTCACAATGTTATGAATTAATCACCAACTAATAATAATTTTAATCAGTTACTACAGTTATCATGTCAAGTCATCATTTCATATGTATTTATAGCATGACAATTTATTCAATTATTGTTATCTCGCGTGATGCCTAGTTATGATTATCATTATTAATTATCATAATTAATAATTGTAAAGAAATTTAATTACATGCATATTCATGTAAGTTATTGGTGTCTCATGCTAATTCAGAATAAGAAAGTAACCATGCATACATGTTAATTTCAATATTAAAATCATGCTCTGTTAAGTAATGATGTAATGCAACACGTAAAACCAAAGTCATGTGACTAGAATATGCGAAATTGGAAGGCAATAAATGGAAAGAATACACATCGATGGAGTTGGACAGAACTTATTGAATCTGGAGGGTCTGAATAGAATTTATGGAAACCTTGAGTAGTTGAATGGAATTTTAATAGCGTGGTAGGCATTATGGAATTCATGGGTTCATCGTATTGAATACGCAGAACTCCAACAAGTTTTCAGCCGCTTCAAGCATGGATTGACGGCGCGTATGAAGTCCGATGGGGGAGATTTTTTCAGCGTTTACTTCGTCTAGTTCGTGCGAAACCATTGCTGGTGTTAGTTTTTTGTGTTTGTTGCTCGAAAAAAATCTGATTTGGTTGGTCTGAGTGTTGCCGGCACGTGATGAAGGCGGGACGCCTCAAGCAACTCCTGGCGGTGCATGGAGCACTTGGACTCCAATGGCGGTGATTTTTGTGTCACCTTGCTCGTTTAGCCAAGGCGAATCCATGTGTGATGTCATATTTTCAATACGTGCTTCCGTTCTCCGTCGAGTTTGTCATGTCCTTCTATTATAACTATGGCGGATCAAACGGTGAACTTCACTCCATTGTTGCCAATTGAGGCTGTGATTGGAAGAAACGAAAAGAATTTTTTCCCGGCAACAGAACCAAACTGATGATGCATGTAAGGGAAAAATAGGCATGACCTATTTTGGTCTTGTTTTCACCTTTCTTGGTCATAAAAGTTTTGGTGGATATTTGGAAACAAAATCTTTATGAGTCATTTTTGGAAACAAAATATTCTTAAAGATTTTTGGTTTCATTTTTGGAAACAAAATTTTCCTAAAGATTTTTGGTTTTATTTTTGGAAACAAAATATTCCTAAAGATTTTGTGGTTTCTTGGACCTAAATTCTAGGAGTCATTTTTGGTAACTAAATCTTAGCATAAATCCTAGTCAAACCGAGATTCTTGACAACTTTCATATTTGGTAATAAAATCTCACAAGATTGGTAAGTTGTTGATTTTTCCTTTAATAACTAATCATTTTCCTTGTAGTAGATGGACTGTTTTGCATATGTATAGGAGATCGCATAACTATAAATAAAGGTGCAAGGAAACGGGCTGTTGTACAGAGCTTCAGAGAGAGAATAAAAGCCATACATCTGTGAGCAGAAGCAAGGAGTTGCAGAAGCTATTTTCCAGTCCCGAACTGCAGCAGTCCGTCTGATGCTGTTGATGTAGCTACATCGGCAGTCACATTGAAATTCTGAAAAACTATTTTGTCTTCCTATTTCAGTTTAGGAAGCCGTTTTTATTTCTTCCCACATTTTGTATACACTGTTTTATGTGGGGTTTTTGTTCTCCAAGACTTGTTGTCTTGTGAGAATATTTTTGTGTGTGATTTCACAATCTTTTTGTAAAACAATTAATCTTTTTAGTGAAATCTTTTTGGCCATAAGGCTAGATCTACAAGTATAAGCTTGTAGATTGTTTGGTAAACTTTTGTGTTTAATTTTGTGCTTTATTATTAAGTCTTCCGCTGTTTTGATTTTTCTGTCTATTGTGACTTCAATTGTAGCTGTTTCACAAGCTACATTGGAAACTGCATTAGGCAGTTTGGAGAATCCTAGCTACTTTCGTTCTTTCAATTGGTATCAGAGCCTTCTCTTGACATCACTAAGAGTTGATTCTGGTTGTAGCCATGATGGATTATCAATATGAGAATTTTGTTCATCCTCCTACATTAACGGATAGGAATTACTCAAATTGGAATGTTGAGGAATTTGATTTTGATGAAGAGTCAATAGCTCTTTTATCAACCAAGTTTAAAAATATTTTGAAAGCCAAAGAAAAAATTAGATTTCCATCTTCAAACTCCAAAACTGCTTTCAAACATGAGTATTTTATGTTTGTTCCTAATGAAAACTCCTTCCAAACCTCTGAAGAACCTTTTACCAACCCTTTTGCTAAACAGTCTACATCAAGTGATAAAAATATTGATTCTATTCGATGTAGGGCTTGTCAAGGGTTTGGTCATTTTGCTAATCAATGTGTTAATACTTTGTGTAAAAAATATTTGCTAGTTTTTGGTGATCTTGAGACAAATGCACAAGTTTCAGATTCTGCAACAGTTGGATATTCAGACTATGTTCATGTACCAGAACAGACAGAATCTGCAAATTCAAGAAGTTCAGGCGATGTGATTCAGAATGTTACACCCAATGTGATTCCGAATGTAGCTACATCGGAAGTCACATTGGACAAAGAACTGAAGCCGGAATGCAGACTCGAACATGCTAAAAAAATTCAGCCCACTAATCGATCATGGACATGACATTCCAAGCAAAATCCAAAAAGTGCATCCCACTTTACAAGTCATAGGTAATATACATGATGGGATGAGGAGGAAAGGTAAGGTAGACTATAGGAAACTTGCTTGCTTGTCCACTCTTGAGTGTGAAGATATCCATGTCTCATGTTTTGAAGAACTTGATCAATTTTCAAAAAATAATTTGGGTTCTTGGTTTAGTAAAAAAACATAATTGTGTTGAGACAACTTTTATGAACCAAATGATCAATGATTATGGGCTTCACATTGATGTTTTAACCATGTATTGTGATAACACATATGCAATTAGTATAGCAAAAAATCCAGTTCAACACTCTAGAACAAAACACATTGATTTAAGACACCATTTTATTAGAGACTTGGTTGAACAAGGAATTGTTTGCATTGAACATGTTGGGGCTGAAAATCTTCTTGCTGATATATTTGCCAAGTGTCTTGATTTTGAAGAGATTTTCCAATCTAAGGAAATCTCTTGGTATGTGTGTCATATGATTTTACACCTAGTTAATTATAAGAAAAGAAGAAAAAAAATTTAGGTATGATTGCATTTTGTCTTTAGAGGGCACTCTAGATCAATTGACTCACATGTATGTGTCTTTTGTTGTTGCTTGGGAATTACATTCAAAATCAATTGTGATTTTTTTTTCTTATAATTCTCTCTCTCTCCCAGTTCTTGAGTATGTTTGAAGTCCACAAAGGAAAGAGCTACCTTTTGAAATTTTTGGGATGCTGCAATTTGTCAAGGTACTATGGAACTTAGGTTCTCATGGGTTGATCTTGAGAAAATTGACTCCCCTTAATTGAAAAAGTGTGAAAGCTACCTAACGGAAAAGAGCTACCTATGAACAAGGTTGTGGCACCTTTCTTTTGGGACTATGAATCCTCGGATTTCATGGGTTGATCAAATGCAAAATTTCTTCCCTTGGTAAATAGTGTGAAAGGTTCCAAGTGGCATGTTTTTATAGCTTGAAATAAAGTAGAGCTATATTCCTAGGGAAATAAAGTACCTATGGATTTTTGTTGTGAAAAATTTATGATCTTGGGAGAGAAATCTGGTTGAGAAAAAAAAAAGCAAAAAGCAATATTGAACATAAAATCACAATTTTGGCGAATGCATCTCTCAATGCAGCTACATTAGGAACTACATCCCTTTGATCTGGTCTTTATCACTTATGTGTGATTGCATGTTTTTTAATTCTTTTACCTAGCTTTTTGTTATCATGTTTTTAGGCATAAAGTTTTAGGACATGCATTGTTGGTAAGGATATCAGCTTGGTGAAATTTTGTCCTAATATAAACTGTGCAAATCAATTTCCAAAAATCTTCATGTTGAAAAATATTTAGTGGTTGTCTAATTTTTGTGTGGAACTAAAAGGTTTTGAATATGGATATGATGTGCTCAGTTATTGCTAGTGGTGTGATCAAATCATGGTGAACACTTGATTGTGTTTTTCAAAATCTTAGATTTTTGAAGGTTCCTAAAAGATTGTTTATCCCTCTTCCTTTTCCGGTCAAATAGGGGGAGAGAGATCAAGTGTTTTTGGTGATGATGATGAATCTGACTCCTTGTAGAGTCATCATGTTTGGTTTGTATGCATGTGATTGCATCATTGGTTTATTCTGATTTGTGCTTGTAAATGGTTTCTGATTTTATACCTTGCACAAATTCAGGGGGAGATGAGATTTTCTAACCTATGCAGGTTAGATGGTTTGATTGGTGTTGAATAAACACTTGTCTTTTGATTTGACCAGAAAGGCTCAACAAATGGGGAGATTGTAAGGGCAAAATAGGCATGACCTATTTTGGTCTTGTTTTCACCTTTCTTGGTCATAAAGTTTTAGTGGATATTTGGAAACAAAATCTTTATGAGTCATTTTTGGAAACAAAATATTCCTAAAGATTTTTTGTTTCATTTTTGGAAACAAAATTTTCCTAAAGATTTTTTGTTTTATTTTTGGAAACAAAATATTCCTAAAGATTTTGTGGTTTCTTGGACCTAAATTCTAGGAGTTATTTTTGGTAACTAAATCTTAGCATAAATCCTAGTCAAACCGAGATTCTTGACCACTTTCATATTTGGTAATAAAATCTCACAAGATTGGTAAGTTGTTGATTTTTCCTTTAATAACTAATCATTTTCCTTGAAGTAGATGGACTGTTTTGCATGTGTGTAGGAGATCGCATAACTATAAATAAAGGTGCAAGGAAACGGGCTGTTGTACAGAGCTTCAGAGAGAGAATAAAAGCCATACATCTGGAGCAAGGAGTTTAAGTTGTTTTCAGCCTCCCGTCAGTTCGATGTCTTTGTCAATGTAGCTACATTGGCGATCACATTGAAGTTCTCAAAATTTTTGTCTTCTGCTTTTGTTTAAAGGAGGCTGTTTTTGTTTCTTCCCACGTTTTGTTTAACTTGTTTATGTGGAGTTTTTGTTCTCCAAGACTCATTGTCTTGTGAGAATATTTTTTGTGTGATTACACATAGTTTTTGTAAAACAATTCATCGTTTTAAGTGAAATCTTTTTAGTCAAGAGGCTAGGTCTACAAGTATAAGCTTGTAGATTGTTTTTGGTAAACCTTTGTGTTTAATTTCGTGCTTTTGTATTATGTCTTCCGCTGTTTTGATTTTTCTGTCTATTGTGACTTCCATTGTAGCTTTTTCACAAGCTACATTGGAAACTGCATTAGGCAGTTTGGAGAATCCTAGCTACTTTCGTTCTTTCAATTGGTATCAGAGCATTCTCTTGACATCACTAAGAGAAGATTCTGGTTGTAACCATGATGGATTCTCAATATGAGAATTTTGTTCGTCCTAATACTTTGAGAAAGAAAGGTTTGTACAATGACTTTCATTGCTTTAACTCTTCTGTCACTGAAGATGGTGCAGAATCAGAATCAGAACTGATGGATGCTTATAAGGAGTTGTACAATGATTGGGAAAAGAGAGTTTATCAAGTTAAGTTACTTAAAAAGGCAAATAAAATACTCAAGAAAGTGAATGAAGATCAAAAGGAGAACATTGCTAGACTGGAAAGCTTGATGAGCAAGAAGGATGTTGAGATCGAAGGGTTAAAGGAGTAGCTCATTCAAGCAAACAAAACCATCACCAAATGGAATTCAAGTCAACATAAAATGGATGAGATGCTTAATTCAGGTAATTCATCCAAGGCAGGTATTGGTTTTGTTCCAAAAGTGTTTGTGAGAGAAGGAGAAGGTACATCTGAACCTAAACAAACTGCTCAGAATTTTCAGAAACCTGTTTTTTTCGAAAAGCCAAAATCAAGAAAGAAAAACTTTGTTTGTCACTTCTGCCATAAGCCTGGACATATACAACCTTTTTGTTTTCTGAAAAAGGCTATATATGAGGATGAAGTTAGGCAGGCTTTCTTGGCAAAAAATCAGATGCAACATCGAATGCAACAACCAATGCAGCAACATTGGAAGTCTCATTCGAAGTCGCATCAGAAATCTCATCCTCAGAAAAATCAAACTAAAGTTTTTAAACAGATGTGGGTTCCTAAGGGTAGTAATGACAAAGGCAAGTCCAAATACTGTGAACCCTTTGATATATGTCCTGGTGCTAAGCGGTTCTATGATGAATCTCTTCCAAAATCTTCAGAACCAAAGATTTGAAACCATTGAACACATCGACTGACGATAACCCGTGATATTCGAAAGTTCAGCCAATGTGATTCACAAATGTGTCACCCAATGTGATTCCGAATGTAGCTACATCGACAGTCACATTTGACAGAAACTTGGCAGATTCAGAAACAGGTCCTGAACATTCAGAAACAGGTCCTAAACATTCAAATTCAATTTGAATGATTGTGAGCCATGACATTCCCAGCCGCATACAGAAAAACCATCCAATCTCTCAAGTGATAGGTAATATTCATGATGGCATATACACAAGGAGAAGAGGTAAGGTTGATTCTCAAAACTTTGCATACTTATCAAAATATTTTTTAGAGAAGCCTTAAATCTTTTATGGATGCTCCAAATGATCAAATATTATGGACTACACATTGATGTGTTAACCTTGTTTTTTGATAACACCTATGCATTTTTCTTAGCACAAAAATCCAGTTCATCATTCTCGAACAAAACACATTGACATAAGACACCACTTTATTAGAAGACTTGGTTGAACAAGGAATTGTTTGCATTAAACATGTTGGGACTAAAAATCATCTTACTGATATATTTGCCAAGTGTCTTGTTTTTGAGAGATTTTTCAATCTTTGGAAATCTCTTGTGTTTTGTGTGCCATATGATTTTACACTTATTAATTATAAAAAAAAAAAATTAGGCATGCTTGCATTTTGTCTTTAGAGGGCACTCTAGATCATTGTTTCACATGTATGTGTCTTTTGTTGTTGCTTGGGAATTTCATTCAAAATCTATTGTGATTTCATTGTTATGATTCTCTCTCTCTCTCCCAATTCTTGAGCATGTTTTAAGTCCACAAAGGAAAGAGCTACCTTTTGAAATCTAGGGATGTAGCAATTTATCTTGGTACTATGGAACTTAGGTTCTCATGGGTTGATCTTGAGAAAATTGACTCCCCTTAATTGAAAAAGTGTGAAAGCTACCTAACGGAAAAGAGCTACCTATGAACAAGGTTGTGGCACCTTTCTTTTGGAACTGTGAATCCTTGGATTTCATGGGTTGATCAAATGCAAAATTGCTTCCCTTAGTAAATAGTGTGAAAGGTTCCAAGTGACACGTTTTTATAGCTTGAAATAAAGTAGAGCTATATTCCTAGGGAAATAAAGTACCTATGGATTTTTTGTTATGAAAAATTTATGATCTTGGGAGAGAAGTTTGGTTGAGAAAACAAAAAAAAAATGCAAAATTGAAAATAAAATCACAATTTTGGCGAATGCATCTCCCAATGCAGTTACATTAGGAACTACATCCTTTGATATGGTCTTTATCACTTGTGTGTGAATGCATTTTATTCTTTTGCCTAGCTTTTAGTTATCATGTTTTTAGGTATAAAATTTTAGGACATGCATTGTTGGTAAGAATATCAGCTTGGTGAAATTTTGTCCTAATATAAACTGTGCAAATCAATTTCCAAAAATTTCTATGTTGAAAAATATTTAGCGGTTGTCTAATTTTTGTGGGAAACTAAGAGGTATTGAATCTGAATATGAGGTGCTCAGTTATTGCTAGGGGTGTGATCAAATCATGGTGAACACTTGATTGTGTTTTTCAAAATCTTGGATTTTTGAGAGTTCCTAAAAGATTGTTTATCCCTCTTCCTTTTCCGGTCAAATAGGGGAGAGAGATCAAGTGTTTTTGGTGATGATGATGAATCTGATTCCTTGTAGAGTCATCATGTTTGTTTTGTATGCATGTGATTGCATCATTTGTATATTCTGATTTGTGCTTAGTAAATGATTTCTGATTTCATACCTGGCACAAATTCAGGGGGAGATGTGACTGTTGATTCTTATGTTAGATTTATATCTGCTCAGTACATTACATTAGTTTTATACTTCAGTGGCTAATCGGGCTGCATATCGATTAGCGTGGCAACTGTGTATAGAACTTTGCCTAGTATAGTTTTTATAGGACTTCACAGGTTCAGCGGAAGACCTCTCCACAAGCTTCACCGGAAGACCTTGCTTAAAGCCTAAAGAACGGCAGACCTCGTGTCCACCGAGTCTTCTATGACGTGTCCTATCCAGCAAAGATTAATTGGATTAATTCAAATTTATCCTAATCTTTATTTGAATTAATCCAAGACATTCCCTGACATGTCAAGCCGCCGAAAGCAACCTTTCCGAAGCGAGGAAAGACTTTTCGTCTGAGCGATGGCGAGGAAAAGCGGTGTCCCCTAGTCTGCAACAACTCTCGAGATCGACACCTAAATCGCCCACCTTTTTTGAAGATCTCGAGAAATCATTCCATGCTCTAGATATACGTGAAGGCGAAAATCCTTGGTAACGACCCCATGCATTTAATGCATTGATGAAAAGAAAAAATTTGTTGAAGTATTCGTCTTCTCTAACGGATCTTTTGAAGTGCACCTGCTATAAATACTGCCATTGAAGACTGAAACAACACTGCACAGAATCAATCGAACACTTAAAGGATTGCTCTGAAACTTCCCAGAACTCCAAGTCTTTCAACTCAGTGCAATCAAGAGATCCTCAACAGATCTAGAAGTCCTCGTCAACAACAAGAAGTTGCTCATCAACACTTATTGTTTTATCTTCTTGTTGTTTACTTCCATTAACTATACTTCTGCACGAATTAAATATCATGTATTTACAGATATTTAATTCCCTAGAACCCAAACACAAGTCAATATTTTGTACACGATCCATTAGAGATATTCTTTGTAATTGATCTAGTGGAAAACATAGTGCACAATTTAAATCAAGGTTATTGATCTTGGTGGTGGGCGTAGCACTCATTATAGTGTGAACCATCCCAAAATACTTGTGTTATTCCTTCTTGTTTGTCCGATATTAGAAGCTGCATAATTACTTTGATTATCTTTATCTTTTTCTGTGAGAACTTAAGTAACTTGTAAAGGTCTAGGTAGTCCTTATCGGCGGACTAAACAACTACGAAGGTCTTCCGCTACTTGAATCTTTTCGATAGATTGCAAGTATCTTTCAAAGTATTTACCAAAAAGTTTTAAGTGATTAATAAGCTATTCAACCCCCCCTTCTAGCTTATTATTGTGCCCATTGGGACCCACAGTGACTTTCTAACCTATGCAGGTTAGATGGTTTGATTGGTGTTGAATAAACACTTGTCTTTTGATTTGACCAGAAAGGCTCAACAAAGGGGGAGATTGTAAGGGCAAAATAGGCATGACCTATTTTGGTCTTGTTTTCACCTTTCTTGGTCATAAAGTTTTGGTGGATTTTTGGTAACAAAATCTTTAGTTGCATTTTTGGAAACATAATTTTCCTAATGATTTTTTGTTTTCTTGATCCTAAAGTCTAGGAATCATTTTTTGTAACAAAATATTTAATTAGATTTTGGTTTTTTTGGACCTAAATCTTAGGAGTTGTTTTTGGTAACTAAATATTTGTATAAATCCTAGTCTAACCATGATTCTTGAGTTCTTTGATATTTGGTAATCAAATCCCATTAAATTGGTAGCGAGCCGGTTTGGGGGAGTTCGAGTGATCGATCGAGCCCTGAATGTAAGAGGGCCCAATTTTATATATGTGTAGGCTAGTTTTATTTAGGTATATAATAAACAATGTAATGTTAATTAACAAAAAGTCATTTGGCTCAATGGAGTGGGCTTGTGCAGGTGTTGAGAGAAGCCTTGAAGTACAAGGTTCAAGCCCTTTAACCTCCTTTTTTGTAGTTTTTTATTTATTTATTTTGGGTGTCAATTATTCTTAGTATTATTTTATATGCATATTATATCATATACTTCCCCGATTTAGCTAAATAGTCTCCTATATTATTTTGAGAGATTTTACATAAATAATCAACTTTTAAAAAATATGTTTAGAATTTCACAATATTTCATCTTTATCCTCCACTTGTATTGTAAGTATAATGGTTGTGATTAAGGATTTTATTTATTTATTACCAACTTCAAATCTACTTATATATGTTTTAATTACTTCGGAACCTAATGAATAAAGAGTTACTATATAAAGATAAATGTTTTGTATTCGGTTTCAGCAGAGTTATTCAACCTTAATTTTATTTTTCGTTCGCTATATTTACTTATAAAAAAAAAGTTAGTTGACAATCAATTTTTTTATTTGGGTCATAAAAAATAACAATTGATTGAGCATATAATATCAATATTTCAAGCAAAAATCAAAATTTATTGTTATGTTACTATCATTTTTAATTATTGCTTATGATTATTTAATTCGTTGCTTTGTCAATTCATTGTTTTTTAACTTGAATTTATAGTACATAATACATGTTACCAAAAAAATATCTATCTAGAAGTCAAAACATAAATAAAAGAAAAATACTCATTGTTTTTTAACTTTAAAGGCCCCTTTTTTTTTTGCTCTGGACCCCCAAAAGTTCAAGACCGGCCCTGTTGGTAAGTTGTTGATTTTTTTCTTAATAACTAATCTTTTTCCTTGTAGTAGATGGACTGTTTTGCGTGTATGTAGGAGATCGCATAACTATAAATAAAGGTGCAAGGATTCGTGCTTTGGGTAGAGCTCCAGAGAGAGAATAAAAGCCATACAGCCATGGTCTGAAGTTTGTGGTCTGAGACAAAATATTCCTAAAGATTTTGTGGTTTCTTGGACCTAAATTCTATGAGTCATTTTTGGTAACTAAATCTTAGCATAAATCCTAGTCAAACCGAGATTCTTGATCACTTTCATATTTGGTAATAAAATCTCACAAGATTGGTAAGTTGTTGATTTTTCCTTTAATAACTAATCATTTTCCTTGTAGTAGATGGACTGTTTTGCATGTGTGTAGGAGATCGCATAACTATAAATAAAGGTGCAAGAAACGTGGTTATGCAGAGCTTCGAGAGAGATAAAAGCCATACATCCGTGGCTGAAGCAAGGAGTCTCGAGCTGTTTTCATCGAACTACGGACGATCCGTCGATCTTTGTTGATGTAGCTACATCGGCAGTCACATTGAAATTCTGAAAAACTGTTTTGTCTTCCTATTTCAGTTTAGGAAGTTGTTTTTATTTCTTCCCACGTTTTGTCTACACTGTTTTATGTGGGGTTTTTGTTCTCCAAGACTTGTTGTCTTGTGAGAATATTTTTGTGTGTGATTTCACAATCTTTTTGTAAAACAATTAATCTTTTTAATGAAATCTTTTTTGCCATAAGGCTAGATCTACAAGTATAAGCTTGTAGATTGTTTGGTAAACTTTTGTGTTTAATTTCGTGCTTTATTATTAAGTCTTCCGTTGTTTTGATTTTTCTGTCTATTGTGACTTCCATTGTAGCTGTTTCACAAGCTACATTGGAAACTGCATTAGGCAGTTTGGAGAATCCTAGCTATTTGTGTTCTTTCAATGCAAAAATATCATCGTATCGCGGGTGCCGAAAGTCATGGTCGTACGTGAATCGTCTGTTGACTGGACCGGTGAATCATCGTCTGAGTTGGATATCTGGCTGTATATAGGTCTGCAAAATGAAGGGACCCTACCAAAAACCCTCCGGCGTGTTTATCAAAATGAAGGGATCCTGCCAAAAACCCTCCGACGTGTTTATCAGTCTAGTGTATAAAATAAGAGGGTGCGTAGCCCCGTGTGTGTGGAGTGAAAATTGTAGAAGAGAGAGCTCTTACTATGATCTAGTAGAGTTTATTTATACATGAGAGGTTAAGGTTGACTTATCACGCATGGACCGAGCCAAATGCGTTCAGTAGTATATATACCATAATGGGCCAGTGCAGTAAGGAGACCCCTTGCCTAAGTGAGGCTCAAATGTCTTTTGAGGTAAATTAAATATATGCACTTCAGTTTTTAACAAAAAGACTTATACTATTATTATAAAGTTAGATATTAGTTTTAAAAGTTTTTAGATAAAATATTTTTATTATTATTACTAATCACTAATAGAGAATATGTATCTCATGTTAGTTAGAAAATTATGTTGGTTTTAAAATTATTTAGGTAATAAACATTTATTACTAGTAACAATAGAAAAAAATTAAATTATTATAACCATCGAAGAGTTTAACAATCTAATTATAATGTCTAAAAGTTATATTATTATTTAAAAAAATGTATCTCACATTGCACCCATACAAAGCACGAGCTAAATAGCTAGTGACAATTGATATTAACATGGAATAATTTCAAAGTCAAATCAATACTGAAGGTATAAAGATAACAATAAACATGTTTCAATAATAACATCAAAAATTAAACATGGATATTTTAGAGACGATCACGTGATCAAATTAACACATTATCAACACTACAAAGTCTTCCTTACTTTAAAATATGAGAATATCTACCGATCAAAATATGCTAAAAGCCTTCCATAATAATTATCGAGTAAGGTTCCATTTGTTTCACGGAAAATCATTTTCAGAAAATGATTTTCGGAGAATGAAAAGATTTCATTTTCAGGTGTTTGGTAAATCTTTTGAAAATATGTCAGAAAACATTTACGGGTGTTTGGTAAATACACGAAAAATGTTACGGAAAAAAATTATATGAATAAATACAAAAAGTATGTTTTAATATTAATGCACATATTAAATATAAAATAGTGTTGAACTTTAAGTAGTGTTTCTTTAGTAGCCCTAAATTTATCATTAGTGGAGAAATCAATAAGGTCCATCTTTTTTAATCTCACAATTACAAATAAAAAATTTGATAATTGATATATAAAAAAAACGTTTTAAAATAGAACAGAGATAATGTTTAGGATGTCCCTAGAAAATGTTACGAAAAACTATATATGAATAAATACAAAAAAATATATACTATAATATTAATGCACATATTGAATATAAGATAATGTTGAACTTTAAATAATTTTTCTTTAGTAACCATCAATTTATCATTAGTGGTATCAAATCAAGGTCTATCTTTTTCCAATCCCACAATTATTTTTTTTTTGATAATTAATATGAAAAAAAATGATTTAAACTAGAAAATTGATAATGTTTAGGATGTCCCTAAATAATCTAGTCGACACTAATTTTAGGATGTAACGATTATTTATTAAAATTATAATTTATAAATAATATGCACAAACTTCATTTATATTTTTAAATAATTTATTTGTTAGTGAAATATTGTGTGTAAGTAAATATGTGTAATTGTAAAAGGGGGCGGAGGGTGCCCGAACATTTGAAAAATAACTTACGGAAAATGAATCCGTAAGTCATTTTCCGGAAAAGAAGCCTTCATTTTCCGTTGACTCGGAAAACTTTTTACGTTAACTATATTTTCCTAAGGTTACCAAACACCGAAAAAATAATTTTCCGTGAAACAAATAAAGCATAAAAACTCCTAACTCTACGGTGATGGAATAATATTCCCGGGCAAACAGCCGTGCGGTAATTTTCTCTTGTTTCTCTCCAGCTCAAGCTATCACGAGGTGAGTCATAACTCAAATGCTACTAGCTAGCCAACTGTCCAATGAAGATATATAAGAATTGTGCATAGTCACTTCTCCAAATTGACAACAAATCTCGGTGGGGTCCAGCCAAGACTAAGCAAGGAAAACTACCATCATACCGTACATGACAAATGTAACCATAAATATTGATATATATATATATATATATATATATATATATATATATATATATATATATTCGATTTGACTTAATTCTCAATTTGGTCACTCTACTATTACAAAAAGTTTGCTAAGCTCACCATATTATATTTTTTGACAGTTTGATAACTATATTTTATCAAAAGTATCCGTCTATTTTGTGAGCTAAGTCGTCTACTTTTTTGTGATAACCCAAAAATACATTTATTATTTGCATATGCTACTCACGTTCTCCCACCCTCGCCTCATCCTCATCGTCTTCCTAGCAAATCTTGGACGATAATACCACTCCCATGTAGAAGAAAAGTCTTACCACCATAGCATCTCTTAATAGAGGTGTGCATGATTTTTTTGGAATCGGATCGAACCAATAATCGAATAAATCAATCTGAACCTGGACGACCAATCTTTGGGTTTGGTCCTGGATCTAAATTTTCATAAAATCGGACATTTGGGTTGATCCTGGTTCTCGAACTAAAAAAACACGGAACCGAACCAAACCAAACCAATATGTTATTTATTTATTATATATATATATATATATATATATATATATATATATATATATTGTATTATTATATAAGTATATATATTATATAAATTAATTCCTAATACTTTCTTTGTTCTACTTTTTAGTTGGTACTCTTTTATTATTTTGTTTCCACCGGTTTGTTATGCTATGAGTTTATAAGTTCGATATTTTTAATTGTTGAATGTAATTTTATTGAAAGTTTTTTAATTTTTTTATGAAGTTTCAGCCTTCAAATTTTTATTATGTATTTGTATTAAATAGTAAAAAAGTAATAAATCATAGTATTGGACCGGTCCTGGTTCTCATACATCTTTGATTGGTTCTGGACCGGACCAATGTTTTGGTTCTCATACATATTGGATTGGTTTCGGTTCTAATTTTTTTGAGAACCAGACTATTGGTCTGGTTCCGATTTTCTCTTTTTTTCCAAAAAAACTGGATCGAACCGGACCAAGCCCACCCCTAACTATGAATGACAATGTTAAACCTCGAAAAAATTCAAAAGAGCCGATGACAGCATAATTTTTTTTTTTTCAAAAAATCTGTGATTAAACTGTTTTTTTTACTTCGTCTCCATGAGAAATTTATGTAAACGGTGGTGCTAATCTAATTTGAATTTCTTCTACTGAACGTTCGGAACAAGCAGAAGAAGAACTTCAAATTGGATGTAATTTGTAAAGTCAGCTATGGAACCTCATCGTTGCCTATAGCTTTCCACCTCTGCTTGTATTAAAATCAGAATATTTGTGTTGTAGCCAAATGTAAGAACAATTTGTGCCCATCATCAAGCTTCTTCAGAAATCGGAGGGGCAACATATGATCTTATTGAGTTTTGTTCGCTCACCCTTCACAACTCTCTTTTTTCAGGTCGAAATTAAGGATCAAGATTGAGGTAGAGGATTCAAGTGAAGAAATTGAGATTTTATGGTGTACATTTATGATTTAAATTTTAGCATAGACGTAGTCAGATCAGTAAACTTTTGTTTCACAATTGATTTTGGATGATTATATTTTAAATTTGAGACTTTTGTAGCTTGACTTTGAATGACATTTTAGTTTAGTCCTATTTAAGTTTAAATTCGTAGTGACATGCCCAAATGTTGGACCATGTAGTCGGACCCACTTTTGAAACGTTACAGATACATTACTTCAATTGATAGTGAAGGGCACAATTACTAAAACATAACTAATTAATAGTTGAGGGAAATTATTTATAATTTAGTCATGAGTGTAAGTCGTTCAGTTTTGTTTGGTTTAGGCCAAAACCATAAATCGAACCGCACCCCATTGGTTCCAAAAATTTCAAACCGAGCCGAAAAAGTATTGGAACCGAACCGAACCACTCGGTTCGATTTTGTTTGGTTCGGTTTTGTGGTTTATAAAAAAAAAATTTAATCAACTTAACCATCCTTAAGAATAAAAATAAAAATAGGATTTTAATCTGGAATTAACATCAAAATTAGATAATAACCTAGTAAAATAAAATTATCATAAAGATTACAATACAAGTTCCAAAATAAACACAAATAATGGAAGAAATAATAGTCCTCCAACAATCAAGATTTTGTTAGTTTAGTATGTATGTGTGTGTGTGTGTGTATATATATATATATATATATATATATATATATATATATATAAGGAAACAGGGACGACACCCTGCTAGATTTTATTAAAATTAAAAAATGATACAAACTTGAGGGAGACAACCAGCCTGGCCCTTATAAATGGGAGGACATAGGAGCCGGACTTCGAAAATGAAATACAAGAAAAAGAAATCACAAAGGCTAAGATATTCTAATACTGGCGATTCCTTCTCCATCAAGAATAACATTCCCTTTAATCGATCGAGGTAACTCCGCAAGCATGCAAAAGGATGAATCCATACAAGAGTCAATTGCTAAATTGGCGAGCCCATCAGCAACCGAATTAGCCTCTCGAAAGCAATGATGAATAGAGAAATTAATATCATGTTTCATGCGACTAATAGCATTGACATAGTAAGCAAGAGACCAAGTAGGACAATAGCCATTATTAAGCCAGTCACAGATGACCTTCGAATCAATCTCAATATCAGAGTGACAAATACCCTTTAAATGCAACCAACAAACACCCTGGAAGAGAGCGCGCAATTCAGCTTCAGTATTTGTTGCATGACCAAAATAAGAGGAAAACGCATGAATAATCCCACCATCAGAATTGCGGATGATACCACCACCCTCACTAAGACCAGGATTGCCCCGACAGGCGCCAACAGTATTAAGCTTAACTTTACCAGCAATAGGCTTAACCCAAGAGACGGCTCGAATAGAAACTCGATTTTTCAAAGCATAGGAATTAGTGATACCATTGGGTAAATTGAGACTGAAATAGTTGCCATTGTGCATAATGGTAGAAAGATCATGATTAATATAAAAAATAATGAAAGAGGTAGACCGATAAGAGTCCTCATAGGTAGCAGAATTTCTAAACTTCCAAATATTTCAAAGGATGAGAGAAGGCAAGAAAGAATGAGTAATGGACTTGGTAGAACACCAACCCGACATGCATCGTTGCTGAATAGATTCCCCATTAATAGGCAGAGCATGAGAGATATGAAAGGAGGTCCAAAGCATGGACGCAATCGCACTACCAATAAAGAGATGATTGAAAGTTTCAACATTAAGATGAGGACAACACCGGCAGCGAGGAGCAATCTGAAAACCCTTTAAAATAATACCCTCGTCAATGGGGAGCCTTCTACGAAAAATACGCCAGAGGAAAATGCCAATGTGTTTTGGCAGAAGTTTATGCCACATATACTTAGCCGAAAGAAGAGAAGGGGCTGTAGGAGAGACAAGGTCCATAGCGGAGGCAAGAGAAAATTTCCCCGAAGGAGATCTAGTCCAGCAAGGCCTATCAATAGAATTGCTAATGCGAATACGTGGCATAGTTAACAAATGATAGAATTGCTAATTATATATATATATATATATATATATATATATATATATATATATATATATATATATATTATGACTAAATCAAGATGATCTAAAAGTTTAGAATAGTTAACAAATGATATATAATATACATTATATAATAAATAAATGAAAATATATAGGTTGGTTTGGTTCGATTCGATTTGGTTTGGTTTGATACCAAAGACCGTGAACCAAACTGAACCGAGTGGTTTTCCAATTGTTGAAACTAAAACCAAACCAAACCAATCGGTTCGATTTGGTTCGGTTCAGTTCCGTAGTTTGGTGGTTCTAATTTACACCCCTATAATTTACCCTCAGGAGCACTATTTGGACCCTCAAATTCTTGAAACACACACCCTGACCCTTTGAACTTCCTATTTTACCCTTCCACCTCTAAATACTCTCCATCACATCTCTTCGACCGGTTTGAAACCCAATCACGACCAATTGTTCTTGCTTTCAAGTGTAGATTACCACCATCTTTCTCATTTCTATGTATGGCACCCCTTCTTCATCCAAGCTAACACGAACAAAGTCCTAGCCATCGTCGCCCACTCCTTCCAAGCCTCACAAACTATCAGCATCAACTTCGGTAGTCCTTCATTCTTCCTTTGTTTTATATATTCAACCCAAGTGTTGTTTGACCATGTTCAACTAAACAACCTTGTATTGTTCGGCTGACCATGGCTGACCAACACAAGGTTGTTCGGTCAACCATGGCTGAATAACATTTGGAGAGCCAAACATTTCAAAAATAGCATAAACTCAATTGGCTGAGGAGAGACATGGGGATGTCTGACAAGAATAATTTAGATAGGAACCCTAACCCAAACGACAAAAACCCAGTTGAGATGAGCTCGGTAGGAGATGAGGGAGACGACAACGGTGAGATGGCTGCTACTTAGTCAGAGCAGTTGGATCTAATTGGTGATGGAGACAAGAGCGATTGGGGGTAAAATGGAAGCGAGATGGTTTACGGGAGGGAAGGAAGAAAGAATTAAAAGGAGGAAGAATGAAGGGGATGGTTAATGGCCATGTAAAGGAGAGAGGGAGAAGGAAGGAGTCAGCCATTGGATGGGGTGTGTTTATCTGGTTGGGGTAAAATAGGAAGTTTATTAATTGAGTTGTATAGAAGATTTGGGGGTCCAAATAGCACTCGCCCCCTTTCTTATAACTGTTCCCCTCCTAATTTTTGCCAAATCTTGCCACACCAAAAAGATAAAAATGTACCTCAAGTCTATATAATAAAATTTTAACACTATTATCCAGTATTAGGGACTTTAAAAATGAGGTTAAGATTATTTAACCTATAATAATTAAGATTTTTACCTATCTCAGTTGATCCAACTCGACGGTGAGTTTGTTGAAAATCTAGGGAGCAGCGTGCTCTTGCTGAGGTTTAGGGTGGAGCCCTAAATTTTTAACATCTTAGAAATGATGTTTATTTTTTTCATTCTTAATTATCTTTTAAAGTTGTTATCTTAAAGATCAAGATCAATTCGGGTGCCACTCATCAATAGTGTTGCCCACCATGGGCGGCATAGCAATTTTACGAGTGTCATCCATCTTGGGTGGAACTCTTAATTTATTTTTTTCAATTTTTGAATTAATTATTAATAAAAACATAAAAATATAATAGCATTTCTAATATGTTAAAAAATCTCTAATTGAGTTTGTGATACGTTAAACAATATAACAAGCTCACTAGTTTTTAGTTACATTTATAATAGGTTAATTTATTTTTTAATCTTATTTTGAATTAAGTTAAATAATGTGTGGGGATAAGAGTATGAGATTAAGGGTGGCGTTAAGTAAAAAAAAAAGGTTGGTATTTGTAAACACCCAAGAAATTCCCATGGATTTTTAATGACAAAAAGATATTCCTCACCTCGTTTAATAACTACGAACAATACATGTTTCTTCAATTGGGTAAACATTTTACCATTTATATTTAATTATATATCTATGTTTTGCAAACTATTGGATGTACCCGATACAAACCCGATCACCTGTAAAGCACGAGCAACCATCACGTGCCAGTCACGAGCTCAACTATCATGAGACCTACCGACCTAGCGTGCAGAGCTAGTAAGGTGTCGAGTAGAAAACACTAAACCTGATCGAGTATAGGCCTTGCTTGTCCGACTAGAGACCATGCCCGGTATTTACACTTGTCA
Source organism: Codonopsis lanceolata (assembly GCA_013146195.2). Lineage (NCBI taxonomy): Eukaryota > Viridiplantae > Streptophyta > Magnoliopsida > Asterales > Campanulaceae > Codonopsis > Codonopsis lanceolata. The sequence continues at coordinate 147,089,623 of CM028379.1, read as the reverse complement.
TCATCAGATCCATATCATAAAGTCGGGCAGAGCCTTGCTCGCCCGTGCAAGTATCGAGCAGGAAACCTCAATAACTTGCTCTTCAATACAGGTCAAAGATTTTCTTATCCGAGCAAGACACTTACCTTATCGCTCCTATATTCTCGCGGTCAGCCGCCTGTCACGCCTACAATTTAGGAGTTTCCTCCTAAACTTGCTAGATATCTATGGAAACCAAATCCCACAAGGATTCAAGGTCATGTGAACCTATAAATACCCCTCCATAAATCATAAACAAGGTACACACTTTCTTGAGCTTAGAATCTCTGTCAAATTGTTTTTTATTCTCACACGATATTTACTCTCACGCCGGAGTAGTTTCACAATGCCAAGCCTTGCATTTCCACTGAGGTGATTTCGTGTTCTTAGACAGATTCAAGGAAGGAAACAGATCAATCTTAGATATCCTACGCATCAATCAGACGGTTCAAGCTAAAATTTTGCATCGCTGATAAAATGTTTGAGTTCAGTGACAAAGCAGCCAAACATGCAATTACTAGAGGTGGCAAATGGGCGGGTGTGGGCGGGCTCAAATGGGCGGGCAAGTAAGTACCCATTTAATAATATGGACATATATGGGCGGGTACTAAATGGGCATGGGCACCATACTCATTAACATGCACTTATCAAATAAATACAAAAATTACAACCACAATAATTGAAAAGGCCAACATTTTTTGTAACGTTTTAACCTCTGTCACCATTTTCAATGCAACCAAATTTCTAAAAGGAACTCAAAAACTTTACATGACGTGTTAGTATTGGCAGAACTACTAATAATATCAAAACAATAACATATTTTCACTTTTCTCATATGTTAATTGAAATAAAATACTCACTTAGTTCCTTAATTTTACGTCAAATTGATTGTTTTTAAATGAAAATTTGATATATATATATTTTCATAACCAAAAAAATACATAATTGACCGTATATGAAAAGTAACATGATATCGAAAAAATAAAATAAAATAATGGGTCAATTTTTTATTCTTAAAAAATAACGGTTACTCACATCATTGCTGACTATTTCTTTAGTTCTAAAAATCAAACTCGAAGAACAAGTAGCAACCATGCATCTCTCTCTAGTTTCTCTCTCTATCCCCCACTCTCTCTGTCTTAATGAATGGTTATTGATAGAAATGTAAATATATAGAGAGAAACAACTTTGGATTATCAGATATATAGAAGAAAAAAAATTAATCGTGAGAGTGAGGTGAAAATGTGGGCGCCCATTTGTGCCCATAAAACTTAATGGTATAAGTGAGCATGCCCATTTGTGCCCGAATAAAATTTAAGTTTGTCCATATTCATATTTTAGTGGGCAGTCTGGACGGACATATGGGCGTAGGTAGAACTTGCCATCACTACTCATCAGTCACCGCTATAGGTGGCAAACGGACGGGTATGATCGGGCATGGGCGGCGCCCATATGGGCAATGAGCTTAAATGGGCTGGCAAGTAAGTGTCCATTTAATATCATGGGCATATATGGGCGGACAATAAATGGGCATAGGCGCCCATCTACTCATTAACACAAAATTCAAAAATAAATACAATAATTAAAAAACTCCATTCTTTGATCAAAAATACACAAAAAGAAAAAAAAAACATTAATTTCACCAAAAAAAAGGAAAAATAAATATGTATGTTTGCTCATCTCTTGTGTCAATTATGTATTTTTGTTGTTGTAACCCTCAATTCAATCTTCTATTTTGTGGTTCGATTTTTTTATTTCGCTGAAGCCTAATAGACAAACACACAAGTCATAGAATATCGCATGTTGCACTGCTCACAAAACCACTATGAATCCATTTATAGTGTAACATGGGCAAATATTTACAGTCATAGAAATGAAGCAATATGGGAGTGATGTTGGTTTCATTTAACGGTACAGAGTCATAGAATGACACTCCATGCTTTGCTTTGTAATTTAGGGGTGGAGGGTGGCGGTTGGAAGGGCGGGTGCACGATAATGTCTATATATATATATATATATATATAATGTCACATGCTTTGCTTTGCAATGGGGCGCTTGGAGGGATGGGGGTTGGAAGGGTGGGTATACATTATAGATATATTAATTATGTTAAGCGTCATTATTAATTTTAAATATTTTCTAATTATGTATGTAATTGATAAAACAAAATTAGAAAAGTAAGAGAATGAGTTTTAGTTGGGCGCTTGGAGGATGGTGGTTGAAAGGATAGGTGTACAGTATAGATATATTAATTATATTAAACGTCATTATTAATCTTAAGTATTTTATAATTATGTATGTAATTGATAAAACAAAATTAAAAGAGTAAGAGAATCAATTTTAGGGGGGGGGGGCGCTTGGAGGGGGTGGGGGTTGGAAGGGTGGGTGTACAATATAGATATATTAATTATGTTAAACATCATTATTAATCTTAAGTATTTTATTATTATGTAAGTAATTGATAAAACAAAATTAGAAGAGTAAGAGAATGAATTTTAGGGGGGGGGCACTTAGAGGGGGTGGGGGTTGGAAGGGTGAGTGTACAATATATATATATTAATTAATAATTATGTTAAACGTCATTATTAATCTTAAATATTTTATAATTATGTATGTAATTGATAAAACAAAATTAGAAGAGTAAGAGAATTAGTTTTAGTACTATGTTATTACCCGTGCGATGCACGGTTGACTTAGTGTTGTTTCTGAAACTTAATTTTATAGATAAAATTTACAAGCTATTTGAATAAACCAATGCCCACATAATTAATAAATTAAAAAAAAAACATGAGATCATACCGAACAATCAAACCGAAAATTCATGCAAATTTTATAGATAGAATTTGCAAGCTATTTCGTAGTGGTTGTTTGTAGTGTTGGTGGAATATGTTTAATCAAATTTGATAAAATCTATTTTAAATTGATCAAATATAGGTAAAATAATAAAATTTAAAAAAAAATATCATGAGAATTGAGGAGTTCTAATCAAATTAAACTTGTCTAAATCAAATATGATAAAATCTATCCGGTACAAACCAATTTTGTAAGAAAAAAAAATGGTAAATAAAAAAATTACCATGAGAATTGAGAAGTTTTAATTAATTGAAACATGTGTAAATCAAATGTGATAAAATCTACCAAAAAAAACTTTTACCATGAAAATTTGGAGTACTAATCAATTGAAACACATTAAAATCAAATGTGATAAAATTTATCTGGTATTAATCAATTTTGACAACAAAAATTGGTAAAAAAAAAAGAAAAAAAAAGAAAAGGTTTTACCATGCATAAATGTGGCACCCGTTTTAAAATCTATTAAACTTTAATTTTTGGCAGAAAAAAAAGAATTTATATAGATATATTTAGTACCATACGCATTGTTTAAAGGAGGCACCGGTTTTAAAATCTATCAGACTTTAAAAGTTTTAATCAATTGAAATACGTCTAAATCAAATGTGATAAAATCTATCCAAAAAAAATTACCATGAAAATTTGAAGTACTAATCAAGTGAAACATGCTAAAATCAAATGAGATAAAATTTATCTGATATTAACCGATTTTAACAACAAAAAATGGCAAAAAAAAAAACTTTTACCATGTATAAAGGAGGCAATTTTTGGCAGGAAAAAAAAAGAATTTATATAGATATATTTAGTACCATATGCATGGTTTTAATAGTTTTTGTTTTATTTGCAAAAATTATTTACGATAAGATGATTTTCTAAACTTGTAATAAATAAATAGTTTTTTAATTAGAATAATTTGAAAAAAAAAACAGAAAAAATATGGTAAATATTCAAAATTGATCATGTAGTCATGTAATTGAAAGATTAAAATTTATGAGAATTGATAAAATCTATCCGCAAAAAAAAAAATTACCATAAAAATTTGGAGTTCTAATCAAGTGAAACTTGTTTAAATCAAATGTTATAAAATATATCCGGTATTAATCGATTTTGGCAGCAAAAAATGGTAAAAAAAAAAAAACTTTTAACATGTATAAAGGAGGTACCTGTTTTAAAATCTATCCGATTTTAGCTTTTGGTAGGAAAAAAAATTTATAAACTTGTATAGAAGGTGACACGTGGAAGGACATAATTCTTTTAAAACTTAAGCGTACAACAGAAACTCGTCATGTGGTAGCAACTACTTATGTTTTAATAATAGTTAATAGATAATTAATCGATTAGTAACTAATAATTAATAATTATATATTAGTAGAAGAACAAATAGCATAGAATTATCCCGTGGATAATTTGTATAAATTAAAAATTATGAAAATAAAAAGAGATGGAAATAGACGAGTTTTAGTAAAATTAAAACTTTTACTCTTTTAGCTTTTCACAGAAAGCCGTCACATGGCAAGCAACGAATTTTGTTTTATTAATAGTTATAGATAGATAGATAGATGTTTTAATTATAATTAATAGATTATCCTAAACTAAATTAGAGGAGAAAAGAGAGAGAGAGAGAGAGAGAGAGTACGTTTAAAAAAAGAAGGGAGAAAAAAAATGTTAACTACTTGATAATGTCATAAAATCTACTTGATAACTACAAATGAGATAAAATTTATCCTAAACTAAGTGTAAACTTTTATCAATAACTTCTTATTTATATTGTAAACTAATCAATTTTGGTAGAAAAAAAAAAAGAATTTTTTTTACAATTCATAGAGAGTGACAAGTGGAATCATAAAATTCCTTTAAAAAATTAAGCATTTAACAGAAAGCCGCCACGTGGTAGTAACGGCTTCTGTTTTAGTAATAATTAATAGGTAGATAGATAGCATTTGTGATAAACTATAATATCACAAAATCCCAAACCAAAAAAAGCATAACATATATCCGCAAAAAAAAAAAAAAAAAAAAAACCTTATCATAAGCTAACCGTTTAAAACCAAAAGAATCGCATTTGATTTTACAGATATAATCATCCTAAACTAACCGTTTATGTGATAAAACTTATCATAACCGTAAAAGTTATCATAAACTAACCGTATATGTGATAAAACTTATCATAACCATAAAAATTATCATAAACTTTATCGTAATTTTTTATCGTGTCGGTTTTAGCGAGAAAATAAAAGAAAAAAAATTACAATTAATATGAGGGTGACACGTGGAAGTATGAAATTCTTTAAAAATTTGAAGCATTTAACTGAAAGCCGCCACGCTTGTTTAGTAATAGTTAATAGATGGGTGTCCAGTGGCGCCATTTAGCCCATCATAATTAATATGCCCAAGTGGGCATGCCCATTTGTGTCCACTTAAAATTTTGGGTGTGCCCATACCCATTATTTATTGGACGTTCTGGGCGGATAAATGAGCGTGGGCAAAAATTGCCACCTCTAGCAATTACTAACAAAATTAGGAAAAATAGAGAAACTATTTGATAATTATAGAGTACCACATTATTTTCTTATGTGGTTCTTCAAAACCAATGGAAAGCAAAAATAAATATAGAATAATAAAAAAAATACCTTTCAAAAGTTGAATCCCATAAAATTTTAATTTTTTTTCTCAACCAACGAAAAGTAAATCAAAATCGCCTAGTTTAAGATCTCTTATTGGTTGTGAGACCACTCATATTTTCTAGAGAAAATGTTGAAAGGGAAATAAGGCCAAACAAGCAAATACTGCGTCCACCAAAAACTGGAGGGAAAACAACCCATTTGGTCCCTATACTTTTGGACTTTTTACGATTTCTCCCTGTCGCTCAATTTTGATCTGAAATTTAGGCGCATTTGGTCTTTTCGTTCAAAATCCGTTAAACTTTTACTGTTAAATCAACCCACATTCGTCTCACATGATATTCATCAGCGGTAAAATCTTTGGTGCACTTTATAATGTTTAGGGACCATTTGAGTATAATAAGTTACTGTTGAGTTTGGTTTGAAAATTAATTCACACAAACACATATCAAAAGTTGTCTTGGATTCAAATGCACATAGAGCAAGTACAATGGGCCAATGGGGGTATCATTAAGGAGCAAAGAAGGAAATTTATATACAATGAGAAAAGCATCTAGTATCATTTAGGAGTTAAAATAAGAAAAAGGTGTTTGGGGGATCCTGTAGCTTAGTAATGCGAGAGAGCAAGGGTCCAAGATGCAAGTGATGCAGTGGGTCCAAAAGACGTGCATAAGTTCAACACTTGGAGGGCAAGGCAGCCGGGTTTTGTTAAGAAAGCAAGGATAAAAGGGGAGGTCATGGGTTGAAAGAAAAAATGAAGATTATTCAAGATTCATTGGCCGAAAATACAAAGGGTTGGACTTATTTCTTGGAAGACAAGACTGACCTAAGACCTGGCTTAAAGAGGTTCAAAGTAGGGGTGTAAGTAGTTCACTTTGGTTTGGTTTAGAACAAAACCATGAACTGGACCATACTAGGGGTGAGCTTGATTCGGTTCCGTCCAGTTTTTTGGAAAAAAAGAGAAAATCGGAACCAGACCAATAGTCTGATTTTCAAAAAATTTAGAACCAGAACCAATCCAATATGTATGAGAACCAAAACATTGGTCCGGTCCAGAACCAAGTAAAGATGTAGGAGAACCAGGACCGGACTAATACTATGATTTTTTACTTTGTAACTGTTTAATACAAATACATAATGAAAATTTAAAAAACCTTCGATAAAAGTACATTCAACAATTAAAAATGTCGAACTCATAAACTCATAACATAACAAACCAGTGGAAAAAATAAAATAAAAGAGTACCAACTAAAAAGTAGAATAAAGAAAGTAATAGGAATTAATATATATATATATATATATATATATATATATATATATATATATATATAATAAAAAAAATAAACAACATATTGGGTCGGGTCGGTCTGGTTCAGTGTTTTTTTAGTTCGAGAACTGGGACCAACCCAAATGTTCGGTTTTGTGAAAATTCAGATCCAGGACCAAACCAAAGTATTGGTCTAGTCCAGTTTTGATTGGTTCGGTCCGGTTCTGAAAAAATCTTGCACTCCCCTAAACCATACCCTATTGGTTTCAAAAATTTTAAACTCAATCGAACCGAACCGAAAAAGGATTCGAACCGAACTAAACCACTCGGTTTGGTTTGGTTTTGTGGTTTATTTAAATTGTGTTTAATCAACTTAACCATTATTAAGAATAAAAATAAAAATAAAATTTTAATTTGGAATTAACATCAAAATTAGATAATAACCTAGTAAAATAAAATTACAATGAAGATTACAATACAAGTTCCAAAATAAACACAAACAATTGAAGAAATAATATCAAGATTTTGTTTGTTTAGTATGTGTGTGTGTATATATATATATATATTAAATCAAGATGATCTAAAAGTTTAGAATAGTTAACAAATGATATATAATATAAATTATATAATAAATAAATAAAAATATATAGGTTGGTTTTGATCGATACAAAAAACCGTTAATCAAACCACATCGAGTGGGTTTCTAATTTTTGAAACTAAAACTGAACTGTTTTCAACCAAAACCAAACCAAACAAATCTGTTTGGCTTGGTTTGGTTCCGTGATTCGGTGGTTCCGATTTACACCCCTAATTCAAAGGGCTGGCTCTAGTGGGTGCATGGAAAGGTGGCACGGGCTTGGAAGACCTTGCATGGCATTGCATGCAAGGTGATGATCACGACTTTGCTTGGAAGGGAGGCCGACCTCCATGATTAGTGTGGACAAGTGGTTGATTAGATTAGGAAACAAATATGCTAGTAGTTTAGAATATGATTGTTTTTTAATTCGGCTAGGGTTTGAGAGGGAATTTACAACACAAGGCTATTCAATCAAGTAAGATTTGTACGATTTTAGGGCTATTTTGAAAGGGGTTTGGAGTGGTTTTGGGGTTGTTCAAATCGCTTGGATAGATTGTTGGTTTCAAGTGTCTTCATACGCATCACTTAGCAAGTTCTTGAGCATTAAACGGTGTAACTTTAACTAGCGAAAACAGAGTAGTAATGAATTTGGGGTTTTCAAAAAATGAATGAAGGTGTCTGATGCCCACTGACACGCCTTTACACATGTCAGTGGGTGGTCCATCCCTTTTCTTTTTTTCTTCAATTTTTGACATTTTTTCACCTCGAAAGAAATATCCTTTTTGTTTTTTTTTATTTTTAAAAAACTATAAATATAGACTTAGTTTGTTTATTTGGACACCAACTCAATTTTCTACAAAATTATGAAATTTCCTTGATTTTCCTTCTTCTCTCTCCAAATTTGAGTTGTTCAATCTATATTGAGTTATTTAATAAATTTAGTACTAATATTATTTAGTAGTTAATATTTGAAAAATATTATTATTTAAAAATAAATTTAACTTTGAATATATCTATCTATCTACCTCTATGTATCAATTTTTCTCCACCGATACCCACATTTGATTATCTCTAACGAAGATCGAGTTTTCTAAACCATTTGGTGTGTTCTTTCGGCATCTTCTCCGACATCTTTTGACGTCTTCTCCGAGTTTGTCGATTTGATTTTCACCTCAATCATTCTTCTTTTTCTTTGGTGGATTTGAGCTTGTTTACTTACCGTGTTGTTCATTCAACGTCTTTTAGGAACAACGATGGTCAACAAAGTGCTTATTGTTAGTACCCTAATTTGATTCACTTCTTAGAGATTATGTTTGGTAGTTATTCGGGTTTTCACAAACCATTCATTATTCCAAAAGGTCCATTATTGATGAAGGTGGTGGTGGGAAGTTTGATGGTGAGTGGTTGTGGTTGTGAATCGGGCAGCAACGAAGGTCTTGAGATGGATAAAAAGAGAAATAAAATTTATTTATAAAATATGTATGTTTACAAATACTAAAATACCCTTAAAGAAAGTTCTAATTATAAAATAAATTTGAGTAATTTGGTCAATTTAAAAAGAAAGAATGGGCGTACAAAACCTTCAAAATGCATCTCGTGACATGTGGGTTGTCTTAACGGTTAAAAACTAATGGAATTAGACAGTAGGACCAATTGCATCAAATATTTTAGTACAAGGATCACTCTGCATTTTATTTTATTTAATTTTTTTGGAAAAAAGACGAATCCCGAAAAAGTCAAAAATTTCTGGACCAAATGGGTAGTTTGCCCAAAACTAAATAAGGGTCGATGCCTCGATTCTCCAACACGCGGTTTATCAGAATCACTAGTATCTAGGGCTCAGTGTAAATAGCCCCTTTGTCCCAGATCTTTTTCCCATTCTGCGCATCTGTGTTGTGACGGCTAGGGTTTAGGAAGGTAAACCAAAGCAAAGTCCCCCAACTTCCCTACCTCATCGCCATGAGAGCCAAGGTATCATCCCATTTCTTCCTCATAACGCTCTTTGAACTTATCCATGTAAACGTTCTTCGATATTTCTTTGTTTATTTGATTAGATTTGTTTTTTTTTTCCTGGAAATGAACAGTGGAAGAAAAAGAGAATGAGGAGGTTGAAGAGGAAGCGCCGAAAGATGAGGCAGAGATCTAAGTAAACTGTAATTTTGTTAGTCTAAAATAATCTGCTAGTTATAGTTCTGGCCTTCCAATAGACTCGGTATTCTTTCAGTCTCAGACTCAGTTTCAGTTTTTCTTTGTTCTGACTTTAATTTGATCCTTACCTTTTGTTAGTTTGGTATTTTGCTGACTCAGTTATTGAAATTTGTGTTTCGATATGGTTATATTGAAGAATCGTTTAGCTCCAATTTCAACATCTTAGTCATTTATTTGCTTTAGAATTTGCTTTTATAATTAAGTGGTGGATTCAATTATTGGCCAATTGATCATTATTGCGTATTCAACTCTTTTTGTTGGCAACCCTGAACTGCAAAACTTAGAACACTCAATTGAGTTGTTTGTGGTAGTAGACACATTCATCATGGCCTCTTTGTAAGCTGAAAGTAGGCTTTTACATTTTGATTAGTTTTTTATTATTGTATTATTCTGGGGTTGGTGCTGTTCGCATATGATAGCTTTGGGGTTTGGAACCCAAGGGGAGGTAGAGATGGCAACGGCAGGTTCCAATCCCCATACCACCCATACCAACAAGGGATCATACTTACCTATAAAAAAATGTTAGCTTTGGGGTTTTTTGTTTTCTTTTTTCTGTCTACTTTGTTGCGGTAAATATGTTATGGACCATTTGTGTATGTACCGCGGGAGACTGATGTCTTAAGAGCGGAATAGAAGGGTTCTATGGCCCATATCTAACTACTGCATGAGCATTCTGAGAGGGCAGTAAAATAGGGGTGCTCATCTAATCTGCTGAACTCCCATATGTATGCATAGCACCAGTTTTAATGTTAGTTGAATTTTGAACAAATTAGGCTTATAGTTGTCAAAGGCGAGTGCCTGAGGTGAGAGGTGAGGCACCCTTTGGCGCCTCAGACATGCTGGGCGAGTCGATGTGCAAGAGGCGGGGAAAGGCGTACGCCTTTGGCGCCTTTTTTGTAGGCGAGAGGTGCCGAAAAGTCGAATAAGTTGCTCAGTTTTTTAATTTTTTTTACTTTTTAACTAGGAAACTACATAGTTTTTTATGTTGGTATAAATAGATTATAAATCCTAAAATACCCAAATAGACTTCATTCAGACGAATCTGACCAAGTGACAGTCCAACATAGCGATACGAGCTCTAGGCAGCTTCCGACTTCACTGTAGGCTTCGTCTTCATCTTCATCTTCTGACTTCAAGCAGGGTTCTGACCGAGGGTTTCGTCTTCAAGGAGAGTTTCATCTTCAGCTTTCTTGACTCTGTTCGAAGTAAACTCTTATTCTTCACTCTGTTTGACTTTTATTGTATTTTATTTATTATTATTTTTGTATAAAATATCTGGCTTCTTGAACCATGTTCGACTGTGTAAATTTGTAGACTTAATCTTTTCTGTTTAAAAAAATTATTTCAATTTCTGTTCTGTTTAAAAAAATTGTTTCTATTTCTGTGCTGTTTAATTGCTTAAAAAAATTTACTCTGTTCGACTGTGTATAGACTTTACTCTGTAGTCGGTTCTGCTTTAAAAAAATTGTTTCTATTTCTAATTTTCTGTTCTGTTTAAAAAATTTGTTTCTATTTCAGTTCTGTTTAATAGTTTAAAAAATTTACTCTGTTCTGTTTTAAAAAATTATAATTAAGAAAATTGTCTCAATTAAAAAAATTTCTCAAAAATTTTTAGCTTGTTCTTAGTTGTTACTTATTACCTTCCATGACTTTAGTTCCCTTTTGATTTCCATGACTTTATTTCATTTGCTTTGATAATTATTTTCTTATTTGAATTTTTAGTTAAGTTCATTTAATGCATTGAAATTTCAACTATGAATGAAAAATTTGTGTTATTGATATTATTTTAGAATTTAGTTTCATGTATTATGTTCACTTATAACATGTTTTGTCGATATTTGTTAAGTAATATGTATTTTATGTATTTTTCCTTAGTATTTTTTCCGTGAGTGCCTTTTTAGCGCCTCACCTCTTGCTTCAAAGTTGGACCACTCGCATTTCTAGCGTTTCTCTACTTTGACAACTATGATTAGGATGTTCATTTTGGTAAATATATCTTCTAATATTGTACTTTTGAAGTTTTTTTTTGGGGAAGGGGAATTTTTCGATGATATATTTACTAGAATTCGATCTATAATATGAATGTAAGTGTATTTGTGTATACCATATTTGATTCATTGTGTGAAAAAGTCATTATTTAACTGTAATTCAGTGGATTTTCACGCGTGGGAGAGTGCCAGTTGGTGGCACTAGTCATTGACTAACATTTAGCAATTTTATGACATTAGTCTAGTTTCTTAATATTTGAATTGATGGAAATCAACGATGGGATGCTATGTGGAATAATTGATGTAGGGATAGTGGTCATTGCCATGAAAAGTTGAGGATAGTATAGTAAGTGAGATTTTCAAATGAGTCAGATTTGTATTAGTCCTATTATTTCAAGGTGAAAATGAAATTTGATTTTCACTACTAGCCAACCACTCAGTCTTCCGGTTATTCTCGGCTTCCTGTCTCCTATTATTAGTCAGAGTTCAGGAGGATGTATAGTAGCTATTCTTGCCGAAGAGGTGGAATTTTGTTTCTAGCTTATTAGTTTTTCAGATCAGGAAGGCCTTTGCTTCATGTTGAGTACAGTTTCTGGGTCATCTCATTATGCATCATGGCATTGCACTCCTCCTGCAGTGGGTATTTAGTGTCAAATGCATTGTATTCTCTTCTTAATCATGGAAGATATCTATATTTACATCCTGTACCAGTTACATGTATAGGTTAATTTAATCATTGTTTGGTATAAACTATCACGAACCGACCCGGGCTACTATACGGAATCCCAAGGTCGTGCCATGAAATTAACTAAACAATGGATAGGCGTCTGCTAAGCGTAATGGCACATGTTGAAAATTTCGAACTAAAGCAATGCTCTAATGAGAACGTAAAGCCGTAACGGCGGTACAGGACAATGAAAACCAAAACTGTAGAAGCAATCATACAGTGTGTTCGAGCTATCAAGCTTCAAACTAAAACCACAATCCAAGAGATAGCAAGTCTCTCGATCCCGAAAGTCTGAACCACGTGATACAACATTGTGCACGGGCAACAAACCTTTGGCATTCTAGGCCGGTGCTTCAATAAAGAACCAATCTGATATAACAACAATATTTCATGGCTAAAGCGTATCGGGGACAAACAACAACTAAAATAACAAGAATACAAAATGATTCAAAGCTATTGTTTGCCCGGGAGACAACTAGATAAATACTACAAAATGAGATATACAATCTCAACTATACGTTGGCTATCGAAAGTAACACAACATAATCAAATATACTACCAGATCGTAAAGTTTATATAACTTTACACCACGTTATCCTCATAAGAATGGAACAACAAAAATAACAATAATAGTTTGATAGGAAAATGGGACTCTGCGAGCTACTGCTCAGAAGACACAACGCCACAAAAACGAACCACATGACTCAGTGAGTCATAATGACTTAGTACGCTACTACGGATAACAATGAAGCATGATAATATGCACGATTACAATTAATCATAGTATTGTGTTACTACAACGAAAACCTGTGAAGATGTGTTGTATCACTTAGATACTGCACTAGATAACCATTCTTTCTCTTTTACCAAAATAGCCAAATGAACCAGGGAACCCTATGATCATAAACAAACCATATGAATTAGAATGCGACTCATAAAATTGCCATATACAAGTATATACATTTATATATGCGTTATTGAGAGACTTGACGTATATATATGTACACACACACACATCAAGTCTCTATAATGCAAAATCAAGACAAACATGGTCAATGAGATCTCATATTGCAAATAACATTTTGTTGTCACATAAGTGCTTATAGTAAGCCACATAAGGGATATAGAAGATACCCAATTAGTGCCGATTAGGTCTGGCAACTGTAACCCATTACCCATTAACTTACCCAACCCTACCCAACTCAGCCCATTAATATTTTTGGGTTGAAACGGGTAACCTGCTTCGACCCAATAATATTAATAGGTTGAGTCGGGTCAGGTTAAAGCAGGTCGAACCCGTTACCCATTTCTACCCGTGACATTTTATGCTATAAATTTATGTTTTTTGGGGGAAATTTTTTGGTTTGAGACGAGTCGACCCGCTTTAACCCGTTACCTGTTTCAACCCGACTCATTCCGACCCAACTCATTTCAACCCATTTGACATTTGAGTTTTAATGCGTTTCGACATGTTTCAACCTATTACCTATTCCAACCCAATCCGACCTACCCAATTGTCAGGCCTAGTGCTGATGTGTTGCTTCTGCAATACATAGTATTAAACTAATATTGGTTCAATGGTTCGTGCCATCGATGCTCGTGTAAATACATCGACTTGTAACGAGAACCAATTCGGTTTTAATATCAAGCAAATGACGTACGTATTGATACGGTAATGTGGCTACTTCTCCACTGCGGCCAACAGTGGAAGTGTGTCTGTGATCTTCGGTACGACTATCCATAGCGAATACGAATCTTACGATTCCTATAGGCGATGTATCATCTCAACATTCAAAAGTAAATCATGTTTTAATCAAAGATATGCAATATGTTTACTAAGTCATATTATCAAACCAACATATAGTATTCACTTCTTAATATGCTTTTATAGTCATAATACCAAATAGACATAAGAAATCATTTTCTAGCATAAACCCAAGCTAAGTTATTTACTCAACCATCAACCCATCATATATCGTCCAAGACTACTTCGTTAGCCTAAGATCATTAAACCCTTTAGGTCATGAATAACAAACTCTTCCTAGAATGATAACTCATCATAACTCCAAAAATCCATAGTAGTTTAAGAATTATACAAACACTATCCTTAACAAGTTCAATTATTACGAATCACTCTGCGCAACAATTTTGCTAATTGCATAAAAAAAAATTCCTCACAACTCTGAATCTCATGAATCTTACATATTCAGAAACTAGGCTCTTTAAACTATAACCTAGCCTTTTAAATAACTTCATTAGGACTTGTATTCATCAGTTTATGATCACATCAAGAACATGTTAATAATTTGTTTTTCTATTATGATTATTCTGCACAGTCAATCTATAAATTCGACAATTAATTCATCACAACTCTAAATTTCATGAATTTTACATATTCAGAAACTATTCTTGGAACTATAATTTAACACTTTAAATAACTCCATTTGGACTTATACTCTTAAGAATACGGTCGCTTCAAGTTCATGGTAAAAATCTGTTTCTCCTCTCACTGTCGCAGTTATAACTCGTGACTAATGAAAAATACTTAACTCGAAAATTAATGAAACTTTACAAAGGGTTACCTAACATATATATGTAGATATACACTTAATACAGCACCTATAAAATGCTTAATACAACACTTTTGAAAAGTATTTGACCAAAATACCCTTTCAATAAATTAATTTTTTTGTTTTTTTATTAAATTTAAAATAGCTAAATTTTATTTTTTTTTATTAAATTTAAATTAGCTAATTTAAAATTTAATAATTAATTTGATTTGAATTAGGTTTAAATTATTATAAATTAAAAAAAAAAAACAAGTTTAGGGACTGAGCTTAAGGCAGTCCAAAAGGGGATGACTGGGTTTGGGACTGGCCTGGTGGTAGTCCAAAATGGTTTGGATTCGGGCTGGGCACTTGGGCTAGTTGGATGGCAGTCCAAATTGGGGGTATGAGTTTAGGACTGGTTGGTAGGGGTGTGCAGAAATTTTTCGGAACCGGACCGGACCAATGGAACTGGACCGAACCAGTCAAAAATGGACCGGACCAATACTTTGGATTGGTCCTAGATCTGAATTTTCACAGAACCGGAGAATTGGGTTGGTCCACGGTTCCAGAAACAAAAAACACAGAACCGGACCGAACCGGACCAATGTACATATATATTCATACATACATACATATATATATATATTTATTTATTTATTTATTTATTTATAATTATATATATATATATATAAATATAAATATAAATACTAAATTAATAACCCTAAAACTAAATCCTTCGTGAAAGTGTGAAACAGAAACAGAGTTACTCAGTTACAGACCCTCACCCTCTCGCCGCTCGGCCTCTCTCGACTCATAGGCCATAGCCTATTCCTATTTCCTCCGACCTCGACTTTCCGTCCGTCCGTCCATCCGATTAACGCCCGCGTCTGCGACACCTCTCTCTCCTTTCTTCTTTATCTCTCTCAATTCTCAAACCCTAGATCTCTGAAGTCTGAAATTGAACCTGTACTCGCTTCAGTCGCTTGGTCTTGTTTCTTAACTTAGCTTGATTTTGAGTAAAGACTTGCAGTAAAGTTTAATTTTAATTCAAACTAATAAATGTATGTTCTTACTTCTTATGCTTTGTGATATTTGGTAGTACTCCAAAAGTGTTCAGTTAATTAGGTCATTTGGAGCTAATCAGAGAATGAGGCAACTAAAATCCTTTGTAATCTGGGTTGTGACATGAATCACTTTTGGAACTGTAAAATATTGTAAGATATTATTGTGTTTTGTTCTTTTAAAGGACTTGTTATCGCCCTTATATGCTTGGAAATAAAGAATGAGGATTGGAAAGTTATAACTCGACAAAGTAACATAAGATTATTTTAAGCAAAAACTTGACGTTTCCATGTATAAAAAGGAGATAGTAAAGTTCATGGTCTTAGTGATGCATTTAAGCATACACCCAATGTGTTGCACACAAGATTGCTCCTGCATTCAGGAACTGTTAGACCACAGTTAGTGTTTTGTTTGCCAGAGGTCAGGAAGATTGTCATGTAAATATTTTCCTTCCAGTATAGCTTTCAGACAGTTGCAATAAGATATTGATTTTTAAAACATAAATAAGAAAGAGAGAGAGAGAGAGAGAGAGAGAGAGAGAGAGAGAACATAATCTGGCTTGTTACTTATTTGCTTACGTAGTTAGGCATAATTTCTGTTCTCTTCAGAGGCTTCAAGAGAACTGGGAATTTGTTGTGAGTTCTAAAGATAATTTTCAACTCCTACATCTTAACTTTTTGTAAGTAAAGATAATATGAAATTTTTAGGCTTTGATAAAAAGAAAAATTCAGGTTCTATAGACCTATTTTGACATGCGTTTATGAGTGATGATGTACATCTAACACATAATTAGTTGAAATTAATTATCAAGGTGTTTGACTTATTGAACATATAGTTTTCTGAAAATCATACTCCTAATAAATTAATTGTTGAAATTTGTGAGTTTTGTCTCTTATCTTTTCATTCCTTAATCAACAATAAACTATTTTGATTGATTGGACTTCACAGTCGGGTTTAAAAACTCTTTGAAGATAAGAAGTAAGCAATATGATTCAAGACAGATCATTAGGGGGAAAAGGGACACTCATATAGGGGACTGTTGTGTGGCGGTTGGAGAAAGGCACGCTCTAGCAAGAGGTGCCTTACCAAGAAACATGAAACCCTGAACCCACCATGTAGGAGAACTATACCATATTAGAGATTCTTATAAGCATTGAATGGATAAAAACAGTGCACCTCACACAGTGTGCTTCATCAACAACAAATCCAGCTAGTTGTCCCTGTAATAAATGTTATAAATAATCAATATGTTAGCACCAGTTAAAATCATGATAGGAAAGAAAAAAGAACCTCAGTTTTAAACTATAAATAAATATATCCACTACAAACCTAGAAACAAACCTTCCAATGAAGAGATTTTAATATTTCTTGAAAAGCCGTGTTCAATGATCCTTTCAGAGTGACATACAAAAGCTTGCATGACGGTTTTTCTCTCCTAGAATAAAAGAATTAAAAAACATGAAGTATGAGTAGCAAGTCAAAGGTTAGATGGAGTTATTTGCTTAGTCACACAATGGTTTAAAAGAATGCTACAGTTGAACAAGTCTTGTACTCTGTAGAAACCAGACAATCCCACCCAGCAACATTTTTCCTTATAGACCCAAGTACAAAGGAAGGAAACCTTGCCTTAACTCCTGGAGTACAGCTGCAGCTTGGGAATTACTTTGTTGAGAATTTAAAAAGTTGATGGTATCCCGAACTTGAGGTTTAGTGTGATTATCTGATCCTGAATCAGAGAAAGCAGAGGGGATATAACGATTGTAACACATGGCCGCAAAGTTGCTGGAAGCTGCAGTATTTAGAAAGACATACATCACAGAGTGAACCAAGGGAGAGAGAGAGAGAGAGAGAGAGAGCAATATCTCAAAAATAACAAGCTTTGAAGCTACATCCTGATTAATGTATTGAATTCTTCTAGGTTTCATAAACAGACAGTAAAAAGCATGAATTTGAGCATAATAACACTAGCATAAGTGCAGAGAGAAACTAAAAATTTTCCCCTTATTTGGATGGCTGAATCGGTTTACAGCCACCAATCTAAATCTAATTAATGTTATATCACAAATCACTAGGTACTAAAGCATCAAATAAACTTAAAAAGAGTCGATGACAAGCAAGCAACCCATATAAGCTCCCATCTAGTACAAAGAAATGAAACATAAGATCAAATCCTAAGGACCTAGGTGCAACTTCTTGTCTCCCTTTGGGGATCAATAGTCTTTATTCCAGAAAAGAAATCTTCAGCAATTAATGGAGCTACCCATCTACAGTTGAGTGGGATTTCCATTTCATATCAGAAATGTTTGTAATCCCAAAGTCTTTGCAAAATACAATGCTACTTTTATCAAACACCTTGGGGTGGTATTTTGCCCTTTTTATAGTTTTGGGTTGGGGTTGGGCAGCAAGGCTCCCCCAACCCCAAAACTACAGTAAAAGTTTTAAAAGGATGGTTAGGAGAAACAGAAAGCTGACGATTCTGTCCAACAACCATAACACACATTTAGGAACTGTATAATACTTTAATTCTTATCTTGAAAGGAAGGAGAGGTTTGATCTAACCCAGCAACATCTTTAACAGATACAATGGCATTATCCAAAAATCAGCTTAAACATGATTGTTTTAGTATTTAAATTCTATTTCTATTTAGTTAGGTATTTCGTGCTGATTACAAAGAAAGGAATTACAATCCAAGGTATGATTATGTACTTCCAACTTCCTTCCATAGATACATATCGAGCATGAAAATCGATTCCCACCATAACAACAAACAAGTCGTTTCATGTCCAACGGCCATGTAACATCTACTTGTAACTTCGAACCAATATCAAGCCATTTCTTTGCACATGACATTAGCGGAAAAGTGGAAAAGTAAGGGAGATACTTGACCTGGTAACACAAACTTTTACCACCTCTAGTGGGCATAAGAATGAAGCAATCACGTTTTTCGAGAGGCTTTACAAGCGATCTTTGCAGCGGACGAAAGGTTTTATTCCCGAATATTACAACATTTGCCAGTTCAAGGTCATCTAGCAAGGCCAGCTCTTCATAGCGAAGAGTTCCATGTTCATCATTTGATGCCCTCGAGCACGCCTTGTTACCAAAAAGTTAAACCGATGAAAACGGAGGTTGAGTACTGTTGCTCTTACCACCCTATAAAGAGAACCAGTAATAAATATAAATATATAAAAGACATAATCATAAGTGCATAGCTTGCTTTCACAAACACTCGCATTTTCTGTAAAACTTAAATAACAGTTTGATAGACAGTAGAACCTTTTGTAGTACTAGCTATTAAAGAACATGGACTCAAATTAGCCAGATGCAATATAATTTGTTTTCACAGCCACGAGAAGTGTGTAGTAGGATATATGACTCATAGACAAGGAATTTTCAAGAAGTTTAAATCTTTTAGATTTTATTATGTATTTGTATTAAATAGGTAAAAAATATATAACCATCGTATTGGTCCGGTTCTGGTTCTCATACGTCTTCAATTGGTTTTGGACCGGACCAATGTATTGGTTCTCAGACATATTGGGTTGGTCCTGGTTCTATATTTTTTGAGAACCGAACTATTGGTCTGGTCCTGGTTCTCTCATTTTTTCCAAAAAAATGGACCGAACCGGACCAAGCTCACCCCTACTGGTTGGATAGCAGTCCAAATGGGGGAATGAGTTTGGGCACGGTTGGGTGGCAGTCCAAATGGGGGGTATGGGTTTGAGACTAGTTGGGTAGCAGTCCAAATGAGGGGTTTTTTACTTGTTAATTTTTTTTTAATTTAAACCTAATTCAAATCAAATTAATTATTAAATTTTAAATTAGCTAATTTAAATTTAATAAAAATAAAATAAAATTTTAGCTAATTTAAATTTAATAAAAAACAAAAAAAATTAAATTACGTAAAGGGTATTTTGGTAAAAATACTTTTCAAATGTGCTGTGTTAAGCATTTTATAGGTGATGTATTAAGTGTGTCCCATATAGGTATACCATATCAACTTTTTAGACAATTCCCTTTAGTAGTTTTGTCCCAATAATTTTTTAAATTGGCTCAAACCTGAGATTTTCTGATTTTGAATATTATGTTTCTAACATACCAATTCAACCAAATTTCCTTCTACACCATCTCGATAAACCCAACAAGAACCATTTAAATTAAACATCACATATTCAGAAATCAAACCACCAAGGAAACACATTCCATGGATATGTAATAACACAATAAATCAAGAGGATCAAGCCTCTAACAACCTAGCATCTATTTGAACTAGAAAAACAGAGTAGGGGGTTTAGTCACGTACCTATTTCGGCCGACAAACATATTCAGATCGAATATTTAATTGGTGAGAAGTGTGCTACTCGTCAAGGGCTTCGCGAAGGCGGTTTCGATTCAACGATCGAACGGTCGGATCTCTGGGAATCGATGTAGTTCCTCCATGGGAGCTCTCTCTTTGCCTCACGAGAGAAGTCACCAAAATGAGAGAGGATGGAGTCTTTGATCTTATGTGGGGGTTTAATGACCATACAACCCTCCAATGGTTGGCACTTGGAGAAGGATGGGGTTTAATTGGGGGTAGGATAGAAATTTCACAATCCAAAAATTAGAAAATAGCTATTGCCCGCCTGCTACAGTAACTCGCGGTATGAACAGTGTCGCGTGTGCTATAGTGATTTTCTGTCGGCTCTAGTTTAAACACCGTTCAACGAAACGACGTGATTTCTTCTCCTGACATTTTGTAAATGTCTAAAGTAAAAGCCTTAAAAGTCTCAAATCAAACAAAAATTTTCTCGAGGGTTCCTCGATCAAAATAATTCAATCGCATACCAAAATCGATCTGTACTACTTAGTTGAATTAATTATTAGTCAACTCAAATTTGACTCCGTAAAGTCAATTACAATACCACATAAATATTCCTAACATGTAGGGACTAATGTATTGTTCCCTCAATCAATACTTTATTGTCATACAAATTAACAATGTAGGGTAAATTACAATGTGATAACACTTTGGGGTCACAATCGCTAATTATTTATTATCTCATAAATATCAAATAATAATTTCTTATTATTGTATCAAAATTTCTATAAGAGTATAATCATCCCCTAAATAAATTACAAACCTCATAGGAGTTAGTTGCACTATTCCATATAATTTATTTCGCCAAATTTGACTACATAGGGTCAATTATAAAACAATTATATTCCAGAAATGTAATTATAAAATTCTATATATTTCGGGTACAAAGGAAGCCCTAAACACGCACAACAACTCTACTGAGTCGGAATTTCAAAAAAGGGACAAATATTTATCAACGAATCGAGCTCGAAAGCTCAAAACTCCTCAAAGCCAACAATGGAGCACGACTGGTAAATTTTGGTGAAGAAGAGATGAATTGATTTCATCTCTCACGCTTGAGCATTAAATAGGGGTAAAGTGGGCCTAAAGCCAATGGGTCCAAAAGTAACCAAAGCCCAAATATTGCCCAATAATTTCAGTGAATTTCAAAGACATGCTTGGGGTGATCTATAAGTCCAAAAATTACAAATAAAGTATAGTTAGAAAGCCCTTGAAGTCTAGTTTCCAATGCATCAAATGGATCTCAATTTCGATTCGTCTACACAAAACTGTGGCCAATTTCCTACGGGGCTATCTTTGGGTTGCGAGAATACGGGGGCCAAACCGAAAATCAACTCAAGCTCGTGCAATGCTACACAAAATTCATTCCAAAACAATTCTAAGTTAACCCTAAAGGTCCCTTGGTCATCTAGGGCTGCTCTTAAGGTCAACTTAATCGAAAATAAATATTTAAACTTCACCATTTAATCTTGATATAAATATAAAAAATTCTGGGTGTTACATTTCTCCTCTTAAAAAGAATTCGTCCTCAAATTCCAAATCTCAATAATCAATTCTTAGATCGACATCTCGACCTTCTAACGAATCTAGACATCAATCCAGATGTCTCACACCTCGAAAATGTTTTCAAGTCTTAAAGAAACACAACTCAGCAACTAAGTCATAACTACAAGCCAATAATGCACAACCTCCCGGGTTGAAATCATATTTCCCCGGTTACCAAACAAACCTCGAGGTTTTACTACCTCTAACAAACAACTTAATCAATTATTATCACTTTGCTAAATATACTCATAAATCAACATCATTATTTATTATCGAAACTATTGTTTCAAGGTATATCACATAAATCCATGTCAAATCACACATTGACAACAATCCAAGGATTGTCTATAGGGCAAAAACACGATCAAGGCTAGAGGTGTTTTCACGTCACCACTCCAAACTCAAGCATCTATAACTATGCAAGTTCATCATACCCCACGATTTATCTAATCGTGGTTAATCACACAAGAGCATATATTTGAATCAACACGAAATTCAATTCATTTCACATTCATTTCGTTTGGTAATAGGTTCAATCAATTCCTTAGCCTATCCATAGCCATTCTAGTCCAACGACGAAAATCTCTTGATAACCAATTAAGGGGTACCTGCTGAATTATCTTCAAAAGCTTCCGTCGAGAAGGATGCGAAGTGTTCATGCATCAAAAACATCCTTAAAATCCAGTCTCATGCATATACATGTAACAAATAGGCATGGCAATAACTCTCATGTACTTTAGCATGCAATTCTACTATGCAAGCACACATAGTACGTCATTCTTACCTTTAATGTACAGTTGCTCAAATACGTATTTCATAATATCGTATATAAATATAACCCTCAAACCAGCACGTAATGTGTGATTACTTACTAGTATCTCTTGCCTCTTACGCATCCTAGTTATATGCTTATAGCTAAGTATAACGCAAAAATCAATAAACAATTCGTGACTGCCTACCGGTCTGCCATAAACTCACTAAATTGAAAACTTAAATCTTGGATCCGGTATCTCCCTCGATCTCAACACAAAACCAACATCCAACATTCATTGTGTGACTACCTTCTAGTATGTCTCAACACAGAACCAGAAAACATAATCGTAAGTTCTCTCACGACAATACTAAGGTATACAACCACGAAGCTATCACGTCTACAAATATGAGGCTTCACACCTTGTAATTACAAAATACCCTTAAGAGTTACGGGAGGTTCAACCACTTCGTTCTTAACACAACTACCGGTGAATCCTAACTCCAAGGACCACTATGACGATCATTATCCGGACCGATAATATAAGTATCTAAGTCCTCTGAACTCTTGTGACGGAGTAAAAACACAGTAAAATGGGCTCTAACGACCCGCAGTACACACTCTTGGTTTAACTGTCAACCTAGAAGTGGTATAGCAGAGACATATTTCCCTTGATTTCAAATTCTACTCTCGCGAAAATCTCATCCGCACTAGACCTGGCTTTCCGGCACAATTCCTCCAACGAAAGCTTGCCATCAAGGCATTAGTATAGAACACTCAGGGGATTCTGCTCAATAATAAACCCAACCCAACCTAGGTCAAGCATCCTATCCTGGCGAATAGCTAACCAATAGCTCTGATACCAACTGTCACGACCCGACCCGGACTACTATACGGAATCCCAAGATCGTGCCATGAAACCAACTAAATAATGGGCAAGTACCTGCTAAGCATAATAACACATACCGAAAATTTCGAGCTAAAACAATGCTCTAATGAGAAAGTAAAGTCGTAACGGCGGTACAGGATAATGGAAACCAAACCTGCGGGAGTAATCATACAGTGTGCCCGAGCTATCAGGCTCCAAGCTAAAACCACAACCCAAGAGATAGTAAATCTCTCGGCCCCAAAAATTTGAAC
Organism: Codonopsis lanceolata; assembly: GCA_013146195.2. NCBI lineage: Eukaryota > Viridiplantae > Streptophyta > Magnoliopsida > Asterales > Campanulaceae > Codonopsis > Codonopsis lanceolata. Next base: position 147,065,962 of record CM028379.1, on the reverse strand, counting down.
CGTGTAACGCAACATTGCGCACAGGCAACAAATCCTAGGCACTCCAGACAGGCGTTTCAACAAAGAACCAACCTGATATAAGAACAATTTCCCACGGCTAAAGCATATCGGGGACAAACAACAACTAAAATAACAGGAATACTAAATGCCCCAAAGCTACTGTTTACCTGGGAGACAACCAGATAAATATTACAAAATGAGGTACACAAACTCGACTACACATGTCGACTACCGAAAGTAACACAATATAACCAAATATACTACCTGACCGTAAAGTCTATATAACTTTACACTACGTCGTCTTCACAAGAATGGAACAACAAAAATAACAAAAATAGTAAGATAGGAAAACGGGACTCCGCGAGCTACAACTCGGAAGACACAACTGCTACAAACACGAACCACACGATCTCAACTCGAACTATCGATCCGTTGTACACTGCTACAGTCAAAATCTACTCGACCTCAACGCGGCTAACCAATAACTACACACTAAGAAACAATGCACGGAGTGGGTCATAATGACCCAGTACATATATATATATATATATATATATATATATATATATATATATATATATATAATGCACAATCAAGACAGACATGGTCAATGAGATATCATGTTCCAAATAACACTTTGTTGTCACATAAGTGCTCATAGTAAGCCACATAAGGGATAAAAAAGATACAAAATTAGTGTCGATGTGTTGCTCATGCAATACACAATATTAAACTGGTTCATGTCATTGATGCTCATGTAAATACAACGACTTGTACCGAGAACGTACTCGGTTTAAATAGAAAGCCAATGACGCACCTATTGATACGTCAATGGGTCTACTTCCCCACTGCGGCCCACAGTGGAGGTGTGTCTGTAATTTCCGGTACTACGATCCATATCGAATACAAATCTTACGATTCGTATAGGCGATGTATCGTCTCACCATTGACTTAACCAATCAAATCACGTTATGCCAGGTAGACTTAATGCAATGCACAAGTAACTATTTACTTTCCATAAACCAATAACAACCAAGTTCCGCAAGAGTGAACTCAACAAATCAAGCAGGTTATCAAGCTTTGCTACATAAATCATGATCAACGCATAATTGTCGTTTAACTAACCAATCATGTTAGAGCTACGTATAGATTCTCTAAACCACGTAGGGATTGAACACAGTGTCAGTTACATTCCATTATTCCCTAATAGCAACTCTGTGGAATCTTTACTACAGGTTCACCAAATTAGGGTTCAATTGCTATATGCAAGTTAACATCATCTAAGTTCTCAATCCATGGTACTAACTAGGTTTCTATGTTTATGATGAAACCTTAATTCACTTCAAGTTCACATTTCCAATATCATTGAAAACTTAAGGCATTCAAGAGTAAATCATGTTTTAATCAAAGATACACAATATGCTTACTAAGTCATATTATCAAACCAACATATAGTATTCACTCCTTAATATGCTTTTATAGTCATAATTAGGGGTGGCAATGACTGGCACGGTACGTTAGCACAAACCAGCACACACAATTATAAAACACGATTACAGAGACAAAGGGCATGATAAGCCCAGCACGACACGACACAACCCGAAACACGACACGAAAGACACGAAATTGTTAATATATTCAAAATAATATTTATTGTTATATTTATAATCCAATAAGATAGAAAATATGAAAACACGATAATGAGGCACGAACACGACACGATAGCATGAATTGCCACCCCTAGTCATAATACCAAATAGGCATAGGAGATCATTTTCTAGCATAAACCCAAACTAAGGTATTTACTCAACCATCAACCCATCATACATCGTCCAAGACTACTTCGTTAGCCTAGGATCATTAAACCCTTTAGGTCATGAATAACAAACTCTTCCTATAATGATAATTTATCCTAACTCCTAAAATCCATAGTAGTTCATGAATTATACAAACATTATCCTTAACAAGTTCAATTATTACGAATCACTATGTGCAACAGTTTTGCTAATTGCATCAAAAATTCCTCACAACTCTGAATCTCATGAATCTTACATATTCATAAACTAGGCTCTTTAAACTATAACAATGACTCGTGACTAATGAAAAATACTTCCTTAACTCGAAAATTAATGAAACTTTACAGAGAGTTACCTAACACGTATAGGTATTACATATAAACTTTTTAGACAATTCCCTTTAGTAGTTTTGTCCTACTAATTTTCTGAAATTGGCTCAAAACTGAGATTTTTCTGATTTTGAATGTTATGTTTCTAACACATCAATTCCAACCAATTTCCTTCTACATCATCTCAATAAACCCAACAACAACCATTTAAATTCAACCCCACATATTCAAAAATCGAACCCCAAGGAAACGCATTCTATAGATATGTAATAACACAATAAATTCAGAGGATCAAGCCTCTAACAACCTAACATCCATTTGAGCTAGAAAGAGGGAGTAGTAGGTTTAGTCACGTACCTATTTCGACCAAAAAACCTATTCAGGTCAAAGATTGAATCAGTGGGAAGTGTGCTACTCGTCAAGGGCTTCGCGATGGCGGTCTCGACTCGACGATCTGACGGTCGGATCTTCGGGAATCACCGGAGTTAACCCTAAAAGTCCCTTAGTCATCTAGGGCTGCTCTTAAGGTCAACTTAACCGAAAATAAATATTTAAACTTCACCATTTAATCTTGATATAAATATAAAAAATTATGGGTGTTACATAAATCCCTTCTCAATCTATTAAGATCTGAGAGTTGTGGATTGTGGAATGTGGAATATAAGAACTTTGGTGGAATTGACTGGTGCGTGTGTATTTTGAAATTATGCCACTATGCGGGCAAAACTAGTTGTAGGAATGGTGGTTAAGACATGTACCGGGAGTAGAGCTGTCAATCGGGCTGGCCCACAAAGCCCAGCGGGCCTAGCTTAACATTGGGCCACACCTAACATATGTCTGGCATATGGGCCAAAAAACCTATTGATTTTTATTCAAAAAATAGTAAATTTGCTAAAATTGCTAGTTAGTTTATCAAAGTTCAAAGACAAGTAAATTAATAAAACACACTTACTTACTAGTCTAACTTAGAAAATTAATAGTACTCCATTTATACTCCATTTCCAACCGGCAACAACCATTTAGCATTTCCAAGCCAATTTTGATTTAACCTTTTTTTTATAAGTAAAAGTATTAGATATTAAAAGCATCAAAAAACGAGACGCGTCCTTGTTCACTAAGAATATACACAGTTAACTAAATTAAGTAGAGACTATTAACAAAATCTACAAATGAATAAGAGTGAGAAATGGAAGTATTGGCATCTGCTGAACACCAAGACTAGAGGGTTTGCAACACCATGTCCTTCAACTGCGACATGAGGCTTTCCTTGTTATCAAACATCCTTGGGGAAAATTTTGGCATGTCCCTTTTTAAAAGTTTCTAACCCCAAAAGTCCAACGTTCTTTTTTTCAACCGCAAAAGACTATTTTTCGAAATATTTTTTTCAAAAATGCCATCGTCTTCTTCAACAGCTTTGGCAACACACTTTAGATTCGAAAATCCCGATTATGCACAACAAAACAGGGGTCGAGGGGACAGTGCCCCTTCATGGGGGTTCGGGGGCGTTAAAGATAAACGAACTTTTTTATTCATAAAATACGAAACTATAATGGATACGTGTTGGGTTGAAAAAAATTTCAGTTGGGACAAAGGCGAAGAAAAAGGAGGAAGAAGAAGGCTTACGACGGAGGAGATGGAACAAGCAGGTGGAGGACGTGGTCTGGTTCTTTATGATTTTGTAACGCGGTTCAAAAATTAATGCACTAAAATTGATGAATCGCGGTTCAAAAATAGACTGACATTTACATTACTGAACCGCAGTGCAAAAATTAATGTACCAAAATTGATGAATCACGGTTCAAAAATAGACTAGCAATTACACTATTGAACCGCAGTGCAAAAATTAATGCACTAAAATTGTTGAATTGCGGTACAAAAAATAGACTAGCAATTACACTATTGAACCGTGGTACAAAATTAATTCAATAAAAATTGATGAATCGCGGTTCAAAAATAGACTAGCAGTTATACTATTAAATCACAGTGCAAAAAATAATGTGATAAAATTGATGAATCGCGGTGCAAAAATAATGACCTCCGTAGCGCACCTACGGCTCATTAAGGGTATCGTATTCATTTTGCCACAAAAAGTTACTTTTTCCGGTTAAAAATAAGAAGGGTGTACTTTAGCGATTAAAAGTTTCAAAAAGTGGACCGACCTGCAATTTTTTCAACATCCATCTATTCCTTTTAAGCCAAATGGTCTAGTACACACACAATGACAGTTTACCAAGATAAATTTCCTCTCCCCTGTTTGTAAAAAGCCAAGCTTTGAATCATCTCCTTCGTTGATCTAGGCATAACCCACGAAATATTGAAGAGCCCAAGGATAAGGTTTCAAAGATCCTTAGCTACATAACAATGGATGAGCAGAGGGTTAACATTTTCCTCATCACCTTTACACATATAGCACCAATTCACATAAGTATTATGTCTTTTTTCTCAAATTATCACTGGTTAGAATGGCTTCATGGAAAGCCTCCCAAGCAAACACTGCTACTCAACTGGGATCTCTAGATTTCCAAACTGATATCCAAGGAAATAGATAACCATCTTTGGATCACAAAGACTCAAAATAAGATTTGACAGAAAATCTTGTCTTTAGGACCCTACCACTATACCTTATCCTCCAATCATCTGCCAACAGTCAGGGAATAGAGAAAATCGAGAAAGAACACACCTGATTCCATCTCCATGTCATGGAAATTCCTACGAAATGAAGGACTCCAAACCATCTTGTTATCTTCCAAATGCAACACTACATTAACAAAGTAGTTCTTATCACTGGCTATCCTAAACAAATCCAGAAATAATCTCCACAACTCTATGTCACCGCCCCATTTGTCTTTCCAAAGTTTTACCGACGATCCATCCCCAATCTCATAACGAAAAAATCTCTTGAAAAATTCCCTCCCGCTCTTAATCCCTTTCCAAACACCAACTCGTAAGAAAGAGAAAACCTCATTTGGCAAGCCAATTTTTATTTAACCTTGTTTGACTATGACCAAAAAATGATCTTGATAAAAAAGAGAATATTAATAGTATACAATATACTCCATTTCAAATTCCAACAGGCAGCAACTATTCAAATATCTAACTATTCAACTATCCGATTAAGATTTGAGGCAATATGTTTTAACTTTTTTTTGGAAAAAAAGTTTTAATTTTTAATTTTCTAATTTCACTATTTTTTTTATTAAGTTGTTTGACTTGTCAATCTTGTGATCAGGCCGTTCTTGTTGGGATTTTCATATCCAAAAGTGAAACCCACGGGCCTTTCAGGTTGGGCTGAAAAGGCCCGAGTTTTTTTGGGCCTGCTGACATGAAGCACAAGCCCATGAATATTCAAGTGGGTCGGACTCAATTTTGACGGTTCTAACTAGGAGTCCGGTTCAACGAACTCAGGGTAGGACGAAGACTTTTCTTCTCGTTTTATTTATAACGATTGTTTTTCTTTGATGGTATTTTCTCTTTTTCTTTTAAGTTTTGGTTATGGTTTGGAGATGGTGCAGGAGTTTATTTCTGCCAGAACAGAAGTACGTGCAAGGCTTGTGATACTGTACGTGCTTGTAACATTAACACAAGCAGACAGATTGAATTTTATCTACGACTCTTTGCATGATTTCTCCTCTCTTTTTGTGCTTACTAGCATCTCTCTCTCTCCAGTCATTATATTTGAAAGACTTAATTCTTAATTTGGTCATTCTATTTTTACAAAAAGTCCGATAAGATCACTTTTCTATCATTTTTTTCACAGTTTGGCTAGGATACTTTACAAAATGTATCACGTTAGTCATTCCATCTGTTATTTTAGGATGAACTATCTAAATTTTTTATGATAACTCGAAAATACCCTTACTATTTGCACGTGTCAATCACGTTGTTATCTCTTTCTCTTTTTCTTCCATTTGATTTTAACTCTTTCTTTGACTTTCTGGGGAACCATCTATCCTTGGCATAGAAGAATTGGTCTTTTGAAGATTACTTTGAAGAAGATGAAGAGAAGGAACTTGTAACTTGAAAGGTGATTATTCAAATTGGAGCAGAGCTTGTGCCTAGTAACAGCGCTGTCGTGCTCCTTCTTCGGTCCAAGCCCTACATAACAGAGCTTGTTTTTTTGCAGAACCAACACCGGTCATATTCTTTGATTACGACTGGTTACCAATCCGAATACGACGAGGGCCACTAAGTGGCTTTGAAATCATAGTTCCAAATTGGTGGATATAACGATGTCTAGAACTTTGTAATTCAATTGAATTCAACTTGTTTTCGTCTAGGGCTCAAATAATTATGAAACTAATGGACGAGCTTCGTCGGTAAATACCAAATCTGGCCGAAGGGGAAGCGAGACAACGGAGACTGTGAGTTCGTCTGGAGAAGTAGGGGACTACCAATTCAAAGCCTTAGTCTCAGATTAAAAGCATTGGTACGTGGGCGAGAGAGTACATGTCTCCTCTGCCGCCACCAACCATCGCCGCCGGAGATGGGTCGAAATGCAGCGATAGTGGCATCATCACCTGGCCCGCTTCAAGTTCTCCATTTTCTAAAAATACGGCTTAAGCATGCAGATTTCAAGTTCTTTGTGAATAATCTTCAGAAAATCCATTTTGAAGGAGAGCCCACGCATAGGTTACAATCTTTGCCTTTTTAGGAAGTAGCTTAAGGGTCTCCTGGAATACGGGTGTCAATCTGAGTAACCAAACCACCAAGTCGAGCCGAACCATGTGATTTGGTTCAATTTTGGGTATTATATGGTTCGGCTCAGTTTGAGATTTTGGAAAGTCGAACGGTTTGGTTTGGTTGGCGGCTTGACATGTCGAGTCGAGTCAAATCGAATCGAACCAAACCATTTTGAGCCGAACCACCAAGTTGAACCATCGAGCCGAATCACTAAGTCGAACCATCGAGCTAAACAACAAATTCTTTAGAATTCCTAACCTTTATACTTTAGTACTCTTATACTATTAATATTTTTATAAAATATAAACTATAAGGCTAATATTTAGGAATTTGCCTTTAGATTTTTTGAATTACATAAACGTTTTAAATATCATGTACGTTATTGTATTTTTATTATAGTGGATTCAATTTATTGATTATAAGAATTAAAATGTTAATACTTTTATTTGAAAGTTTGTGCAATTTTTTTTAAAGTGAGTTTATGAATATAATTGTATTATATTTAATTTTTTAATATTTTCTTCATCGTGTTTTTATAACATTTTCTTGATTTACTTCAATTTTGAATGACTATAACTCTTTCTAAATTCAGAGTGAACCCATGAAACCAAAACACAAAACCGGACCATGAAACCGAACCATGGAACCAAGTCGAATCATCGTGGTTCAATTAGGTTCAGCTCAAGTCTTTAAATAGTTTAGTTTTAATTTAATTTTTCTCAAACCGATGACATATAGTTTAGCTCATAACATGTTTCAAGTTAAATCAAGTCTAACCATTTACACCCCCTATCCAGAATGGGTGAAAGAGTAGGACGAAGGATATGGAGAATTCGTTGAAATTGATATCAATGCTAAGACCATCCAACTTCAAATTTGAAGGATTTGGACTTCTTCCTCCAAAGTGCTTCAACTCATCTTCAAATTTGAAGTACTTCATTTCAATATTGATACTATTTTCAAAATAATTATTTTGTGTTTTATATTTTCATTATTATTGTTAGTTTAATTGTTTAGTTTAAATACCACTTTGTGATGTTTTGGTTTAAATAATACAAAAAATTAATTTAATTATTTTTATTTATATTGTTAGTTATTAGTTATATATAATAATAAAATTATTTATGATAAAGTTTATAAATATTAGACATTAATAAAAAATGAAAATTCATGCATTTAATTACTATTTTTAGTCTCTATTAATGTCTTGCATTTAATTATTAATTTTAATATGTTTGTATTTTAGTCTCAATTAAATTCATGCATTTAATTATTATTTTTAATGCATAATATTTTATTTAATTTAATATTAAATCAATAATATATTTGTTTTGCTAAAATACATTAATGCAAATTAAATAAAATAAAACATATACTTGGAATACAAATTAAATGAAATAATGAAGAATATACTTGAAATATTCCAGAGTAAACTTTGAACAGCAAATTGCCAATTTCAAAAATCATTTCTTCAAAGTGGAATAATCAATTTAATAAATAAACCCTAAAAAGACTTTAGCCAATTAAGTAAAAGTTTTGGGCATTTTAGTCTTTTCAGCAACTTCCATTAACAGCATCCATTTCAAAAATCATATTGACACTTTTTGTAAACTAGGGTGATTAAATTGTGAAAAATGGTAGTAGAGTGAACTTATCGGAATTTTTGCGAATGTAAATTTACCAAATTAAGAATTAAGCCTATTTGAAAATATTATAGTAAAAATTACCAACCTCAAAATTCTTGTGCCAAACCCATGTTGAATTTTTGAAATTTGGGATGGCATAAAACTAAACCCGGTTTGAATCGCTATGATCTTCCTAATGGATAGTAGGGGTGTAAGTCCGAACTATGAATCGAATCGGATGGTTTGCTTCTGTTTTTAACTCAGATCATTCGGTTTTGGTTTGAAAAAAAAATCAAGTGATTCGGTTATGTTTAAGATTTTTAATGTCGAATCGAATCGAACCACCTTTTAAAAAATATATATTTATATATTTTATATATACACTAATATTATACATATATAACATTTATTTTTTGATATTTCTATTTTCTAACTTTATTAATTGTTTGTTGCCGCTCTTGTTTATTGTTGTTGATGTTTGCTATTGTTGTTTGTTGATGTTGCTTTTTGTTTCTTCCACGTTTTCATTTGTGTTTATTTCTAACTTGTAATTTGTAAAGAAATTGTGAAGAGAATAAACACCAAACATTGAAATCATTGTTGGTTTATTTGTGTTGCTACTTCTTGTCTCTTAGGCTTGTTTAGAACGACCGTCTTTATTTAGAAATGTGAATTTTTTTTATTTGTATAAATTGATTAAAAAATTTATTTAAAATCATAAAATTGAACAAAATCAAATCTTCGATTCCAAACTTTGCATAGTTCGGTTCGATTCGAGAATTTTTTGAATTGATTGGGGTGGTCACTTACACCCCTGATGGACTAGAATCATGTGATTGCATTGGACACATCTTTAGTAACTTGGTTACTAATTTGGACAGTGACTTGGAAAATGAAGGTTAACAAGCGGGAAAATACTTGCCTTTGTATGTGATGGACTAACTTGGAATCTGTTATTCTATTTGGTTGTACGGCCATGAAAGTACAAAATTACAAGGAGTAAACAAAGATTAGGGACGGAAATTTCTACTATGTTTCTCTGTACTTTGATATGTCATATATATATATATATATATATATATATATATATATATATAGTATGCTTGTAGCAAAATAAATAAATAAATTTGGAGCTTTATTACGATTCTCGATTAAGGAAAACATGGACACAATAATGGAGAAGAACTCTAAAGAGTGAACCTTTGACAAAAAAAAAAATAGAGACAAAATTGTATTGTAAGCGTCTATACATATATAAAAGGAGAGGAGCAAGTTTTGGAAAGTTCCTGTCAAAAGTGACTTTTTAAATTTAAAAAACATTTCTAATTTGTATATAAGTCACTTTTTACATTGGAAATTGAAAATAGAAAATGTAATTATTATGGTTGATTTGATTAATGATTCAAAAACCTCTTCACATTCTTATTTAGTATATTAAGAAAAATATGCATAGTAGAAACATGAGAGATAACAAAACCAAATGTTTTTTTGTCTATTTCTTTACATCAATATCCAAGCTAGGAAAAATAAAGATGAAATAAAACAACGATTTTGAAACTAAATCATATACATGCACTTTGAAGTAAAACTAATTCACGGACAATCAATTAATAATAATACTAAGATCTGACATTTTTTTCTCTACTTCATCATAATCAAAGTTATTATTGTAAAAAATATATATAAATCGAGATAGGACCAATTTTTTTGAAACAGCTAGGTACATGTAAAAAAATGGAAACCCGATAATTTCTGATTTTTTAGTTACTTATACATGTTACAAAATTTCAGATATAAAAAAAGTACTGATGATGAAATTAATCAACATTCAGATCGAATTTGTTTGTTAGTTGAACTAAATCACGAATTAAAATTAATAAACGAGTTTTGAAGTTAAACAAAGTTTTTGAAATATTTTTAGAAACAAGAATATACCAACAAGTTTCCGGTAAGTCGGTGGTCATAGTTTCCGTTGTCAAACTTTCTTTAGGTGGTAACCTTAGGATTGGCCATTGCGGCAAAAAATGCGTAAAAAAATTGCAATGTGTGATGAAACTAGGGTAAAAGTGTTTTCTTTTCATTTATATACATCAACTAAAACAACGTGGTTTTATGGGTGTTTACCGGGTCGCGGTCCAAAAGTTATCCATAGTATGATTTAAACCACATTTTCTGATGTTTATTCATCGATCGTTTGAATTTTTTGTTCATTTTCCTTGACCCATCTCCTACATTTTATTTTCCTTGGTTATATACTATTTTAATTATTTTTTCTTTATGTCTGATTTTTAAATTGAACTATAATACTTGAATTATTTTGTAAAAATTACCAATTTTGAAAAGTGTAGTTTTTAAGGTTTTATGACAAAACATATTAGTATATCACAAACAATTTATCATTTGTCTGATATTATATGCGCTATCAATTTTTTAAAAAAATTAATGTAACTTTTATTTATATATATTTATTTGTATATATTTTACTATCATTTTTTTAATACGGGAAGCACATCAGTGAATTTAAATTTTGTTGAGACTCCAGAGTAGAGAACGAGAGAAAGTGAGCATTCCATTGTTTAAAATTGGAATTGTGGGCTTCAATATAAATTTATTGTTTATATCCAGAAAAATATTATAATTGGAATTGAACTAAAATTCTTAATATTTTTATTCAATAAATTGATTTTTTTTCTCCAAAGATAAAACATTTTTAAACCTAAAGACTCTTGATTTTCATTAATTTTTTTATTTCTATTAATTTACTTATACATTTAGATTTTTAATTGAACTCTACATGAGAGCCAAACAAAATAATCTTAATTTTAATGTTACAAAATTATGCTATTCAATTCTACACATCGAACTCATAATCTTTATGTTGCAATCATTTGTGTATTTTATTAGCACTAAAGTTTTAACTATTGTACCGATAAGAATATATGCTTCGTGCATCACACAAATGCTTTGATTATAATTTTCTATGATTAACTTCAATTTTTATTGTACATAGTAAACTGTTTTGATTATGGACATGTCGCTTCAATATCAATTTAAAGATATGTTAAAAAAGTTATTGTTTTTATTAACATAATTTTCTATAATTTGTTTTATATGCATATTGAACTCGTGATTTTTCATATAATTATTCGGTTACATGGTTATCATTAAAGTTTTATATTGTTTATTTATATCAATATTGAACCGTTCATTATATGGTTGTGTTGTAGTATATATAAAAACTGAAGTGCATAATTTTTAGAAATTTCCCGCTACAACTCACTTTTCAAAAATGGAATCACTTGTGTTCTGTATATGTCATTTTTTTTTTTGAAATTGAATTTGAGAAATGTCATTTAATGATGTTGACATAAACTATTCCAATTGAGTTTACCTTTTTTATTTGGAGAATTAAATTCGAAAATGACATATAAATGACATATAACTAATTACATACCAAAGTTATATAACTATTAAATATTACACAAAAATAAAATATAAATCAAATTTCGAGGCAAGCTATTCATAAGTCAGACAGAGTCCATGTGCATATAACTAATTACAAACAAAATCAATATATAAAAATAATTCGTAAAAATGGTATTTATTCAAAAATATTGATATAAATAAAAACTAGGTAAATAAAAATACTTAGGATTGTTTTTAATAGATCACGAAATACAGTTCTATAATATTTAAAACAAAAAACAAATAAAAATACTCATGGGCCTGACTTTGTTTCTATAATACTTAAAACAAAAAACAAATAAAAATACTCATGGGCCTGACTTTGTTTGTTTGTTTAGTTTGGGTCCATCTTAGTTTAAATTATCACCAGATTTTGTGTCAGTGCTTATGGTACGGTGTCAGTATGGAACTTATTCAATGTATGAAGCGGACAATATGCATATGAATTGATATATGTTTGGGATTTTGTAAATATCAGATAAATACACACTACACAACTAAATAGAAGACATAACTCAATAAACTAAACAAAAAATATACAATTTATGATGGTCCATTACAAATAAGTAAGAATATCGAGAACTTTATGTCATGTTCAAATTAGAGTGACATTTTATCTTCTTCTTTTTTTGTTAATTCTTTATGTAATTGAAAATTAAAATGTAATATATAAATTATGTTGTTAAAAGAGATACATGCTTTTTTTTTCAATTAAATAGTCATATAAAAATTAAGATGTATTTTTTTTAATTACATCACATCAATGAACAATATATATTCTGAAATCTCAAACTGTGAGTTAAATTTGAACGATACATACTCGTTAATATTTCAATTGAATTACATATTCTAAAATCTCAAACTGTGAGTTAAATTTGAAGGTTGGAACTCAAATAATGTTGTTTCGTAGCATAGTCTATTAACTTGAGTTATGCAAAGACACAAGATTAATCATTATAAGGCTGAGAAACCATGTTTTAGAAGGTTGAGTTCTTTCAAAGGGCAATTCTAGTGGTACTCTTTTGATTCCAAGAATGTCACTGATACTATTTGATCCTAAAATTTCTTTCAAATTCCAGATAAAATATTTTTTGTTGATTATGTCTGACGCAATGTCTATGAGTAAAAATCATGATAAGTCATTGTCTAATATAAGACTCCATTTGAAAACATGTTTTTGGTTATCATCAGTTGTATGCAGCTTTGTCTAGAGTTAATATGTGATATTTATAGTTGCAATAGTCGTACATGTTGAACAAAAATTATTGTATATAAAAAGTATTCCAAATTTTATATTATTTTTTAAAATTTATAGGATTTTCTATATTTAATATTACTTTTTATTATTTTTTTATTTTGTTCATATTAAAAAAATTAATTACATACTATTCATTCAACTTTAATTTGTATATAATTTTATACACATGTACAATCTGTGCAACGCACGGGTGCATCACTAGTAAGTACTTAATACATCATCTATAAAATATTTAATACAACATTTAAAAAAAAAAAGAACCAAATTGCGCTTTGCCCTATGCCTAATTAATTGAATTTTTTTTTAAATGTGGGTATATGGACGGACCATTGCCATTGGGCAGTCCATATGGGTTGGGCTGGGAAAAAATGGGTATATGGACTGGGGGTTCGGCAGTCCATATGGGTTGCACTAGAAAAAAAAAGGGAAAAATTACGGGTCGGTCTACTTTTCAAAATTTTAATCGCTATAGTATTTTTTTTAATCCGAAAATGACACTTTTGGGGCCGAAATGACTATGATACCCTTAATGAGTCTGAGATGCGCTACAAAAATGCGTCGCGATTCAAAAATTTATGCATCACGATTCAAAAAAATTATGAACCACGATTCAAATTTTTTTTATTGAGCGATAGGCACGGTGATTAGTTACACTGCCAGGCAGAATAAAAGGTCTTCTCCATTTCAGCCTTTCTGTTTCCAAGTCGCATCTTAAGGACATGGAGACATATATATTGGAGTCTTTGATTGATGAATTTGATGAAATCAGGGATGAGGATTTAGAAAGCATACCAAAATGGAAAGAACAGATCACCATCAGAGGGTTGGTGGTGAGTGCATTATTGGGTACACTCTTCTGTATCATCATTCACAAGCTTAATCTCACCGTCGGAATCATCATGTCCCTAAACGTCGTCGTCGGATTGCTAGGCTTTTTAAATCATGGACCGTGTTTTCGGCCAAGTTCGGTTTCTCGGTCCAACACTTCACCAAACAAAAAAGCACATCGATTCAAAAATTTATGTACCACAATTCAAAAAAATTATGAACTGCGATTCAAAACTTTGTGCACCACGATTCAAAAAATTCTGAACCGCGATTCTAAACTTTATGCACCACGATTCAAAAAAATTCTGAACCGCGATTCAATTTTTTTTAAATGCACCGAGATTTTCCGTAGAAAGGGTGACTGCAGAGGAGACGAGAAGATGGGGTTAGGTGGAATTTTCAATGTTTCCAAGCTTCCTTCTAACAATTCATCACCTTGTTCATTGATGGCCTCTGTGATGGAACCGCTTGTATGCACCATAACCCCACAATTGTCATCTTCCTTGCGATTTCATTTTCCACCATGGTCATTGGCCCCTACTGCAAACAGAGATCTTCATCTTGCTCAAGCCGCTTGTAAATCCATTGAGGAAAATATATCTCGCTACTGTGGACAACTCGAACATCAATATTTTTTTCTTCCACCAACCATTTCTAAAATCATCATTCCATAGCTATAGACATAAAATTTGTGCGAGACACCACCAAAGTTTCTGTTGAATACCCCTGGCGTAATACCCAATTGTCCCTCTACCTTCCACCAAAGGGAGGGCGAGACAACGGGAAGACTAGCCTTCCGCATCCTCACAAAATTCGATAGGCCCAGAACAAATCAAGGGGAAAGTTTTTGAAAGGTAAGAAGTTTGCACAGACCATCTTCTTTGTCGGCTACTTGCCTTAGTAGGAAAAAAATATTGTACTAGATTTAGGAATGGGGAAGAAATGGAGAGAAGCTTGAATGTCTGTGTAAGTAATCCATATTGTACTCAAATCCAAAGTGAAAATCTCTAAAATCTAGAGAAAGATTCATTTTGGTAGTAATAAGAGTGTATGGCAGAAATCATCCTTCATTTTTCTATGTCTATGTTTGTGTATAATCACAGATTCATGGAAATGAAGAAAAGGGAGAAGAAAAAGGGAGAAGAAGAAGAAATTTACAGAGTTTCTTTTACTTCAGATATTATAGGAATATTTATTTCAAAAATGACCTTTAGCGGTTTTAAAAAAGGGTGGACTGGAGGGGTTAAAAAACTTAAAAAGTGGACCGGCCAGAATTTTACCCAAAAAAATGGCTAGGCGGACTGTGGGTTGGGTTGGGCGGAGAGTTGGCCAGAGGGGCTGGGCGGTAAGTGGTGGTAGCCGCCGGCGGTGTGTGTGTGTGTGTGACTAAGGGTAATATATTATTTTCACAACCAAAAGTGATATATTAAGTATTTCATGGGTGTTGTATTAAGCATTCCCCAATGGTAAAACTGTGTTTAACACTTTACCTTTGTGACATTGGTTTTTGTAAGTTTTACTCACGAATGAGGTTTATATTATCTTCTCGTTTGAGTATTACTCGCGACTAAGCTTTATATTACCCTCCAGTTCGTGTTTCTCGCGGTCGAGTAGATTACGTGTCTTCTTGTGCTTACGCTTCCCGCTCGAGTATTACTCATGGTTGTGCTTTATATTATCCTTCCACTCGAGCATATCTCGCGGTTGAGTTGATTACGCCCCTGATAGCCTTAAATAAAGTACAACATTTAATGTGATTTTGCACTATGATTTTAAGGAAAATGTTGTACTTCACGGGTATTTTGTATCCTTGGTGTTCACGGGTTTAAAGGAAGATGGATGGAAGAAAAGATGAAGCAAAGGCAGATTTTGAGAAAAAGTCAAGTACCAAATGGGCATTTGCTAACCTAGAAAATACTGTAGCAGGAACGAAAAAACAGAGTACGTCATGTTACAAGACTGAAGGAGTTAGAAGAGGGTATTTCAGACATTGCTCACTTTTGACAGTTCTGTAAATAAGAAAATCTTTTTATTTATTAGTTTCTTTTCCCAAATACATTGTAAATAATGGGAGAGGAGATTTGGTCAGCAACGGTTCTGTTAATGGATGAGGAGCAAGGGATCGTGTCTTCTATTTTTGGGGGAAATGGCTGGAGCAGTTAGGAGAGATAGTTATAAAGGAAGGGGGCGAGATCTCTAAAGGGAAGACACACAGAGATTCACCACACGCTCTCTCTCTCTCTCTTCCTCTCTCTCACTTTTTCCCTCACTATTCGCACTCACTGTAACACATCAGGTTTGGTTTATAGATCAATAGGGCAGTTAATTTCTTCCCTTCATCACTTGCGAAGTTGTTTCTCTTCTTCATTTGTAAGTAAATTTTAGTCATGTTTTGTGGCTAAAAACTTCTATTCCAGTTAATGAACCCGTAAGCATTTTTCAGAAATTGCTACTGTGAGATCCTAGTGTACTGTATTGTTCAAAGTCTCAAATTGGGGAAAGTATTTAGTCATTCTCTATTTTTCTTGTTGCAAAGGAATTGTAACTTAGGATTAGTATGTTTAATTAATTTCTAGGGCCCAGATTTTTGTTAGACATTTTAATCCATTGCTAGTTAAGAACCGTTGATCCGTAATTGTCTTCGGGTTCTAACATAGTAGCAAGTGACACACCGTTTAGGCATCACAAGCATAGTTCGGTCCGTGTTGCGAGGATGATTACTCTAGATTAAAGGATATTACCTTAATATCGTTGTTTAGAACCGGGTTTCTCTTATCTTAAAGCTTTCAAAACATTAAATCTTTCTAGCGTTTCGAGGGTTGTATTTTGATTAGAGTATAATTAGCGAGCTTCTCCTAATTATCGAATCCGTAAGGAGAAATTGGGTGTTAGGCGTTTGTCAACAACTATAACTGGTTTATTTGCAGTCAATTGAGTCGGTTTGGAATCGATGATCAGTAGCTAATTTTTGGAATTGCATCAGTTCATTAACTGGACTTTCATCAGCATTGAATTTAATTTACTTATTGTTTGCTTTCTTTAAGTTTACAAAAATTCCTATTTTACTTCATTCGAGTTTAGTTAGTTAATTAAGCAAAAAAATCTCGGTTTTGGTTACTATATAAATTTCTTAAGGATATAAATACAACGTTCCCTATGGAGACGAACCTTACTACCCTATACTTGTATTTGGGGGAAAAAGGAAATTAATTTTGACGGTTTGACACCCGCCAGCCCCTTCTTGAGCTTACGCTCCCCACTCGAGTAAGACTCGTGGCTGAGCATTATATTATCCTCCCGCTCATGCATATCTCATGGTTGAGTTGATTATGCACCTTCACGCGCTTACACTCCCCACTCTAGCATTACTCACGGTTGAGCTTTATATTATCCTCCCGCTCGAGTATCACACGGTCGAAAAGATTACACGTCTTTTTGCGCTTACGGTCCTCGCTTGAGTATTACTTGCGACTAAGCTTTATATTATCCTCTCATTCGAGTATCTCGCAGTCGAGTACGCGCCTTCTTGCGCTTACGTTCCTTGCTCAAGTATTACTCGTGGCTTAGCTTTATATTATTCTCCCGCTTGAGAATCTCGCGGTCAACTAGATTATGTGTCTTTCTGCGCTTATATTATTTAAAATCCTTGGCTTAAAAAGTACATAACAAATGTAGTCTTGCTTGCAAATCGAACTATTCGGGGCTTTACCAAAATCCTTGGCTTAAAAACTAAAAAGTATCTAGCCAAACTGATCTTGCTCACGTATTGAACTACGTACATGAATTTATTTAAAATCCTTGGCTTGATAAGTACCTAGCCAAGGTAGTCCTGCTTGCAAATCGAGCTATACGTGGCTTTATTTAAAACATTGGCTTAACAAGAACCTAACCAAGGTAGTCGATCACAAATCGAGCTATATGGGGCTTTATTTAAAATGCTTGGCTTAAGAAGTACCTAGCCACGGTAGTACTTCTCGCAAATCGAGCTATATGTGGCTTTACTAAAAACCTTGGCTTAAGAAATACATAGCCAATGTATTCTTGCTCGTGATTACAGGGCAATTCTTTTTGGGGTGGCCCCTTGATATAAAAAATATAAATTTATAGATATAAAAAATAAAATTTTGAAATAAATAAATTTTTAATTTTTCATCGTTCAAAGTATATCATCTACGAGCATACTAATATATAAGTATATGAAATAATTATTTAAAATTACTTCGTTTGCATATTTCGGTACACTAGTTATTTTCTATCTTAATTTGGTAATTTTCTTATATATTAAAATATACAAAATGTCTATAAAACATATCTACAAGATATTTCAGATTTATTCACTTTTCTAAAATATTTCTCAACTATATCATCAAATTATATCATCTTCTCTCATTTTTTTGCTCATTCGTTACATGTTCATTTGGTTTTTTTTTTGTTGATTATTCGATTATTGTAATCCATTAATCCATATTCTAAGATAATTAGGTTTTTTGTTGATTAGGCGTGTCATTTTATTATTAATGAGCTACTAAAAATGTCATTTTTAAAAAAAGTTTGACTTTCAAATGGAAACTCTTTACCCGGAACGGAGGGAGTATATAATACTTGATAATTCACAACTCAAAAATAAAATAAATTTTACATAACTTTCAAAGAATTCAAAAGTAAATTAAATTAGCATGACTTTCAAAGAGATGAACCCATGACCTCTCAACCAAATCAAAACACATCATCCAATGGGTCACTAAATCATATATGAAATTCAAGTGATATATATATATATATATATATATATATATATATATATATATATATATATATATATATGGCTGTATTATAAGTTTGGGCCCCTCAAAATTGGGGGCCCAGGGCGGTCGCCCTCCCAAACTACCCTCAGGGCCGGCCCTGCTCGTGAATCGAGTTTTACGGTGCTTCATTTAAAATCCTTGTAATCACAAGATAGTCCTGCTCGCGAATGAGTTGTACATGACTATTAAAATTAATCCTTATAATCACAAGGTAGTCATGTTCACAAATCGAGTTGTACATGGCTATGATCAAGTTACAAGGTGGTTGTCTCCCAAGTTGAGTTAAAAGAATTTATATGATCAAGTTATAATGCTCGATGGTTAATCAAAATACACATTTACAGTCAAAAGCGACCAAAGCTCCGATATATTGCCCGTCAAGACGAAAATGGTTAAGACTCGGTCAACCCGAGCAATTAAAGAGAATTATGAGTGAATATTACTTCTTACCCTCGAGATGAATCTCAAAGAATAAGAAGTATGGAATTATTGATGTGTACCAGGCCCGGTTTTGAAGGGGTTCAAAATGATCGACCGAACAGGGCCCCCAATGTAAGAGGACCCAATTTTATATATGTGTAGACTAGTTTTATAGATATAATATAAATAATGTAATAATAGTAAACAAATTATCTTTTGATTCAATGGATTTGGTAATTGTATATGTGATGAGTGTAACCTTGAAGTCTAGGGTTCAAGCCCCTTCATTGTAATTTTTTTTTATTTTGGGTCTATGGTCAATTATTATTAGTATTATTTTATATGCATATTATATCATATACTCCCTCAATTTAGTTAAATAGTCCCTTATATTATTTTGATAGATTTTACGTAAATAATCAACTTTTAAAAAATATGCTTATAATTTCACAATATTTCATCTTATCCTCCACTTGTATTGTAAATATAATTGTCGTAGTTAAGTTTTTTTTATTATTATTATTATCAACTTCAAATCTACTTATATATGTTTTAATTACTCCGGAGTCTAATGAATAAAGAGTTACAATATAAAGATAAATAATTTGTATTATGTTTTAGTAGAGTTATTCAACCTTAATTTTATTTTGTGTTCGCTAAATTTACTTATAAAAAAAAGTTAGTTGACTATCAAATTTTTTATCTGGGTTATAAAAAAATAACATTTGATTGGGCATATAATATCATTATTTCAAGCAAAAATCAAATTTTATTATTATGTTACTATCATTTTTAATTATTTCTTATATTTATTTAATTTTTTGCTTTGTTAGTTGATTGTTTTTTAACTTGAATTTATAGTGCACAATACATGTTACAAAAAAAAAATCCATCTAGAAGTCAAAACATAAATAAAAGAAATTTTTTGATTAAGTATATTCTTTTTATTGTAAATTATTTTAACGAATGAAAAATAACAGTTTTCAGTAATTATTTAATACTTATTTTCTTATATGTTTGGGTATTATTAATTTTCAATATTTCAAATAATGAAAAGTCAAATAAATTGTTTGTCTAAAATTCATATGTTTATATATTTTTTAAGGGCCTCTTATTTTCTTTTCGTTCTGGACCCCCAAAAGTTCAGGACCGGCTCTGATGTGTACATTTTGGATCCGTCTCAAAGGCATTTAGACCTCGCTTAAGTAAGGAGACTCTCTCCACTAAAACATGTCTGAGGGTTTTGGTAGGGATCCCTCCTCGCCAACTTACGGTGTTTCATTTTATTCGATGCCAACGACAATTTCACCGCTAAGACGGCGACTCTGGCATCCTTCGACCCTACTTTCTGCATCCTTAATGTGATGATTTTTTAGCTTCTTCAAGTTTCTTTTGTTTCAATCGAATATAAAGTAAAAAATGAGATAAAAAGAAAAATAACGAGCGGAAAAAGTCTAAAATTACAAAATCGATGTGCTAGAGGTGGAAGGAGAAATTTTCTGAACTTGACAAGGACGGAGCCCTGAGACAACGTCCGTATGGTTGAATAGGTATTAAGTATTAACTAACTAATAACTACAATACAACGTTTCAATTTTTGATTGGTCCAACGAAGCAACAACACTTACAGCCCCTCTAGTGAGGGCCTGAGGGGTTTATACTTTCCTACGAAGGGTCCATGTTTTTTGGCCACTCATTAATGTTAGTATAAGTTTAGTCTTTACAATATATCTTTTTGATCGGTGTAAAAAAATTTAAAACGTCATATATTTTAGGTGGAAGGAGTAACAAGTACGGCATGTTTGATTTTAGGGAATATCATCTTTTTGACCATCGTATAAATTGGGGAAATCCAATTTGACCAACGACGTTTCATAACGACCAAATTAACCAATTAATTTTTAATTTGGTTGCAATGTCGTCCTCGTCGTTTCATAACGACCAAATTAACCAACCAACTTTTATCAATATCGGACCAAGAAATTGTCATAGAAGGAAGATATTGACAAAAGTTGGTTGGTTAATTTGGTCTTTATAAAACGGGAAGGACGACATTGCAACCACATTAAAAGTTGGTTGGTTAATTTGGTCATTATAAAATATCGTTGGTCAAATTGGATTTTCCCAATTTATACGGTGGTCGAAAAGGTGGTATTCCCTTGATTTTACGATACATGCAGTTATGACCTAAAATTTATTGTTTATGACTTTTGACATGAATATGTGTAATTAGATTTAACTTTTTGAAAGTGTCAATTAATCGTTATTTTTTTCGTTTCAGGTAATTAGTCCACGTTTAAAAGTCAATTTTTTAATTAAAAAAATGACACTTTTAGTAGTTCATTAGTAATAAAATGATATTTTTATGCTTTAATTTTTGAAAGTTAACTTTTTAAATGAAAATATCCAAAATAGAATAGTCCACACTTTGCTCGAAACGGATGAAATATAAGTTAACGTGTATGTTTGATTGGTAAGTTGAAAAATTGACAAATTCAAATACAAAGATTAAAATAGCCTCATCATAAAATATAATTTACATTATTATTATTAATATTAATATTAGTTTTATTATTACTACTACTCCGTATTATTAGTTTTATTATTACTATTAATATTACTTAGCATTATTATTATTACTATCACTTTTATTACTAATAATATTACTTTATTATTATTATTTCTACTCCCTCCGTCCCTAAATAATTGTCATGGTTGACTCGGCTCACAGTTTAAGAAAAAACAATTGACTTCATTATTTATATTGATTTAATGTGTAGTTTCCTTTAAAGTCCATGTGTATATGACTTATAATTAAAGTAGAGTGAAAAAGTAAGGGTAAAGTGGTAAAAGTGATGTTCTAAAAAGATAAGTTTCAAACTGGACAATTATTTTGGAACGGACGAAAAAGGAAAGGAGGACGATAATTTAGGGACGAGGGAGTATAACTTTTGTAATTATTATTATCAATAGTACTCCCTCCGTCTCGGATAAATGTTCGTACTTTCTATTTTTGGAATGTCTCAACTAATGTTTCTAAAGACTTTTCAGTTACAAATTTTCTAACATTCTTCCTAATATATCTATCCATTTAATACTATCATTATTACACATCCTAAAGAAAGTGAGTGTAATGGATACATAATTAATGAGAGATAAAGAGTGTGCGAGTGTATAATGAGTATTATTGTAGTAAAATATTTTACAACACATCATTAATTAAATTTATCTTTGACGGTTTTATTAAAATCATAGAGAATAATTTTCTGGAATTGAAACAAAAATGTTACTGCAGAATCCTGATAGGAAAACGCTAGAATCCTAATTTTCATCTAAACCTAAGTAATAGTGTAACAGGACATGTGATAGATAAATCTGTAACCCTAAATAATACTGATGTTAAGCACATGGCTTGGTAGTTGGAGTTGGTAGTTGAGAAATAAACAAACTGATTGAGATTTGAGATAGAAAGTTGTGATTAAAAGTTAAGATCACGAATCCAAGCAGAACATTAAATCAAAGTTATTGGGTCCGAATTCCGAAAGAAAGACCATGTACGTAATCAATAAGAACTAACAAGACTAGAAAATTTCACGAGTCACGATGTTGGCCCAACCTCTTCTTTGGCCCACAAGCTATTCATGTAACTCCTAACCTCTTCTGCAATCATACGTTTCATAATCGTCACCAAACCACTCTCTCCAACCCCTTCCAATCCCATTGATTCTTCTTCGTTCGTAACCGAACCCTGTCCACCCGGCGACTTCATCACACTCTCCCCGGGCGGCAACAAAGTCAACAAAGTAACTGGTCCATCACAACTACTGTGATCCTGCGATGCCCCACAACACACCCTCTTCACTCCCGAGTCGGACTCAGTCGAATCACTCGACGCGTCCAATAAACTCCGTGTCACCGCTGTGTTTGACCCACACGAAACCACCAGCGGCACCTGAGATGTACGACCTCGTTTTAGCGTCGAATTCCAGTGATTCTTTATCGCGTTATCAGTCCGACCAGGCAATAGGCGGGAGATAGCAGACCATTTGTTACCATGAACGGCATGCGCCTGAACGATCACGGCGTCCTCAGTCGGCGTAAATGGACGGTGCTCCACCGCCGGACTGAGTTGATTACACCACCGCAAGCGACAAGACTTACCGGACCGACCGGGTATGCCAATAGCAATAGCAGACCAATTACGCGCACCGTGTTGTTCAACCAGCTTGACAAGAATCGCATCCTCCTGTGGGGTCCATGAGCCTCTGATCTTATCACCACCATCAATCTCCGCCATGATTCGAAAAATCGAAAAATTAATAAAATTCTTGGCTAATTTGAAGAACGGATTGGGGTTTATTTATAACGAGGAGGTTAACCGTTTCAGAAACTACTTCTGGTTCTGGTTAATTTGTTTGCATTTTGCATGGGGGAGTTGGGGTTAGTGCTGGTGCACTATATGTAACTAACTAACTGACATGGAAATGTAACTGATTTTGAAATTCGTAACGGCTTTTCGAAAGTATTAGTAAAGTATTGAAATAGCTGTGGGGGAAGGGAATTAAGATATACTAGTTGACGGTTAGTATGGCATGCCCTGAAATTGTGGCCGTTAAAGTTCATTCCTTCCGTAACTGCTAATTTAGCATTCGATGCCACTAAATCTCTCTCCCAAAATAAGTTCCTTTACTTACTTAGTGTTCATATCAATTACTCAATAAAATATTAACTTTATAATGTCAAAAATTAAAATTTATGTCTATAAAATCTAGTTTATTATTAGTACGTCATACAAAAATTAACATGATTCCATAGCAAAACATTTTTATGCCACTTGTGTTAAAAAAAAAAAAAAGAAGGAAAATGCTACCCTTACTATCAATGTTATAATTTTCCTTACAACTAAGCATTGTTGGAGTGGTAATATAGTTAAAAGTTTTAAAAAGTAGAAAAAACAATTTTAGGGACGGACATAAGCATTTTGGAGAATAAAGCTAAAAAAACAATTGTTGGACCATTTTTTTAAAACTTTGTAAAGCTATTTTGGAGAAAAACAATTTTACCATATTTTTAAAACTTTGTTGTAATTAAGAAATGTATTAATATTAGTTGTAAGGTTAACGATGTTAAAAAAAATACTCCCTCCATCCCTAAATTATAGTCCTAGTTGACCCAGCGTACAGATTAAGAAAAAACAATTGACTTGATTATTAATATTGGTTTAATGTGTAGTTTCCTTTAAAACACATGTGTATGTGATCCATAATTAAAGTATGATGAAAAAATAAAGGTAAAATGGTAAAAGTGATATTCTAAAAAGGTAAGTTTCAAACTGGATAATTATTTTAGAACGGACGAAAAAAGAAAGAAGTACGATAATTTAGGGATGGAGGAAGTATTATATATTAACTCCATAGCGTGTCAGTGGACTTTGCTAAGTGTGTCAATGGACGTTGCTAAACAAGCTAGTGTTCATATATATGCATTTATCTTGTTATAGTTTTGCTTGATAAAATATTAAAAATAAGTGCATCGCGAACCGTAAAAGTATAAAATATAAAAACATGATATATATTGTTAGTGTTATATTTAACAAATTAACTTTTTAGATGAATTGGTTACTTTACATGTATCAAAGTTTATGATTTGGCAAAGATAACGGTTCAAATAATCTCTCTTGTATTTATCCTAAAAATATTACAAAGGGCGCACTTCTTTGTATAAAAAAATTAACATTATTATCGCAATGTAAAAAAAATTAGTTGACACGTCATATCCACACATTTCATCTACAAATGCATTGAATATGTTTTTACTTTCAAAAATAATATAAATCCTAGACATCATCTAATTTTTTATTTTTTTAATATTGACATTAGCATTGGTGATGCTCTAAGGGATATTTTAGAGATGGTACAATATTGATATACTCCTTTCGTCCTAAAATTATCGTTTGAGTTGATTTGACACATGTTTTAATAAAGAGGTATGATATTACAAGCTAGAGCTTGTAATATTATTACAAACTTTAGTGTTAGTATCGTTTGATCAAATCTATTTAGACCTCTACACTGTTAGATCAAATATATATTTTTTTAAGTAATAACACAGACTTTCCAAATCATCACCAACTTAATCATCTAACGACTCTAACGTTAAAGCTTGTAATAATATTACAAGCTCTAGCTCGTAATATCATTTGTCTTTAATAAAATACATTTGACTGGATTATTAATATTCTATCTGTCTCAAAATTGTTGTCATGTTTTCTTTTTTCATCCGTTTCAAAATTATTGTCTTCTTTGAAAGTTTTCTTTTTAAGGCATCACTTTTACCACACACTATTTCAATATTAAATAACTAGTCAAATATGTTTCTTAAATCATGCGCTAAGTCAATCCAAACGATAATTTTGAGGCGGAGGGAGTATTAGTTTGATGTGTAGTACACTTTAAAATCCAAATATATATATATGGCTCATAATTAAAGTATGATAAAAAAGTATGGGTAAAGCGATAAAAATGTTATCTTATAAAATGAAAGTTCCAAACAAATTTTTGAACGAACCAAAAAAGAAAACAAGACAATAATTTTGAAACTGAATAAGTAGTAAATGTAGAGATGTTAATCGGGTCGATTCCAACCCTACAAGATCAACTCTGTTAATCCTAAATTTAATAAAATTACATTTTCTTGACACTGACCCTTTTCAATTGCCATCGAACAGAACGGCCTGCGTTACTAGACCCTTTTAACATCACCAGTAGTATTGTTCTTTTCGCTGTCTAAAAATGCTCGTCGGCAGGCCGCCAGGCCTTACATTCAAATTTGGTTGAGGTGTTGGGATAAAGTCAAGAAAAGGGATGATGATGGGTTTTGAATTTGTTTTGGTTGGTTCGGAATCGGATGGATTTACTACTTGACTTTGTAGTTTGTGCGATTAATGAATGGTATGATTGTTGACGGTTGTAACGGAGAGCAAGTGGTTTGTGGAAGCAGTCTACTTGACGTTGTTTCAATATGTAATATTTCAACGGGTAATGCTTGGATCCAATCAATTCATAAAATAACAATAACATGTGACTTAGGCTTAGTTTGTCATTCCAAAAATGACTCACAGAAAAATATTTTTCTTATTTTTTAGTATTTGGTAACATTAAAAAAATATAGTTAACGTAATAGTTTTTTTGAATTAATCAAAAATAAAGCATTCTTTTTCAGAAAAAGACTTACATATTCATTTTTCGTAAATCATGTTCCAAATGTTCAAACATCCCTCCGCCCCTTTTCACAATTACACATGTTTACATATACGCATAATATTTCACTCAACGAACTAATTGTTTAGAAATATAAATGGAATTTGTACACACTATTTATAAATTATAATTTTAAAAAATATTTATTACGTCCTAACATTAGTGTCAACTATATTATTTAGGGTCATCCCAAACATTGTCTGTTTTCTATTTTAAAATGTTTTTTATATCAATTATAATTTTTTTATTTGTATTTATAAGATTGAAAAAAGATGTACCTTATTGATTTGATACCACCAATGATAAATTGAGGGTTACTAAAGAAAAATCACTAAAAGTTCAACAATATCTTATACTATCTCCGTTCCTAACAAAGAGTTCATTATTTCATTTTGAAATGTTTCTTTTAAAGAGTTCACTTTCAAAAATTAAAACATAAAAGTGTCATTTTATTACTAATGGACTATTAAAAATATCATTTTTTTTTTAAAAATGACTTTCAAACATTGACTCTTTACTCGGAATGGAGGGAGTATTTAATATGAACATTAATATTAGAATATATATTTTTTATTCATATATTATTTTCCATAACATTTTTCGTGAATTTGTCAAACATCTGAAAATCTTTTCTAGCATATTTATAAAAGATTTACCAAACACCTAAAAATAAAAATATTTATTTTCCATAAATCATTTTTCGAAATTCAATTTCTGAAAATCATTTTATGTAAAACAAACAAAGTCTTAATTTTAACGGTAAAACTACATATATAAAAGCTTAACTATATGGAGGGTTCATTAATACACGGTTTGTGATCTATAGGTATCGGCTCCAAACAAAGAGAGTTGGCATGCATATCTACGAGATTTTGTGTTTGTCCCTATAGCACGGTGTCGATATGAAATTTAATTAATATATGGAGTGGGCAATAAGTGAATCAATGAATATAAGCTTGAGATTTTGTAGCGATCGAATAACGCACCAAAAAAAGGAACATCACCTCTTCTAATACAATTGAGGACAAACATGGTTATGTAATTCTTAAAGCAAAGGCAACAGTTGATCTAAATTGAATCAAAGTTGAATCTTCGGTGATAAACGACATATCCTAAAAAAATCATATCCAAATCATATTTGATTTGTATCAATTTATGATACAAATCAAAACCAATCAAATCAGAGCAAAACGATTGTGTTTCGGCTTCCACTTCCACTAAACGCCGTCGTCATGACCCGAAAAAAGAAAATGTCGACAATTGTGACTGCGCCTCCTGCCCTCCTATTTCCAAATGACAACATTCTAGTGGATAGAATAACTTTTCCACCATCGTTTTTCTTGGCCAATTTTCGGCCAAAAATTTTATTTTATTTTTTTGAATTTTTTTTTGAATTAAAGCATACATTTTTACATATAAATAGAGACTTTGTTTGTTTTATTTGGACATCAGAAAATAAATCTATGATTTTTTTCAAGTTTTTAGTCATTTTCTGAATATATATATATATATATATATATATATATATATATATATATATATATATATATATATATATATATATATATATATATTAAAGTATTTGAGATAAATATCGTGGGGTATAAAAAACGTATTGGATTTTGTGTCACTGTTGAAAGGTGTTTTTTGGTTTTAATCAAATAAGTATCAAATGGATTATTTTATTAGTTTTTTATGGGTTATGTTTGATTTTGTTTTTGATTTGGATGGTTTTGATCTAACTGTTAACCATGCTCTTAGAGTCCTAGCTTTCGAATAAATCTATATATATATATATATATATATATATATATATATATATATATTTAAAGTTGGTGAGGAGCACTATGGTTGTGCCACCTCACCACCTTTAGATAAATCTTCATTATAAATCATCCATGTGGAAGTTTTAAAAACTTTTGGTTTTCTAGTCATTAGCTAATAATAATACCTAATAACAATCAATATGATAAGGGGTATTAGTATTAGTATATATAACTTCTTCTATTGTCAATAGTAGAAGACTTATATTTAAAAACTTTTACAACTAACATTACTTCTAACCAATGTGGGATAAAACTCTTCAAGGTTAGATATTATTTCTAATGACTCACTTTTAACATCATACTTTAAGCTTTGATATCTTATTCATCCAAAACTTGATTTGGACAAATAAATATATCATTTCGATGTTCTTGCCGAGTAGAACACATTTACACAATTACTTTTGTCAACAAACAAATGACACGTAAAGAAATTTGTGCCTCAAGTTGCACAATTTCTTTTGCTAAAAACACTAATTTTTTAATAAGTATTATACTTTAACTCTTGATATCTTATTCATCCAAAACTCAATTTGGACAAATAAATATATCATTTCGATGCTCTCACCAAGTAGAACACATTTGCACAATTACATTTACCAACAAACAAATGACACGTAAAGAAATTCGTGCCTCAAGTTGCACAATTTCTCTCACTAAAAACACTAATTTTTTTAACAAGTATTATACTTTAAGTCTTGATATCTTATTATCAAAAACTCAATTTGGACAAATAAATATATCATTTTGATGCTCTCACCGAGTAGAATACATTTGCGCAATTACCTTCGTTAACAAACAAACGATACGTAAAGAAATTAGTGCCTCAAGTTACACAATTTTTTTCACAAAAACACTAATTTTTCAACAATAGAAGAGATGTATCCCATTGGTTAGAAATTGATGTTGGTTTAAAAATTCTATTATTAAGTACCAATAGAAGAAATGCATCATGCATCATACATTGGTTGGAAAGTGATGTTGATTTTCAAAGTCACTAGAAAACCAAAAGTTTTTAAAACTTCCATGGATGCTTTAGAATGAAGATTTATCCAAAGGTGGTGAGGTGGCACAACCATAGTGCTCTCACCAATTATATATATATATATATATGATAAAATATTTTTACAATTATTACCAATAGAAGATGTATATCTCACATTGGCTAGAAAATGATGTTGAGTTTAAATTATTTTATATTATAACACATTGTTTAAAAAAGAAAATGTTAGATTTTAAAGTCTTTAAAAGACTAAAGACTTTCACTTTTACAAGAGATGTATCTCACATGGTTACAAAATATTCTACTATTATTACCAATAGAAGAGATGTATCACACATTGGTTAGAAATTGATGTTTGTATTAAAAATATTATTATTAATTACTAATTGAAAAGATGTATCATACATTTGTTATAAAGTGATGTTGATTTTAAAAGTTTTTTGTTAAAAACTTCTACCATTATTACCAATAGAAAATGTATAATTAAAAAATGATGTTGATTTTTAATTATTTTAGATTATATAAAAGACTTACTATTATTAGCAATATAAGATATATATATACTTTTGGTTTTCTAACCATTAACTAATAATAATACATAATAATAATCATAATGATAATGAGTATTAGTATTAGTATATATAACTTCTTCTATTGTCAATAGTAGAAGACTTATATTTAAAAAAATTTACAACTAACATTACTTCTAACCAATGTGGGATAAAACTCTTCAAGGTTAGATATTCCTTCTAATGACTCACTTTTAACATCATACTTTAAGCTTTGATATTTTATTCATCCAAAACTTGATTTGGACAAATAAATATATCATTTCGATGTTCTTGACGAGTAGAACACATTTGCACAATTACTTTTGTCAACAAACAAATGACACGTAAAGAAATTTGTGCCTCAAGTTGCATAATTTCTTTCACTAAAAACACTAATTTTTAATAAGTATTATACTTTAACTCTTGATATCTTATTCATCCAAAACTCGATTTGGACAAATAAATATATGATTTCGATGCTCTCACCGAGTAGAATACATTTGCGCAATTACATTCGCCAACAAACAAATGACACGTAAAGAAATTCGTGCCTCAAGTTGCATAATTTCTCTCACTAAAAACACTAATTATTTTAACAAGTATTATACTTTAAGTCTTGATATCTTATTACCCAAAACTTCGATTTGGACAAATAAATATATCATTTTGATGCTCTCACCGAGTAGAACAAATTTGCGCAATTACCTTCGTCAACAAACAAATGACACGTAAAGAATTTCGTGCCTCAAGTTGCACAATTTCTTTCACTAAAAACACTATTTTTTCAACAATAGAAGAGATGTATCCCACATTGGTTAGAAATTGATGTTGGTTTTAAAAATTCTATTATTAAGTATCAATAGAAGAAATGCATCATACATTGGTTGGAAAGTGATGTTGATTTTCAAAGTCACTTGAAAACCAAAAGTTTTTAAAGCTTCCACATGGATGCAAGTATTTCACATTGGTTACAAAGTATTCTACTATTATTATCAATAGAAAAGATGTATCACACATTGGCTATAAATTAATGTTGGTTTTAAAAATACTATTATTACCAATAGAATAGATGTATCATACATTTGGTAGGGTAGGGTAATGTTTGTTTTTAAAGTCTTTAAATAGAAGACTTCTACCATTATTATCAATAGAATATGTATATCTCACATTGGTTAGAAAGTGATGTTGATTTTAATTTTAGATAAAAAATTTTTTTACTATTATTACTAATAGAAGAGATATCTTACATTTGCTAAAAAATGATGTTAGTTTTAAAAGTCTTTAGATAAAAGACTTTTACTTTTATCGTCAATGTAATAGAAGAGATGTATCACACATTATTTAGGAAGAGATGTTGGTTATAAATTTTTTAAAATAAAAGACTTCTTCTATTATTACCAAATGAGGATATGTATTACACATTGGTTAGAGAGTGATGTTGATTTTAAAAGTCTACAATTATTAGCAATAGAAGAGAAATATTTCACATTGGTTATAAAGTGATGTTGATTTAAAAAGTTTTTAGATGATGTATCTCACATTGGTTACAAAGAAATGTATCTCATATTATTTAGAAACGAGTATTGGTTATAAAAGTCATTAGATAAAGACATTTTTTGTTATTACCAACAGAAAATATGTATCCACATTGTTTAGAAATGAATATTGTTTAAAAAGTCTTTTATCCACTACTATTATTACTAATAGAAAATATGTATACCACATGGTTAGAATGTGGTGTTGGTTTTAAAGTCTTTAGATAAAAGACTTAAACTTTCATTACCAATAAAAATATAAAATATGTATCTCACATTGTTTAAAAATGAATTATGATTTTAAAAGTTTTTAACAAAATGACTTCTAATATTATTATCAAGTTAAATGTTAATTTTAAAAGTCTTTAGATAAAAAAAATTACTATTATTATTAATACAAAATATGTATCTCACGTTAGCTAGAAACTTATATTAATTTTAAAAGTATTTAGGTAAAAAAATCGTTTAATATTAGTAACAATATAAAAACAATTATAACAATAGAAGAGATTAACAATCTAATTATAATGTCTAAAAGTTATATTATTATTACAAAAATATATACATCTCACATTATACCCGTGCATAGCACGGGCTAAATAACTAGTAAAAATATTAAGCGATGGAAAAGCGAGGCCATAGAAAACCATAAATACCTTCATCCTTAAACTCCCCATAATTTTCATTTTTTAAACATAGTTCCAATATCCTTCCCTTGAGAGTATGAATATGAAATAAGTCCATTCTTATATATCCCCGTAATAACTTAGCCTATGAATAGTGATAGTAACACATAATTAAACAAATGTTTAGATAGATTGATTTACATCTTCCCTCCCTCTAGATCTCTCTCTCTCTCTCTCTCTCTCTCTCTCTCTCTCACCTTTTCTACCCACCTCAAACTCTCCATAATTTTCATTTTCTTAAACATAGTTTCATTATCCGTCCGTTGAGACTTGAGAGTACGAATCTGAAATAAGTAAATAAAACCAATGTTTCGATAGATTCATTCACATCTTCCCTCCCCCCCACCTCTCTCTCTGTAACCTTTTCTCCCCACTTCTTTCCCATAATCCATACCATCCCAACCACCCCAACTTACACTCTGCTAAAAAACACGGCAAAAGAACACTAAAAACCAGAGTAGGAGAGAAAGATTGAATTTTGACGTGTTCATGGGGAATTATTGTGTGTCTTCAAGATTGAAATTTATGAAGAGAAGAGCTCCTTTGTTTTACTCTCTCTCCATCCTCTTGTTCATCTCCTCTCTTTTTGCACTTCTCAACACTTGTTTTTCCACCAACCCTTGTTTAGGTACTTGGCCTAATCTTTAAACCTTCTTTTTTATCCTTTTTATTCTCTCTTAAAATTACATAAAATTCTGATTTTGGGTGTTTTTCAAAACATCATTTTAACCATTTGTAAGAGAAAGGGAAATATGTGGAAGCCACTACAAATGAAAACAAACCCAACTACATCTTTGTCTCTTCTCTCCCTTTTCAATTATCTCTAAAATGCAGAAGGGGACAAAGCGAGTGTGTAAAATCTAGGGGTGTGCACGGGCCCTAAGCCCGCATACATTGACAATGCCCAGTATAGGCCCATCAAGCAACGAGCATCTGATTTAAAAGCTTAGTACTATTGATCAGCCCACGGGGATTAGTGGACATGCTTTGGGTAGGCGTTGGGCGGGCACAAGCAAGCACGGGCTTCAGCCCATCTGTTCATGTTTTTAAATAAT
Source organism: Codonopsis lanceolata (assembly GCA_013146195.2). Lineage (NCBI taxonomy): Eukaryota > Viridiplantae > Streptophyta > Magnoliopsida > Asterales > Campanulaceae > Codonopsis > Codonopsis lanceolata. The sequence goes on along the minus strand of CM028379.1, from coordinate 147,032,844 downwards.
TTTACTGTTTTACCATTCAAACTTTTACCAAGATGAAAAAAGATGAAGTGATGACTGCAAATTAAGAATAAGCCAATAAGGTTCGTCGCACGTCACTAACCTGTATGAGAATAGAGGATTGAGTTTGAAGTTGAGTAATTAAAAAAATAGGGTTTAGAATTTTAGTAATAGGTTTATATGTATTATTATATTATAAAAAATTGAAAGGGTAATTCGCAATAGGCTTCATCATTTCAGCAGTTCAGCTCAATTAGAGTACTATACTTTTTAGTTTTAAATTAAATAAATAGGATTTGGTTTAGATCTATAATTAAAATTAAAAATATATATATCATAGAAGATGACGGACCGGGATGTGCATAACAAGCATGGAGCAGCTGAAGGCCCAGTAGTGCCCGAGACCGCGGGTATTTGACTCATCTAAAGCCCAACACTATTTATATCTCATGGACACGTGCTCCGTGGGTCGGGCATTGACGGGCTTTAACAGACTTGATGGGCATTGACGGGCCATGCTCACCCCTAGTAAAATCGGAGGAAACCCGTTACATAAAATCCATGTGAGTTTTTGTAAGAGATTGCTTTGTAAAGAAACTGAGGTAAGGGCGGATTACAGATTATTTTGTGAGAGAAACTTACTGATTCCGGCCGAAAGGGCGGCGAACGTAAAGATTCCAACCAAAAGAGAAACCTTTACGTCGATGGATTGATGAGGGCTCGAGAAGAATCACTCACTTACAGAATGAAGGCGAAAATGGTGAAGTAGCTGAAGGTGAAGGTGAAGGGGGAAAAGGGGAAGGAAAGGTGGTTGATTGTTTCTGACAGCCAAAACAACTATGTGTATCTTTTGACCCTGATCATAGTTTGACTGTGATCTTTATTTCCTGTAATAAAGAAGAAAGGACCTGGTCGATCAAAGGTGAAGCTTGAATCGCCGTCGTTCAATATGATAATGGGGTTGTTCGAATTACCTCTCATAATCATCTTTGCACCACCAAAACGAAATCAGTCGCATTGTTGTATCTAAAATCTGGGAAATAATAATTCAATTAAATAATTATATATACCCAATTAAGAAAAATACTACTCGATCCTATATAGAAAATCAAAATAGTATTGTAGTTCGTAGTAGTAAAAAAGACAGAGCTTACGGAGAGTGTCGTTAATAGAGAATCTCACTCTTTGGGCCCAAACGTTGTAGCTTTCAGGAGGGTGTAAAGTCCAACCTTCATTTCTTCCACCAACCTCAAAGGTAGTGAGGTAGAGGCCGCGTGTGGGGGTTATAATTCAATTACAGATTATTTGGTTAAGGAAGAGTGAGAAACTTATAGATCCCGGCAAAGGCTGGCGAACATAAAGATTCAGGCAGAAAGGGAAAGTTTACGGCGACGGCAATGGCTTGATGAGGGTTCAAGAAGAAAAGGGAAACATGGAGGAGAGAAAAAAAATTGATAAGAGGCGTGGAACATGGCATGGGTTGGAGGAAGAATGGGGCACCGGGTTGAAGGAGTTGTAGGTAAAACCGTCGTTCGCACGCTTGTGGATATTTTGATTTAATTCTGATTGGTAGTTGTCTTTGATAAAAGTAAATCCTGACCAATAATTAGCTTTTACAAAATGAAGCGTTTGAGTATAAGTTGTATTATATATAGATACTATACTAGTAGTCTAGTTAGTACTACACACTCCCTTTCATATAATTTTTTTGGGTTACATATCTATACTAATCACTTCGTCTCTAAAACAAAGACATATTTAACAAAACACACATGTTAAAAAAAAAAAAAAAAAAGATAATTGGCCCAATTACAATGATACATATTTTCAATAATGCATATATAACTTCAAAAAAATAAATAAATTTGAAAGTAATTTTTTTTTGGAACAACCTATAAAGGAAAAATAAACTCTTTTTTTATGGTGCATCACATTTTCGTTACGTAACAATCGTAATTTTTGAATTTCAAAGTGTTGGTCGGAGCTATAGAAGAAGATGACCCGAGTATTTTAAGAATAATATTTCAAAAATTAACTTCAACAGTTGAAAAAAAAAACTGAGAATTATAGTAAAAAAAATATTTTAAAAAAAAGTACCAACTAACAATTCCTCCAACTTTATCTTCTTCCGCTAAGTACTGCCAACTTTATTTCTATCTACTAGTTAGAGAGCAGGTGCCAGCTTATTTGACTATGAGGTTAATTGAGATACTTTAAGGGTCTGTTTGGATACACATAATTGGAATTGAATTGGAATCACAATTTTGTGGAATTGAATTTCAACATATTCGAATTCCATAGAGATTCAATTCTATTGTTTGGCTAATCTATAATTCCATTAAATTGATTTACAATTCCAATTCAATTGTTTGGATACTCATGCAATCTCACGGAAATGAATTTATCACTTATATGTGTTTCCTCTTATATTCCATGCAATAAAGTATAAAATACAAAAAACTAACACATTTTAATATAAAATCAAATTATAAAAAATATATACTTAATAAAAAAAGTAATGTTTCGAATAATAAAAAAATTATAATAACCAAACAAGTTTTAACTTTCATAAATACACAATAAAAGGCTAACACAGTTTAATATTACTATTATCCCAACAACTAAATTTCCTATCGTCAACAAGTTTAACCAACAAGTAATGTTACTACCATCAACAAGTTTAACCACTCATGATAATAAAAAACCACATAATTCTAATAAACTAACAAACACCACTACACAAGATCAAGTTGCATCAAAACATATTGTGCCTTCAACTCATTTGGAAGACCTGCTAATGTCTCAAATTTTCTTTGATCATTCATGAATAGATCAACTGCTTTCAAAAGCATGGTCTGATTCAAATCTTCCACTTTAGACAACTCGTCCAACACCATTTGTGTAGTAGCTTTAGGAGCGTCAGAGTTCATGAAGCGGTCAAGAGATTCCGCCATACGAGAGTACATCATATAATGCTTGGGAACCACTATGTTTCCGCTTTTTGGGGCGAGAAATAGATGATGATGAGGCATTGGACTTTCCTTGTCTATTTTCCCCTCCGAGTGAATGCATAGCATCATCTCCTAATCTTCTCACGTTTCCCTCGGTGGTCCCAATGGTCCCTTCTAAGTCAAAAGACTCTTGGTTCACTTCCATTTCTAATTCTACTTCTGCTGCTGTTTGAGCACCCTCACCATTAGCACGGTCTTGAGCAAACAATTGACAAATGTCTTCCCAGTTGTCAATAACAATTCTTGTCCTATAAGGGGCAGCATCAGGATGAACCTAAAGAAGAACAAACACAATAAAAAAAAATCTGATAATGACATGCGTATGTAAAATGATAAAATCTAAAATAGATGGTTGTATCAAGCCAAATTAAGGATGTCAAAAAAACAAATATAAATAAGTAGCAGAAAATGTTTGATTGTGACAAGGAAAAAACAGAAAAAAAAATTATGAACCTTCTAACTTTATAGGTTCTCCAAGCAGGGGTGAGGATGAACTGTGATGAGAAGTCCAGTATAATGGATGTTTACTTGGTCAAGTCTTTCTTTCAAGCTATCATGACTTTTCATATGTTGCCTTAATTGGAGTTGGAAAGGGATCTGGAGTGCCAAGACTCCCATAAAAGTATCAAGTTTTACTTGGACTGCTGCTTAGGAAGCTATCTTGACTTGGGGCAGTTCAAGCAGATGTAAATTTATCTTTAATCGTTTCTAAGTGTAAAAGAAATGGTGAATCAGTTTATCGTTTGGTGTTGTAGAAGCATTACTTGCTGTATTGTGAAGTACCGGAGAGTGGAGCAGAGATTTGAATGGTACTTATAGTGTACGGGATTAATTGGTTATGCTGTAATTTGATGAATCTCTCCTTTCTATTTGGTTGGGGGTTTGTGTGTTTTAGATCCAGGGATGGCAACGGTTGTGTTCTTCCCTACCCAAACTCGATTCAATCAAAAGATTGAAAACACCCACATTCCTGAACCCATCCCGCCTGAGAACCCACAAACCTGAACCTGTCTTGTGAACCAGCTTGCTCCCTTAAGCCGAAATAGGCTCAAAAGTTGAACAGCCAACTACTTTTTATTTATTGAGTCTCATACGAATTGGAACAGGTAATGGAAGGCCACATTAGCTATATTTATGGGATAGAATTGGTTTTGTAAATTTTTAGTTTTATTATGGAATTGATTTTATGGAATTGGGGGTATTAGAATTATAATTCAATTCCAATTTTATCCCTCATATTAGCATCCAAACAATGGAATTAGAATTTTATGCTTCAATTCCAATTCCAAGTCATGGAATTGATGTAGCCAAACACAGAATTTTAAAATATCTACATATCATTGTTGAATATAAGCGTACCATACACAGTTTTTTTATCCGATATATATATATATTCCTCACATTTTCCTTAATTATTATAAACAAAAATAAAAATAATTAAATTACCAAAGTGCGGTGTTTAACACATCCAAGGTATTTAACATACACATATTACATATACTTAAAAAAAAGTACAATTTTATGTTTTTGCCTTTAGTTTTTGGACGTAGCATCGCCTACTGACATTATGTGTGCGTTTTCGTTTTTGTAGGGTGTCGGAAATAATGGTCATGTCATTTCATGTTGATGCTATAATCATTAATTTGAGACAGGAATCCAAAGACATGCGGTAGGTGCGATATGCAAATCTACCTATTATTCAGGTACCCAATTGGCCATTGATAAACCTCGTTTTCCCACCACTTCCAATTCCAATTCAAACTAAAATAACAAAAATAATACTCTCAATTACACGTACTAATAAAATATATTATAAAGATTAAACTGTTTTTATCCAAATATTAATTAGGTATTTTGATATTTTTGTTTAAAGAATTAGATACGAGTTACAGAGTCAATAAATACTAGATTTTGTGTTTGTGCATATGTCACGACGTCAGTATGAGACGATGTTAGTATTGGAATAAAGCAATACGTGTTTAAATTTTGTAAAGGTCGGATCAATGTACACTGTAAAAAAAAACACATTTTAATGGCTTCAAAATTTGTGACTCATCATGTATCAAAAAAAATCTCAAATTTTTCTCGTTATGGAGACATCCAAGTACCTCAACCCAAAGTCTTTCTGAATATGTTCAATAAAGAAAACTTAAACTTACAAAATAACTAATTTAAAATTTACATATATCGGTAATCAATTAAAAATATATGATCATCCAACAGTGGAATAAAAACTTAAAAATTAGTTTTGTAAGCAAAATCAATCATCAAATATTGTTATTTAAGAAAAAAAGAAAGTTAACATGTAAAAACAATATATATGTTTTTTTTTCAATAACTATGTACACATTCTCTCCAATCCATCCTTAAAAAATTATCATACTTTTCTTTTTAATTTGTCATAAAGTAATATTTTAATTTCAAAAAATCAAGCCACATCCATTAACAAAATGTAAAAAAATTCCCATAATAACTTTTACCAATTAATTTAAATAACAATATCTATAATAGGGAGTAGTTAACTTTTACCTGTAATTAAATATGTTTGTAAAAAATAAATTTTGAGAATTAAAAGTGGCGTGTGTTTTGTGGTTGGAGCAGAGAACTAACCATTCTCACACGCTTACTGGATAAAAGATTTAATTTTGACCAGGTAGTTATATTTGGTAAAAACAAATTCTGACATTAATTGAATCGATTTGAAACGTGTGTTGTCTTCGATTTTCTTCTATGCACGTGGTTTGCATGTGAGATCATACCAAGTAATATAATGATGTCCAATATTAGAAGTTGTTTTTTTCTCGAGCACTCAAAGCATTTAATTACTCATGTGGGTGGAAAGGGATCGAACCTCAAAGCTGAGGTCACAGACCCGAATGGAACTAGTGAGAACACTGAGAAGAAAAGAAAAACTTCTGCCTCTTGCTTCTTAAGCTACGGTTTGACGTTGTAGAAGATGAAGTGATTCTTCCCAGTACTAATCTAAGGGACTGTTTGAGTGTATCGGTCCCAATCCTGTCCAATTTGGTACTACTATCCTCATTGCACAGCATAAAACTGACTTTAATTCTTCCACCCAAACAAGTCATTTGGGCTTCAACAATGGTTAACTTTAGGCCTTTGAGAGCATCGTTAAGTTCCAAAAACAGCTCCGGTCGATCTTCACAGCAAATGGAAGCCTTGAGGAAGAAAGAATCGAAACCTGGACTGGAATCAACAATCACTTGATCCGTGTCTGCTGGGAGTGTGAAGACTTTGCTCGATTCCAATGCTTCTTCTCTCTTCAATTCCTTGACTTGTTCAACTACACTTGCTAGTAGGGTTGCCTTGTCCATCTGCATTAACATATAGGAGCATTTATCTCCTTAATCAACCTGTGTAGCAGTACCGTACAAATATCTAATGCAGGCACCAAGAATATTCATCTTTATTTAGAGTTAGCTAACACATTCGATATGATGTTGTTTTCAGACTTACAAATTTTATTGTACTCACTAGTTTATTACTATCGTTATACCGTGGTACATACTCCGTTACCTAATGAATCATGACTCCGATATACCAAAAGAATCGAATGCACCAAATTTCCCCCAAACTTTGTAGAGTTAAGCAAAGCGTTGGTTAATTACACAACAATATGATCATTGGAAGAGAGAGAGAGAGAGAGAGAGAGAGATGACCTTTTCAGAGTTGGGAATCAGTTTCCTAAGGGTAGCAATGTGGGCATTAATCCTATCCCTTCGTCGTTTCTCCGCTTGATTGTGGTTGTTGAAGGCACTAGCAGGCCCATCTTCTTCATTCCCATCCAAAGGCTCTAACCAAGATGGAATTGGAAAGCCATGACTATGAGTATAACCCTGAAGCTGAAATGAGTTAGACTCACTTGGAGAAGGAATCAAAGGAATTAGAACCGAAGCAGTGCTGTCACTATTAAGTTCTGTTTGGTGTTGAGTCAAAGAAGGCTCTTCACTCCAACTAGAATAAAAGCACTTTTCCATCTCCCACAATCAGTTTTTCTCCTTTCTCCTCCTTTTTATCACACATACATTAATTGCTAGAGGAACCTCTCAAGTTTAGAGTTATCTTAATTTTGGGTCACTCAGCAAAGTAGATCTTGTCGATACACTAATAACACTTAGTTTAATGGTACAAAAAAAAGAAAAAAAAATACAATATACTCCTCATTTTCTAAATTATTATCATGTTTAACTTTTTTTTAATCGACTCTTTTTCAAATTAAAATTTGACACATATTTTTTTTTCTATTTTTCAAAATTAAAATACGTACTTTGTAGTAATTTTTGGTACTATGAATTACGTGTCTTTTGATATTTAAAAAATAAAAAATATATATGTCTAATTCTTATTTGAAAAACAGTTATTTTTACTCAAAAAAATAATCAAACATTCCAATAACTTCGAAACTATCAAATATTTAAAAAGTTATATCCAATGCTCCAAAAATGTCTATTGTTGTACAATAAATTTATGAGTAAGTCTTCTAACAGTTTTACGCATCTTAATTCGTAAAACGAAATCTTACTCTCTTACAATTCAATCTACAAATACACAAGAATTAAGTGAAAAAATTCTATTTCTACAAAAAATATACGTAAAACCATCACACCCAAATCTTTTCCCAAAATTATAAGTCATACTAATAAAATTGTGTGATCAAAGAAATATAGATACTGATTGGAATGGACATGTTGAAATAAACCTTTTATTTTGGGTCAAATGAGAAATCATGTTTGGGCTTAATGGCTTATCCACAAGTCACTTTCAAATATGGAAAATTGTTAACAGACACACAATTTCAGCCGGATCTCGGATGATATACAAAAAAAAAAAAAAAGGGGGGGGGGGGGAGGCTAATTACTTTTTAAAACAAAATAGTCTCTCCGTCCCTAAATTATCGTCTTTTTTTTCTTTTTCGTCCGTCCTAAAATAATTGTCCAATTTGAAACTTACCTTTTTAGAACATCATTTTTACCACTTTACTTTTACTTTTTCACCCTACTTTAATTATGGGCCATATACACATGGACTTTAAAGGAAACTACATATTAAACCAATATAAATAATCAAATCAATTATTTTTTTCTTAATCCATACGCCAGATCAACTATGACGATAATTTAGATATGGAGGGAGTAGTACGAGGTAATTAATAATGTGACCAACTAACTTTTAATTTTGCAATGAAGTCCATGTCAATAATTTGCCATCCAATTTCGTTAACGGAACAATAACGTAACTGATTCCGTGATCTAGCGGTACGTTAACAAGGACTCCAAATATATTGCTTGTGAAAAATGGGGGTCGTGTCTCAATCTTCCAATAAAATTTCTCTTTCTCAATATGTTAAGAACTAGAATTAGAGAGAGAGAATTAGAGAAATTAGAGACAGACTTGAAGCAATTTACTTCATTATCAATATCCTCTACCCATACCACCACTACAACTATCTGCAACCAATCCATCGATCATTATCATCCCTCACCTCTAGTATCTTCTCTCAACTCTTGTTCCCTTTTTATCCATGTTAATCCTAGAAAAACCCTTACCTCGGCCTTGGCCTCCACCACTAGCGGTGTTAGCAAGAAATCCAATGAACTCAATGTTTCCCCCAAATAACGAGCCCTATGTATTTTCATTAAAATCGCCGTCAAGTATAAGACTGCTAGCCGACCCTACGACCATTTTGACTACCCCGAACACACTAATTACGTCAAGAACATGATTACCACCACCGAAATGGCTAGTACTACTCTCCTCGTCTTCAGCACCGACGGACCCGTTCCCGAAGACGACTCTGGATTTTATCCTTGTGGACAAGGATGATTAAATTAAGGGGGAATGAATGATACGGTTTGTAAGGGTAAAATAGGCATAACCTATTTTAGTCTTGTTTTCACCTTTCTTGGTCAAAGTAGTTTTTTAAATTAGTTAATGTTAATTTAGGATTTAGTATATTTTATTAGATTTAGTTTAGTTATTTTTGGTAACAAAATATTTAATTAGATTTTGTTTTTCCTTGGTCCTTAAGGTTTTATCATTTTTGGAAACATAATTTTCCTAAAGATTTTTGGTTTTCTTGGTCCTAAAGTCTAGGAGTCATTTTTGGTAACAAAATCTTTTATTAGATTTAGTTTTGGTATTTTTTTGTAGCATAATCTTTTTGTAGATTTTAAGTGCACATATTTGGTAACTAAATCTTTGTATAAATCCTAGTCTAACCATGATTCTTGACCAATTTCATATTTGGTAATCAAATCCCATAAGTTTGGTAAGTTGTTGATTTTTTCCTTAAATACTAATCCTTGTCATTGTTGGAGTTGGATTCCTTTATGTGTGTAGGAGATCTTGGCATTATATAAGGAGGAGCTTGGACATGGCTGGAGAGACACGCCTTGGTACACTCGAGAGAAGCAGATAAAAAAGAGTGCGAGAAAATTCAGAACCGATTTGAAATTCCAGAGGCGAGATTTGAATGTGCTTCCGGATGTTGCAACATTGGAAGCAACATTGGGCGTTTTTTTTGTTTTGACTTCCTAGCTGATTTTAGGAAGCTATTTGTTTCTTCCCACGTTTTCTATACCTGTTTTTATGTGGGTGTTTTGCTCTCCAAGACTTGTTGTCTTGTGAGAGTGTTTTGTTTTGTGATTTCACCTAGTTTTTGTAAAACAATTCATCCTTTTTAGTGAAATCTTTTTGGCCATGAGGCTAGATCTACAAGTATAGACTTGTAGATTGTTTGGTAAATTTTTGTGATTAATTTCGTGCTTTAGTATTAAGTCTTCCGCTGTTTTCGTTATTTTTCTGTCTTTTGTGACTTTTTAATTGTAGCTTTTTAACAAGCTACATTAAATCTTTGAGAATCCTAGCTACTCTTGTTCTTTCAATTGGTATCAGAGCCTTCTCTTGACATCACTAAGAGTTGATTCTGGTAGTAGCCGTGATGGATTCTCAGTATGAGAATGTCGTTCGTCCTCCTATTTTGACTCGTGCAAATTATTCTATTTGGAAAGTCAAGATGCGTATCTTCATCAAATCAATTGATGAGAGAGCGTGGCTTGCTGTTCTAAATGGTTGGACTCCTCCCAAAACTACTGATGATGATGGTGATGTAAAGATCACCAAAGAAGCAGATTGGTCTAATAATGATAGAAACATTGCCTCTTTTAATTCCAAAGTCTTGTCTGCCATATACAAAGCTCTTGATGCTAACACCTTTAGGGTTATAGCCAACTATGAGTCTGCTAAAGATGTATGGGAGGCCCTTCAAACCTTGTGTGAAGGACCTTCCAGTGTTCGTGCTTCTAAGTTAAGATTGCTTACCACTCAATTTGAAAACACAAGGATGAATGAAGATGAAGATATTATGTCTTACTATGCTAGATTACTTGATTTGTCTAACTTTGCTCTTGCTTTGGGTGATCCTATCACCAATGATCGACTTGTTAGCAAGATGATGCGAACCTTGCCCGAAAGGTTTAATGTGAAAAATTTGTGTTATTGAGGAAGCTCATGACATTGACAAAATTAGTTTTGAAAGACTAGCTGGTATTCTTCAAAATTTTGAGCTAAATCTCAATGAGCAAATTAAGAACAAAGCAAAGGTGTCATCTTCTACTCTTCCGATGATAGTATTGCTTTTCCTTACGTTGTTGATATCTCTCCGAATTTCTTGAATTGCATAAGGAGATTGAGGAATCGATTTTGATGAAGAGTCAATGGATTTTTAACAACAAAGTTTAAAAATATTTTGAAAGCAAAGGAAAAAACAAATCTCCATCTTCTATCACCAAAACAATTTCAAAAGCGAGCCTAGAAATTTGGTCCCAAAGAAAATTCTTTCCAAACTCCGAAAAACCCTTCACAAATCCTTTTACATCAAAGTCATCCTCTGATGGTAAGAACATTGATTCTATCCAATGTAGAGAATGTCAAGGGTTATGGCTTATGCTAACTGTGCAAAAAACACATTAAGAAAAGAAAGGCTTGAATTTTTCGAAGCCTTGAGTGATAGTGATGGAGAAGATCGGAGGTGATCTTATCACCTTGAATGATGTTTGTGATTACGATTCGAAAATGCGAGATGTTTCATCAATGTGTCACCCGATGTTGCAACATCGGGAGCAACATTGGGAGATTGCGATGGCGGCTTTGGAGCGATTTCTTACTTTTAATTCCACAATTTGCAGAAGATGATGGAGAGCAGTTCAGACCTTGGACTGCTGGAAGGGTACAAGGAGCTGTACAAGGATTGGGAAAAGAGAGCTCATCAAGTTATAGTGCTTGGAAAGGCAAACGAGCGCTAAAAAGGCTAATGAAGAACAAAGGAGTGTCTTACAAGGTTGGAGAGTCTCTTGAGTAAGAAAGATGTGGAGATTGAAGATGCGAAAGAAAAGCTCATCCTAGCCAATGAAACCATGGCTAAATGGAACTCAAGCCAACAAAAATGGATGAGATGTTGAATTGATAGTTACAGTAAGAATGCACGGTATTGGATTCGGGCCCAAGATGTTTGTGAAAGAAGGTGAAGGTATGTCTCTGAACCAAAACATCCCACACACAATTTTAAGAAAGCGCCTTCTTTGAAAAACAGAGAACAAGAAAGAAAAATTTTGTTTGTCACTTGCCATAAGCACAGTCACATCTGACAACCCTTTTGTTTTTTCGAAAAAGGCTATGTATGAGGATGAAATAAGACAAGCCTTTTCTGGAAAAATTCAGATGCAGAATGGTATGAAGCAGCCAATGCAGCAACATTGGCAGTCACATTGGAAGTCTCATCAGAAAAAATTTTCTCAAAACCACCAACCCAAAATTTTTAAACAAATGTGGGTTCCTAAGGGTAGTAAAGACAAAGGAAAGTCAAATATTGTGAACCCTTTGATATATGTCTGGTGCTAAGCGGTTCTATGAAACCATTGATGAATACCATGATGAATCTCCTCCAAAATCTTCATAACCCGAAAAAACCGGTAAATCTGAAACAGTAAATCTGCACATGAAACGAGATAGAACCTGCATATTAAAGAAAGTTCGGCCAATGTGATTCCTGATGGCCAATGTGTCATGTGTGTCACCCAATGTTGCAACATCGGCAGACACATTGACAACAAACTTGGCAGATTCAAAAACAGGTCACGAACTTTCAAAAACAGGTCCGAATAACATTCAAACTCATCCAATTTGAATGATTGTAGCCATGGCATACCTAGCAAAATTCAAAAATACATCCCATCTCTCAGTGATAGGTAATATTGATGATGGCATATACACAAGGAGAAGAAGTAGGTTGAATCTCAAATTATCATGCTTATCAAAATATTTTTGAGAGAAGCCTTAAATCTTTTATGGATGCTCCAAATGATCAAAGATTATGTGCTATACTTTGATGTGTTAACCTTGTATTTTTGAAAACACCTTTGCATTTTGCTTAGCACAAAATGCAGTTCATTATTCTCGAACTAATCACATTAATTTAAGACACCACTTTTTAGAGACTTGGTTAAATATGGAAATTGTTTGCATTGAACATGTTGGGACTGAAAATCATCTTGCTGATATATTTGCCAAGTGTCTTGTTTTTGAGAGATTTTTTCAATCTTTGGAAATCTCTTGTGTTTTGTGTGCCATATGTTTTACACTTAGTTAATTATAAAATAAAAAAAAATAGGCATGATTGCATTTTGTCTTTAGAGGCACTCTAGATCATTGACTCACGTGTATGTGCCTCTTGTGGTTGCTTGAATTTCATTCAAAATCTATTGTGATTTTTTGTTATGATCCTCTCTCTCAGGTTCTTGGTATGTTTAAAGTCCCTGAAAAGGAAAAAAGCCTTTGAAATTTTGGGATCTTTGCAATTTGTCATCTACTATGGAACTTAGGTTCTCATGGGTTGATCTTGAGAAAATTGACTCCCTTAGTGAAAAAGTGTGAAAGAAGCTACGGAAAGAGCTACCTATGAACAAGGTTGTGGCACCTTTCTTTTGGGACTATGAATCCTCGGATTTCATGGGTTGATCAAAAATGCAAAATGCTTCCCGGTAAATAGTGAAAGGTTCAAGTGGCATGTTTTATAGCTTGAAATAAAGTAGAGCTATATTCTAGGGAAAT
>CM028379.1:146930261-147019608 GCA_013146195.2 Codonopsis lanceolata | reverse complement strand
GGTAATCTACACTTGAAAGCAAGAACAATTGGTCGTGATTTGGGTTTCAAACCTAAGAAGATGTGATGGAGAGTATTTAGAGGTGGAAGGGTAAAATAGGAAGTTCAAAGGTTCGTGTGTGTGTTTCGAGAATTTGAGGGTCCAAATAGTGCTCCCGAGGGTAAATTATAGGGGTGTAAATTAGAACCACCAAACCACGGAATAAACCGAACCAAATCGAACCGATTGGTTTGGTTTCTGTTTCAACAATTGGAAAACCACTTGGTTCGGGCGGTTCACTCTTTGGTATCAAACCAAACCAAACCGAATCGAACCAAACCAACCTATATATTTTCATTTATTTATTATATAATGTATATTATATATCATTTGTTAACTATTCTAAACTTTTAGATCATCTTGATTTAGTCATATAATATATATATATATCAACGTATTCGTATTAGCAATTCTATTGATAGGCCTTGCTGGACTAGATCTCCTTCGGGGAAATTTTCTCTTGCCTCCGCCATGGACCCCGTCTCTCCTACAGCCCCTTCTCTTCTTTCGGCTAAGTATATGTGGCATAAACTTCTGCGAAAACACATTGGCATTTTCTCCGGGCGTAGAAGGCTCCCCATTGACGAGGTATTATTTTAAACGGTTTTCGATTGCTTCGCCGCCGGTGTTGTCCTCATCCTAATGTTGAAACTTTGTCCATCTCTTTTATTGGTAGTGCGATTAGGTCCACGCTTTGGACCTCTTTCATATCTCTCTATTACTCGCCTATTAATGGGGAATCTATTCGACAACGATGCATGTCGGGTTGAGGTGTTACCAAGTCCATTACTCATTCTTTCTTGCCTTCCCTCATCCTTTGGAATATTTGGAAGTTTAGAAATTCTACTACCTATGAGGACTCTTATCGGTCTACCTCTTCCATTATTGTTTATATTAATCATGATCTTTCTACCATTATGCACAATGGCAACTATTTCAGTCTCAATTTACCTAATGGTATCACTAATTCCTATGCTTTGAAAAAGCGAGTTTCTATTCGGCGAGTCTCTTGGTTAAGCTATTCTTTGGTAAAGTTAAGCTTAATACCTTGTTGGCGCTTTGTCGAGGCAATCTGGTCTTAGTGAGGGTGGTGGTATCATCTGCGGTCGATGGTGGGATTATTCATGCGTTTCCTCTTATTTTGGTCATGCAACAACAATCTTTGGCCGAATTGCGCTACTTCCGGGTGTTTGTTGGTTGCATTTGAAGGGTATTTGTCACTTTGATATTGAGATTGATTCGAATGTCATCTGTGACTGGCTTAATAATGGCTATTGTCCTACTTGGTCTCTTGCTTACTATGTCAATGCTATTAGTCGCATGAAACATGATCTTAATTTCTCTATTCGTCATTGCTTTCGAGAGGCTAATTCGATTGCTGATGGGCTCGCCAATTTAGCGATTGACTCTTGTATGGATTCATCCTTTTGCATGCTTGCGGAGTTACCTCGATCGATTAAAGGGAATGTTATTCTTGATGGAGAAGGAATCAACAGAATTAGAATATCTTAGCCTTTGTGATTTCTTTTTCTTGTATTTATTTCAGTCAGGCTCCTACGTCCTCCCATTTATAAGGGCCAGGCTGGTTGTCTCCCTAAAGTTTGTATCATTTTTTTATTTTAATCAAATCTAGCAGGGTGTCGTCCCTGTTTCCTTATATATATATATATATATATATATATATATATATATATATATATATATATATACACACACACACACATACATACTAAACTAACAAAATCTTGATTGTTGGAGGACTATTATTTCTTCAATTATTTGTGTTTATTTTGGAACTTGTATTGTAATCTTTATGATAATTTTATTTTACTAGGTTATTATCTAATTTTGATGTTAATTCCAGATTAAAATCCTATTTTTATTTTTATTCTTAAGGATGATTAAGTTGATTAAAAACAATTTTTATAAACCACAAAACCGAACCAAACCAAATCGAACCGAGTGGTTCGGTTCGGTTGCAATACTTTTTCGGCTCGGTTTGAAATTTTTGGAACCAATGGGGTGCGTTTCGATTTGTGGTTTTGGCCTAAAACAAACAAAACCGAATGACTTACACCCATGACTAAATTATAAACAATTTCCCTCAACTATTAATTAGTTATGTTTTAGTAATTGTGCCCTTCACTATCAATCAAGAATGTATACATGCCTCGTTTCAAAAGTGGGTCCGACTACATGGTCCAACATTTGGGCATGTCACTACGAATTTAAACTTAAATAGGACTAAACTAAAATGTCATTCAAACTCAAGCTACAAAAGTCTTCAATTTAAAATATAATCATCCAAAATCAATTGTGAAACAAAAGTTTACTAATCTGACTACGTCTATGCTAAAATTTAAATCATAAAGGTACGCCATAAAATCTCAATTTCTTCACTTGAATCCTCTACCTCAATCTTGATCCTTAATTCCGACCTGAAAAAAAGAGAGTTGTGAAGGGTGAGCGAACAAAACTCAATAAGATCATACGTTGCCCCTCCGATTTCTAAAGAAGCTTGATGATGGGCACAAATTGTTCTTACATTTGATTACAACACAAATATGCTGATTTTAATACAAGCAGAGGTGGAAAGCTATATGCAACGATGAGGTTCCATAGCTGACTTTACAAATTACATCCAATTTGAAGTTCTTCTTCTGCTTGTTCCGAACGTTCAGTAGAAGAAATTCAAATTAGATTAGCACCACCGTTTACATAAATTTCTCATGGAGATGAAGTAAAAAAAAAACAGTTTAATCACAGATTTTTTGAAAACAAAAAATTGTGCTGTCATCGGCTCTTTTGAATTTTTTCGAGGCTTAACATCGTCATTCAGAGATGCTATGGTGGTAAGACTTTTCTTCTACATGGGAGTGGTATTATCGTCCAAGATTTGCTAGGAAGACGATGAGGCGAGGGTGGGAGAACGTGAGTAGCACATGCAAATAATAAAGGTATTTTCGGGTTATCACGAAAAAGTAGACGGCTTATCTCACAAAATAGACGGATACTTCTGATAAAATATAGTTACCAAACTGTCAAAAAATATAATATGGTGAGCTTAGCAGACTTTTTGTAATATTAGAGTGACCAAATTGAGAATTAAATCAAATCGAATATATATATATATATATAAAGGTATAATTTGGCCGGTATATTTTGGTGTATTTTCAACCGCTTTAATTCACGATAATATTATCAAACTACTGAAAATCACTTTCTTGCATTGCGTTGCATTATTTGATTCAAATGGCTATGCTTCGTTTATTGCGATTAGAGCTGTCAAAATGGGTTGGGCCCATTGGGCTAGCTCCCCACCTAAAAGAGGTGGGTTGGGTTATGTAACACTCCGGCTATTTGTTACCCCTATATGCATTATTTTATGGTATGGACTATGTATTAATTTTGAACACTAAATTTAAATGTGTTTCTTGGGTTATTTGAGTTAATGCAATATCTTGCTAAATTATTAATAAGTTATACAAGTTTGTCCGATATCCGTTTATCTGACATTAATTATGCATAATTTTGACTCTAATTGATAATCATATTTTAGTTTGTAGTACCTATGAGTCGTTATTGTAATTGAGTAATTAATTGGGGGTAATTTTATATTGTGTTATTGATTTTATTATGAAAATATAGTATTGATAATTTATCATTAGGTTAGTAAATAATAAACATATTTAACAGTACTTTTGGCATGTTTGCCTAAATAATATTTTGTTGACAGAAAAATCCCAATACATTGTCTATTTTGAATATAAAAAAAACGAATTAAATATCTCTTATGACATATTTGACTAAATTATTAATCGTTGACTTTTAAAAAATTATACTTCCTCAGTTCCTCCGTCCCTAAATAATCGTTTGGGTTGACTCGGCGCACAGTTTAAGAAAAAGTAATTGACTTGATTATTTATATTGGTTTAATATGTAGTTTTCTTTAATGTCCATGTATATGTGGCCCATAATTAAAGTAGAGTGAAAAAATAAGGGTAAAGTGGTAAAAGTAATGTTATAAAAATATAAGTTTCAAAGTAGACAATTATTTTGAGACGGACGAAAAAGGAAAGGAGGACGATAATTTAGGGATAGAGGGAGTATTAGTTAGTATATATATATATATCAATATTTATTCGTATATTTGTCTTGTACGGTATGATGGTAGTTTTCCTTGCTTAGTCTTGGCTGGACCCCACCGAGATTTGTTGTCAATTTGGAGAAGTGACTATGCACAATTCTTATATATCTTCATTGGACAGTTGGTTAGCTAGTAGCATTTGAGTTATGACTCACCTTGTGATAGCTTGAGCTGGAGAGTTTGAGAACTCTCCCCGCTCCTTTATCCCCTCCGTTCTCTTTCCTTCATTTTCGGGGAAACAAGAGAAAATTACCGCACGGCTGTTTGCCCGGGAATATTATTCCTTCACAGTAGAGTTACGAGTTTTAGACTCTGTTTGTTTTACGGAAAATTATTTTTAGAAAAGTTTTTATTTTTATTTTTCAGGTGTTTTGTCAGAACCTTGGAAAATGTAGAATCAACGTAAAAGCGTTTTTGAGTTAACTGAAAATGAAGAACTAACTTTTTAGGAAAATGACTTACAGATTCATTTTTCGTAAGTCATTTTCCAAATGTTCGGGCACCCTCCGTCCCCTTTCACAATTACATATATTTACTTACACACAATATTTCACTAACAAATAAAGGTCAAAATATGAAAAACACCCTGAAGTTTCCACCAAATCCCAAAACGGTACCCAACCTAAGGTTTGTGCCATACGCATGCCTGACATTACAAATTGTCTCATATTGCACCCTAACCCTAACGGGCGTTAGAAAACTAACAAAAAATTAGCATGTGCATCTCACATGCAGGTGGTAATTTTGTCATTTTCACACTCTTGTGTCATTCATGCATGTGTCATCACTAACTCTAAAAAGTCCCCCACCCTTTTCACACTCTTCCTTCTTTCACCCTCCCTTTCACACACACAGACTACACACTGCACAGAGTAGCTGTTCGTCACTCTCGAAGAAAACAACAACCCAACCAAATCCAACTCAAGAAAATCCAAACCCAGCAGTAAAAATTAATGCAAGCTGAAAGCTGGTAGCTTTTAGAATTTAGATTTAGAATTAATCACTTTGTACACAATTGAGAGACGGAGAGTACGTTTCCGCGCGCGCGCACACACACACACAGTAGCTATTCATCGTTCTCCGAAAACAACCTAGGAAAATCCAAATGCCACTACCCTGTTTGTGGAAATGCTAAGCTCAAAGTTGACATTTTTAGTGAGAAGCCATTAAAATATAGAGAGAACATGAGTTTTTAAGATCTTTTGCTCAAAATGCACTAATGGATTGCTTCTAATTCTCTCTCCATAATCTTCCTTGCTATCACAGTTTCTACTTTGTAAACTATTTGTGGGAATGCCAAGCTGAGGTTAATTCGTCGTGTCTTTTAGAGAGAGAATTAACACAGTTTTAGAGAGAGAGGGAGAGAGAGAATGAGTTTCTTTTGATATTTTTTCTAAAAACAAGAAATGGGTCATTCCGAGTCACTCTCCATAATCTTTCTTGTTTTCGTACATTCGACCTTACAAACTGTATGTGGAAATGCCGAGGTGAGAGTTCTTATGGAGATGAAGGCTTCTTTGGACCCAGAAAACAAGTATTTGACTTCATGGACCAGTAACGGCGACCCGTGTAGCGGCTCTTTCCTGGGGGTGGCTTGTAATGAGCACCTTAAAGTTGCTAGCATTTCATTACAAGGCAATGGACTCACTGGCACGGTTCTTGCGGCATTACCAGCACCCCAGAATTTTTTTGATGAAAATGACGAAATTATCTCTGCATGTGAGATGCACATGCTTAACTTTTTGTTAGTTTTCTAATGTCTGTTAGGGCTAGGGTGCAATATGGGACAATTTGTAATGTCTGGCATGCATATGGCACAAACCTTATGTTGGGTACCGTTTTGGAATTTGGTGGAAACTTCAGAGTGTTTTTCGTATTTTGGCCACAAATGAATTACTTCAAAATATAAATGAAGTTTGTGCATACTATTTATAAATTATAATTTTAATAAATAATCGTTACATCCTAAAATTAGTGTCGATTATATTATTTAGGGACATCTTAAACATTATCAATTTTGTAGTTTAAATCATTTTTTTCATATTAATTATAAAAAAAAATCATAATTCTGAGATTGAAAAAAGATAGACCTTGATTTGATACCACTAATGATAAATTGATGGTTACTAAAGAAAAATTATTTAAAGTTCAACACTATCTTATATTCAATATGTGCATTAATATTATAGTATATATTTTTTTTGTATTTATTCATATATAGTTTTTCGTAACATTTTCTAGGGACATCCTAAACATTATCTCTTTTCTATTTTAAAACATTTTTTTATATCAATAATCAAATTTTTTATTTGTAATTGTGAGATTAAAAAAGATGGACCTTATTGATTTCTCCACTAATGATAAATTCAGGGCTACTAAAGAAAACACTACTTAAAGTTCAACACTATCTTATATTTAATATGTGCATTAATATTAAAACATACTTTTTGTATTTATTCATATATTTTTTTCCGTAACATTTTTCGTGTATTTACCAAACACCCGTAAATGTTTTCTGGCATATTTTCAAAAGATTTACCAAACACCTGAAAATGAAATCTTTTCATTCTCCGGAAATCATTTTCTGAAAATGATTTTCCGTGAAACAAACAGAATCTTACTCGATAATTATTATGGAAGGCTTTTAGCATATTTTGATTGGTAGATATTCTCATATTTTAAAGTAAGGAAGACTTTGTAGTGTTGATAATGTGTCAATTTGATCACGTGATCGTCTCTAAAATATCCATGTTTAATTTTTGATGTTATTATTGAAACATGTTTATTGTTATCTCTATACCTTCAGTATTGATTTGACTTTGAAATTATTCCATGTTAATATCAATTGTCACTAGCTATTTAGCCCGTGCTTTGTATGGGTGCAATGTGAGATACATTTTTTAAATAATAATATAACTTTTAGACATTATAATTAGATTATTAAACTCTTCGATGGTTATAATAATTTAATTTTTTTCTATTGTTACTAGTATTAAAAGTTTATTACCTAAATAGTTTTAAAACCAACATAATTTTCTAACTAACATGAGATACATATTCTCTATTACTAATTAGTAATAATAATAAAAATATTTTATCTAAAAACTTTTAAAACTAATATCTAACTTTATAATAATAGTATAAGTCTTTTTGTTAAAAACTGAAGTGCATATATTTAATTTACCTCGAAAGACATTTGAGCCTCACTTAGGCAAGGGGTCTTCTTACTGCACTGGCTCATTATGGTATATACACTACTGAACGCATCTGGCTCGGTCCATGCGTGATAAGTCAACCTTAACCCCTCATGTATAAATAAACTCTACTAGCTCATGGTAAGAGACCTCTCTTCTACAATTTGCACTCCACACACACGGGGCTACGCACCCTCTTATTTTATACACTGGACTGATAAACACATCGGAAGGTTTTTGGCAGGATACCTTCATTTTGATAAACAAGTCGGAGGGTTTTTGGTAGGGTCCCTTCATTTGCGGACCTACATCTGACCCGGATATCGACTCGAGCGATGATTCACCGGTCCGATCCAACGAGCGATTCACGTATGACCATGACTTTCGGCACCCGTGATACGATGATATTTTTGCATCATCAGTTTGGTTCTGTTGCCGGGAAAAAAATTCTTTTCGTTTCTTCCAATCACAGCCTCAATTGGCAACAATGGAGTGAAGTTCACCGTTTGATCCGCCATAGTTATAATAGAAGGACATGACAAACTCGACGGAGAACAGAAGCACGTATTGAAAATATGACATCACACATGGATTTGCCTTGGCTAAACAAGCAAGGTGACACAAAAATCACAGCCATTGGAGTCCAAGTGCTCCATGCACCGCCAGGAGTTGCTTGAGGCGTCCCGCCTTCAGCACGTGCCGGCAACACTTCGACCAACCAAATCAGATTTTTTTCGAGCAACAAACACAAAAAACGAACACCAGCAATGGTTTCGCACGAACTAGACGAAGTAAACGCTGCAAAAATCTCCCCCATTGGACTTCATACGCACCGTCAATCCATGCTTGAAGCGGCTGAAAACTTGTTGGAGTTTTGCATATTCAATACGATGAACCCATGAATTCCATAATGCCTACCACGCTATTAAAATTCCATTCAGCTACTCAAGGTTTCCATAAATTCTATTCAGACCCTCCAGATTCAATAAGTTCTGCCCAACTCCATCGATGTGTATTCTTTCCATTTATTGCCTTCCAATTTCGCATATTCTAGTCACATGACTTTGGTTTTACGTGTTGCATTACATCATTACTTAACAGAGCATGATTTTAATATTGAAATTAACTTGTATGCATGGTTACTTTCTTATTCTGAATTAGCATGAGACACCAATAACTTACATGAATATGCATGTAATTAAATTTCTTTTCAATTATTAATTATGATAATTAATAATGACAATCATAACTCGGCATCACGCGAGATAGCAATAATTGAATAAATTATCATGCTATAAATACATATGAAATGACGACTTGACATGATAACTGTAGTAACTGATTAAAATTATTATTAGTTGGTGATTAATTCATAACATTGTGACAATTACTGTAAGACATAAATGTGAGTAATTATGCTCGTAACTATGTCATGTTTATTTCAAATTGTCAACCATAATGATGCATGTTACGCTATACTACACAAACGCATACAATTAAATATAATTTGCATTCGCGACCATATGTATGTCGTCGCCCATGCATGCCTTATGATTTTACTAATCCCTGACCGAGCATGAAAAAATAAAATATATACTCACCCACTTATGAAATATGACATCTCAGTGGAGTTAATTATATTGGTGCTGAGCGCACATGCCTTAGTCACACAGCATACATAAAATATAAACTTACATGTTCGTCGTATCTCATAATTGATGTTATTTTTCCCGATCATGTTAATATCAATATTTATTTATTATTGCTTACGTAAATTGCTAGCATGAACACAATCTTATTATCATAAGATTAAATGCACAATAAATACCCCATTTTTATTTAAAATGGGAATATGTTTGCTTTGCAAATGATGCACTAAACTTTCAGATACTCAAACCATGCCAACTAAACCTTGGTAACTGTGAAAACCATGACACTCTCCTTGTTAGTGTTGATTCCGCTCGCGCTAAGCGCCTTAGGCACACTCTTGGTGCCAAGCCATACTTCTTCCGAAGGAAAAACTACAACGACCATAATTACTTCCTGACCTCAAGGTAAACACTTAAAATAAAAAATTAAGGGGTCTGCCCGCAAACAGCAAAGCTCAGATATCTTTACAACAATTCGGACGGCCCAATGCACAAACGGGCAAGATCCTCAACCATGTTGAGGGCCACTATCATTTTATCAACAAAAAGGCAAGTTTTTTCCATTACAATTGTTTGTATACTTCCTTTTATTCTTATATCTGCAAACTTCTTTAGGATTGCTTGGCAACCCCTACTCACGAGCCGAGCAGGTAGGGTCATGCCCGACCAACCTTCCAATATACCTAAGGATTAGTGGACAAGTCTTATCCTCTTAGCGAGCGAGATAGGGCCACGCCCAATCCACTCACTTAGATGTCTGCCAGTTAGTAGGGGTGCCATGCCCACAAAATAGTAGTTAACTACCTTGAGGTTCATATAGTGACCAAATGTAGACACCCCAAATTCGTACCCCTATTTTATATTGTCCAATAAATATTGCAAAATGGACTACTAATTATCTCTTGTATGTTTCAGGAACAAAGGTACAAAAAAAATTAAGAAAATCAAAAAATCAAAAAAAAAAGAAAACATAAAAGAAAAAAGAAAAGAAAAGAAAAGGAAACAAAAAAGAAAAGAGAAAAGAAAACAAAAAAGAAAAAAGAAATGGGAAATGGGGCGGCCGGTTCCCCCCATTTACTTGGCCCCTAATCTTTCCCTCTTATAAATACTCCCTACTTACCCTCACAATTTTCACTCCAGCCGGCCCACCCTCACAATTACTCTTTCACTCACAAACTCTCACCCTCACAATTACTCCCTCTCTCTCACTCACGGCATCCCCTCATCCAACAGCCCCACGCACATACTCCTTCACTCACAAAAACTCTCTCTCTTTCAATATTTTCGGTAGCCCACACACAACCCGCACACACAACACGCACACATAAGCAAAAACAGCAAAAGGAGCAGTTGCTCTGCCCAAATCCAAACACGAAAACGGCAAAAAAAACAAGTAGTTGCTCTGTCCAATTTCCGCCAACAGAAAACAAACAACAACACAAAAGCAAGCTGTTGTTCTGCCCAAATTCAAACAACAAATCAACAAAAGACAAGCGCCACTCTAGAACACAACAACCAAAGAAAAAAAAAAAAAAAAGACTCCTTCTCCCGAGAAGGACAGAGCGAGCACACCACGCTCTAAAAGGTAAGCCTTTAAGAGCGTTATTTATTAAAAAACTATTTTCCATTCGGCCCAATGTAAAAATATAAGCCGCTGTGTTGCCCGGATTTATTTAGAAAATAGCATTAAAAAAAGCCATTATTATGGCCAAATATTTTTAAGCATATTTGTAATTATTCGAAGGAGACGGTTGCAAGTCCGTAAATAATGTAGATATGGATGTATTTATAGGTAGTTAATGTTTTATTTATTTCCTAGATAAATATAACAAAAAACATACTTTAGCCAAAAACCGCTTTTGAGACCGAAAGGGCGAGTTGGGTGCCTAGCACCTTCCCAACTTGTAACTTAGCCTCCGAACCCGTTTTTGCAATCTCTGGTTTTTCTTTTTTTTCTTTTTTGGTTTTTCTTTATTTCTTCCTTAAAATAAAGATGACGACTCTATGAAAACATTTTGGATCGCAGTGGGGCATCGCAACATTCCTTTCTTGCACTTTTCCGTTTTCCCCTAAAAAAGGGAGAATGAGAATGAAAGGGTGATGTATTCCTATATCATCGTATCCCCTAAAAAAGGGATAACTTGATATAGAAAACCCAAAGCACTCATAATGATCCGAAATAGGCCATAAGACAATTTTCATAAAATCCATAGTGGGGCCTCGCAACATTCTTTCTTGCACTTTCCATTTTCCCCTAAACAAGGGAAGATGTGAATGAAAGAGTGATGTATTCTTACATCCTGGTATCCCCTAAAAAAGGGATAACTTGATACAGAAAACCCAAAGCTCCCATATGGACCAAAAATTCACTTCGGTGACCGATGTGTATTCAACGCGCTATTTTGACAGCACCTTTTCCACATTTTTAATTTCGTCCTCCCCTACACAAGGGAAGGTGGAATGGAAAGCGTGGTGTCCCGCTTCCGCACGTACGCGCACCCCTATCCAAGGGCGCGTGGGGCGCGGGCGCAGTCCTGGGAACCCACACCAAGCAACACCGTTAGTTGACTATTTATATATTTATCTGATATACTGGCGACAAATTCGATGTATAAGCATCGAACATGGACAAGCCCTGTTAGTAAGTCGTCGTTCAGAGTAGGGCCATTCCCACTAGGCAGTCATCTAAATGCTCGCGACATGCGATAGGGGCCATGCCTACAAAATACCTTGGCCAGATCCAAGCATCCAATCCGAGGAAGAGCGTTTCTCCGTTCGAGTTTACTCGCGGTTGATTATTATATATTATCCTCCCGCTCGAGAATCTCGCGGTTGAGTTCATTATCCTCACACTAGAGAATCTCGCTGTTGAGTTGATTATCCTCCCGCTCGAGTATCTCGCGGCTGAGTCGATTACCCTCCTGCTCGAGTATCTCGCGGTTGAGCTTTATTTTGTCCTCCCGCTCGAGTTTTACTCGCGGTTTAGTAATACACTGTGCCTTCTTGCGCTTAAATTCCCTATTCGAGTTTACCCAGAGCCAGAGTCTCATATTCCTACCCCGTACCCACGCACGCTATGCTCGTGCCACAGCCTGAGCTTCATATTGCACTTGTGTCATCCCCTGAGCTTCATATTACACTCATGCCAGAGCCCGAGCTTCAGATTACACTCGCGCCAGAGCTCGAGTTTCTAATTATCACTCTATGCCTGTGCACAGCCCAAGTCATGCTCGTGCCACAACCTGAGCTTCAGATTATTATCCTCCTGGCAAGGCACATTACGCTCGCTCCACAACCCGAGCTTCATGTTATTATTTTGTTCCCGTGCATGCTATGCTCGTGCCAGAGCCCGAGCTTCGTATTATTATTCCATGCTCGCGCACGATACGCTCATGCCAATGCCCGAGTTTTAGATTACGCTCATGCCAAAGACCGAGCTTCATATTATTATTCTGTGCCCGCGCATGATACGCTCGTGCCAAAGCCTGAGCTTCAGATTGTTGTTCTCGTCTATGTGTACGTTACGCTTGAACCAGAGCCCGATGTAAACACCCCAAATTCGTAGCTCTAAATTTTAATATCCTAAAAGTATAATTTATAAATTATAAATGGACTAATAGTTGTTAAGTTTCAAGTTAAGTTTCAGGAGGGTCAAAGTGTCAAAAGAAAAGTAAAAAAGGTTCAACAGGATAAAGGACAACAAGAAGGGAGAAAACAGTAACATTTTCAAAGGGAAAACAAAGCTAGATGCCGCCCCTACAAGACTGGGCACCGCGCCAAATGCAGTCAAAGGTGCCTGTTTTGGTTTTAAAGCCTGCCAAATGTACCACCCCTCCAGCGCATGGTACAACTCCTCAAAGCTCAAATGAAAATATCTTGTCTTCCTTCGTGGTTAAGACTAGCCTTTCACTGTCTATAAATAGAGGCCTTCATCAGTGCAAAACAGATGGAGAATTTTTTACAGAGAATACGTTGAAGGAATTTACGGAGAGAAATTTTACAAAGCATTGTTAAGCTGTAGAAATCCCTTAGGCTAAGTGATCCCTCCCTGAACGTTTATAAACCACCGTCCAAATAGAAACCTAGTTAACTGATTAGGTTCTCGCCCTAGACCCGGTCTCAGAAAGCCGCCAACACAACCATTGCGGCACCGAAATTCAGACACGACATCGGCAAAAATCAACAAAAATAAGTAGTCACGTCGCCAAAATTCAGGCACGACATCAGCAAAAACAAGTAGTCACTCTACCCGGAAAGAGAGGTGGAAAGGAACAAATACATTAGTTACTCTGCCCGGAAAGAGAGGTGGAAAGGAACAAATACAGCAGTCACGTCGCCCCAATTTTGGTGTGAAAAGCAACAAAAGCAAGCAGCTACGTTCCCCAAATTTCAACAAACAACAGGCAATAGACAACAGACAACAAACAACAAAAACAACAAACAAAACAACAAAAAGACTTCATTTCTCAGAAGGGCAGGGAAAACACACGTAGACCACCTAGAGGGCTTAAGCCTAGGCATATACCGAGTTCAGATACTCACGCTCCAGGAGATAAGTTATGTCCCCGTAGTTATATATTTTAATATACTAATTAAATAGAGATATTTAATTAGTTTCCTTTCTATTTATACTTTGATATAAAAATAATTAAAATGTAGATATTTAATTAGTTTATTTCATACTTGTACTTTAATATATAAATAGTTATATTTTCTTAATATTTAATTAGTTTCTTTTCTGTCTTTACTTTTAATGTAAAAGTAGTTATATTTCTTACTGTTTAATTAGTTTCTTTTATGTATATACTTTGAATGTAAAAATAGTTACATTTATTACTATTTAATTAGTTTCTTTTCTGCATTTACTTTAAATGTAAAAATAGTTATATTTCTTACTGTTTAATTAGTTTCTTTCTTGTTTTTACTTTAACGTAGAAATAGTTATATTTTCTTATTATTTATTTAGTCTCTTTTCCGTTTTTACATTTGATGTAAAAGTAGTTATAATTACTTAAAGTTTAATTAGTTCTTTTTTGTATATTATTTAATGTAGAAATATTTATGTTTCTTATTGTTTAATAAATTTCTTTTATGCTTATACATATAATATAAATAAGTATGCTGTTAACATAGTTTTTTTACATGCTTAAAATAGCTTATAAAACTGTTGTAATTAATCTCTAGTTGTATTATTTCAGTTGTCATTTTACTTCATTTTACTTTAGTAAAATATAACAAAACTTTCCTTTACTTCTTTTGATATATGAAAATGTATTTTTCTAAAACCAAAGTGTATAAAATAAAAACAAGCATATTGACAAACCTATTGTGAGACCGAAAGGGCGAGTTGGGTGACTAATCCCTTCCTAACTCGTAACTTAGCCCCCGAACATACATTTTCTCGTATTTTTGGTTTTTCTTTATTTAACCATAAATTAGAGGTGACGACTCTGTAAACACATTTTTTAGTCCACAACGAGGCCGGACGTATTCCCATGCACTTAAGTTTTGAAACCACCAACTTTTCAGTAGCAAGAGGGTGCAAAATGGGGTTCTCACCGAGAGCAGTTAGCGCTCGTGCCGAGGCCGAGCTTCATTTTATCATTAGTGCGCGCCTGCGCTTGTGCCCGACTTCGATTGTTATTCTTGTGCCCGCACACGCTATGCTCGTGCCAGAGCCCGAACTTCATATTACTATTTTGTGCCCGCGCACGATATGCTTGTTCAGATCTCGAGCCTCATATTATTATTCTGTGCCCGTGCACGCTACGCTCACGGTTGTCCAAGCTTCTCATTATTATCGATATGCCTAAGCATGTCACACTCATTCTTGAGCATCACGTTATACTTGTTCTTGATCTATCACGTGCAAGACATGACCAAGTTTCACTATATGTTCGTGTCGAGCTCATTACGCATCTTTTGGGGTTACTTATTATTGAGCTCTTCACTATGGCCATGCCGAGCACGTCACACGTTTTTCGACGCTTCATATTATGGTTGAGGTCGAGCTTTTATAGCATGCCTATGTCAGCCCCATCGTTCTTTATTGGGTTCCATGAACTTAGTCGTTGGATTTCTCGAAGACCCTTACTACGGTGAGGCTTCTGGATTAATTTCATGCACTTACGCTCCCCGTTTGGGCATCCCACGATTGAGCTTCTCGCTTGAACATATGGATTTCTAGAAGACATACCACGGTGAAGCTGTTCGGCTTCTTGAAGACCCTCACCATGTTGAGGTTGATCGGCTTCTTGAAGACCCTTACCATATTGAGGTTACTGAATTTCTTGAAGGCCCTCTCCACGGTGAGGCTTCTGGATTTCCTTCATGCGCTTACACTCCCCGTTTGGGCATCCCACGGCGAAGCATCTCACTTGAGCATTTGGATTTCTTGAAGACTCTCACCACTGTGAGGCTATTTGGCATCTTGAAGACCCTAACCATGTTGAGCTTGCTGGATTTTATTGAAGACCCTCACTATATTGAGGTAGATTATCCTCCTGCTCTAGTATCTCGTGGTCGAATAGATTACCCTCCCGCTTGAGCATCTCGCGGTTGAGTAGATTATCCTCCCGTTGGAGCATATCGTGGTCGAGTAGATTACCCTCCCGCTTGAGCATTTCGTGGTCGAGTAGATTATCCTCCCGCTCGAGCATCTTGCGGTCGAGTAGATTACCCTCCTGCTCGAGCATCTCGTGGTCGAGTAGATTATTCTCCCATTCGAGCATCTCGCGATCTAGTAGATTATCCTCCCGATCGAGTACATGTAGAAACTCACATACCTTAGATTCACTTAAAAACATTAAGTTAAAACCAACTAGTTTAAATACTTATCTAAAATCGTTAAATCGGTTTTAAACTTAGACTTTGTAACAAGTCTAAATCTAAACAAATACCCTTTTGACTTTGCTTAGCAGATCTGCCTAAACCATAAGTTATCAGCAGTTATCAGCTACTGATACACAATGTCTACACCTGCTTATACTTTAAATTTTCTACGTGCTGAAAACATTGTATTCATTTGAAAAAGATTTGACCTGCACGTGCTTAGTATAAAACATTATTTTGGTAAACTTTTTCAAACAAAAGAACTATTCACATGTCCTATCAATAGAAGACTTTCGTGCATGCCATAAATGTTCTTTGTATACTCATACCTAGCTAACTTTTCTCTTTAATATTTCATGCTAAGAAATACTCTTTATCTCTTACAGTTTCCAGAATTTCTGGGCATTCAATGGAACATCATTTCATCAAGAAATTCAAAATTCAACCTCGCACTCTCAAGTGACTACAATTCTAGATATCTCTATAAAGCGTTTGAAGCAAGGATTGAAGAACACACCTTTTGTAATATTACGTGCTCAATCTTTCATAAATCAAAAATTCTCTACAACACTCAAAAAGAGACAAACGCGTCGAAGCTTTCATTCAAACCAAGAATTTCAATTTTTTCCTTGAAAAACTTCTTCTCCAAAACATTATTAGACAATTTCTTTCATAGATATTCTTTTCTAGTTTCTGTTTCGAACAATCACTGATCCATTAGTGTTCACTTAGCACATATAATCTTAGTGCACTTCAAAATTCAAGTTTGACCAACTTGGTAGTGGACGTATCAGGTTTAACATTGTGAACCACTCCAAATACTGTATTTTGTCTACCTATTGTTTTTACTATTCATACACTTAAGCAACTTCTATCTACTTAAGAGTTTTTTTTTTCCTAAAGGGGGCAAGGGAAGGGATCGAACCTGAGACCTCACACTTTGTGAAGCCCCATATCTACCACTGGGCCACCCCCTTAGGGTTTAACAGTTACATTCATGAGTTCTTTACATAGTTGATCTTATATAATGTTCTTCAATTCAGTTCTTATACTTAAATAATCGAACGAAAACCAAACCAAACTATTTTAAGTTCACCAGCAGCTACCTGCTGATTTTCAATCAACTACTGAAAAATTATCTTTTCCGCTGTATCTTTTGAAGGGTTTCAAAATAACTCTTAAAGTTTTTAAAAGGCTATTCACCCCCTCTCTAGCCTTATTTCGTTGCCAACTGGACTTATAGTACATCATCCTCCCGCTCTAGTATCTCGCGGTCGAGTACATTACCCTCCCGCTCGAGCATCTCACCGGAAAATTATACTCCCTACCCTTGAGATAAATCAGAAGGAATAAGGAGTAGGGGGCTACTATCTGAAGTGCATATATTTAATCTACCTCAAAAGGCATTAGCCCTCACTTAGGCAAGGGGGCTCCCTACTGTACTGGCCCATTATGGTATACACACTACTAAACGCATCGAGCCCGACCCATGCGTGATAAGCCAACCCTAATCTCTCAGGTATAAATAAACCCTACTACCTCATAGTAAGGGATCTCTCTTCTACAGTTTTCGCTCCACACACGGGGGCTACACGCCCTCCTATTTTATACACTGTACTGATAAACACGCCGGAGGGTTTTTGGCGGGGACACCCCCCTCGGTCGGCTCACGATGGATTCATTTTGCAGACCTACGTACAGCCATATATCCGACTCAGACGATGATTCTATGTTTGGTCCTGTCAACAGATGATTTACGTACGACCACGAATTTTGATACCCCCGTTACGATGATATTTTTGCATCATCAAAAACTTTTAAAATCATTATTTATTTTTATATAATGTGCGATAATTGTTTTCTATTTCTATTGGTAATGAAATTTTAAATCTTTTATCTAAAGATTTTTAAAATCAACATCACTTTCTAATCATGTGGTATCCATATTTTCTATTGGTTATAATGATATTTTTAAAATCAACACAAATTTCTAACAAATGTGAGATACATCGTTTCTATTAATAATAATAGTAATATTTTATATAAAGACTTTTAAACCAATATGTTTTTCTAAACAATGTGGGATACATATTTTATATTGGTAATAACATAAAAATTCTTTTATCTTATAACTTTTATAACCAATACTCATTTTTAAATAATGTGAGATACATCTCTTTGTAACTAATGTGAGATATACCTCTTTATAACTAATGTGAGATACATCAACTAAAAACTTTTTAAACTAATATCATTTTTCAAACCAATGTGAAATATTTTTCTTCTATGGGTAATAATAGTAAATTTTTGAAACCAGAATCACTTTCTAACCAATGTGAGATACATCTTCTCATTTTGAAATAATAATAGAAGTCTTTTATCTTACAAAAATTTAAAACAACATCTCTTTCTTAACCATGTGGGATATATCTATTCTCTTTTATTGATGATAAAAGTAAAAGTCTTTTATATAAAGACTTTTAAAACCAACATGACTTTTTACCTAATGTAGGATATACATTACCAATAGATGATGTATATTTCACATTTGTTAGAAAGTGATGTTGATTTTAATTTCAGATAAAAGATTTTGAAAACCAACATCTCTTTCTAACCAATGTATAGTACATCAACACTAATTTCTAACCAATGTGTGATACATATCTTCTATAATTAGTAATAATAGTAGTGTTTTATATAAAGACTTTTAAACAAACATCTTTTTTCTAAACAATGCGCGATACATTTTTTTTTATATTGGTAATAACATAAAAATTATTTTATCTAATAACTTTTATATCAATACTCATTTCTAAATAATGTGGGATATATCTATTTGTAACTAATGTGAGATACATTGTCTAAAAACTTTTTAAACCAATATCACTTTTAAAACTAATGTGAAATACTTCTCTTCTATTGATAATAATAGTAGACTTTTAAAACCAACATCAATCTCTAACCAATGTTGGATACATCTCCTCATTTGGAAATAATAGTAAAAGTTTTTAATTTAAAAAAAAATTTAAACGAACATCTCTTTCTAAACAATGTGAGATACATCCTTTTTCTTCTACTAATGATAAAAGTAGAAGTTTTTTTTTTTCTAAAGATTTTTAAAATCAACATTACTTTAACCCAATGTAGGATATACATTACCAATAGATGATGTATATTTCACGTTGGTTATAAAGTGATGTTAATTTTAATTTTAGATAAAAGATTTTGAAAACCAATATCACTTTCTAACAAATGTATGATACTTCTTTTCTATTGGTAATAATTGTATTTTTAATACCAACATTAAATTTAACCAATGTGTGATACATATCTTCTATTGGTAATAATAGTAGATTACTTTGTAAATAATGTGAAATACATGTAAATGTGAAGTTTTTAATCTAAGCACTTTTTAAACAAACATTTCTTTTTTTAAGCAATATGTGATACATATATTTTATTGGTAATAAGTGCAGAAGTCTTTAATGCAAGACTTTTAAAACTAACATCACTTTCTAAACAATGTAAGATACATCTCTTCTACGGTGACAAAAGTATAGAATAGTTTGTAACCAATATGAGATATATTTATCTATTCTGTTTGTAATAAAAAAGTCTTTAATCTAAAAACTTTTTAAGCCAATATATTTTTAAATAATGTGAGATACATATCGTTTATTGGTAATAAGAATACAAGTTTTTAATATAAGATTATTAAAAACTAAATATTTTTGTAAACAATGTAATAAACAACATATATGGTGATAAAGTTGAAGTTTTTTTTTTATCAAAAGACTTACAAAACTAACATGAAATTATAACAAATGCAAGATACATCTTTTTTATTGGTAATATTAGTAGATATTTATTTCATATTGGTTATAAATTGATTTTGGTTTTAAAAGTTATTAGATTAAAAATCTTACATTTTATTACAAATAGATGAGTTCTATCCCATATTGGTTTGTAAATAATGTTGGTTGTAATTTTTTTTTATATAAGGGTTCTATTATTAACAATAGAAGAAATTAATATCTCATTATCATATTAATTATTAACCTCCATTATTAATAAGTAATGGTTGAAAAACAACAAGTCACGAACTAATGCTTGAGAAATATTTGTTGAAGGGAAGTTGGGTCCTCACAGTTTAAAAAATTTCGAAATTGTAGTTACATTTACTTTAAATGACAATGTATTTTACTTTATAAAGTTACATATATGCCCTTATAATGAGTTGGGTTTTAGCTCCATTTTCACCATCCCAATCCAAGACCGAAACCCCAAAATCCATCTCAATCTCTGATCAAAAGAGAGAAACCCAATGGGAGAGAAAACCCAGATTATATTTTTCAACGCAGGTTTTCTTTACCCATTAAACAAATAATCAAGAAAAAGAGAGATTATATTTTTCAATTATCAAATGGGTCCAGTTTCAACCCAAATTCGATCCAGTTTCAAAGAGAGAGGGAAGGATAGTCGATGATCATGAAGTAAGACCTATTTCAACCCAGATTCTCCAATCGTTCGATGATCGATTTCTTTTTGGGTTTTATTTTTTCTCGAATGAAGAGGGAGATCCAAGAAAGAACTATTCACACAAACAAACGAGAGAAAAAGAGATTATATTTTTACTCTGCTTCAATGAAAACCTTTGGATGAACCACCCACGTGTCCGTGATGCCATCTCCTCCTCCGTTCATTCTTCTTCAACTCATTTCCAACTCTCCAATTTCACCAGCATCCCCAACAAACCCAAACCCTTGTTAGTCATCACAACACTTCAAGTAGTACAAGAGAAGTCATCTCAGTTGTTGATATACGGTACAAGAACAAAGTTGTCTACTCAAACGTTCAAGTTACAAACACGTTGATAGAAGGGTTTCTGCTTTGGCCAATATGCGTTGACCTTGTTAACAAGAGGGATTCCCCGGTGAAGTTAAGGTTTGAAGAAGAGGAGGGCTGCTTCTGAACAGGGGGTACTAGATCTAGAGATCTATGTAATTACCCAGTCACCGGAACCGTCGACATCGGAGATCGAGGTGCTGGACATGTTGCATATAGAGAGAGAGAGGGGTGTGGTGAGAGAGAGTACAGAGGATGGAGCCATCGAGAGAGCAACAACCGAGCCAGGAGAGGAGTTTTTGACGCCATTGGGGTTTTAGAGAAAGATGGTTGTGTGAGAGTGTAGGTAGAGAGAGAAGTGGGTTTAAAGTGAGAGTGAAAGAGAGGTCGTATGATGGTCGAAGAGAAAGGTCGTGTGTGGGTCGGTTAACGTCGAGGTTCCGTTTGGATACATACACCCCAATATCCTCTCTTTACACCCCATGCACTGCATTAAGATGTTGTACTCTATGTTGTACAATGTAGTACATAGGGTGTAAAAAGAGAATATTGAGGTGTGGTTAAAATCACCCTACACAGAATTAGAATTGAATTAGAATAGCAATTTTATGGAAATGGATTTCAACGTATTTGAATTCTATAGAACTTCAAGTATGTTCTTTGGCTAATATGTGGAATTCCATTAGAATTAATTTATAATTCAAATTCTATTGTTTGTATACCCGCGCGGTTTCACGGAAATAGATTTGACGCATATATGTGTTTCCTCCTATATTTCCTACAATAAAGCATAAAATACAAAAAATCAACACATTTTAATATAAAACCAAATAACACACACACACACATATATATATATATATTATAATAATAATAATAAAGCTATGTTTCAAATAAAAAAAATATATCATAACTCAACAAGTTTAAACTTACATATTAAACTAAAAAAACTAACACATATTAATATTAAACTATTCCTCCAACAACTAAAGCTACCCCCATCAACAAGTTTAACTATCGAGTAGATTGCAACGTTACCTACAATCAACAAGTTTAATCACCTATGAAAATAAAGAACCACATAATTCTAATAAACTATCAAACACCATACACAAGATCAAGTTGCATCAAAACTTATTATGCCTTCAACTCATTTAGAAGGCCTGCCAATGTCTCCAATTTCCTTAGATCATTAGTGAATAGATGAACTGCTTTCAAAAGCATGGTCTGATCAAAATCTTTCACTTTAGACAACTCATCCAACACGATTTGTGTTGTAGCTTTAGGAGCGTCAGAGTTCATAAAGCGGTCAAGAGATTCCGTCATACGAAAGAATACATTGTATAATGCTTGGGAACCACTATGCTTCTGACTTCTATAGACACCCAAATTTCGTACCCCTGTTGTATGACATGCCATAAAATATCAAGACCTGTTAAAAGGACTAACGGATGTCAAGTTACAAGGTTAAAAGTGCAAAAGATACAAAAGATGCAAAATAAAAGAAAAATGAATAAACAGTGAATTGTAGGGGGCCAAAGTACCAAAATTGGAAAGGAAAAAGGTTGTGGGCACTACTCCCCCCATTTTGGGAGCCGCGCCCACTCCTGCTTTAGGCTGCGCCCACTTTACCCCCTGCACTGTAGCTTTTGCCTTTTGGTACAATTCTCTCAGCACGCGGTACAAGCTGCTCAAGCACGATTGATGATACTTAACAGCGAAGGAAGTCCCAATCCTCGGCTATAAATAAAGCCTTTTGGCTTCATAATTTCACACACATTACTCAGCAGTTTGTGAAAGTTCTCCCGAGAGAACGCCGATGTTATTTCCTCTCCAGCTCCGAAGCTCTGCCAAATTGCCAAATCTCTCCCCTAAACACTAAAACTCTCCGGCCAAAGTGAACCTTAGCTACTCAACTAGGTTTTCGCCATATTTCACCGGTTCCAAAATCCCAAAAGGAACAGTTGTCCTGCTCGAATCTAGATGTCAAATCCAGCCGAGACAAGCAGTTGCTCTGCCCGATTCAAGATGCAATATCAAGCAAAAACAAGCAGTTGCTCTGCCTAAATCCAGAGTTCAAAATCAAGCAAAAAGTAAGGAGTTGCTTTGTCCGATTGACTTCGATCAAGAAGCCGCAAAGCAAGCGCTTGTGCGCTGATCCGAGGCGAAAAAAACTAAACGAGGCGATGCGCCGAAATCCAACAACATCAAAAGAAAAAAAAGACTTCCTTTCTCAAAATGACAGTGGAAGCACATCTAAAACCGCCTAGTGGGCTTAAGCCCAAACATACTGGGTTCAGACACTCACATTCGGGAAGGTAAGTTATGTCCTCGTAGTTATCTATTATAATCTATAAATTAAATATAAATATCTAATTACGTTTTATTTCGGATTATACTTTAATGTAGTAATAGTTATATTTCATTTTCGTTTAAATTAGTTTCTTTTCTGTCTTACTTTAAATGTAATAATAGTTATATTTCCTTTCTGTTTAATTAGTTTCTTTTATGTCTTTACTTTAATGTAAAGTAGTTATAATCTCTTGCAGTTTAATTAGTTTCTTTTCTGCACATACATTTTAAATATAGAAATGGTTATATTTATTATTGGTTAATAAGTTTCTTTCCTGCTTTTATGTGTAATGTAAATAAAGTTTGTTATTAGTATAAATGTTTTATCCTTAAAATACCTTATAAAAATGTTGTAATTATTCTTTAAGTTGTATTTCCAGTTGTAATTTTACTTTCTTTTCTTTAATAAGAGTAAAGTTATTTCTCTTTATTTCTTTATGTAGTATATAAATGTATTATTTTGAGCCAAAGTGTATAAAATAAAACAAGCATATTGATAAACTCATTGTGAGATCGAAAGGGCGAGTTGGGTGCCTAACCCTTTCCTAACTCGTAACTTAGCCTCCGAACCCATACAATCTGGTAATTTTGGGTTTTCTCTGTTTAACCATAAAAAGAAGTTGCGACTCTGTTGTACATATTTTGGGTCCACAATTGAGGCCGGACGTATTCTACGCACTTTAAAGTTTCGAAACCACCCCGCCTTTCAATGGCAGATCCGATTAAAAACGGGCCACTCACAGTGGCGACTCTACTGGAGACTTTATTGTTTTCTTTTAAACAAAAGAGGGCTAGACTCATGTTTTTTTTTTTTTTTTGGTTTATCAATATGCTTGTGTTTTCTTTATTATATTTCCTTGGCTTCCTATATTTATATAATTTTTCAATTTTGTAAAGAAAAAAAAAAAACATATGACATGTTCATTCATCTTATCAATTATCCATGAATATATATGCTCCAAGTCATATTATTTGTACATCCATACATGTTTGCATTTTTTTATTATAAAAAAAACCAAAAAATATTCTTTCATTTAATATCAATATGCTTGTTTTTTTTTCTCTTTTATATTTATTTGGCTTCTTGTATGTATATAATTTTCAATTCTTAAAAATTCGGTTTTCAAATTAAAAAAAAATCAAAACAAAACAAAATTCATTTGTTCAAAAAAAAAAAAAGTAACTCTTCCAAAAGAAAAAAAAATCATCTCCTAAAAAAAGTAAAAAGAAACTCATTTTCTCAAAGCAAAAAAAAAACATTTTTCATAAAAAAGTATTATAATAATAATTTCTTTTTTAAAAAAAGTGTTAAAAAATAGATAGATCAAAAAGAGCAAAAAAAAAACTCATTTTCTCAAAGCAAAGAAATTTTTTTTGTTTTTTCAAAAAAAA
Organism: Codonopsis lanceolata; assembly: GCA_013146195.2. Classification (NCBI taxonomy): domain Eukaryota; kingdom Viridiplantae; phylum Streptophyta; class Magnoliopsida; order Asterales; family Campanulaceae; genus Codonopsis; species Codonopsis lanceolata. The sequence goes on along the minus strand of CM028379.1, from coordinate 146,995,159 downwards.
AAAAAATTTGTTCCAAAACAAAAAAGGAAGAAAGGAGAAAGTTTTATTCAAATGTTTCAAAAACAATTTTATTACGTTAAACGGACCAAAACATTAAAAGGAAGTTCAGAGGGGCTTAATTGACAAAAGGAAACAAAAGCTAGGAGTAAGGTGCATAAAGTGTAAAATAGAACATGAACAATCCTTTGGGCACAGTGCTTGTTCTTTGTTTTGAACAATTTTGTTCGATGTTGTGTCAATTTTATCCGTCGGGTCGTCGATTTTTGCCGTTTGGTGCACCAATTTTCCCTGTTACTCCACCTTTCAAAAAAAAGAGTTTTCTTTCCTTTAAATCATGTGTTGTGTTTATACATATTGGGATCTTTGTTGTTTTCCTTTGGTACCACTAAGAATTTGCAGGAGCTAAAAAATAAAAGAATTGATTATTTATCATTTGCTCTCCTAAGAAGATTGTCTAGAGGTACGTAATCGTCACATCCCATTTCAAGGATCGCAAAAAATAAAATAAAATGAGTTTTCTAATAAAAAGATCATGTGTAATACACTAATACTTAGTTCTTTCCTTGCAAAAAAAAATCATTTTTTTCGCTAAAAAAAGATCATTTTAAAAAATATATATAAATAAAAAGAATTTCGTTCTCTCTAAATAAAAAGGAAAAAAAATCTCTATTATTTCAAATTGAAAAATAATAAAAAAAAAAGATTAGCAAAATGAAAATTTCTCTAATAGAGTTGAACTGCGATGACCTGAGCCTCGAAAACCTCCGGGTTCGATCAAATACTTTGATTTACTTTTCAAAAATAAAATAAAATAAATGAGGTGTTTTCTTTTTATTTTCCAAAACATGTAAAGACAGGAAATCTCCTCACCATTATCCTTAATCTTCATCTTCAATCTCTTCCCTCTTAACCTTTCATAAATGCATCACTAGTTGATTAGTGCATCGTTCATTCTCGATTTTAAAAAAAATAAAAATTCAGTAAGTCCTACTTTGAGATAACAAGGTCTACCACTTCAAAAAACAAAAAAAATAAATAAAGAAGTAACAAAAAAAAGACTGATAGGGAGCCAGGGAAGAAAGGAAAGCTGGAAAAGCCAAGAAACCAAGAAAGCAGAAAAGTCTGAAAAACCGGGAAATCCAGAAAAGGCGACTCAATGATCATAAGTAACAATTCAGGACTAGGGGCTTTCAACCCATCTAGGGGTGTCTCTTTTACCCATATTGATGTCTACATCCCATCCTTGTACAATATGCTCACTAATCCATTTGGTCTCCGTTATTTCAAAAGTCCAACCAAGTCCTCAAATCGAGCTTTCTAAAGGTATTTATCTATATTCAAGTCTGGTAAAATTCTTGCTTCTCCTATATTATATTGTCGAGTCTTCTTCTTGGTCTTTGAGCACCATTGATTGCCGAAGGGTCTGTTAAATTGTAAAAAAAAAAAAAAAAAGACGAATCAACTCACGTAAAAACATGATAAAATTCACGAGTTGATAATAAGTCATTTTGAAATATGGACCCACAAACTATTAAAAATGTTAGTTCGATAAAACAACATTCTGTCTTGGTGAAAGGTCATCTTCAACCAATTGCGCGCAACCGAGCTGTTAGTAGCACACTAGGAGCTTTTCACCATACACCAAAACCCTTTCAAATACCTAAACAAATACACCATATACCAAAGCCTAACCATCTGTAAGATCCAGCTTCCCAAAACTGAGGCTGTTTTACCTTATATACCCACCAAAAATGATCATCCCTTTTCCCAAAAGGAAAGATGACATTCCTTCAACTGCTCTTGTTATGATGCTCCGAGAGGTCAACAAAAAAAAAAGGAAAAAAGAAAGAAAGAGCAAGGTTGAAAAAAAAGAGGCCTATGCATAAAAACAAAAGAATGATTAAAAAAAAAGAAGCATTTCCTGAGTGATTTCCTCAAAATCTCTTTCTCTCTCGCAAAAAAAAGAAAAAAAAAAAAAACAATCAATCACTCTTGGACAACCCCATAACCCAAAACTAAAGCCAAAAGCCGATCTCCCAACCATACCTACAACCAGGTTCAGAAACCAACTTACCATCCAAACCCACAGCCTAAAAGGCCAATCAATGATCGCTTCTGATCGCCTTTCCGAAAATAACCAAATCCACAGCCCAAAATACCTTTAAACTATAGGCCAATCAAATCCTCAACCCTAAAGCATATCCCCAAAAACTTAAACACTATACCCTAACCTAGTTGCCACCTATAGCTTTATTTCAATTGATTATAACGTGATCTGGGTCCATGACAGAACTTCTTGCTAAAAACATATAAAGTTATCAAAATATAAACATTAAATAGGGTCCATGAAACTTGTGATGCTCGGCGATAAACTCTGGATCATGACTCTTCTATTGTCCATTAGAGTCATCCTTTTTCTTTGAGCATACTCATTTTTGTCTCCCTCAAAAGTGTCTCCCAATCAACTTTTTCTGGGGCTGTCCCCAGTTAATTGCTTCAGAAACATTCCCATCCCACCTTATAGAATCTAGTTCATCGAGTCATCTCGGGGCTTCTTCCACCAAACTCATTGGATACATAAAGGCTCATCATCTCTAGAAACAGTTGTCCTTTCCATCTCGTCTGAAGAAACGAAGAAGCTACAAAGGCGTGATCCCCCAAGAATAAGTGCTTTATCTTCAAATGCATTGAAAGACCAGCTCCCTATGAGGTAAAGACTCGCTAGGTTGAAAACCCGAAAGGGCGGCCTAGGCAAATGTTAGAGCACAAAAAAAAAAGAGTGAGAAAAAAGTGGTCCCTCCGAGGCATCGATTAGTAGGACTCACTAATCTTGATTGAATTCCTTTTTTGAATGATGCACTAGTCAAAAGACTGAAAAATAACCCTAAACTTCACTCACATCCAGCTCAAATATCACCATCAACTCCTATACTCATAACTCTTCAAAGTCAACCAAAAGCCACATCTCAAGCTCTTATATTACATTTCCATCACCTTGCCTTATCTTGTCTTAACATGTTTAAGAAACGGATGACACAAATGCATATTCAAGAGTCCATTTTTTAAAGAAACGAATGTTTCATTCGCATGCTTGCATCTTTTGTTTCCATCCTTTTACTGCATCTTATCAGTCTTCTGCTGCATCGGCCCTTGGAAAAATACAAATGCTCTTCAAGCATCTCGCCAAGGACCTCTTCCCAAAGATCCTCAGCAGCATCATCAAAAGCTACACAAAATTCTGGGTTAAGCAAACTTTAAAAATTGCACCGTTTTCCAATATATTCTGGGAGAAACACATTTTGAAATTTCATCACCATTTTCCTATTCTGGGAAAAACACATTTCAAAAAAAGTTGCATCACTTTCCCTATTCTAGAGGAAGGGTATTTCAAAATGGCATCGTTTTGACTTATCTTGCAATAAACATTGCATTTTAAAATTACGTTGGTTTTAAAAAAATTGTTTTGCAAATGAATATTGTATTTTAAAGATTGCATTGTTTTGACTTATTTTGCAAGTAATATTGCATTTTAGGTTTGCATTTAGTTTTCGCTTAATTTGCAATGAATATTGCATTCTAAATTCATGTCTTTCTCAAAGAGACGTAATGGATATTGCATCTGGTGTTGCAATAGTCTAAGAGCGATGCAATTAATATTGCATCAGATATTTGTTATAGTTGCTCTATTAGTAATGCAGTGAATATTGCATCAAATCCTTGCATTTACCCTTCATGCTGCGATGTATATCGCATCACGTCTTTCTTACACATATAACCTTTCTGTCTGCAATGAATATTGCATCACGTCCTATTAACCCATGTTTACTTTCTGTTTAGCAATGAATATTGCATCTAGCCCCGTGTTTACCTTTCGTATTGCAATGGATATTGCATCACCTCCTTTTTACTTGCTTAACCTTTCTATGCTACAATGGATGTTGTATGACGACCTTTTATGCATCAATTTACTCTTATTATTGCATGAAATATTGCATCTGGTCTTTGTGATAAGTCTCATGGGGATGCAATGGATATTGCATCTGATCTTTTGTCAGCTTGATAATGATGCAATGGATATTGAACCAGATGTCTGCATGCACTTTCTCTGTTAGTGATGCAATGGATATTGCATCGAATATTAGCTTGAGTTTCTCTCATAGTGATATAATGCATATTGCATCGGATCTTGCATCAAGATTCGTGAAGATACAATGAATATTGCATCAGATTTTGTGATAAGTTTGTGATAATACAATAGATATTGCATATGATCTCGTGGTAATGCAATGAATATTGCATTTTTAGTATTGTGGTGATGGAATGAATATTGCATCAGATTTGGCCTTAGGTTCCTGGTGGATGTAATGAATATTAAATATGAATCTGCATTTGGTCTCACTGTGGTTGATGTAATGAATATTACATCTGAATTTGCTTTGGTCTCACTCGATAATGCAATGATTATTGCATCTGGGTTTGTGGTAATGCAATGAATATTGCATTTGGTTTTTGTGAGGCCATGGATATTGCATCTAGATTGGCGTTAATCTCGCTCAATAATGCAATGAATATTGCATCTGGATTTGTGGTAATGCAATGAATATTGCATCTAGATTGACGTTATTCTCGCTCAATAATGCAATGAATATTGTATCTGGGTTTGTGGTAATGCAATGAATATTGCATTTGGTCTTTGCGATGCAATGGATATTGCATCTAGATTGTTGTTAGTCTCGTGGTAATGTAATGAATATTGCATCTGGGTTTGTTTGGTGACGCAATGAATATTGCATCTTGATGTGCGTTATTTTCACTAGGTTGTAATGAATATTGCAACTATCTTTCTGTATCGCAGCATACTTGTTGGCTTTAACCGGACTATGTTTGGTCGGATTCCTGAGAAAGGGATATGTAGGCAGCCTACTTAGTAGGCACAACCATCAAAGCATTTCACTTGCATATCTGCTCTAAAAACCAACTAAGATGTTTAGGGTATATGAGATTTGGACTACTTCATCCTAAACTGTTGTATCATAAACTACTGAATATTGCATTCCTTCCCATTATAATTTCCATGAAATTTGGGAGTCTATTTCTTATCAACGATATTTGTTTACTTGGTAAGTTTCGGGTTACCCGTAAACTCCATCGTTGAGGGGCTCTGTAGACACCTCAATTTCATACCCCTGTTGTATGACATGTCATAAAATATCAAGACCTGTTAAAATTACTAACGGATGTCAAGTTACATGGTTTAAAATGCAAAAGGTGCAAAAGAAAAGAAGAATGCATAAACAGTGAATTGCAGGGGGCCAAAGTGCCAAAATTGGAAAGGAAAAAGGTTGTGGGCGCTGCTCCACCCATTTTGGGCGCCGCCCACTCCTGCTTTAGGTCGCGCCCACTTTACCCCCTGCACTGTAGCTTTTGCCTTTTGGTGCAATTCTCTCAGCACGCGGTACAAGCTGCTCACGCACGGTTGATGATACTTAACAACGAAGGAAGTCCCAATCCTCGGCTATAAATAAAGCCTCCCGGCTTCATAATTTCACACACTTCACTCAGCAGTTTATGAAAGTTCTCCCGAGAGAACGCCGAGGTTATTTCCTCTCCAGCCCGAAGCTCTGCCAAATTGCCAAATCTCTCCCCTAAACACTATAACTCTCCGGCCAAAGTGAACCCTAGCTACCCAACTAGGTTTCCGCCCTATTTCACCGGTTCCAAAATCCCAAAAGGAGCAGTTGCCCTACCTGAATTCAGACGTCAAATCCAGCCGAAGCAAGCATTTACTCTTCCCAATTCAGGACGCAATATCAAACAAAAACAAGCAGTTGCTCTGCCCAAATCCAGACATCAAAATCAAGCAAAAAACAAGCAGTTGCTCTTCCCGATTTCAGAATCAGCAAGCACACAAAGAACGCAAAGCAAGCAAGCAAGTAAAAGCAAGCAGTTGTGCCGCCTGGATCCCGAGGCGAAAAACAACTAAACAGAGCAGCCACATTGCCTGAAATCCAACAACATCAAAAGAAAAAAAAAGACTTCTTTTCTCAAAAGAACAGGGGAAGCATATCTAAAACCGCCTAGTGGGCTTAAGCCCAGGCATACCTGGTTCAGACACTCACGTTCCGGGTGGTAAGTTATGTCCCCGTAGTTATCTATTATAATCTATAAATTAAATATAAATATCTAATTAAGTTTTATTTCGAGTTATACTTTAATGTAATAATAATTATATTTTATTTTCGTTTAAATTGGTTTCTTTTCTTACTTTAAATGTAATAATAGTTATATTTCCTTTATGTTTAATTAGTTTCTTTTATGTTTTTTCTTTAAAGGTAATAATAGTTATATTTTTCTTTTATTTTAATTAGTTTATTTTCCGTCTTTACTTTAATGTAAAGTAGTTATAATCTATTATAGTTTAATTAGTTTCTTTTCTGTACATACATTAAATATAGAAATATATGGTTATATTCCTTATTAGTTAATAAGTTTCTTTTACGCTTTTACGTGTAATGTAAGAAAAGTTTGTTATTAGTATAAATGTTTTATCCTTAAAATAGCTTTTACAAATGTTGTAATTATTCTTCAAGTTGTATTATTCCAGTTATAATTTTACTTTCTTTTCTTTAATAACTGTAAAGTTATTTCTATTTATTTATTTCTGTAGTATATAAATGTATTATTCTGAGCCAAAATGTGTAAAATAAAACAAGCATATTGATAAACCCATTGTGAAACCGAAAGGCCGAGTTTGGTGCCTAACCCTTTCCTAACTCGTAACTTAGCCCCCGAACCCATACAATCTGGTAATTTTGGTTTTTCTCTGTTTAACCATAAAATAGAGATGGCGACTCTGTTATACATATTTTGGGTCCACAATTGAGGCCGGGCGTATTCTAAGCACTTTAAAGTTTCGAAACCGCCCCGTCTTTCAGTGGTGCGGATCCGGTTAAAAAGGGGGCACTCACAGCTTCCTCCGAGTGAACGCATATCATCATCTTCTAAGCTTCTCCTATTTCCCTCGGTGGTCCCAATGATCTCCTCTAAGTCAAAAGCCTCTTCGTTCACTTCTATTTCTAATTATGTTTGACCAGCTCTTTGAGGGCCCTCACCATTTGAACAGTCTTGAGCAAACAATTGGCAAATGCCTTACTAGTTGTCATTAATAATTCTTGTCCTATAAGGGGCACCATGGATGAACTTGAACCTAAACAAGAACAAACACAATAAAAAAACTCTATACAGACATGCGCACGTAAAATGATAAATAATTAAATACACTATTCTGAAAGTGTGCGGGGGTGTGTATATACACTCTTCTTCATATATTTAGTGCAGGTTACAGACAAGAATGTTGATGATTGGGAGAATTCATCTGCATCTATTACAATATCGTTCTTCAACTACATAGGCTGGCTGAGGTAGTTTTTGAAACATTCAATACCTTATTGGTAAACATAATGTCGCCATGATAGCAAAGTTGAGGTAACTAAAATCCAAGGTTCGATGAAGATACTGTTAATGAATCAATCATCAACATAAACAGTTCAAAACTACTACATTACAGTTATAGACCCCAGCTGATCATCAAATTATGCACCAAACAGACTATTTACAACCTAAGAATTAGCCTTCGCAATACCCATACACGAACAAAAGCAACTATAAAACATCTAACCACACAGTAAATTTAACCGCATTAAATAGAGTCAAAGGAAAGCATGGTTAAAACCACACACATAAAAAGGTGAAATTTTATAACCCCCCATTCTTTCTGTAGTTTTTCGACATGACCAAACATGATGCAGTAAAAGCTCTAAATATTTATAAAAGAGTTGGGCAACAAGGTTTGAAACTATGCCTTTCTTTTTCTTTTTCTTTTCCTTTTCGGGGTGGGTGTATCTTCCACGTCCAACATACCAGAACAAACTAAATTAAGTAAATTTGTTTGCTACCGATAAAATAGATTGCTATATCAAGCAATCGAGAAACAAAAGCATGACAATAACACTATACATAACATTATCTGATCTGGCAGCACATCGAGTAGGACAATATTTTATTTCACATGCTGCTATTTCATAGGCAACTATACCAAAGAACACATCGCAAGAAAGCATTTTATGTAAAACCATTAGTACAATTGGTCAGGGCAAGTGTTATAAGTTAGGTTAGAGAGTGACATACATTGGACTATTTTAAGTACTATGTTACTCGATCGAAGAAAAAATTAGGTTAGGGACGAACTTGAAAAAATAGTGGTAGTGCAGCGATGAGCTAACCTGTTCCCCCTCAAATTTTTGATATGAAGTTTCTGAAAATTAATCACGACTACAAAGCCCGTAGATGAGTAAGGATGAAATTGCAGAAAGTTGCAAATGGTGACATGGGAACACATTATGAGCTCTAATCCACTATATAATGCCAAAACAAGGATCTTATGCTTATGCACTACCAGATAATTTTCCTCTAAACAATAATTGTAATATTAGTTGTAGCCAAATAAACCCCATTAATCTTTCCACAATTTTCCACATGTAAGACAGTGATTGCAAACCGAGTATAAAAACTAATGGCGGTTTGGATGTGATAGACATGCACGAAATACTAGAATGGTTGGGGACTGACCTCATCAATTATGTGTTGTATTCTTTCTGAAGCTCTAGCTACACTATCAGCCGAAATTCCTTCAATGATTGCAAAGAAATGACCATCTAAAAGTTGAGAAGACTACAAATTAATGCATCCAGCCTATCACAAATTCAATAAGATCCGGATTTCCCAACAAGAAGCTACCAAAAGTCATGATAGTTGTACGTTTAAAATTCTTATAAATAGAAACTAGCAATAAGTAGGTAATATATACACAAACCTACTGCTGTTTCTTAATATGTGGTTCTGTCAAAGGTTATCAAAATGAATAAAACACAATAGAGAAAAAAGAGAAGAAACCCAAGCAAGTATGTTGATTCCTCGAGGGTGTAGTGTCCCGCTATTCATTTATTGATTTCTTTAGTGAGCTAAACTGCTAAATGCTAATGGCATTGATTTCATTCATTGAAGCAGTGAAAAGAAAAGAAAAAACCAAAATCTCTCTAAATTCATTGAAGCAAATACTAATAAATAGAAAATTAAATCGCATAGATATCATCAACTTCGATCATAACAAGCAAATCAGAAAATCAAGGACTAAAATTCAAAACTAAAAATGTAAATCATCAAAATAAACAGTGTAAGGGTAAAATAGAGTCGTTCTATTTTCCTCTATTGATTTTATTGTTGTGCCCTTTTTGGTCCAAAAACAATGGTAATGAGTTACCATATTTAATAAGTTTCTTGGTCCTAAAGCTATGATAAGAAGTTACCATATTTAATAACTTTCTTGATCCTAAAGCTATGTTAAGTGTTACCATAATTAAACACTTCCAAAAAGCTCTCAAAGAGTCCTTAATTAAATTGATAAATTTTAGGATAGATTCTTTGACTTAAATTAGGAAACTATATTTGTAAACTAATTTATTTATTTCCTAATCCTTCGTCTTCTTGGAGTTGTCGTGTTTTCCTATTTGTGTATGACTCTAGTTCAAGCATATATATATATATATATATGAAGACTTCGGGCAGACAAACCGAGGCTCAATACATGTAGAAATAAAGAGAGAAGAAACCGAGAGCTGTTCAGAATCTAGATGCAGCTTCATCACGAGCTACAATGTCTGTTTTTGTTATTTGCTTTCCTAAGTTGTTAGGAAGCTTATTTTTTAATCCCACGTTTTCTATACCTTGTTTTTGTGGTTTTCCTCTCCAGACTAGTTGTCTTGTGAGAGGTTTGGTATTTTGGTGATTTCACAATTTGTTTTGTTAAACACATAATCATTTTTAGTGAATTTTTTTTGGCCATAAGGCTAGATCTACAAGTATAGCTTGTAGATTATTTGATAAACTTTTGTGTTTAATATTGCTTTAATTGTTTAAAGTCTTCCGTTGTTTACATATTTGACTTCATGGTCAATGCACCTTTGGGTGTAGCTACAGTACAAGCTACATCACAAGATGCATTAACAAATTCCGTGAATCCTAGCTACTATTGATCTTTCACTTGGTATCAGAGCCTTCTCTTGACGACACTAAGAGAAGATTCTGGTTGTAGCCATGATGTATTCTCAATATGAGAATGTTGTTCGTTGTTCTACCTTAATGAATACAAATTACTCAAATTGGAACGTTGAGGAATCTGATTTTGGTGAAGAGTCAATGACTCTTTTAACAACCAAGTTTAAAAATATTTTGAAAGCCAAAGGACAAAATATATCTCCATCTTCAAACTCCAAAACTTCTTTCAAACACGAGTTTATTAAGTTTGTTCCCATAGAAGACTCCTTCCAAACCCTTGAAAAATCTTTTACCAACCATTTTACTAAACAGTCTACATCAAGTGATTAAAATATTGATTCTATTCAATGTAGGGTTTGTCAAGGGTTTGGTCATTTTGCTATTCAATGTGCTAATACTTTGCGTAAAAAGGGTTTGTTTGTTTTTGGTGATCTTGGGTCAATTTCAAAAAATTCAAATTATGCAGCTGATGGACATTTAGACACTGTTCCAGTTCCAAAAAATACAGTTGCTGCAAGTTCTGAAAATTCAACAAATCCAGATGCAGCTGCATCGGAAGGTGCATTGGTCAGAAATTCTGAGGATGCTGAAACAGAAACTGAACAACCTGAAACACATTCCATTGTGACTGATCGTGGTCAAGATATTCCCAGCCGTATTCAGAAAAAGTTCATCCTTCTTCTCAAGTGATAGGTAATGTATATGATGGTATGCCTACTAGGAAGAAAGGTAAGGTTAACTATAGGAAATTTGCTTGCTTATCCTCTCTTAAATGTGAAGATTTTCATGCATCATGCTATGTGTCTATTATTGAACAAATGAATGTGAATGAAGCCTTAAAAGATGAGTGTTTGATCAATGCTATGCAAGAAGAGTTTGATCAATTTTCAAAAAATAATTTGGGTTCTTGGTTTAGTAAAAAAGAATTGTGTTGAGACAACTTTTATGAACCAAATGGTCAATGATTATGGCCTACACAGTGATGTGTTAATCATGTATTGTGATAACACCAATGCAATCGGTATAACAAAAAAATTCTATTCAACGCTCTAGAACAAAACACATTGATATAAGACACCACTTTATTAGAGACATGGTTGAACAAGAGATTATTTGCACCGAACATGTTGTGACAAAAAATCGATTGGCTGATATATTTACTAAGAGTCTTGATTTTGAACAGATTTTCCAATCTAAAGAAATCTATTGGTATGTGTGTCATATGATTTTACACTTAGTTAATTATAAGAAAAGAAAAAATAATTAGGCATGATTGCATTTTGTATTTAGGGGGCACTCTAGATCAATCGATTCACATGTTTGTGCCTTTTGTTGTTGCTTGGGAATTGCATTCAAAATCAATTGTGATTTTTTAATATGATTCTCACTCTCTCCCAGTTTTTGAGCAAGTTGGAAGTTCACAAAGGAAAGAGCTATCTTAAAATACAAGGTTTGAAGCATCTTATCTTGGTATTATGGAACTTTGGTTCTCATAGGTTCATCTTGATAAAAATGGATACCCTTGGAAAAGTGTGAAAGCTACCTAAAGGAAAAGAGCTACATATGAACAAGGTTTGTTGTCATTCTCTCTTAGGACTATGAATCTTTGGATTTCATGGGTTGATCTTGTGCAAAATGACTTCCCTTGGTAAATAGTGTGAAAGGTTCCTAGTTGCATGTTTTGTATAGCTTGAAATAAAGTAGAGCTATATTACTAAGGAAATAAAGTACTTATGGATTTTTGTTATGAAAAATTTATGATCTTGGGAGAGAAATCTAGTGGAGAAAACAAAAAATGCAAAATTGAACATAAAATCACAATTTTAGCGAATGAATCTCCCAATGCAACTGCATCAAGAACTACATCCTTTGATTTGGTCTTTATCACTTATGTGTGATTGCATTTTTTTTTTTTGCCTAGCTTTTATTAATCATGATTTTAAGCATAAATTTTTAGGACATGCATTGTTGGAAAATATATCAGCTTGGTGAAATTTTGTCCTAAAATAAACTATGCAAATCAATTTCCAAAAATCTCCATGTTGAATAATATTTAGTGGTTTGTCTAATCTTTGTGGGAACTAAGAGATATTGAACTTTGGATATGGGTTGCTAAAGTATTGCTTGAGTTTGATCAATTTTTGGGTAAATATTTTATTGTGTTTTTTAAAAAATCTTTGATTTTTTTTTTAGAATTCCTAAAATATTTTTGAAAAAGAGTCAAAAGAGTTTTCTAACAAGTCGTGTCCGCATATTATGCTTGTTATGTATCCCACCCTAATTTATGGAGTTCTTCACTATCTCTTCCTTCTCTAGTCAAATAGGGGGAGAAAAGTCAAGTGTTTCTATTCCTATTGGTGATAGTGCTCCTGTTGATCTTCTGATGATGATGAATCTGACTCTTTGTAGATTCATCTCTATGACTTTATTAGGTTTTGGTTTGGTGTTTCATTTAAACTGTTAATGCATCTGTTATTGCATATGGTTTATTGTTGATTTGTGCTTAGGAATAATTTTGGATTAGTTATGCTTGCACAAATTTAGGGGGATAAATTCTAACCATGGCATGTTAGATGTTTGATGGTGTTGAAAAACACTTGTCATTTGATTTGACCATAAATGTTCAACAAAAGGGGAGATTGTAAGGGTAAAATAAGACCGTTCTATTTTCCTCTATTGATTTTATTGTTGTGCCATTTCTTGGTCCAAAAACAATGGTAAGGAGTTACAATATTTAATAAATTCCTTGGTCATAAAGCTATGGTAAGAAGTTACCATATTTTATAACTTTCTTGGTCCTAAAGATATGGTAAGTGTTACCGTAATTAAACACTTCCAAAAAGCTCTTAAAGAGTCCTTAATTAAATTGATAAATCTGAAGATAGATTCTTTGACTTAAATTAGAAAACTATATTTGGAAACTAATTGATTTATTTCCTAATCCTTTGTCTTTTTAGAGTTGTTGTATTTTCCTATTTGTGTAGGACTCTAGTTCAAGCACACACACACACACACACACACACACACACACACACACACACACACACACACACACATATATATATATATATATATATATATATATATATATATGAAGACTTCGGGCAAACAAACCGAGGCTGAATACACGCAAAAATAAAGAGAGAAGAAACTAAGAGTTGTTCAGAATCTGGATGCTGGATGCAACTTCATCACGAGCTGTAATGGCTTGTTTTTGTTGTTGTTAGAAAGCTTATTTTTAATCTCATGTTTTTTATACCTTGTTTTGTGGGTTTTCCTATCCAGACTTGTTGTCTTGTGAGAGGTTTGGTATTTTGATGATTTCACAATTTGTTTTGTTGAACACATAATCTTTTTAGTGAAATCTTTTTTGGCCATAAGGTTGGATCTACAAGTATAACTTGTAGATTGTTTGATAAACATTTGTGTTTATTATTGCTTTAATTGTTTAAAGTCTTCCGTTGTTTACATATTTGACTTTCTGATCAATGCACCTCCGGGTGTAGCTACAGTACAAGCTACATCATGAGACACATTCACATATTCCGTGAATTCTAGTTACTATTGATCTTTCAAACAGTTAAGTAGCTAAAAACAGATCTATCAAGACGACATGACATACAAATCTATTGAAATTGAGAAATGCAAAACGAGATAGCGATAGAGAAAGGGAGAGAAAAATAGAGAGATGAGATCAATGAATTTACCATTTGAGAGGCTTGAATAATCAGAAAATGAGAGATCCAACTATGGTGCATGCAATCTGCTTCGCCAGTGGTTTCAAAGGGAAGGGGGGTTTGCGGAAGATGGAGAGAGAATCGTTGATCGGGTTTTTTTCCCGATAGTTTAGAATTGGTTTTGTAATTTTTAACAAAACACACCTTTGGGCCACTATACTTTTCAAAAGGTTGCAATTAGGCCACTGAGACACCAAAATTTTCGGGATGACCACTGTACCAGACTTATCTTGCATGTTAACCCAATTTTTGGATGGACGTTAATTTATATTAAATACATATTTTTCCCCTGTCTTCTTCGTCATCATCTTCTTCGATTCTTTTGGCATTTTGATTTCCAGATATGGTGTTCTTCTACAATTTTTTCAGATCTGGTTTTGTCCTATTGGGGGATAAATAAATAAATTGGGGATCCGTTGAACCAAAATCGGTTTTGATATGGGTTTCGATTTGATTTTCAGATCTGGAAAAATTGCAGAAGAACATCATATCTGGAAATCAAAATGTCAAAAGAATCAGAGAAGATAATGATGAAGAAGACGTGTGCAAAATATGTATTTAACATAAATTAACGTATGAACTAACGTCCATCCAAAAATTGGGTTAACATGCAAGCTAAGTTTGGTACAGTGGCCATCCTGAAAATTTTGACGTCTCAATGACCTAATTACAATTTTTTGAAAAGTACAGTGGTCCAAAGGTGCGTTTTACCAAGATATTTTTACTTTGATAAATATCAAAAATACCCTTAAATTTGAAATCTTGCGAGCCACGTACATTGTTAACAAATACTACCAGATAATGTGTATTGAATTTGAACGAAAGATTTCTTGATAACAATTAAAAAGCAGATCAATTGGGGATAGGTCATAGGAAAGCTCAGAGAAGTTCATTGATATCACTCAGAACCTCACCATCCAGCACCTGACATACATCTGTTTCAGCCCACTTCAACCAGTCATGGGCAACACTTCATTTTGGTTTGCTCGCGCCACCAATCTAAATATCTAATGGGATGGGAGTGAAGGGGACCCCCCCAAAGTTGGAAAACCTTGACAAGAAATCGTAATTTCATAAACACGTACACGGGTAACAATTGACTAAAAGTTCGGACACTTTAGAGGGAATGGATGCTTTAAATTGGAAGCCAATGCTAAAAGTGTCCAATACAATAGACTGAGTCACTGATTGATGTCTACCAAACAAACTTAACACCTAAGTTTGCATTAACCTTTAACCTTTAACCTCTCACTCTGTCACTCAACTCAATCAAACATTTTTCTTTTCTCACACTAGTCACTACCTACGAGCTTTACGTCAACTCAATCTAGCTTAGATCTTTAATCAAATTGACTAGCCGTCCCGTCCATCAAACTTTGCGGTTTGAGATTTCAGTTCAATTCATACAATACCATTAAATTCCAAAAACGGCAGACTGGCAAACACAGAATAATACAATAATAAGAGAATATATTCTTTAATTACTTCCATGTATTGACAATTTATAGAGAATAAACTCCACAAAAATAATTAGTTTCTACTAATTTACTTGTACGTGTAGGTGTAATCCACTAGTCTGTAGAAAGTCGAATAAAATAAATCAATCTCAAAATACTGTTAACACGAATCCGACTACTCTCGTTGCTATGAGCCTATGACTCATGAAAATTTGTGAAACAGTCCAGAGTCAAACCACAGTATCGGCTCCGGCTCGGAGGGGAGCTCTACAGAGTGGGCAACTCGACTGGGTAGTAAGCCACTTATCCACACACTCAGAGTGATAAAAATGGCGGCAATTCGGCAATACCTTCACCTTTTCCCCTTCCGAAAATATCCCGAGGCAAATACAGCACTCAACTTCATTGATTGACGCTGACGGCCGATGCAATACAATTGGAAAGCTCCCAATCGTAGCAGAATCCAGCCCTCGGGTACCGGCCGAAGGCGAGCTACCTAAGTGAGCAGTAGAAGTAGTAGTAACAGGGAGAACACGGGAGCGGCAGATCCAGCGAGCGTAGAGGAAGAGGAGGGTAACTAGAAGGACTACTGAGAAGAGTACGATGACGAAGAAGAGAGTACGTCCGCGGATTTGAAAGTTGCGATCGTCGAGATCGTCGTAGTGCCAGCGGAATGGTTGCGAGTCTTGTGATGCCATTGTTTGGCTATATTACCGTCGGTGGCGGCGGGAGTTGGGATTGGGATCTAAGGAAAGGGTGGTGCGTAACAATAATATGTAGACAAAGAAACATAAGTTTCCATTACTGTGAGGGACTGAGGAGAGGGAAGAGGTAGTTGGTTAAGGAAATATAAAGGGCGTGTAAGAGCGTGAAGGGAGATAATTAGGAAAGTTACATGTGATCGGGAAAGTAGTACTCACATTAATCTTATCAAAAAGACAACCTAACTACTACTGTATCTTACACAAGAATGGTAAATACCTATATAAATATTTGCTCGTGAATGTATTTATTTACCACAAATTGGCAAAGTTTGTAAAGAATGACAAGTTGGTTTCTTCGGTAATAAAGGATCATAGGGTTTCAATTATATCCCATTAATTTAGAAAGTTGTCTTATTTTCTTACAACATAACCAATTAAGGAGAGTATTAAATCATTATTTAACACGCATTTATTATGTCTTAGATTCATACAATATTACTAGTAGAATTAATTATTATTATTACAATTTGGTAAAAATAAAGTATATATTTTTAAATCTTCCGTCAAAGTTTAATTACGTTGACCAAACAAATATCAAGTCAAAAACCTTTTTTTTTTGAGAGAGAGTAAACTTAGTCAAATAAGTCAACTCTTATACTGAAGCCCAGTTTGAACTTAAATGTAAATTTATTTTTAAGCGAGAAGTTGAGAAAAATCTTCATACACATGTGGACCAAGTTAGACCAATCTTGAATTATATCAGATGCTCTAACTAAATCCGAGAAAATTGCGAGTTGGTCCCTTTTGGAATAAATTAATCGCTTAAATATTTTTTTTTTCGATCGTTAAAGTATATTTTCATAAAATCATTTTTAAAGTACCGCAAAAAGAAAAAAAACAGCTAAAATTTACAGGGATAAAGAGTAAAAAGGGTGGGAGGTAGGGTGGTGAAGATGAACATTTGTGTGTATCACTTTGAATTCGGTTAATTCACCACCCTAACTTCCTACTATCTTACTCTTCATCTATTAATCTTTAGTTTCACATATATCTTATTTTTCTTCTTTTTATCATTGTGTTTGTGTGTTTAATTTAAAATAGATTCAGTTTGTGTGTTGTATTGTTATACATTTCGATGGAATGTCCTAATATAAATTTGTTCATTATTGGACACCATTTTTCAATTGTAATGTATCGATTTGGATTTAAGATGTATGAAAGAGTATCAATTTGAATCATTTATTGTTTATGTTTAGGAAAGAGGGACATGGAGGTCTAGTTCATTATAATTTGAAGCGCGATGTATCAATTGGTTGCTTGACTTGTTGCATCGCGATGCATAAAATGAATTAGGTAATTAACTTTGATGCATCGTGGTGAGATAAATTGATGCAACACGATTTAAAATTGGATTAGGTAATTAAAATTGATGCATTGTGGTGCATAAATTGAAGCAACACATGCACACAGAGTAAGAGATCTATAAGCGTGACTTCGTTTATTAATGGTATCGTAGTTTTTTTTTTTACATCAAATGTGTTTTTTCTCACTTACAAAAAATATAAAATGTTGTAGCGGTTAAAAATTGTCCAAAATTGATTGGCGTGAATTTCACCAACTTAATATCAATTGGATTCGTAACTTCTGTGTAGCGCATTACACATGGCTCTTTTAGTTGTTTATTAGACCACAGACAACCAGGAACCTTAAACAAAGCTTGGGATTCTTTGAGTTTTTCCAAATAACAAAAGTTTTTAAGTTTTACTTAATTAGCATAAAGGCTTATTAAGCTTATTTGTCTTTGTTCTATTGTTAGTTAAAAAAGTGAAGTCAACTAAATAATTCATAATTAAGATGCGAGATTATTTTATAGGTAATGTACTTATTTTGTGACTCTACCATTACTCTCATATATAATCTCAACCCAAAGCCTCATATAATTTTTTTCCCACTGTGGATAAATGAAAGAGCTTTTATTTCAAGGTTGGGTCGCATGTACATTTTCAATTCTCGTGCACACTTTTGCCGAATATATGCACGTGTCTCCCAAATATATTGTTATGTTTTCATTTTTTGTTTGTTACTAAATATTGTCTTAATTATTTGTAATTTTTTTAAGAAAACATTTTTACTATTTTACGGTTATATTTTTTTAAATTTAATTATAGAGTACATACATATATTTTTTAAAAAATAAACTATACATTATACTAATATTAAATAATTAAGTAAATGTATTTTTAATATATATACCGAATCAAACAAGATTATATTAGGGAGTATATGAAAAGTAAATTGTGGTATAGATAAAATAAAACTCATGTAAAGGTAATGGTGAGGCTTTTAATAGTATAGGGAGGCTTGAGATTTTTATTTTTTGAGTTGACAATGATGTGGCACGTAAAGGCCACAAAATAGCTCTTGAAAACCCTATCCCATTGTGGATGGTCTTATAATAGCCGGTATGAACATGAGATGATTGACATCGTATAAATTATGTACCGTATGAGATTCTTATCCCCTTTCTCCATTCTTTCTATTCAAATATAATTTTCTAAATATCACGATTGACACGCGCATTGTTTAGTGTTTCACGTGAATAGATGTGCCCATCCCGTTCTCGGTTCGAACAATGAACCGAACTATCTTAAAATCGGCCAATAACTGAATTGTGAAGTGAATCGGAACCAATCGTGGACTGGTTCACTTAAGGTTCGTATATTTGAAAATTTTGAACCGTCGGTTCCGAAGTGTGAACCGTGATGAACCGCCGATTCCAATGGCTAAAATTCAAAAAAAAAAAAAACTGCTAACTTGATGGACGACCCAAATGATTCTCTGAGGCAGAACGGTCACGTGATTGATTTATGTTGTTTTTTATAAAAATAATTTTTTTGTTTTTTCATAACCTATAAATACTCCCACTTCCTATACAATTTTTTTCTCACTTATAATCTCTCAAATTCTCTCAAAACTCTTCATCTCTCAATTCTCCAACTCTTCAAATATCAAGTTATTACTCTCTAATTAAAAAGTTTGCTAATTAATTTTTATTGATTAATGTTTATTTCTTAAATTATATTAATTATGTTTCTACTACTCTCTAATATTTAGTACGTTTTTACTACCCTATAAACTATAATAATGACATTTTTAATTATCTATATTATTGACTACTATTATTTTCGTTATTAGTTATTAACTTCAATGTTTAATAATTTCCTTTTAATATTATACTTACTAGTTATTAATTGTTGTTAATTAGTACGTTTAAAATTATCTATGTTTACTAGTTACTGTTTTAATTGTTTAGTAGTTATTAATTTATACTATTAACTACATTTTATTACATTATTTTTTTATGTTAATTATTATTTTACAAAAAACAAAATGTCTTCTTCTCGATCTGACATAAACAAAGGAAAAGACAAAGCTTTCCAAGGACCCTAAATCTCCAAGCTGAGAAGAGTTGGGCCCGAGGATACGCCGATTCCTCCTTTTGATCTTCAAGAACCGCCGATTCTGGAACCGTGAACCAGAACCGTTTGAGCATATCTACCTGTGATAGACAAAGAGTAGTGACTTAATTTTGTATGGTTATCTAATTTATTTACTTAAAATTATGTAAATATTAAAAAAATATTTGTTTCTTTTACGATATATCTATAAACCACATTAGATCAGAGATTAATTCTCACTTATAGCAGTAAGCATGTTGATGATATAAAGAAATTTATATCTGGTGAGAGTCAAATAAGGCTAATCGAATTCCAAACTTTGAATTATAAAATTTGAAACTATAAATCATTAGGAAATGAATCTTTAAAAGTATAATAATATCTTAAATGGGAGTAAGAGATAAAAAAAAATAAAAAAAATAAAAACAAGTGTCATTTATATGGAGGTCGTGAGTTGGTCTTCGATCCCAACTTGCTTTCGTAAATAAAATAACGTTAAACACCTTTAAGGGAGCAATCAACCACTTGGGGAGTAGATCGAAAAGTGTAAAGGCCCCACTGTAATTTTTATGAGTGGATTTTGTGCTGGTTCATACTTCAAACGAATTAGTGGCTTCCCTTTTTGTTTTCAATGCTTCTTTACTTTTCTTATTTGTTTTCTTTCATTAAAAGAGAAGAGCCAATTATGCATGGTTGCTCTTGCTAACTCCAACTTAGCCATCGAGCCTTGGTCTTGGTTTAATTTCTCTCTTCCATCCTTTTCATGCCACCACTAAAACTAAAAGGTTACATTGAATCTACCTAGCAGTCGCAGAGAGAGTAACGAAAATTTTGGGAGATTTAGTGTTTGTTTTACTGGTTAAATCATTTATTTTTCTTGTTATTAATTTTAGGGTCAAATCATGTTGGAAGATTTTTGTGGGGTTAGGTTAGATTTAGGGATTCAAAATAAAATTAAAAAATTATAATCTATTTCATCATACTTTTAAAAAAAATATGAAAACTTTGGAAAAATGGTGACAATTGAGTGTTACCAGATAAAACCACTATATACTCATTTTAGTTAATTGGTAGTTTTGAATATATATATATATATATATATATATATATATATATATAATGGTAAGAGTACATTTTTCCCTCTAAAATCCCATTTTTAAATTATTGACTTTTGAGTTATCATTTCATTTTTTTCTCACTCATATTCTCTCTCTATTTTCTCTCTTTCTCTTTCTCTTTCCCGTCTCCTCCCTATTTTCTTTCATCACCACCATTTCCTCTATTTTAATTATGTTTAAATATTTTTCTCTCTTTAAATATAAAAAAGTAGTAACTAAAACAAAAATAATAGTTTCGGAGTCAAAAAATAAAAATATAAGAGGTTAGTAAAATAAAAAATATTTTATGGAACACGTCACTATTAAAATAAAAGTTACATAATCAACAAAACAATATATATATATATATATATATATATATATATATATATATATATATATATATAATTACAAGGGTACATTTTTCCTCCCAAAATCTCACTTTTGAGTTATCATTTCACTGTTTCTCTCTCATATCCTCTCCCTATTTTCTCTCTTTCTCTTTTTCTCTCCCGTCTCCTCCCTATTTTCTCTCTCAACACCATCATTTCCTCTCTTTTAATTATGTTTAAACATTTTTCTCTCTTCAAACATAAAAAATAGTAACTAAAACAAAAATAATAGTTCCGGAGTCAAGAAAATAAAAATATAAGAGGTTAGTAAAATAAAAAATAATTTATGGAACACGTCACTATTAAAATAAAAGTTACAGAATCAACAAAACAAAAATAATTTAATGTGGAGGTTAGCAAAATAAAATAATTTACGGAACAAAAGTTTAAAACAAATTCTTAAAAATATATATGTAAAACAAAAATACATTAGTAAAATAAAAATGTTTGATGAAACAAAAATAATAGTTACAGAGTCAATAAAAAAATAATTTAAACTGAGGTTACTAAAATAATAAAAATAATTTACGGAACAAAAGTTCAAAACAAATTCTTAAAATAGTTATGTAAAACAAACATACATTAGTAAAATAAAATTATTTGATGGAACAAAAATAATAGTTACGGAGTCAATAAAACAAAAATAATTTAAACTGAGGTTAGTAAAATTATAAAAATAATTTACGGAACAAAAGTTTAAAACAAATTCTTAAAAATAGTTATGTAAAACAAAAATATGTTAGTAAAATAAAAATACTTGATGGAAGAAAAATAATAGTTACAAAGTCAATAAAACAAAAACAATTTAAACTGAGGTTAGTAAAATAATAAAAATAATTTACGGAACAAAAGTATTTCGTAAAACTAATTCTTAAAAATAAAACAAAAATAATAGTTACGAAGTCAATAAAACAAAAAATATAATGGAAGTTAGTAAAATCAAAATAATTTACGGAACAAAAATAATAGTTAACGGTAAAAATAATTTCGTTATTTTGATTTTAGCTTATTTTCTCATCAGAAATTCCTTTATTCATAAAATACAAATATAATTTAATAAAAGTAATCATTCAAAATGAAGAACTTATTTGAGTTCAGACAATTCTATTTGTATGGCATAAAAAATTCAAGTTTGTTCGAAGACATTTATTCTAGAGAGTTTTTGAATAGTATAAAGTATTCAGGTTTGTCAGGCCATGAATTGACACTTAAAATTGATGTCCCAGTAATGTTATTGAGAAACATCGACCATGTTGCATTGTGCAATGGAACAAGACTAATCATCATAAATCTTGGGGATGACATTGTTGAAACAAATTTTTTGAAAGGAAGGAATGTTGGAGAAAATGTTTTTTTATCACAATATTGTTATTAACTCCATCCGACGTAGACCCTAAAGGGTGGCCCAGTAGTAGAGTTGAAACTTTACAGAATGTGAGGTCTCAGGTTCAATCACTTCCCATGCCCCCTTAGAGGAAAGGTCTACAAAAAAAGTTTTAAAAAAAACTCCATCTAATGTAAGGCTGACTTTCAAGTTCCAAAGAAAACAATTTTCATGGCTGGTTTCATATACAATGACAATTAACAAGTGTCGTAGGTCTCTTCTTGAAGAAACAAGTATTTAGTCATGAGCAGTTATATGTTGCAGCTTCTAGAGTAACAAATTATTTTGATTTGAAGATATTGATATGCGGTGAAGATGAAAAACCAACTAATAAAACAACAAATGTTGTGTATAAGGAATTTTTTAGAATTTATAATGATTATTGATATACTGATGTGCATTTGTTAATAAACAGATTCTTCTTATTTTATCCTTTAAAGATTTTTTATCCTCTTTATTTTGTTTATGTACGATTTAGTTGAAAAAGAAGAATGATCGTGCGTTTAACGCATGGGTTAACAAAACTAGTTATCCAATAGCACCAATTAACCTTAATGGTGTTATTAGATAATATCAAATTCTATCCGTTAATAAATGGATATTATCCGAATAATACTCAATAAGTAATATCATATATTATGACTCTCCTACATATACTATTATCCGCTAATCACAATACTCACATACTGAAACACACATAAACTGAATCACGCACTGTTCACACACACCCCCGAAACAAACACACACACTGTTCAACTCGATTTCTTTTCCTTGTTTTATTTTATTTTGTTTTATGACAAACATTTCACACACACCACATAAACATATTTTTAATAATATCATACATAGGGGTAGCAATTGGGTGTTAATAGATAGCTTTTGGTTATGTCATTATCCATTAGGCCAATGGATAATGGCCTAACCAAAAACTATCCATTAACACCCAATTACCACCCCTAATCATACACAAAACACACATACTATACCCACAAACACACAATACATCTTGCTCCTGCTTAATCCATATCTTAAAAATAAAAAGGAGATTGACCTCCTTTTTGGTATTGTTATAAAGTAACCATAAATTTAGGATAAATAGTGTATTAGAGAGAGAGAGAGAGAGAGAGAGAGAGAGAGAGAGAGAGAGAGAGTTTTATTAAGAGCTGAATGATCAGTGCATCGAAACACTTTACAATGGCCGGTAATTATAAGCGAGTCGAAGAGGGAAAACAGTTATTGCTATTATTGTGTATAGGATTTGACAAAATGGGCAATAGGTGTGGCAGTGCTTTGTCCACATTTATTGTTTCATAACACTCCCCCTTGGACGTAGCACTGTAAGCTGGATAAGTGTGATTAAAAACCTTTAAGCCGAAAAACCAAGTAGGGGAAAAAGCGAACATAAGGAAAAAAGTGCACAACTTAAATCTGAATCATGTGCATTGGCTGTCTCGGTAAAAACCTTTTTCATGGAAAACCCAGTGAGACAAAACCATGATAAAGGGAAAAAGAGTACATCCATATATGCTCCCCCTTGAACTGACAAGGGTCAAGAGAAATCACCTTTATAAATCTCGTAGATTTCAAATCCCAATATTGTGAACATGTTTTTTTAAGGTTGTAGTGGGAAGTGCATTCGTGAATAAATCTGTAGCATTATCACTTGATCGAACATATTGGATGCTGACCTCTTTCTTCTTTTCAAGTTCTTGAGTGTATAAAAAGAGTTTGGGGGGGGGGATATGTTTGGACCTGTCACTTTTGATATATCTCTCTTTACTTTGGGCAACAAATGCGGCATTGTCTTCAAATTATACTATCGGATCTTTGTTGACAGGTAGTCCACTGACATTTTGAATATACTGAGTCATAGATCGAAGTCATACACACTCTCTACTGGCTTCATGAAACGCGATCATCTTAGCACGATTTGACGATGTAGCAACTAGTGTTTGCTTTTGAGAACGTCAGGAAATTGTAATACCACCCATCGTGAAGACATAGCCAGTCTGTGATCTGGCCTTATGAGGATTAGACAAATAACCCGTATCTGCAAAACCAACTATTTCATCCTTTGATCCTCTGGGATAAAATAATTTCAAATCGATCGTCCCTTGAAGATAATGATATATGTGCTTGGTATCATTCCAGTGTCTCCATGATGGAGATGAACTATATCTTACCAATAGATTTGTAGAAAATGTTATATCCGGTCTAGTACAATTAGCAAGGTACACGAGGGCTCCAATAGCACTTAAGTATGGTACTTCAGGATCAAGTATCTCTTCATTCTCTTCACAAGGACGGAATAGATCTTTTTCAACATTCAGCGATCTATTAACCATAGGGCTAGTGAGATGGTTTGCCTTATCCATATAAAAGCCCTTCAAAACCTTTTTTTGTGTAATTTGATTGGTGTACAAATTTTCCACTATTCAAGTGTTCTATTTGCAAACCAAGACAGTATTTGGTCTATCCATGATCTTTCATTTCAAATTCTCCTTTTAGGTAATCAGCCGCTTCTTGGATTTCTTTGGGAGTTTCAATGATATTCAGATCATCTACATAGACAGCAATAATTGCAAATCCAACTATCGTATTCGTTATAAAGACACACGGACATAATTGATCATTCACATATTCGTCTTTCAACAAATGCTCACTTAAGCAATTATACCACATGCGTCCGGATTGTTTTAATCCATACAGTGATTGTTGTAGTTTAATTGCACATAATTCTTTGGGCTTTGAGCTCAGTGTTTCAAGTACTTTGATTCCATCAGGAATTCTCATATAAATATCGGTATCTAATGACCCGTATAAATAAGTCGTTACAACATCCATGAGATGCATATCTGGATTTTTTTAAACCGATAAGCTGATTAGGTATCTAAACGTAATAGCATCCATTACAGGAGAATACAATTCTTCATAATCAATCCCAGGCCTTTGGGAAAAACCTTGTACAACAAGGCGAGCCTTGTATCTCATAATCTCATTTTTTTCTCATTTCTTTTTAGAACAAAAATCCATCTGTATCCAATAGGTTTCACAGCTTCAGGTGTGACAATGATAGATTCAAATACTTTTCGTTTATTCAGTGAATTTAATTGAGCCTTCATGGCATCTATCCATTTGATCCTTTCATGTATATGTTGACATTCAGATACATATTTTGGTTCAGGATCATCAGTCCCGTCATTAATTTCTTGTGATACCGAATAAAAGAATATATCATCAATATTCTCCATTTCATCTCGGTTCCATATTTTTCCATTACACATGCAATTAATGGAAATCTCATGGTTATTGTTGCCTGCAAGGCTTACTAGATTTGTATGATCGTGTGTTTCTTCTGAAACAATTTCACGATCGTGTGTTTATTTTGGAACACATTCATGTGATTGGGGAATTTCAATCACCTTCCTTTTTCAAGGATTTTTATCATTTGAACCAATGGGTCGACCACGTTTCAGGCGTGTCTTAGATTCATTTGGCATATTCTCATTTGGTAGCTCTTTTGGTATTTCAATTCGAGCAGGAGCATTTATAGTAGCTACATGTGACTTTATCACTCTCTTTGTATCTATAAATGAATCTGGCAATTGATTTGCTACATTTTGTAAATGTATAATCTTTTAAACTTTCAGTTCACGTTGCTTTGTGGGAGAGTCAAGATGCAATAATGATGATGTGTACCAATTGATCTCACTTCTCACTTGTTTCCCCTCTTCACCTAAAGGTGGAAACTTGTCTTCGTTAAAATGACAATCGGCAAAGCGTGTCGTAAAAATGTCACCCGTTTTTGGTTCAAGATATTTTATTATAGAGGGAGATTTATACCCAACATATACTCCCAATCTCCTTTGTGGTCTCATCTTTGTGCGTTGTGGTACTCCCAATCTCCTTTGTGGTCCCATCTTTGTGCGTTGTGGTGGAACAATTGGTACGTATACTGCACAACCAAAAACTCTTAGATGAGATAGATTCGGCTCTCGGCCGAATGCCAGTTGTATTGGGGAGTACTTGTGATATGCACTTGGCCTGAGTCGAATCAATGCGGCTGCATGTAAAACAGAATGACCCCATACAGAAGTAGGGAGCTTTGTTTTCATCATTAATGATCTGACAATGAGTTGAATATGTTTGATCAACGATTCAGCCGAACTGTTTTGTGTATGAACATGAGCTACTGGATGTTCAACATCAATTCCTATTTCCATACAATAATCATTGAATGCTTGAGATATAAATTCGCCATCATTATTAATTCTAACTTTCTTGATGATATAATCTTGGAATTGTGCTCTCAGTTAGATTATTTGTGCAAGGAACTTGGAAAATGTCGTATTGCAAATTGATAATAGACATACGTGTGACCATTTGCTAAAAGTATCAATTAATATCATAAAGTATTGGAATGGTCCACTTGGTGGATGGATAGGTCCACATATATCACCCTGAATCTGTTCCAAAAACAATGGTGATTCATTTCCAACTTTAGTTGGTGATAGTCTAATTATCAACTTTCCTTGAGAACAAGCATCACAATGGAGTTCATTAGATTGAAAAATCTTCTGGTTTTTCAATGGATGACCACTAGAATTCTCAATAATTCTCCGCATCATTATTGATCCTGGATGCCCCAATCGATCGTGCCAAACTTTAAATGTTTCAGTAAACTTCAGGTTTGCTGTAGAATATGATTCAAATATTCTTATGATTGTAATGTACAATCCAGAAGATAGAGTTGGCAATTTTTCCAATATACACTTGCTTCCAGAAGTGTTTGAGGTAATGCAAAAATATTCATCATTCCTCTTGTTCATAGTCTCAATATGATATCCATTCAAACGAATGTCTTTGAACATAACAAGTTTTATTTGAGACTTACGATAGAACAATCACTACTGGAAAAACAGTGTACCGACGGAAATTTTCCGTCAGTAACATATATATTCCGTCGGTAAATGTCAATTACCAACGGAACACCGACGAAATAGTCCGTCAGTAAACAGTTGTCGGTAATTGTTGTCGGGAAAGAATTTACGTCGGTAATTACCGACGGAACCAGTGTTTCCGTTGGTAATTCCTGATGGAATGTTCTGTCGGCTATTTCCGTTAGTAATTTTATGTTCCGTCAGTAATTACCGACGACATTTTCTGTCGGTAATTTTATGTTCCGTCAGTAATTATCGACGACAATATCTGTCAGTAATTTTACGTTCCGTCAGTAATTACCGACGGCATTTTCCGTCAGTAATTTTTTGTTCCGTTAGTAATTACCGACAGCATAGTCCATCAGTATGTTCATGTTCGTCAGTAATTACCGATGGAAATTTCATCAGCAAACCTATTTTAAAAAACCAGCTTCCGTCGATAAAATTGGAAAATATTTATTAAAAAATAAAAAAATATGAAAATTTAGTCGTTTGGGTACCTGATTTAACACATTGTATAAAGGAAGGAGATCGAATTCCAAAAATATAAAACATTTAATTAATCAAAAGATATAGAAAGTCAATATCAATCCCTAACTATTACACATACCCTTAGCATCAAATGTCATCATAACATTATCAAAGTAGTATTTGTCCAAACTATGGGGGTGGAAATATGTCTCGCATAAAGGCCGATCAGTTGTTCATGAATGCTTCCATATGTGCCTTCATCTCGGCCATCATATTTGCTTGGGCAGCTAAAGCTTGTTGGCTCTTAATCAAGGCACGTTGCTGATCAGCCATGGTTCGTGCTTGCTCAGCCATGGTTTCGTCTTGGCGAGCCATTCTAGCTTGTAACTCTTCCATGATAGGAAGATCGACTGGAGTGGATTGGGGATGAGATTCTCCTGAAATGCATGGTGAATCCTCTGAGAAGAAGATGGAAATAAGGCAATCCTATGCTTGCCTAGCCCGTATAGTTGTTTGCCCCTCTTCTTACGTCCCTGAGAATAAATGACATATTTTCATGCGTTCACATCAAATTGCGCAGCACGCTCCCTATAGGCATTCTATCATATAAAAAGACAATATTAAATTAAAACACTTTACATAATTCAATTTAATTAACATTAACCATTTTGATAGTCACATATGTAGTCTTAGCTATTTGATCAACCCATACATGACTCTCACCGATAGTACTAGAGGTGGTGTGAGTACTTACAAATACATCTGAATAATGAACGTGAGGACCATATGTCTGAATCTACAATCATCACAATAATAATATAACTTAATTAGCATTCATACAACACTTAAGTTTTTCCCCATAAACATGAATATAACAATGTTCACCGGCTCAAGCAAAGTATCTTTTAAGAATAATAAAATTAAAAAGAAGCATTTGCTTATAGATGTATACTCGAGAGAAATAGAGGAAATGGAAGACCAAAATTAGCATTTACATTCGTAATATCTGTTTACAAATAGAGGAAAGGGAAGCCCACATGCCCGTTATATTATCTTTGGGTTTAGACTATTAGGAATCAAGGAGTCATATATTTCTATTCTCAATCTTTCAGTTAAATTTTGTTTTACCCTGTCTATTTTACTATTGATTTGATTCTTGCTTTAAATTAAGGCGTAAACACTCTCATATGGGGATCCTTGAAAACACATACCATCATAATATTTATAATAGAGTAAAATATTTTTTTTAATCTTTGTGCCAAGTCAAACCGAACATTTTTTAGAAATAGAAGGAGCAATGTTTATGATAAGTTACTGATATAATAAGTAGTTTCATTATTAATTTGGTTAAACAAGTAGGATGAAAATGGGTATCGTTTGCAAAATGGTTTTGTGCTTATATATAGTTATAAGCTTTATATTTATGTTACTAACCATAAACATAAACATAAACATACAATGAAGATTATCCTTATTAGCAAAATTTTCTCAGATTTTGATGACTCAACAGAAACCCGCCTCTCTCCCCTCAACGTTTGCACACATACACATGATGTTTTCATATATATGTAAGCACACCCATATTAATATTGAAGTATAGAGTACAAGTAAGAGTGGATAATTAGATTAGGGTGTTTTAGAATGAATTTCAAATTTCAAATTTTACAAATTTGGGGATAAACAAACAAAATCACAGAGACCTCGATTTAGGGAAAAACGAACAAATTTCCAATCAAAGCACACATAAGGTTTCTTTGAACAAGACCTCGATTTCAAAGCACAAAGATTAAGGAGAAAAGAGATACCTGGGTAGTGTGTTGACGGTGGTGTAGGGAAAAATCTGGGTCGTGCGACGGTGGCGGCAAAAACTAAAAGAACAAAAAAATTCAGATACGACGAACAATGGGGAGAATGGGAGAAATCTAGGATTTGGGAGAGATAAAGAAGAAGGCATAGAGGTACCATACCTGAGCTTGTGGCTTGCGGTGAGGTCGTTGATAACGAGCGGAGGGATTGCGAAGAGAGAGTACCGTGAGAAGGGATTGTTTTATAGATACGTTTGTGTAATTGTGAAAGGAGTTTATTTTTCATTTTTGAAGTAATCACTGACGTAACCTCTGTCAGTAATTACTAACAGACAAAATTCACCGGTGATTACCACCGGATATTTAATTTTTACCAACGAAGTATCTGTCAGTAAGTATGGACGCCATTTTCCAATGATTTTACTGACGAACTTTTTCGTTTTGCCAACGGAATGTCCGTAGGTAACTATTGCGCCAATTTACTGACGAATTTTCGTCAGTAATTTTCATTTTCCGTCGGTAATTACTGACGGTGTCCTCCGTCGGTAACGTTTCCGTAGGTAATAAGCTTGTTTCTAGTAGTGAATGCATTATTTATCATGGATTTCGTACCTCCATGTATTATGAAAATTGCTTTGTCAAATCCTTCAATTATTTTAGCATTACCAGATATAGTGTTGACATTAGCCTTGTCAACTTTGAGATAAGAAAAATATTTATTATCTTTAAGTATGGTATGCGTAGTAGCGCTGTCTGTAAGACATAAATCTCCTCCTTGGATTTTGGATTGAAACATATTTGTGATCTATTTCAATATGAGAGAAAGAAAAATAAGATGAATAAATATGATAAGCACGTTGAATACAAAATACATATATAAACTTTATTGTTAACATGCTAATATACATAGGAAAAACAAATAATACTCCTACATAATGACATGTTACTTTTTTCCACAGCCTTTACCTCGAACTCGGACCATAGCTTCATTCCTATGTTAAATAATTGTCTATGACCAATATCATCACTAATGTTATTGGTCATATCGACATTGGCCATATCACCAAAATCAAAATTAAGATCTTCGGGATCATTTTCAAGGAAATTTGTCTCAACATTTTTTTTATTTTTGTGATCTCTTATAAAGATCAACTAGATGTTTCATCATTTGACGTGTGCGTGCCCAGTGACCTTTCATGCCATACCTAAAACGTGAATTTTCTTCATTGTTTTGACGTATATTTTACCTACTCGAAGAGTTGTTTCTATCATCATCTCTGTTCCACTTCAGATGTGATGGTGAGAGGAATGTCCATTATATGGATGATGATGTGATGTAGAACAAGTGGCCGAGACATATTTGAGCAAAGCGTTAGGGAAGAGTTCGAAGTTAAAGGGGTCCAGCGGTAGTTTCTAAAAGTTGGGTCGGCGGGTTGCTTCGCAGTTTTTCCGTTAGTTTCCGTTAAGCACTAGTAGAGAGCACTTAAAGATCGGTAGAACTTTAACGGAGCGTAACTTTTGCGTTCGGATGAATTACGGGGCCCGCCGCATATCAAATATAAGCTCTCGACGAGATCTACAAGTCTCATCGAGTGGAACCCGATGAGACGTTGTTTTCAAGCCTAAAAAACGTTGTTTAGATGATGTTTCGGCCCTCGAAAGTTTTAGGGTTTTTCCGTCATTTTTATTTATTCTTTTCCTTTTAGGGTTTGAATTGTTAGGGGATATAAATAACCCATTTAAACATTATTTCGGCAGCTTTGAATAAAATTTGAGTTTTTTTTTCGTTTTCTTGCTTGTACTTGAAACCCTAAAGCCGTCATAGGCTTTATTAAGGAATTTATCGTGGAAAGAGTTCCTTATTGTTATTTCCGCTGCGTCATGATGATGATGATAGTTATTCCTTCCACGGCCTCTTCCTCGGCTTTGACTTCGACCACGACCTCGACCTAGTCCATGATATGATTTCCTTGGCCTCGACCACGACCACTACCCCACCCACACTCTTGCCCTTCATCATATATAGTCTCATTCGCTTCAGGGAATGGGGCTGAACCAGTTGGACGAGATTCATGATTTTTCATTAGAATCTCGTTATTCTGTTCAGCTACTAGGAGACAAGAGATCAATTCAGAATACCTTTTAAAACTCTTTTCTCGATATTGCTTCTGCAGGAGCATATTCGAGGCATGAAATGTGAAGAATGTCTTCTCCAACATATCATAATCAGTGATGGTTTCCCCACATAATTTTAACTGTGAGGTTATCTTATACATTATAAATTATATTCACTGATGGTTTTAAAATCATGTAGGCGGATATGAATCCAATCATAGCGTGCTTTAGGGAAAATGACCGTTTTCAAATGGTCATATCTTTCTTTCAAACTTTCCCAAAAAAACAAGTGGATCATTAACCGTGAGATACTCAATCTTTAAATCTTCGTGGATGTGGTGTCGAAGGAAAATCATGGCCTGAGCCCAATTTTGATTGCTTATCCATTCATTATTACTTCGTTCGATAGTATTTTCGAGGCTCTTGGCGGTCAGGTGGGTTTCAGCATCTATTTTTCATGACATATATTTTTTCCGGATATGTCCAGCATTTCAAATTCGAGCTTAGCGATGTTTGCCATTGTGAAGAAAAAGACTATAAAAATGAAGCATATATATTAATAAAATTATAACATGAAAATTTTATTTATATGATAATCAGTACATGTTAAAATATATGTTGAAAGTTACTACTAGTGCTAACAGGACATACATGATACAAAGATAAGTAAAAAAATCTGAAAATTGTTTGGAGGGTATTCAGCAACGAAAACCAATGTGGTACACACAATAACTAGTGTTATAATAATCATCAACATTGTGTTAAACATTTTGTAGAAGATGATATGTTATTAAGAGTTTGTAATGAGGTAGTAAAAATGTGAGTGAACTTATTTAAATATTGTTGTATATATAGAGAAAAAAATATCATTTATAACCGTTAACTAGCCGTTTATAACCGTTGGATGAGAGAGATAAAAATCAATTAACTAGCTGTTAAAAGAGAGGGAGAAAAATGTAAAAAATCTAATTTAATAGAATTGTATTTATTTTAAGTATAAATATAAATCTTATTAAGAGCAATAAGTTGATCACAAATAAAATAACTCTGCATGAATATTTTTCAATCAACTCTATACAGCTATTATATAGCATACATATTTATTCACGTCACGCTACTCGGCAAGCCTTTCGTGTGTGTGTTTGAAAGTCAGTAATAAATATATATGTATATAAAATTATTCATATATCGAATTGAAAGCATAACAAGTCATTATATATATTCAGTTTATAGTTTGGGGTTATTTCCGCTCAAGTATCAACGAACATATATATTATGCGTAAAATAATAAATTATTATTTCGTCATCTCACCATATATTATCGATGGTGGCCCAACCAACCTTTTCTTAATAATGGTGATATATGATATATATTAAAGTAAACCAGGGACATAAAATAAAAAATATATCGGCAGAAAATTTTATCGTTTGGGATCGTTAAGAGTAGAACGATCGTGCTGATAACATGTTATAAAGTAACTACAAACTTAGGATAAAGAGTGTATTAGAGAAAAAGAGCGAGAGAGTTTTATTCAAAGTTGAATGATCAGTGCATCAAAATACTTAACAATGGCTGGTATTTATAACTAAGCTGAAAAGGAAAAATAGTTATTGCTATTACTATGTATAGGCTTTGACAAAATGAACAATAGGTGTGGCAGTGTTTTATTCACATTTATTGTTTCATAAGAGCATCCTCAATGTTAAATTTAACATTAACTTCTTATACAACTTTTAATTGGGTCCCATTGCCACCTATATATTTTTATCTTCTTACTCACTTAAGAATAAATCTTCTAATTGTATAATCTTTTTACATAACTTCTTACACAAAAAATATTAAACTTAATACCATCCCAAATAAAATAAAAAACCATTCACCCCCCCCCCCACACCCCCTGACACAACCACCCACTTCCCTTGACTTTTTAAACAAAAAGCAACTTCTTAATGAAGAAGTTATTTCTCTATCTCTCTCCTAGTTGGCCCAAATTCAAATCCTAATGGTCACTATCACACATTCCAAAGCTATAAGAGGTGGCTTTTGGAAACAATAGGGATGCCCTAACATGTGTCATTTTTTGACAATTGAAAATTATATATACCAATATTTGTGCCACAAATAGTCAAACAAAATTACTAAACTTATGACATTGAAACCAGACAAGCGAGAGAAAAAGATGTGTAACTCTAATTTGGATTTATTCAACCCATCAACAAATCCTATATTTTCCTTGCAAAGTGCAAAAACAACACTCATCTACATTGAGACATACAGTTTTCATCCATCCCAATTAAAAATATTTTTCCTAGTTTCTGAAAAAACAAGTAAATTCAATCAATACCAACTCAAAAATTAATTAAATTGATCAAAAAAATTAAAATACAACTTTTCATTTGAGTCGAGGAGCATTTCATTTTTACGTTTGTATTATACTCCCAAGTTGCTAAGATATTATATACCACAAAAATGAGTATATAGGGATAAGGCGATCTCTTTTCTATTCCCTAAATTACCACAGAATAAAACTATCACCAAGTACAATGTAAAACCCTAATATTTTATTCATTTTGATTTTAATAAATAAACTTATTTGATAACATTTTAAGATATACTTAATTAGATAATACATTAATACTCTACTTTATTTGACTAAGTCAACTTGTGCTAGTTTTATACTAAAAACATTAATCAATTTATTTTAATGAAAGTAAAATATCAATATATGTTTGTCTTGTACGGAATGTTAAGAGTGGAAGGATTTGATTTTGTTTTGTGTGGGTCCCAAATGAAATGAGGATATCTATCAATTAAGCTTAACATTCACTTTTGTTTTTACAAAGTAACCGTATATAATTTTCCTTGGCTTGGACACGTGTTGCCGTGTTGGACAGATGGTAATTTGTTAATAGTTTAGAACCAAGCCTCTGCTAACAGATGGTGACTTTGAAAACGGATGCTGGAAACAAATGTCAAATTAGAACGCATAAAGTGATTGATTTTGCGAAGCCTTTGCAAACGGATGATGACTACCATGTGACTTTAGAACCTGATCCAGAAACTAGATACGTATCAGATGTATCAATGGTTGGATTAGCAATCGAAATGATGAAAAATGCACGACCAAACGACCCTATATTTCAGATTAACTGGGATGAGTAATGTGGGTCTCTCGACATACCTGGGTATAGGGTGGCAATTGGTTGTTACAGGATAATTTGGATAAAATCATTATCTACTTAATATAGTTAATGGGTTTATTGGATATTATCTACTAAGCGGATGTTATTGGATAATATCCAATTCTATCCATTAATAAATGGATATTATCCGAATAATACTCAATAAGTAACATCATATTTTAATTTATTTTATTTTTGAGTATTACTTTCATAAATATATTATTATTCATTAATCACAACACATTAAAAAAATGCACAAAACCATACAAAAACACAAACACACACACGCACACTCTTACACGCACAAAACTAAACAAAGACACACACACACTCTCACACACCATTTGCTCAAAGAATAACACAACTATAACTTGTGTTAATTGCAATTGGCCGAACAACCATAGCTTTGGGACCTTTTCTAGGAAACTGTATATCACAAAATGCTTCAGTTATCTCGTCACATGCTGGCTATAAAATGTTTTTGTTCTTCCAAATAAATTAGAGAAATTATAGTAGAATAAAAAAAAGTAACATATACAAAATTTAAAAAGACAGCAAGCAGTGAATAACTAATCATTCCGATTATACTAACAAACACACACGACTATCAGACCAATATACTCTCTTCGTTCCGGGCAAAAAGTCAACTATTTCATTTCAAGATGTTTCACTTAAATAGTCTATTTTAAAAAATTGAGGCATAAAAATGTCATTTTATTACTAATGAGCTACTAAAAGTTAATGAAATGAAATGGATCATCAAATATTTAAAAATGTCATAATTTGTGGTTATGATTTTTTTTTTTTTTAAAATGCATATTAAACTTGTGTAGTCTTTGTTTTCTTTTTTGTCTTGCAAACTTTTAATTTCTATCTAAATATATTTTAAGCCAAATAAAATGGCACAATAAATATTAAGCTAAATAAATAAAATGGAGTCAACTGCTAATTTAACAAAATAAAATTGACAAGTAAATGAAGAGTGTGCGGTACAATAAGTTGCAATTTAGGTGCAATTTTTACAAAATACAAAAAAAATTAAATTTAAATATTTATATTCATTATAATTATAAATAATCCAAAACAAAATAATAAATAAGTTCATAATAATCAACAAATTTTATGATTACTTGTTTATATTTATATTAAACTTTCAAAAATATTTCAAAAAGGGGTCTAGCCTAGTGGTAGCAAGTTTTAGTATAAAGTAAATTGAGCAAACTTCGAATCTTGTTAATTGTTAATAGCAAATTCCATTTATATTTATTATTATTTTTAAGTAAAGAACATATAGTAGTGGTGGTGACGGCGATGGGCAGCAAGCGGTGGCGGAGGTTGGGGGCAAATGGTGGTGACCGGAGGTTGAGGTTGGCGGCATACAATGGTGACGGTGGCAGTGGGCGGTGTTGACGTTGGTGGCGATGGGTAACAGATGGTGGTGGTGGTGGCGGTGGGCAGTGGGTGGTGGTGATTGGTGGCGGTTATCGGAGTTGAGAAGTGGCGGCGGTGGGAGGAGGCAGGTGGTGGTGGTAGTATTAGTTGATAAACCAAATGGTTGTGATGACATTAATGGATAAACCTAATGGATAACCGGTTAATATCCATAAATTATCCATTTTGTTATTGGTTCCTAATGGGTGTTATCCATTATCACCCAATTAAGTTATTAGTCTTTTATAATGGTTATATTGGATAACCCAATGGACTAGATAAAATTTTGCCACCCCTACCTGGGTAGAAGGATAATCGGGGCAATAAACTCTCGGATGAAGTTGATTCTGATTCTGAAGGTATCATATGTAGGTGGTGGTGGCGGTAGCGATGGCCAAAGGTTGCTGGCGGCAGTGGGCGGTGGAGGTTGGCGGTGACATTAGTTGATAAACCCAATGGTGGTGGTGATATTAGTGAATAAATCCAATTGATAACTGGTTAATATTTATTCATTTGTTATAAAATAACCAGAAAAGAAAGATTGTTTTCGAAAGCTGAAGAGGTGTGTTGTAATAACTTTACATTGCTCAGTATTTATAGCCGAGTAATGGATACAAGAGTCTGCCAATCTTGATAATTACCAACCTACTCTACAATACTAGCCTACCTAGTCTAAGGCCTAAGGCTAATGTTCAATAATTCATAACACTCCCCCTCGAACATATTGTAAGTTGAATAAGTGTGTCTCGTTAAAGACTTTTAAGCCAAAAAACTTAGTAGGGAAAAAAATGGACATAAGGAAAATAGTACACAACTTAAATTCAAATCATCTGCATGAGCTATCTCGTTAAAAATTCTTTTATAGAAAACCCAGTGGTACAAAAACGATGATAAAGGGAAAAATAGTACAACCATATATGCTCCCCTCGATCTGACAAGGGTCAAGAGAAATCAACTTTGTAAATCTCGTAGATTACGCATTCCAATATTGCGAACATCCTTTCTGAAGGTTGTAGTGGGAAGTGCCTTCGTGAATAAATCTGCAGCATTATCAATTGATCAAACATATTGGATGATGACCTCTTTCTTCGTTTCAAGTTCTTAAGTGTATAAAAGGAGTTTTGGGGGGATGTGTTTGGACCTGTTACTTTTGATGTATCCCTCTTTACTTTGGGTGACACATGCGGCATTCTCTTCAAATAATATTGTCGTGTCTTTATTGACAGGTAGTTCACTGACATTTTGAATATGCTGAGTCATAAATCGAAGCCATACACATTCTCGACTAGTTTCATAAAGTGCGATCATCTCAGCTTGATTTGACGATGTAGCAATTAGTGTTTACTTTTGAGAACGCTAGGAAATTGAGGTACCACCCATTATGAAGATATAGTCGGTCTGTGATCTGACTTTATGAGGATCAGACAAATAACCCACATCCGCAAAACCAACTATTTTATCCTTTGATCTTCTGGGATAAAATAATCTCAAATCGATCGTTCCTTGAAAATAACGAAAAATGTGTCTGACTCTATTCCAGTGTCTCCGTGATGGAAATAAATTATATCTTGTCAATAGATTTGTAGCAAATGATATATCTAGTCTAGTACAATTTACAAAATACATAAGGGCTCTAATAGAACTTAAGTATAGTATCTCAAGACCAAGTATCTCTCCGTTCTCTTCACAAGAACGAAATGAATCTTTTTTAACATTTAGTGATCTATTAACCATGAGGCTAGCGAGAGGATTTTCCTTGTCCATATAAAAACATTTCAAGACTTTTTTTTTTTGTATAATTTGATTGATGTACAAATATTCCACTATGCAAGTATTCTATTTGCAAACCAAGACAATATTTGGTCTGTCAAAGATATTTCATTTCAAACTCTCCCTTTAGGTAATCAACTGCTTGAATTCCCTTGAGAGTTCTAATAATATTCAGATCATCTACATAGACATCAATAATTACAAATCCCACAATTGTTTTCTTAATGAAAACACATGGACATTATTTGATCACATATCTGTCTTTTAACAAGTGCTCACTTAAGCAATTATACCACATGCGTCCGGATTGCTTTAATTCATACATTGATCGTTGTAGTTTAATTACACCTAATTCTTCGGGCTTTGAGCTCAGTGCTTCAGACACCTTGATTCCATCATGAATTCTCATATAAATATCGGTATCTAATGATCCGTATAAATAAGTCGTTACAACATCCATGGGATGTATCTCTAGGTCTTTTGAAACCGATAAGCTGATTAGGTATCTGAACGTAATAGCATCCATTACAGGAGAATATGTTTCTTCTTGATTAATCCCAAATTTTGGGAAAAACCTTGTGCAACAAAGCAAGCTCTGTATCTCACAATCTCATTTTTCTTATTTCGTTTTCGAACAAAAACCTATTTGAATCCAACAGGTTTCACAGCCTTAGGTATGACAATGATAGGCTCAAATACCTTTCGTTTATTAAGTGAACCTAATTAAGTCTTTATGACATCTTTCCATTTTTCCCAGTCTCATGCCTTTTTTGACATTCAGATGCTGATTTTGGTTTAGAATCATCAGTCCCGTCATTAATATCTTGTGATACCGAATAAGAGAATATATCATCGATATCCTCCATTTCATCTCGGTTCCATATTTTTCCTATTACACATTTAATTAATGGATATCTCATGGTCATCGTTACTTGCAGAGCTTTCTAGATTTGCATGATCATGTGTTTCTTCTGGAACACACTCATGATCGTGTGATCTTTCTAGAACACTTTCACGTAATTGGTGTTTTTCAATCAACTTCCTTTTTCGATGATTTTTATCCTTTGAACCAATGGGTCGTCCACGCTTCAGGTGTGTCTTAGATTAATTTGTCATATTCTCATTTGGTAGCCCTTTTGGTATTTCAATTCGGAGAGGAGCATTTATAGCAGCTACATGTGTCTTTGTCACTCTCTTTGTGTCTATAAATACATCTGGCAATTGATTTTCTACATTTTGTAAATGTATGATGTTTTGAACTTCTAGTTCACGTTGCTTTGTAGGAGGGTCAAGGTGCAATAATGATGATGTGCACCATGTGTTCCTCTTTTCCCACTTGTTTCCCCTCTTTACCTAAAGGTAGAAACTTGGCTTCGTTAAAATGACAATTGGCAAAGCATGCCATAAAAACATCACCCGTTTTTGTTCAAGATACTTGATTATTGAAGGATATTTATACCGAATATATACTCCTCAATCTCCTTTGTGGTCTCATCTTTGTGCTTTGTGGTATAGCAATTGGTACATATACCCAAGGTTCTAAAAATCGTTAGGCGACCGCTAGGCGGCACACTAGCGCCTAGCGCCTAGGTGACTAGTCGTGGCGTAATCGGGGCCTAGAATTAAGGCATAATTACCATTTGTTTTTGATAATTTACATCAAAGATCAAACACATTGAATACAAATTTAATTTTTTTTTATGTTTGTCATTTTATCAAACACTTGTCTATATTTGTAAAATGAACAAAAATATACCAACTTATCATAATCTTAATTCTCAACAACCCCAAAGCAATAAACCAGCCAAGTTTAGAACTAAAAACAAAAAATATTTTACTCCAGTTCGCCCCCCATTACCTCCCTCTCTGCCTCACCATTACCACTCTCACTTCCTTCTCTAGTTCGTCCCCTCTTCCTTCTCCGGTCACCGCATGCCACAAAATCAAAACTACAAAAATAAATTAAGGTCGGCGAGGTTTAGCGTAGACGCCGACTTGGTCGATTAGGCGGCGACTAAGAAAGTCGTGGCGATAGAGAGGGGCCTAGGCGGGGCCTAGGCGGGGAGTTTTAGAACACTGCATATACCGCACAACCAAAAACTCTTAAATGAGATAGATCCGACTCTCGTCCAAATGCTAGTTGTATTGGGGAGTACTTGACCTGAGGCGAATCAGTGCGGCTGCATGTAAAACAACATGAACCCATACAGAAGTAGAGAGCTTTGTTCTCATCATTAATGGTCTGGCGATGAGTTGAATACATTTGATCAACGATTCAGCCAAACCGTTTTGTGTATGAACATGAGCTACTAGATGTTCAACATCAATTCCTATTGCCATTCAATAATCATTAAATGCTTGAGATGTAAATTCACCAGAATTATCAAATCTAACATTCTTGATCATGTAATATGAGAATTGTGCTCCCAATTTGATTATTTGTGTAAAGAACTTGATAAATGTCGTATTACGAGTTGATAATAGACATATGTGTGACCATTTGCTAGAAGCATCAATTAATACTATAAAGTATTGGAATGGTCCACTTGGTGGATGTATATGTTCACATATATCACCCTAAATCCGTTCCAAAACTGATAGTGATTCATTTCCAACTTTAGTTGGTGATGATCTAATTATCAACTTTCCTTGAGAATAAGCATCACAAGAGAGTTCGTTAGTTTGAAAAATCTTCTGGTTTTTGATTTTCAATGGATGACCATTAGAATTCTCAATAATTCTCTGCATCATTATTGATCCTGGATGCCCCAATCGATCATGTCAAACTTTAAATGTTTCAGTAAACTTCAGGTTTACTGTATAATATGATTAAAATATTCTTATGTTTGTATTGTATAATCCAGAAGATAGAGCGGACAATTTTTCCAATATACACTTACTTCGAAATAGTTTGAGGTAATGCAAAGATATTCATTATTCTCCTTGTTCATAGTTTCAATATGATATTTATTCAGACGAATGTCTTTGAAACTTGACAAATTTCTTTGAGACTTAGGAGAGAACAATGCATTACTTATTATGAATTTTGTGCCTCCAGACATTAGGAAAATTGCTTTGCCAAATCCTTCAATTATTTTGGCATTACCAGATATAGTGTTGACATTAGCCTAGTCAACTTTGAGATAAGAAAAATACTTCTTATGATATGTGTAGTAGCGTTATCTGCAAGACATAAATCACCTCCTTGGGTTTTAGCGTTATCCACATGACATAAATCACCTCCTTGGATTTTGAATTGAAACATATTTATAATCCATTTCAAAATGAAGGAAAGAAAAAATATTAAGATGAATAAATATGATACTCATTGAATACAAAATACATATATAAAATGCATTTTTAACATGCTAGTACACATAGAAAAAACAAAAACAGATAATACTCGTACATAACAACACGTTACGTTTACACATATATAAAATTTTTAGGGAATTATTGTTCATGATCATTATTTTCACTAATGGTAGTGGTCATATCGATGTTGGCCATATCACCAAAATCAAAATCAAGATCTTCATGATCTTTTTTAAGGAAGTTTGTCTCAACATTTTTTTTTTTTGTGATTTTTCATAAAGATCAACTAGATGTTTCGTCGTACGATATGTGCGTGCCCAGTGGTCTATCATGCCACACCTAAAACATGAACTTTCTTCATTGTTCGTACGTATATTTTACCTACTCGAAGAGTTGTCTCTATCATCATCTCTATTCCACTTTAGGTGGCGAGAAGAATGTCCATTATATGGACGATGATGATGATGATGATGATGATGATGATAGTTATTCTTTCCACGACCTTTTGACTTTGACCATGACCTCGACCTTGTCCATGATTTCCTTGGTCTCGACCGACCGCGACCACGACCACTACCTCGCCCACGCTCTTGCCCTTCATTATACATAGTCCCATTCGCTTCAGGAAATGAGGTTGAACTAGTTGGACGAGATTCATGATTTTTCATTAGAATCTTGTTATTCTGTTCAGCTACTAGGAGACAAGAGATCAAATCGGAGTACCTTTTAAAACTCCTTTCTCGATATTGCTGCTGCAGGAGCAAATTCGAGGCATGAAATGTTGAGAATGTCTTCTCCAACATATTATGATCAGTGATTGTTTCCCCCACATAATTTCAATTGTGAGGAAATCTTATAAATCATATAATTATATTCACTGTTGGGTTTAAAATATTGTATGCGGATATGGATCCAATCGTAGTGTGCTTTGGGGAGAATGACCGTTTTCAAATGATCATATATTTCTTTCAAGCTTTCCCAAAAAACGAGTGGATCATTAACCGTGAGATACTCCATCTTTAAATCTTCGTGGATGTGGTGTCGAAGAAAAATCATGGCCTGAGCCCGATTTTGATTGCTTATCCATTCATTATTATGTCTTTGAATAGTATTTTCGAGACTCTTGGCGGTCAGGTGAGTTTCAACATCTATTTTCCATGACATATAATTCTTTCTGGATATGTCCGGTCTTTCAAATTAAAAGTTTAACGATGTTTGTCATTGTGAAGAAAAAACTATATATAAAAAATATTAATAAAATTATGACAGACTTAGAACAAAGTGTATATTAGATAAATAGAGAGAGAAAGCTTTTATTCGAGCTTAAGGGATATCTAAAATAAATACATACTGGTCGGTATTTAAAACCGATACATGATTTTACTGGTGTGCCAAATGTTAAATGTTTGGCACATATTTCTTCCATCTAGGACCATAGGCTTCATTCCTCTACTCTATATTCACCTACCAATAACTTCCAACTACATTACATTTATAACCTGAAAATTTTATTTAAAATATAATAATCAGTACATGTTAAAATGTATGATAAAAACTGCTAACAAGATATACATGATACAAAGATAAGTAATAAAAATCTAAAAATAGTTTGGAGAGTATTCAGTAACGAAAACGTGCACGCAATAACTAGTATGACAATAATCATCAACATTGAGTTAAACATACAAATTGTAGAAGAAGATAATGTATTGAGAGTTTGTAAGGATGTAGTAAAAATATAAGTGAACTATATTGAGATGTTGTTTTTATGGAGTAAAAATGATCGTTAACCAATTGTTTGTAGCCGTTGGAGGAGAGTAGTAAAAATAAGTTAACTAGCCGTTGGAAGAGAGGGGTCAAAATATAAAAATTTCGATTTAATATAATTACATTTATATTATGCATAAATATTAATCTTATTAGGAGTAATAAGTTGATCACAAATAAAATAACCATGCATAAATATTTTTTTCACACTATATAGGTATTATTCATCATATATATTTATTCACGTTACGCTACTCGGCAAGCCTTTTATGTGGGTGTTTGAAGGTTAGTAATAAATTATCAAATATAATAAATAGAAATCATATCAATACATAATACATATTCAGTTTGTAGCCTGGGGTTACTTCCACTCAAGCATTAACGAACATATATTTTATGCGTAAAATAGTAAAATATTATCTCGTCATCGCACCATATATTATAGACGGTGACTCAGTCAACCTTTTCTTAATAATTGTGATATACGATATATATTAAAGTAAACCAGTGACATAAAATAAAATATATTGGTGAAAATTCTTACCGATGGAAATATTAAGAATAGAGCGTTCGTGCTGATAACGTGTTATAAAATAACCAGAAGAGAAAAGATTGTTTTCCGAAAGCTAATGAGGTGTATCGTAATAACCTTACATTGCTCGATATTTATAGCCGAGCA
The DNA here is from genome assembly GCA_013146195.2 of Codonopsis lanceolata. NCBI lineage: Eukaryota > Viridiplantae > Streptophyta > Magnoliopsida > Asterales > Campanulaceae > Codonopsis > Codonopsis lanceolata. Next base: position 146,951,341 of record CM028379.1, on the reverse strand, counting down.
ATAAATGCAAGAGTTTGAAATCTTGATAATTACTGACCTACTCTATAATGCTAGTCTACCTAGTCTAAGGCCTAAAGCTAATGTTCAATAATTCATAACATCATTTTGTTATCTATATATATATAAAGCCTAGGTAGTCTAAAAATAGTAATTTCCTGCCAAAATTTGCATCCCTAAAATAGTAACCCTATTTATAACAAACATTTAATGAATCCTATAATTAAATAATACAAATTTAAATACATATAACTCCTTGAAACTAGAGCCTAGGAACTAGAACCATTGCATTCATTGCTTTGTTATCCAAACACCACCTTTTATGCATACAACCATTAGTTTTCCATTGTTGCCAAATAAACTTTAAAAAAAAAATCATGGATGACTTTGCGCAAGAAATTTCACTGAAAGGAATCACAAATACTCACAATTAATTCTAACTGAATCACTTTTTTTTTACTGAATGACTAATCTGTGTGTGTGTGTGTATATATATATATGATTTTATTTATGAATTTTTTTGTCTATTTCATCGGATCAAAATTCTTAAAAGAAATATTATGAACAAAATTACAAATACTCATTATTGATATTAAATATATGATTGACCAACAAAAATATATAGATTTAAAATTTTGTTGTCCATTTCATCATATTCAAAATTTAAAAATCATCAAAAGTTCATCTAAAACACGAATGCACATGATTAATTATAAATGACTGACAGATCTAAAAAATATATCGATTTGAAATAAATAAAATTTAACAAATACTTCAAGTAACAAGAACTATATAATGGTAAATAACAAAACGAAACAAACAAAATTACAACATAATTTTTCCTCTAACAAAGAGGAAATGTTTCAGAAGTGCAAAGTTACCTCTTTTTAAAAAAGACTCCAACCATTTAATCATGAACGAATTGATTTGTCGTTATGTTCGAAAAGTAATCAGATTTACATCAAATTGTAGAGTGCCCAAGTAATCTCAGTTTGAAAGTTACTTTGATGATCCCCTTTTATAGAGTTCTATATTTTCGAGGATAGAGAATGGAGAGAGGAATAATGAGTAAAAGGAGTGAAGAAGAAAAACAAAAATGAGACTTGGTTCCATAAGTTGGGTTAATAGTTTGTTTTTTCTTCGATGAGAGAGCAAGATTGCTGGAATAAATATCATGACAAGAAGCAGCGAGACTCAAGATAAGAGTTTTTAATATATATATATACTCTAAAATGATGTTGTTTTAATATCTGTAAGTGGAGCGAAGTAACAAAGCCAAGAGATTAAATTTGTCTTTATAACTGTTATTGATTATTGATATTGAAATAAGCCATAAACAGGCTTAAATAAGTACAAATAAAATTATTTGAGTCAATTTTCAATCGATCATCATCAATTAAATTTGTTTAGAGTAAGTTTTGTCATTTAGTTAATATGTGTCGGGTTATGAACACGTCAGACCAATTTATATATTTTTTTGTCTTTTAAGGGTTTGAAAAGAATATGGTAAAAATTGGATCAGTCTCTTTTGACAGATATTCAACCGCTGTCCACTATACTTTTTTAATCGAAAAAAAACATTTTTGATATGAAAGGAGAAGTATACCTTTAATGAATCGGACACGCTTGCGATAAGTATCAGTTCATACACTATCATGCATGATTCAAAATTGTGTAATTGTAATTCTCATTCCATAGCAGTGCATCACGATTTTAAATCGATGCCTCACGTTCAAACTGGTCTATTTTCAATTCATAGCGATGCATTGCGATTCTAAATTAATGCATCGTGAATCCAAATCGACGTATCGCTACTGAAAATCCATACACTGTGATACACATTTTTTGTATTTTCATTTTAATTAATTAATTATTTTTCATAAATTGCAGTTATTCCAATTTATTTATTTTATTATTGTTAATCAACTGACACATATATTTCTTTATTTTCATATTAATTTTTAATCAAATGAATCAAATGATATTTTTCTAATCATTGAAATAATATCTTCTTTTAGTTTTGTTTTTTTGTTTCATTTTGTTTGATTATAATTTAATTGGGTATAATTTGATTGAAAAATATATATGTTCGTACGTTTAACGCACGGGTATAAAACTAGTTAGTCTTTAATAAGTGTTATCAATTAATAACCAATTAAATTAATGAGTGTTAATAAATAACAGATGATAAGTCTTTTATATTTGATAAAATTTTCCACCTTACTTTGGAAGTACTAAATATATTAGGGGTGTAAATCGGAACCACCGAACCACGGAACCGAACCAAACCAAACCAAACCAGTCGGTTTGGTTCGGTTTTGGTCGAAGACGGTTCAGTTTCGGTTTCAAGAATTGGAAAACCACGTGGTTCGGTTCGGTTCACGGTTTTTGGTATCGAACCAAACCAAACCGAACCGAACCAAACCACCCTATATATTTTTATTTATTTATTATATAATATATATTATATTATATTACATTTATTAACGATTTTGAACATTTGATTTATTCATAATATACATATATAATTATATATATAGAGACGGACACTAAACCAAACAAAATCTTGATTATTGGAGAACTATTATTTCTTCCATTGTTTGTGTTTATTTTAGAATTTGTATTGTTTTATTTATGATTATTTGTTGTTAGTAGATTATTTCTTAATTTTGATGTTAATTCCAAATTAAAATATTATTTTTATTGTTATTTTTAATGTTGGTTAATTTCATTAAAAATAATTTATATAAACCACAAAACCGAACCAAACAAAACCAAACCGAGTGGTTTCTTTTTGGAATCACAGAGCGTTGGTTTAAGCTGGTTTTGACATAAACCAAACCAAACCGAACCACTTACACCCCTAAAATATATGTACAAGTACAACTAATTAGCCTAGTGCAAGTGTTGGTGATAATGGCGAAAAACAATCTTAAAAATGTGAAGATTGAAGATTTCTTGGATAAGTTTGTTGATATACCTTAGGCTCCGAGTGTTAGCTATCAATCCAGATTCAAAAGGGACAAGCCCATCATAACATGGACTCGAAATTGAAGCATATTTATTATGCGCTTTCTACATCAATGACACATTCAAGTCCTTAGGCCGTGTTTGTCTGTTTGTTGGCCTGTTTTAAGCTCAATTGTCAACATCAAACATATTGAACACTCGGTACTACAAATATTTGTGCTTCAAAGTATGTTAAAGTTAAATAGGACCCCTATTTGGCCCATGCTTGCTCCAGCTTTATCCAAATTGAATATGTTTCAGAAACCCTCCATTCTTTCATCTTCTTTGGCTGCTGATCTAGCTAGAAGCCTAGAAGTATGTCAACTCTTGCGCACCATACAAAACACTACCCTCCAAAAAGCAATATAGAGAAAGGCTTGTCTACCAACCGTCGAGGCGAAATTATTTTGACATCAGCTCGTGAGATAATTTAAATTAGGGGTATACTATACGTGGCTCGATTTGGTTTGATTTAGGCTAAAATTATTGGTTCTAAAAATGTTCAATCGAATCGAATCGAATAAGGTTTGGACTTGAACCACTCGATTTGTATTAGTTTGATTCAATTTTGTGGTTTATATAAATTATTTTAAATTAACTAATTAACCAACATTAATAATAACAATACAAATAAGATTTTAATTTATAATTAACATCAAACATGAGAAAATAACTTATTAAAAGTAAACTAACATAAATAAAAAAAATGCTAATTCTAAAATAAACACAAATAATTGAAGAAAAAAAAGTCTTGCAATAATCTAGAATTGGTTTGGTTTAGTAACTACTCCCTCCGTTCAGGGCAAATAGTCCACGTTTGAAAGTTAAACTTTAAAAAAATATATGATATTTTTAGTAGTCCATAAGTAATAAAATGACGATTTTATGTCTTAATGTTTGAAAGTACTCTTTAAGTGAAACATCCTAAAATAAAATTATGAAGTCTTTACACGGAACGAATATATATATATATATATATATATATATATATATATATATATATATATATATATATATATATATATATATATATATATATATATATATATATAAAGCAAATTGATCGACGGATCCTACTTTCTTACCGAAGAGTTTGGGTTAGATACCCTCAAATATAAATAAATAAATTGATTTAGTTTGATTTGATTTGAATTGGTTATATGGTTCCGCATACATCTCTAATTTAAATATGCTTAACACTGAAATAAAAAGCAAATTGATCGACAAATCCTACTTTCTTACTGAAGAGTTTGGGTTAGATACCCTCTACTTACAAAGGGTGGCAGATTTTAGGGGATATTTACACAGATAGCTAAGTCAAATATAAATTGTTCATTTGTAACCACACTTGAAAAAAAATGATACTCTTTTATAGTCTGATCGACTAAATAAACCACTGATAAACTAGTAAAAGTGGACGCCTCAATATTCGAAATCACTGATCGACAACTAATCGACCACTGATTTATCAATAAACCAATCGGTTTATTGATAAACGGTTTAAATCTCAATTTGGTCATTCTACTTTTGGTCAAAATTCATTAAGCTCACTTTACTTTTTTTCTCTCTCAATTTAATCACTCTACTTGGCTTCGAAAGTCAATAAGATCACTAGAGTCATTTCCGTTAGTTTAGTTGGATGGAAATCTTTGAAAAGACAATAATACCCCTTACCTTTGAAAGGTGTTTTGACAAATTCAAGTCACACAATAAGAAATTATGTTTGAGATGAGAAGGAGACCCTCAAAACCCCCAAATATAGTAAGGGTGTTTTTTTATTTTTCTAAAAAAATTAAACTTTCCATCCAAATATATGAAAGGAGCGATGAACGTGTTAATTATGTGAAAGTAAAGTGATTAAATTGAGGAAAAAAAAGTAGAGTGAGCTTAATGAATTTTGACCGAAAGTAGGGTGACCAAATTGAGATTTAAACCTTGATAAACCAGTGGTTAAAAGCTATATTTGTTTACTCACCGGGTCAAATGACCAGATTTGATAAATCCCACAGACTTTAGAGCTAAAACTGTCAAGGTGAGTTGGTGGGGTGGACCAACCCACTATAACTCGACATTTGGTGAGGGTGGGGTGAGTCAGCCCATGAATATGATGGGTTTGAAAATTGTCAATTCAGCCCAACCCATCATGAGTTGGGGGTTAAGCAGGTCAACTCACCAAATTTTTCTTTCAATTAATAAAAAAAATATCAATAATAATAATTAACACAAAATATCTCACAATTCATTAAAAAATTATATTTTTTTACAATTATATTCTAAATAACGTTTTTAACAACTTTCTCTAATATTAATAGTATAAATGAGAAAAAATTATAAATAAAATATCATTACTCTTTTTGGATGTTCTTATAATCTTTTTTCCGTGAATATCACAGTTAATCTACCTTATTCTGTCATATGGTGTAGCTGTAAGTGTCACTTTTTAACGAATTCATAATCGTTTACTAATATTTCAGATATAAAAAAGAATCTCACATTTTGAGTGAAAATGATTTAAATTCATAATTTCAAACTTGTGGCTTGTATTATTTACAACTAGTAAATGGCGGGCCAACTCGATGTGCCCCGCCTTTACCCGCAATCCACCGCGGGCTCAACCCGACCAACTTCTTTTAGGTGACGAGGCAAGTTTGCCCAATAGGCCCAACCCGTTTTGACAGCTCTATTTAGAGTATCCACGTACAATGGATTCAACTAACAACACTCTATCCATTTTTTAAAGATTTTTACCCCCTCTTGATCCCACAATGGACACACTTGTTTACTCTCTTTCTCTAAAACTAAGTAAATCACTCTTCTAATTAGGAGAAGTGTTTTACCTTGAATAGTCACACACACATACTCTTCTCTCTCTCCAAATACAAAATTTCTAGCATTTTCTTTTCCAATTAATGTTTCACCATGTTGACAATTATTTTGTTAAAAATTAATTATGCCTCTTTTTTTTCTTAATGTTTTTGTCGTTGCAAGTTATATATATATATTTGTTACTACATAATCATAAAAAATTATTTATCAGGTATATAGATTTAGAAAAATACATATATTTTATATATTTAAAATATAAAAGATTTCATTCAAATTGTTATAGGAAAATAGAAATAATAAAATGTTTGTTTATTGATATTTGAGAGATTTTAAGTTTTTAAAGGGATATATAGAAAATGCTTATTGAAGTAGATTCTTTTTTAAAATATTAAAAAAATGTAATTAGAATAAAAAATAAGGTATTTGAAGAATTGTTTAGAGATCACCATTGTGAATGCTCTTAGCATGTGTTTGGGTTCGCACAACATTAACTGATCTTTTCGGTTGCCGCGCTTGAGACTTGACAGGACATTCACGGACATGTCACTAAATTGAACCAACAAAATATCAACATTTCCAAAATAACTTAACTCTTATTTAATGAATCTATTAATTATTACTTCTCCCGTCCCTAAATTATCGTTCTAGTTGACTCGATATATGGATTAAAAAATAATAATTGATTTGATTATTTATATTGGTTTAATGTGTAGTTTCTTTTAAAACTCATGTGTATGTGACCCATAATTAAAGTATATTGAAAAAGTAAGAATAAAGTGATAAAAATGATATTCTAAAAAGGAAAGTTTCAAACTGGATAATTATTTTGAGACGAACGAAAAAAAAAGGACGATAATTTAGGGACAGAGGGAGTACTACAACCGAAGGCGTTGTTGCCATTACAATGTGACAACTTTTTGTAAAATGACAACCAACCGTCAACTTTATGTAAATAAGAAAATGTTTTAATTTTTATTTATTTTCAAATATAGTTTAATCTAAAACTAGATTTTATCATATTTAATTTAAACATGCTTAACTTAACTAAAACTCTTCAACTCCCAAACATTTTATTTCTCTACTATTTTATTTATACAAGTTATTTTGGGGACAGTTTTATGTTACTTTCTTCTTCTATTAATCTATATCTATTAATCATTAATTGAGTAAAATTTCATCCACCAGAAGTGTAGAATAATCTTCTTTACATAAGCGGCCCTTGAATTATGACACGCGGCCCACATGTTGTGTTTTAAAGGTCATTTGTGTAAAAACGATTTTAGACCGCCGGCGGATAAAAAGTTAATTTTTATTAATTACTACTATCAGAAGCCACGATTGCCACATGCTGATTTTCTGTTGAAATGGTCAATTTCACCTTAAAATTAATAATGATCTATATCTATTAATTATTAATTATTTTATTTTAAAGGTTTTTTTCTACATCAAAATTCATATGTAAATATTTCAATTACCCATTCATGTAATCAATTTTCAATATTTAACTTATTTTAATTTTTTTCAAAGTATTCAAATTCAAAATTTTAATTACTTCTAACAAATTTAGAAAAATATCTTATTATAAACAACTTTTGCGAATTTTTTTTGTTGAAACCGTGCATTACACGGGTACGAACAAGTAGTTGTAACAAAATTATAGCCATAATTGTTTGGCCAACATTTTCAAAAAATAAAATAAAATAATGCTCTCTCCGTTCCAGGCAAATAGTCCCTATTTGAAATTCAAACTTTAAAAAAAAAAAATATTTTTAGTAGTTCATTAGTAATAAAATGACTCTTTTATGCCTTAATTTTTAAAAGTAAACTTTTTACCCGGAACATAGGAAGTATTAATTCTGCTTGAACAAACCTAAAAATCATTTCATCTTAGCAATACTCCTCGTATTCGACTAAATAAGCTAACAAAAGCACTGATTTCAGGAATATGAAATCAGTTGTGCTAAAACTATTTCAATCTTAATAGTAAAACTAGTTATTTAGCATGTTCTCCGCACGGGTATAATGTGAGATATATATATATATATATATATATATTTTTTCATAATAATAATATAAATTTTGGACATTATAATTAGATTGTTAATATCTTCCATCGTTTAAATTTTTTTTTCTATTGTTACTAATATTAAACGATTTTTTTTACCTAAATTCTTTTAAACTAACATAAGTTTCTAGCTAACGTGAGATACATATTTTGTGTTAGTAATAATCGTAAAAATATTTAATCTAAAGACTTTTAAAATTAACATCTAACTTGATAATAATATTAGAAGTCTTTTTGTTAAAAAAATTTAAAATCATAATTCATTTTTGAATAATATGAGATACTTATTTTCTATTTTTATTGATAATGAAAGTTAAAGTTTTTTATCTAAAGATTTTTAAAACCAACACCACATTCTAACTTGGTATACATATTTTCTATTAGTAATAATAGTAGTAGATAAAAGACTTTTTAACCAACATCTATTTCTAAACAATGTGGATACATATATTCTATTTATAATAACATAAAAATGTCTTTATCTAATAACTTTTATAACCAATATTGTAACCAATGTAAGATACATTATCTAAAATCTTTTTAAATCAATATCACTTTTGTAACAAATGTGAAATACTTATTTTCTATTGTTAATAATGGTAGACTTTTAAAATCAGTCTCTAACCAATATGGAATACATACCCCCATTTGGTAATAATATTAAAAGTATTTTATCTTAAAAATTTTATAATCAACATCTCTTCCTAAATAATGTGAGATACATCTCTTCTATTATATTGATGATAAAAGTAAAAGACTTTTATCTAAAAACTTTTAAAACTAACATCATTTTTTAACCAATGTACGATATCTCTTTTATTGAATAATAGTAAAAGTCTTTTATCTAAAATTAAAATCAACATCACTTTCTAACCAATGTGAGAAATACATCTTATATTGGTAATAATGGTAAAAGTCTTATATCTAAAAACTTTGAAAACCAACATTACCCTCTACCAAATGTATTATACATCCATTCTATTAATTGATAATAATATTATTTTTAAAACTAACATTGATTTATAACCAATATGTGATACATCACTTTTATTGATTATAATAGTATAATACTTTGTATCTAATGTGAGAAATATCCATATATTCTATTTGTAATAATAAGTCTTTAATCTAAAGACTTTTTAAACCAACATTTATTTTTAAACAATATAAGATACATATATTTTATTGGTAATAAGAGTAAAAGTTTTTAATATAAGACTTTTAAAACTAAATTTTTTTTCTAAATAATGTAAGATACATCTATTCTATGGTGATAAAAGTAGAAATCTTTTATATAAATACTTTCAAAACTAACATCAATTTATAACTAATGTAAGCTACATCTTTTCTATTGGTAATATTAGTAGAGATTTATTTTATATTTGTTATAAATTGATTTTGGTTTTAAAAGTCATTAGATTAAAAATCTGACATTTTATTACTAATAGAAGAGTTGCATCCAACATTAGTTTGAAAATAATGTTGGTTGTATATATATATATATATATAGACTTTTACTATTTATAATAGAAGAGATTAAAAGTAGAGATTAATATATCTCATTATTGTATTAATTATTAATATCTATTATTAATAGGTAATGGTTGAGAAACAATGAGTCACATATGAATGCTTGAGAATAATAATAGTATTATTGTTATAAAAAATAATAGCAATAGTAATAGTAATAATAAAAATAAAAATAATATTGTACAATTCTTATCATCATTGTCATAAAAGAAAAGAAAAATAAATTTCCGTCCAAATGAAAGCTTTTTAACATATCTCTGTTAGTAAACACCTTAAATTTTTTTTAACTTTATGATATTAAAATATTTATTTTGAGACTTTTAAAATCATTATTCATATTCTAACAATGTGAGATACTTTGTTTTTATTTCTATTGATAATAAAAGTTTAAGATTTTTATCTAAAGACTTAAAACAAATATCCCTTTCTTCTAGCCGTGTGATATACATCTTTTCTATTGGTAATAATAGTATTTTTAAAACCAACACTAATTTCTAATAAATGTGAGATACATTCTTCTATAATAATAATAACATAGGTACTTAATACAGCACCTATAAAATGCTTAATACAACACTTTTATAATATATTTGACCAAAATACCCTTTACGTAATTTATTTTTTTGTTTTTTTTAATTAAATTTAAATTAACTAAAATTTATTTTTTTGCCTTTTTATTAAATTTAAATTAGATAATTTAAAATTTTATAATTAATTTGATTTGAATTAGGTTTAAATTAAAAAAAACAAGTTTTGGGGTTAAAAAACATTTTTTTGGTAATTTATTTATTTTTGTTTTTTTAATTAAATTTAAATTAAATAAAATTTATTTTTTTGTTTTTTATTAAATTTAAATTAACTAATTTAAAATTTAATAATTAATTTGATTTGAATTATGTTTAAATTTAAAAAAAAACCAACTTTTGGGTTTAAGGACTGGATTGAAACCAGTCCTAAACCCATTCATTTCCTCCACAAGCCCACTGCCCGCTCTCAATCCAGCACCCCCTTTTTGGCCTGCTACCAGACCAGGCCTCAACACATGCCCCTTTTGGACTGCCACCAAACCAGGCCCAGACCCATCCCCCCCAATTTGGCATGCTAGCAGACCGGTCCCTAGCCCATCTCCTCATTTGGACTGGTACAAAACCGGTCCTAAGGCCTAAACCCAAACGTTTTTTTTTAAATTTAAACTTAATTCAAATCAAATTAATTATTAAATTTTAAATTAGCTGATTTAAATTTAATAAAAAACAATTAAATAAATTTTAGCTAATTTAAATTTAATTCAAATAAATAAATAAAAATACCCAAAACTTGTTTTTTTAAATTTAAACCTAATTCAAATCAAATTAATTAGTAATTTAATTGTGTTTAGTAACTAAATCAAGTTAATAAATAAATTAATTGTGTTTAAAATATTTTTAAATTTAAAATTTGTTAAATTAAATTTAATAAAAAAACAAAAAAAATAAATTATGTAAAGGGTATTTTGGTCAAATATTTTTTAAAAGTGCTGTATTAAGCATTTTATAGGTGCTGTATTAAGTATACCCCTTCATAATAATAGTCTTTTATATAAAAAACTTTTGAAATCAACATCTCATTTTAAACAATGTGGGATACATCTCTTCTATTGGTTATAATATAAAAATAATAATAATAGTAGTATTTTATCTAAAGAGTTTTGAAACCAACATCTCTTTGTAAACAATGTGTGATACATCTCTTGTATTGATAATAACATAAAAATTCTTTTATCTATGAATTTTATAACCAATATATGTTTCTAAATAATGTTGATCTCTTTGTAACCAATGTGAGATACATTATCTAAAAACATTTTAAATCAATATCACTTTCCTAACCAATGTGAAATATATTTTTTTTCTATTGGTATTAAGTATTTTATAAAAAGACTTTTAATACCTATATCACTCTCTAACAAATGTAGAATACATCTCATCATTTGGTAATAGTAGTAGAAGTTTTTTATCTAAAAAAATCTAAAACCATCATCTCTTTCTATATGATGTGATACATCTCTTCTCTTTTATTGATGATAAAAATATAAGTATTTTTATTTAAAGATATTTAAAATTAACATCACTTTTTAGTCAATGTAAGATTTATCTTTTTATTGGTAATAATAGTAATTTAAAATCAATATCAATTTATAACAAATGTGTGATGTATATCTTCTATTACTAATAATAGTAAAAATCTTTTATATAATTTAATCTAAAATAATTAAACATCCATATTATTTTTTAATCAATGTGAGATATACATCTTCTATTGGTAATAATGGTAGAAGTTTTTTTATCAAAAGACTTTGAAAACCAACATCACTTTCTAACGAATGTATGATATATCTCTTCAATTGGTAATGATAGTATAATATTTTGTAACCAATGTGAGATATATCTCTTGTAAAAGTGAAAGTCTTTAGTATAAAGACTTTAAAATCTAACATTTTCTTTTTAAATAATGTGTTATACATCTCTTTTATTGGTAATAATATAAAATAATTTAAAATCAACATCATTTTCTAACCAATGTGAGATATACATCTTTTATTGGTAATAATAGTAGAAGTCTTTTATCAAACGATTTTAAAAACCAACATCAATTTCCAACCAATGTATGATACATCTCTTCTATTAGTACTTAATAATAACATTTTTTTTAAAACCAACATCAATTTCTAATAAATGAGAGATACATCTCTTATATTTTTTTAAAAATAGTGTTTTTAGTGGAAAAAATTATGTAACTTGAGTCACGAATTTCTTTACATGTCATTTGTTTGTTGGCGAAGGTAATTGCGCAAATGTGTTCTACTCGATGAGAGCATCGAAATGATATATTTATTTGTCCAAATCAAGTTTTGGATGAAAAAGATATCAAGATTTAAAGTATAATACTTGTTAAAAAAGTGTTTTTAGTAAAAGAAATTGTGCAACTTGAGGCACAAATTTTTTTACTTGTCATTTATTTGTTGACAAAAGTAATTGTGCAAATGTGTTCTACTCGGCAAGAGCATCGAACTGTTTCCCATAAAAATTCTTTTTGTACTTGCAAGAACTTTTCGATGATCTACAAATCCTCATCGATCTCTCGTCACATGTTTGGTTGAGCCTGAGTCTACAATCCACACAGGAAGAGAGTCAGCTAATAAAATATGAGACCAAACATAACTTTGCATAGAGATAGGATTAATGGATACCGTCTTGGGCTCAGGACAAGTCCGAGCAAAATGACCCAATGTACTACAGTTGTAGCACTTCTGCTTAACAATATTCTTTTTATCTCTTCGGCGTTTAGCAATCTTATCACTTTTGGGGCCAAAATTCTGAGTCTTCTTGCCTTTAACTTGTTTCTTACGTTGCCCATGTAGCTTGCGCAGACCCTCAAGGGAAACAAAAGCAAGATCACGAGTTGCAATACTTATCGCACGATTCGCTTCATGACACTCAGCCTCAAGCCCAACGGATTTCAACGAGAATTCAGTATGTTATTTGCCTTGTCATAGGTAACTCAGACATATAAATTTTTCTCAAAAATAAAATTGTTTTACACATAAAATACTAAAACTCATTTGGTTCGTTATCGGGTAAAACTTTTAAACAAACCCAAAAATAAAAGCATGCAGTTCATGACATAACAATACGAGCAATCAAGCATATATGCTCTGATACCAATGAATGTTTATATATTATTAATATATATATATATATATATATATATATATATATATATATATCAATCAAGTTCGTTATCTAAAGGGTAATCATGAGTTACCTCGTGCGAACTTGACTGCTTGAGCTACGATCTTCGTATGTCACGATCAACGATCCTGCGAGTCTCTCTCGTCGGATTGATATCACGTAGCACGAATATCAATACTGGTTCACACCGCAAATCCAAGCCTTTTGATTGTTAGATTAGAGGGAGTATTTGGTGAGATATAATTAGGAGAGAGAGGGGCGGCCAATACCAAGAAGATGTCTTCTTCTTGGTGGCATGTTCTAGGTTAGGGATTTTATCTTTTTAGTTGCCCTATTTATATTATTGTACAATAAACTATATTTCTTGTAGTTTAATTTAATTCAATCCCCAGCCCCTTCGGATTAGAAAACTAATTAACCTTTAATAATATAAATATATTCCATGTGAGCGGAAGTAAATAATCGGACCACAAGCCAAATTACTAACGGTGGAGAATCGTCGGGCGATCATGCTAGAGCACATGGGTTGGTGGGATTTGGGGTTAGGCTGCTTGCTTTGGTTAGATTCAGAAGTGAGCGTAGGTGGTTTAGAATGCTTTTGATGAGGGTTCACTGTAAAAGGATGTATATTGGGTTTGCCATAATTGGCTACTTTGTTCACTTATAGCAGCACTATTTTTAGAGAAAAGAAGTGTCATTTTGTTATATGCAAATTGAGTTTTTTCCTATTATTTTTTCAAGTTTATTTTTCAATCGATTTATTTCATTCTGTGTTGCTTTTGCAGCTCCCCGTTCCAATTGACGCAGGTTAGTTGAAAATTATATATACATCAAGCTCTTATCTGGGCCCAAACCTGCAGTATGGTATTAATATCATCTACGGGAAAATAGTTTCGTTCCAGATTAGCAAAGTGGGGAATAATTGAACTTACTGTGATCCTTCAGCATATGGTTCCCTTTCTTTCCGGAATTCATTAGTTATGTTAATTTTGCCACCCATCGTCAATTATGAGAAACCTTGCTGGAGTACCGCCTTGGGATAAGCTGCAGAGAGAATGGAACGGAGCAATTATAAAAAATGAGAGTTTGCAAAAAATATGAGTAAGATTGTTACGACTATTGTTCACCTTCGCAGGCCATCTTTTATTCCTTGAGGAAAAAGCATCCCAGGTGCACCAACCGAAGCAATTTAGCATTCCAGGCATCTGCGTTAGGGAGATAACAGAACTTGGTACTGGGGAACAAGTTTAGACTTGTCTTACCTTTTCTTTCTAATTCGTGACATTTGGATTAAACTATGACCAAATCAACACAATAGATGGGGCTGACTTTGAGTTGCCTGCTTGCTTTCACGAACCGAGAAAGATCCAATATGCTGCTCCAAGATCACACGAGCACGAACCGACAATTTGTAAGCTTTCTTTCTCTCTTCATCTCTCTCTCTCAAATTTGTGTATTGGCTGTGTACTTGATCCTTTTCCATTTGATTTATAATTTGTTTGGTTTCCTGTGCTTAAGAATCATATTTTCAATGATCAAATTTTATGTTTTTTAGTTTAATTTTCTCTGTTTTTATTTTTAATTCTCTGTGTTGACACATGTGTGTTATGGTTGACCTCATTGCCCTGTAAGCATGCAACTTGACTGGATTTGTTAAACTGTTATATGCACTTTTTTTTTAACTACTCTCATGCAGCTAAACATTTGCTAAACAAAAAATGAGTCGCACCTTCCAATTTGGTGTAAGGAGTGGCGTATTCAAAACTAAATGTTTTTCCAGGTTTTTAATTTGTTTGGTTTCGTGTGCTTCATGATCAAATTTTCAATGATCAGATTTCTCGGTTTTTAAGTTTAATTTTTTCCTTTTTAAACTTTAATTATCCCTGTGTTGATGCATGTGTGCTATGGTTTACCTCATTGGCCTGTGAGCATGTAACTTCAATTCACTAGATTTTTTAAATTACTCTCATATGCAAAAAACAATTAACTACTCTCATGCAACTAAATCTTTACTCTATTCACACTTTCCGGTTTGGTGTAAGGAGTTGTGTATTCAAAACATGACTGATCTTTAATTTTGAAGGATATATCAAAATATATATCAAACAAGTTCGCTATCAAAACAGTAATTACGGATTACCTTTATGCGAATTAGAACCTTGTGCGTAGCGGAAGAATTTCGCTTGAGCTACGATCTTCGTATACCAAGACACTACAACAAATTATGTCTTTCGAGGCTCTTAAAAGTGCCTCGATAGGTACCCTATTGAGGCTTTTTGAACCTAGAGGCACTTGGTCCAAGTGTCGCTTGTTTTGAAGCCCCAATAGACTATTGAGGCTTTTTCAAGTGCTTTAACAGAATAAAATAATGAGGCTCATATAAAAGCCTCAATATATTTTCAGTAGTGTCACTTACAAGTGTCCCGTAAAGTTATTCAAAATGTGAAAAGTTAACTATTGTGACTCTTAAAAGTGTCGCTTAAAAAAATTCAAACTGTATTAACTACCATCAAATGCCTCAATAGAACTATTAAAACGACACCTAAAAGTGCCTCAATAGCTAATTTGTAGAGGCTCTTCTATGGTTTGGTATTAAGGTGCTTCAAAATGCCTCATTAGCTAATCTATAATGGTTGTTTTGACACTAGCTATTATGACACTTCAAAATACCTTATTTAGTAATATTCAAACTAAAAAGAGCCCTTAAAGGGTAATAATTAACATCACTGCTCATCAATTTATTTTAAATGCTACTGTAATTCTATCTTTAAACAAAATATGAAAAAATAGTAAAAAGTATAATAACAAACATAAATAATTGTCAAAGGCTATCATAAATTAATCACCAAGACTTTAATTACATTCTTCAAGGCCAAGTATAATTAAAGCATATCAAAATAAAACTAACCATTCATAGTCGGTATCACATGAGCAAAAATAATATAACACACTAATACAACATATGCCATTCATCCTAACTAATCTATGATCTCCACGTAGAGTATTTTGAGATTGCAACTAGCTTGAGTCAAAATCCAAGGTGTTACCTATAAAATTTATAAATTTAATTAGTAGAAGTAAAAATATGACATACAAATGCACATTATAACAATTAATGACTTAAGTAATACACATATACCAATGATAAAGGTCAAGCTATAGGTGCTCCAATCGCATCTCCAATTGTTGTAAAAAAAATCATATGACCTTATTAACTCTTCAAACCATTCCGCGGGGACTCGAATGGATACTTCACACCAATTACAACCTAAATCGCACCTCCCACTTGTGTTTTTGGATCAATACTAGAGATGATTCCCTTGGCAACAATTGATCTAAATTTACTATACTTTTAAGAGATACTATTGCACCAGCCTAAGAAAAAAATCTCAATCAAAAGAATATTAACAAACAACCATGTATCCTCGTATGTGGTTTTTTGCCTTCATCTAATAACACAACATAGTACAAGGTTAGTCTCATTACAAAAGATTATGCATTATGTGGTTCAAACTTTTCCAAGTTTATGTCTAGTTGTTATTGAAAAGTACTAGATGAATATCTGAACCCTTAACAACTTAATATAGTTTTGTGTTCACTTGGGCATACTTAATAACATGATCTTAAGGATCCGGCCGTAAGTAGATAATCATTGAACAAAATAATTTGCTCAACATAGGTTCTTGATCAGACGGTAAATGATTAACATCAAGCATTGAAAGATGGAGGGTTGATGTGGAATATTTTACCTGCAATAATGAGAAAGATCCAAGGAGACTGAAGTGCAGTAAACTACAATTATCATGCTCCAAAACCTGCATAAGTGAAACATATAACCTGCAATTATCTAGCTACATGACTTTAGTAAATTATTAATAAACACACTAATTGAGGAAAAGGTTTAATTTAAATTTCTAAATGTGATGACGAGCGTTTGGAGGTAGAGGGATTACTGAGCTAAAAGACAACGGACGCTTAGGATCAAATAAGAATTCATGTTACATCACACAAGGGCTTAAACAAGCCGAGTTGTCGCCAACTCCATATATTCAAACTCAACTCTGTCGATATAGCAAATAAAGGGATATATGTTGAATTCACAATAGAAGCCAAGCCAATTTTCAAGCTTCTAATTAAAATAACTCATTAAGGGCCAGATTTTTATAAAAACCGGGGGGGGGATCATTTAGAGATGGATGGAAAATCTTGACCAAAAGTTAATTTCTTAGGATAAAAAAAAAGCTCTTGTTACATGAGACATGGGCTAAAACATGAAGAAAGTACCAGCTTCGGACAACCCCCTAATTATGCTATTGATACGTGTCAAGATGGCAAATATTCCAAATGGTGGATTGGAACATACAAGGAGAGCACGGATACTTGGCCTAGTCCAAAAAGGGCTGTTGTTGGATTAATTGTGAAGGAGGGAACAAATGTTTGACACACGGGATTGGACTATAACATGGGTCACGGCTTGAGAAGTTTTGGAGTGGCTAATGTAATCGGCCCATGCAAGGAAGGAAGGAGACGGCTACTTCGAAGGAAGCAAAATTTGTTTCTATAATGTTTCTTTTAATTTGGTTTTGTTTATTTAATCCCTAAAATAAGTCATCTGTTTTCTCTTTTTTAGGTAGGAGTTAATTCCGTCTTTTGTATTTCTTTTGTTAGGGTTATTCTCATAATTTAGATAGATTAGGGCACAACTTTTGTAATCCTTTATAAGGGACATTCTCTTCAAGAAATAGGCAGATTTTGAGGTTGAATAAACACCTCAAGAACAGGGCTTGTTCTTCCCCAAATCGATTTCTATCTTCCAAGGTGAGTGAAGCCTAACAAGATTGAATCGTCAGAATTCTTTATGTTAAGTGAGTGAAGCTTAAGTGGTGAATCCGTATCTATCTTTATTATCTTGTTATTTTCGTTTTTATCCTTTTAGAAAGAGTTTTTGGAAGCTGTTTGATAGTTCCTTTAATCTTTCGGTCAAATTGTTAGTTTGGGTAGAATTTCGTTTTCAAGAAGGCTTCTTTTTCAAGAACTTTTTGTCACTTTGGGACTGTTTTCCAAACAGCTTCGGACAGCCTTTGTGAATCATAAAAATCGTGGGATGTTTTGGTTCCCTTGGGACTTTCGGCTAGAATAATAATATGGACACATTTTTCTTAGTAAAGGAGAGTTGTTTTAAGGATTTTGATCAGCATATTATTGCCCTAATTTATCTTGGACAGCCTTGGAGTGTTGGACCATCGAGCACATATCAAGGGGTTAATTTCGTGAGTCTTTTTTAGCTTGTTTAGTTGTTATACTTTGTAGGTTGTAAATCATGGCATTATAATTTATAAATCAAACAAAAATATAAGCATAGCTTTAAAAAATCATATAGGTTGTAATGCATGACATACATGTAAAAGTATAACTAGTTTTATCATAGAGTCAAAAACAGATGTTGGGTTTGCCAGAACTATGCACCACTTTACTTATGCAATTCAAAACTAGCCATTTGTACTTTGTAGCTTTTCTATAAATTAATCGCTACAACTCAAGCATGGAAGATTTCTATACCTCCACCGAAATGCAAAATCCACGAGACTTCTATGTTCTCGCCGATGCCTCATTATTTGCATTCATGATGATGTTCGTTCACTAGCAAACGACTTCATACGAACTAAAAAATAAACAAAAATAGTTGTATTCGGAGTAAAAAAACCATAATGAACAAAAAGGGACGTAAAGTAAAATATTACGTGAACAATAACAAGCAACAGTTGTTGCCTCTGTCAACAGATGATCATATCATATATTCATATTACTAGCTACAAAATAGACTTTACAAAGAAAATGTCATGAACAAGTATATGATATTATCATTTGGCTACTATCTCATCCAATTCCAGAGATACACAAGAAGAGAATTAACATATGATGATGGTGGGGTATATTTGATCCAACAAATACGCATTGAGTCCAAAACTCGACCTACTAGAAACCCATGTAAATCACTCCAAACATATCGTAAAGCATTCTAAATAGCATCGCACCCACGAGAACAAACTTACTCAATCACTATCATGTTGAACACTTTTTGTTTCCTAATCGAATAGAATCTTTTGTAACTTCAATGTCAAAGCAATAGTGGATATAAACACTGACATTTCCATGAGGATCCCTTTCAAGCATCAATTATTCTTGAATTGTTGGAGGCAGCAACTCAAAAAGCTGCAGAGCTTGGGGTGCAAGGTTCTTCTTGGCCAGCTTCATCTAGAACCTCGTGGGCCAAAATTTCATTTAGTTATACAATGAGTTGTTGCACCTCAAATGGACAATAAATCGAGAAATACAATATAGCAATATATCTACTTTTTAGAATCTTCTAAGTACGATGACTTCGTGGAAAAGCTTAGAGATCCGAGAGAGTGCAGTGAGCAAGCATTAAATATTAATCATATGTTTCATATCTTTACCTCGGGAATGAAGTCAATCAGCCCTTCAGGGATAAGTATCAGACCATAATTATAAGCCAGTTCTACACGTTTAGAGATTATATTTTTAAGAGTTCCCTTCTTGGCTTTGCCTAGGTAAAGTTTACATTCGTGAGTGAAATTTTACTTATAGATAGGCATCTTTGGATGAGTACTTACCCTCAAATAGACTCATCTGCAATTAGTATACATACCAATCACTCAAAAGAAATCACTCATGAAGAAACATGTAACGAGAAAAGTTGGTTGCTCAAAGTTCGAATAACTTATCAAAATACTATAAGTAACTAAAGTTGCTTCAGGCTGTCTATAATAGAGTGTCACGATTCAAACTTCATCAACAAGGAGTGTTCCTTTTCTTGGACTAAGTTGAATAATTGTATAAGGTTATATATAGACCATGTATGCAAGAACAATGTAGATATACGAGACAAGCAACAGAGGTGTTTACGCCTTGAGAAGAGTATACACCTCATCAAATTGAATTGCATTGCCCATTGTTAAGAAAATTTAGAAATTTTTACAAATTAAAAAATAAAGCATCTTATACTCGTGTTTTCTTCTGGGGACAACAATGCGAGATACTTACACATCTAGCCAAACCAAACTACCAAGTTAAATACACCCTGACAAGCATTAGTAAAAATGGAAAGCTTTTCTTAAACCCCCCCCTCGCTTTCAGGTGCGTAGTCAACGAGTGTTTACAAGAACCTACTTTATAAAGTAAACAGATCAAGTTCGAACTTTCATTGACAAATGTAACTTAAGACATGTAAAACAAAATTCACATTCTTGACAAAATTATATGTACTAGGTGTCACGCCAACTTTTTATGGAAGACAAAAAAATTGAGAAACAATTTTAAAAGCCATAGGAAAAATTTCCCCAAAGAAAACATAAAAGAACATAAGTAACAAGCTGAGAATAACACGTTATGGTGCTTTTCGGTTTTCCTTTTTCTTGTGGGTTTGTTTGATAAAATAAAAATCTAGTTAAAAGGAAAAATAAACAAAAGTGGACAAGAAATCTACCATAACAAACACATGGGAAAAGACACATGACAGCACACAAAACAATCATAAGATCAAGAGCTAAGGACCCACTATAGCTAGCCATCTTTCACCAAGTCGGACAAAGGAAGACCATGAAACATGCATATTGCTTTAGGCTCATGGAAGGCCAAGACCGCATGAATATTATTCCACACAACCACCAAGCCACATTACAATGCGAAAGAGGTTAAGTGTGTCTCGATAGCTTGCATACATATCACAAACATACGGGCTTAGCACTCTTACATTGTCTTCTTTGCATGAAGTTGTATTGATTTCCATAAACAAGAGACCAAACAAATGATCTAACTTTCAAAGAGCGTAACCTTCCATATGAAATCGAGAGATAAGGAAATGCAAGGGAATACTAGAGCGACATAAAATACCACATGCA
>CM028379.1:146862131-146930161 GCA_013146195.2 Codonopsis lanceolata | reverse complement strand
CGCCGGTTGCTGCAACTCCCGCCTACCGCCAACGACATTCATACGAGCGAATTCTAAAAGTTCAAATCTTAACAGAATTCAAGCGATGGCAACAAAGAATGCTCTTTTACTTGACCACCTTGAATTCAAATGCTTGAAAGAAATGTACCGCCCTAGACCCTAACGACTCCGACACCACAGCTGCCGCCGCCGAGTCGTGGAAGCACTCGATTTCTTATGTCGCATTACATTCTAAATGGACTTAATAATTCCTTGTATAAAATTTATAGTCCATTTAAGAGTGCTAAGGCATCAGGGGAGTCCTTAGAGAAAAAGTACAAAACCGACGCCGGCCATAAGAAATTTGTGGTCGTCTTTTCTTGATTTCATACGGTCGATTCTAAGCTCTTGTTTCTCGTGTTCAAGCAGCCTGTGTTTTGCATGAGTTGAAGCCGAGGTACGCAACTCCCCGAGCCTTTCCAAGTTGTCAGCGGAATCGAAGCTCCTCCCTGCTGGAAGGACTTCAAAAACTACCTCAAGCACAAGCGAAAAGACATGTCTCGAAGACTTGATCCTAAGGCTGGATGAACAAGACAACAAGTGGCGGATAAAAGGAACAACCGCATCGGATCGGGCCAACGTTGTTAAGCAAGACCCGAGGGGCAACAAGCGCAAGCACGCCGAAAGTTCCAAAGACAAGCAGCCTCTACCGAAGAGCCCAAACAAAGACAAGAACTACAAGTTCAAAGCGAAAGTGTTGAATCAAGGCTGTCGCCACAAAGCCGAATGCCGGGAAGAAAGGGTCGTCGTGAAGCAAACATGGTTGATGAGAGATCAAGATGATATGTGTCGCCTCCGAGACAAACATGGTTGGCACGGCCGCGAAGGTTCGGACACCGCGATGCCATATCTCGCGGGCGATGCCAAGATGTTCTCCGCTTACAACAAGGTGACGTCCGGGGAGAAGCTTTTCATGGGCAATTCATCTACTTCGTGAGTGGAAGGCAAGGCAGGCTGTGACTCGAAAATGACGAGTGGCGAGTTGGTGCTAACCAATGTCCTTCATGTTCCTCGACATTCGCAAAAATTTGATCTCCTGCTTTTGGTTAAACATGGGTTTAAGTTGGCTGAGCTCCGACAAATTTATCTTAAGTAAGAGTGGGGTTTTTATTGGTAAAGGTTACCTCGATGAGGGCCTTTTAAGTGTAATGTAATGGTGGTTAACACCGCATACAAAGTTGATAATAAAAGTGCTACAAAGACCATCTTCTTCTTACTTGCTTGAGCATTTTGATCTTTGGCATTATCGACAGGTCATGTTAACTATGACTCTATGAGACGATTAATGAAAATGGAATTAATTCCTCCAAGTCGCATTAATAAAAATAACAAATGCCATACTTGCGCTTGAAGCTAAGAACAAGAACGCCGTTTAAGACAATCGAGCGTGACACAACACCATTAGATTTGGTTCATAGTGATCTATGTGACTTAAAATCCATAGAATCTTATGGCGAAACAAATACTTCATCACCTTTATTGATGATTGTACCCGGTTTTGTCATCTCTATCTCTTAAAAAGTAAAGTTGAAGCCTTCAAGCTTTTAAACTTTACAAAAACGGTCGAATCAACTTTCAAAGAAGATAAAATTCTTAAGTCCGATCGAGGAGGCGAATATGTTTTTCCCTTCAAAGACTTCAGGCCGATTACTGGATTATTCACAAAGTTACACCCCCATATAGCCCACAATCCAATGGGATTGCCGAAAGAAAAAATCGAACCTTAAAGGAAATGATGAATGCATTGCTTCAATCCTGGCCTACCCGACGAAATGTGGGGGAGGCGGTGCTCATCGCCAATTACTTGTTAAACAAGCTTCCCACAAGAAATTGGACAAAACGCCTTATTATGGCATGGTCGAAAACCATCCTACAAATACCTCAAAGTGGGGGTGCTAGCTAAAGTAGTTGTCCCACCACCTAAAAAGGTTAAAATCGGTTCCAAAACCGTGATTGTACTTTTATTGGTTATGCAACCCATAGCACACTCCATCGGTTCTTAGTCCATAAACTGATAATCCGAAATCGAGGTGAATACCGTTATGGAATCAAGAAATGCCACGCTTTTTGAAGCTATCTTTCCTCTAAAAGTTGATACTTCAAGAAAACGCCATTTCCTTGGTCAATCGACGAACAAGATAACACCTCACAAGCAATAGTCCCTATGGCATTGACGAATAGTCAAGGTATTCATCAAGATGAAGACATTGATGAACCTCGCGGCAAGCGAGCTCGCACGCAGTAAGACCTTTGGACCGACTTTGGACCACGCTCGTGGATAATGAACCACGCACGCTCAAGGAAGCAATGTCTACTCCCCGAGGCTCCACAATGGAAGGAAGCCGCAACCGAAATATCTTCCATTATGCAAAAACCACCGGGAGCTCGCCGACCTTCCCAAAGGTTGCAAACCCCTGGGTGTAAATGGGTCTTCAAACGAAAATTGAAAACCGATGGGTCCATTGATAAATACAAGCCCTGCTTAGTCGCCAAGGGTTTTAATCAAAAGAAGGTGTTGATTATTTTGACACCTATGCTCCAAGACTCAATTACTTCATTCGCCTGCCGATTGCCTTTCGGCACTACGGTCTCGAGATACATCAAATGGATGTCAAGACCGCTTTCCTCAATGGTGAACTTGAAGAAGAAATTTATATGAAAGCGACGAGCTGTAAGGCTTTATTGCTCGAGCAATGAAACTAAGATGTCGGCGGTCAAATCTTTATACGGTCTAAAGCAAGCACCAAAACAATGGCATAAGCGTTTTGATGACGTTATACTTGCTAATGGCTTCAAGACTAATGAATGTGACAAGTGTGTATCGCTAGAATACACAACAAGGTTACATCATTATACGTCTTCTACGTTGATGACATGTTAATTATTGGTAGCAATAATAACATGATCAAAGACACCAAAAGATGTTGGCCAGATTTGACATGAAAGATTTAGGGTTAGGCGATGTCATCCTAGGTATTAAAATATCTAGAACATCAGGAGATAGTTTTATCACAATCTCATTATATTGAGAAACTGCTAGAGAAATTTAGCTTGAACGGTGATACAAGCATTGCTAAGACTCCAATCGACCCTAACTTTCATCTCAAAAAGAACCTACACGGCGTATCTCAAATTGAATACTCTCGAATCATTGGAAGTCTTATGTATCTTACGAGCGCAGCGCCTCGACCTCGCGCAAGCAAGATGAGTCGGTTTACAAGTAATCCGGCCACGATCAATGGAAAGCCATTGTAAGGACTCTTAGATATCTTCGATACACTAAGGACTACGGGTTGCATTACTCCAAGTATCCGGCGGTTATTGAAGGATACACGATGATGCTAACTTGGATTTTACGATACTAACGACTCCAAGTCAACAAGTGGTTTGTATTCACTCTTCTTGGTGGCGGTGCCATTGCATGGAAATCTTCCAAGCAGACTTGCATTGCAAGGTCTACTATGGAATCGAATTTATCGCCTTAGATAAGCAAATTGAGAAGGCTGAATGGTTACGTAACTTCTTGAAAATATTCCGGCATGGCCGCCGGTGCCGGTACCAAGCAGTTTATTGCTGCATCCATTGCGGCATGTACAGCATCGAATTGGAAGGGCACAAAATAACATGTATAATGGTAAGTCCCGCCATATAAGGCGAAGACACAATACCGTTAGGCAACTACTCTCCAATGGCGTGATCACCATCGATTATATTCGATCTAAGGACAACCTAGCGGATCCATTAACTAAAGGATTGTCCAGAGAGTTAGTATGCAGTTCATCGAAAGGAATGGGCCTCAAGCCTATGAAATAAAGAGAACCTTTAGCGGAAAACCCCACCTAGTTGATTGGCAACCCCATGGTCTAGGTTCAAAGGGACAACCCAACTAATTGATCTCACTATTAACACTAATGGACTCACACTCCTACTCGTTCCTATGGTGAAAACACTAGTGTTACTGTCACGGTTTAGGATAAGCACGCTTTTAATGATTCTTGTGACTTGATTTGATCAAGCGAGTGCTTGACATGATACACCCTTATAAGAAATCACCTATGTGAATGTAAGGCGGCGATCTTATGGAAATTTCGAGGCAAAATTTTCTAACAACATTCACGAGAACCGAAGCGTTCGGGGCCAAAATGAACACAAACGTAGAATCAAGCGTTGTTTGAGGAAGCTATGTGAATACTATTGTCTTGGTTGACATCAAACACCGGATCGGTTCAAGACACACCGATCAGCGATTAGTAAGTCTTCCCGATAGTAACTCATAAGGAAAGGTTCAAAGCCAAAAGCCACCTCTTCCACTCTAGCTACTCTCAGTTGTATCTCTGTAAATATCAATATGTCATCAACTTACATGATATCTTATTCAATGTGGGGGATTGTTGGAAACTTGTTTCCAATAGCTTGAATAAAGCTAAGTCATGTAAATGTGAAATGTGGGAATCCCACATTGGGAACAAAATGAAACAAGCTCTACCTTATAAGGTAGAGCTTTGAGGCTTTACTTTCAGGCCCTTGGGCCACTACACTTTTGTGTAGGAGGGAAGACCTACCTAGGTGTAGGTCCAAACACACGCGCGCGCGCCACCGCCGCCCGCCCGTCCCGACCCGGCTTGCTGGCAATCTTTTTGCTAACGGTTCATTTGGTGTGTGACCCTTTTCAGCATGAACCTTTTATGCGAGGTTCGGCGCCACTCCGAGAGGCAATCGGTTTTGCACGAAAGGTTGTGTCCCTTTCGGACAAACATAGCCAATGTCATCCCAAAGATTGTCTGCTTTGAGCGATTTGTGGCTTACTCCAACCGTTCCTAATCTGTTTGAACAGCAGATTGTCTGATACATTCCAACCGTTCCCAACTGTCATCCCAACTGCCATTTAAATACAGCCTTCAAACATATTTTTGGTATTGAAAAATTCTGCTCTTTCTATACTACTCCCTTCTGCCCTACAGAGATTACAACAACGGTTGCATTCGTTGGTGATTGAAGCATTGAAGATCTGCCATCATTCAATCACGGTAAGATCAATATCCTGGGAGACTCACTAGAATCACGCCGTGCAGATCTAGAACACGGCTTCTAGTTTTTGTCTTAAGGACAGAGATATAATCTCGTTGATCTTAATACAAAAACATACACTACACTGCCAGGCCAATATAACAAGGCTGCTTGCTTTGGTTAGATTCAGAAGTGAGCGTAGGTGGTTTAGAATGCTTTTGATGAGGGTTCACTGTAAAAGGATGTATATTGGGTTTGCCATAATTGGCTACTTTGTTCACTTATAGCAGCACTATTTTTAGAGAAAAGAAGTGTCATTTTGTTATATGCAAATTGAGTTTTTTCCTATTATTTTTTCAAGTTTATTTTTCAATCGATTTATTTCATTCTGTTGGCTGTGTTGCTTTTGCAGCTCCCCCTTCCAATTGACGCAGGTTAGTTGAAAATTATATATACATCAAGCTCTTATCTGGGCCCAAACCTGCAGTATGGTATTAATATCATCTACGGGAAAATAGTTTCGTTCCAGATTAGCAAAGTGGGGAATAATTGAACTTACTGTGATCCTTCAGCATATGGTTCCCTTTCTTTCCGGAATTCATTAGTTATGTTAATTTTGCCACCCATCGTCAATTATGAGAAACCTTGCTGGAGTACCGCCTTGGGATAAGCTGCAGAGAGAATGGAACGGAGCAATTATAAAAAATGAGAGTTTGCAAAAAATATGAGTAAGATTGTTACGACTATTGTTCACCTTCGCAGGCCATCTTTTATTCCTTGAGGAAAAAGCATCCCAGGTGCACCAACCGAAGCAATTTAGCATTCCAGGCATCTGCGTTAGGGAGATAACAGAACTTGGTACTGGGGAACAAGTTTAGACTTGTCTTACCTTTTCTTTCTAATTCGTGACATTTGGATTAAACTATGACCAAATCAACACAATAGATGGGTTTAAGGATTTGAGTTGCCTGCTTGCTTTCACGAACCGAGAAAGATCCAATATGCTGCTCCAAGATCACACGAGCACGAACCGACAATTTGTAAGCTTTCTTTCTCTCTTCATCTCTCTCTCTCAAATTTGTGTATTGGCTGTGTACTTGATCCTTTTCCATTTGATTTATAATTTGTTTGGTTTCCTGTGCTTAAGAATCATATTTTCAATGATCAAATTTTATGTTTTTTAGTTTAATTTTCTCTGTTTTTATTTTTAATTCTCTGTGTTGACACATGTGTGTTATGGTTGACCTCATTGCCCTGTAAGCATGCAACTTGACTGGATTTGTTAAACTGTTATATGCACTTTTTTTTTAACTACTCTCATGCAGCTAAACATTTGCTAAACAAAAAATGAGTCGCACCTTCCAATTTGGTGTAAGGAGTGGCGTATTCAAAACTAAATGTTTTTCTAGGTTTTTAATTTGTTTGGTTTCGTGTGCTTCATGATCAAATTTTCAATGATCAGATTTCTCGGTTTTTAAGTTTAATTTTCTCCTTTTTAAACTTTAATTATCCCTGTGTTGATGCATGTGTGCTATGGTTTACCTCATTGGCCTGTGAGCATGTAACTTCAATTCACTAGATTTTTTAAATTACTCTCATATGCAAAAAACAATTAACTACTCTCATGCAACTAAATCTTTACTCTATTCACACTTTCCGGTTTGGTGTAAGGAGTTGTGTATTCAAAACATGACTGATCTTTAATTTTGAAGGATATATCAAAATATATATCAAACAAGTTCGCTATCAAAACAGTAATTACGGATTACCTTTATGCGAACTAGAACCTTGTGCGTAGCGGAAGAATTTCGCTTGAGCTACGATCTTCGTATACCAAGATCTACAAACCTGCGAGTCTCTCTCGTCGGATTGATATCACGGAGCACGGATATCAATACTGGTTCACACCGCAAATCCAAGCCTCTTGATGGTTAGGCTAGAGGGAGTATTTTGGTGAGATAGAATTGAGAGGAGAGAGGAGGGCGGCACTTTTGAGAGGACGTGTTCCTCCAATTGGTTGATTAGGGTTTTATCCTTTTTTTTGCCCTATTTATATTATTACAAGAAACCTATTTCTTGTAGGTTAAGTCAATCCTAAACCTACTTGGATTAAGATACTAATTAACCAATAAATAATATAAATATATTTTTCGTGTGGGCGGGACTAAATAATCGAGCCACGAGCCCAATTACTAACATCTCCCACTCGTACACATGGACTCACCTCTCTAACCATATCGTATCATCAAAACCCGTTAAACACGGTTTCTTCATACTGGAAGTGAAGCGTGCGACATGACGAGAAAGATAAAGGGTGGAGCGCTATACCAAATCACCATCTGACCAGCATAGAACGTCCTCGTTAGAAAACAAAACTCGTCTATACCCCAGACCGTATATATGCATCAGTTTAAGCATCCTCAATCCCTCAAGAGCGGTGCTTAAATCTCAATATGTTTGTGTATCAAGATCAACCTTTTGAACCGTATGTTCAATATGATCGCCATGACATTGAAACACAAAAATAGAGATGCATATCATACTATCTTCCTTAGACACTCATATTAATCACTCTTGGTTGGCTTTCCCAAAGAATACTCGTAGGGCTGTGTATGTGCATAGCTTGTTGGTCGGCATGCCAAAGTAGCATCATCAACGTCCAAGTTCATGATATAGTTCTAAGTCACATAGGGTATAATTGTGATCTGGATTTGACCACTAGAACTTACACAGTGATGAAGCAGGGATCATTCAATCACTTTCTTAAGTCGCATTATAGTCACATACAATATGAAGTGTATGCTATGACTGAACTCCCACACGAAGCAGACATGTCATGATCAAACGTCATACGAACCTTAGTCTAGCCGCCCTTCTGGCGTCTAACTTGAGTACTTAAAAGCAGTCACTCTTCTAGTGACTCTCTTTTAAGATCTCACATTCGGACTTTTCCTTGGGATATAAAGTCGACCTTATAAAAGGTCTCATCTTGGCCGTATGCCAAGGCGATAAATGTAATGTTATTTGCGTACCCCCCCCTTTGTAGGTACCAAAGACTTTTACTATCTCAACTTGCTCGCCCACCTGGCGACAAGGTGAATTACCCGTGTGAGAGGGTCAATTCAATATCAACGACATCTTTTAATCAAAAAACATATATGCCACACAATTTCATATCAAAATATCCAATTAACATATAAAAGGAACAAAATGAAACTGCAATTTATTCAAACGATAATGAATAATAATCAAATGTCATCATAAGTGTTCTCAGAATAAAAGTCAAATCCTACGAAGCCCTAGACCCAACATGTGATCCTGAAAGATCTCTCTAGCTAGAGGCTTAGTCATAGGGTCAGCTAACATGCTTCTAGTAGGAATATATTCTAGAACAACTTTCTTTTCTGCAACCATGTCTCTAGTGAAATGATATTTGATGTTAATGTGTTTCGTCTTCCCATGGTACTTGGGATCTTTAGTGTAACCTAAAGCAGCCATGCTATCACAAGCAATGACTACAGGACGATGCACATGTGTCGTAACATCAAGATGTTGAAGAAAACTCCTCAACCACACTTCTTGAAGCAAATGAGCAAGCCATGTACTCGACTCCATCGTAGATAGGGCGGTGCTAGTCTGTCGCTTGCTACTCCAAGAGATAGCTCCACCACCAAGGAGGAAAGCGTGTCCGAAGTAGATTTATAACCATCTACATCTCCAGCCCAATCCGCGTCAGTGAAACCTTTCAAGCTCAAATCCCCACCTTGGTAACATAGGGTTAAATTTGTGGTTCCCACCAAGTAACGCAGAACCCTCTTCACTGCCATCCAGTGTTGAGGTCCAGGATTACTTTGGAATCGACTCAACATCCCAACTGCAAAGCATAGGTCAGGCCGAGTACACACCATAGCATACATCAAGCTTCCTACCGCATTCGCATATGGAGTCGTAGTCATTCTCTTCTTCTCTTCTTCATTCTTAGGGCATTGGTTTGTACTAAGGACACATCCCTTTTCCATTGGAGTGACAACGGGTTTTACGTTAGTCATGCCAAATCGTTCGATAACTTTCTTAATGTAAGTCTCTTGAGACAAACCGAGAAATCTTTTCGAACGATCTCTAATGACTTTTACTCCAAGCACATAGCTTACTTCACCCAAGTCGTCATATCAAAAGCCTTGCACAACCACTCTTAGTGGCATTTATCATCTCCATATCATTCCCAAATAGTAGGATGTCATCAACATATAATGACAGAATCAAGACCTTTTTCTTGGATCGTTTAACATACACAAGTGGTCTTCCTCAATCATCACAAAGCCAATTGAGGTTATCACTTGATGAAAGCGAATGTACCACTGCCTAGATGATTGTTTGAGACCATAGATGGAACGTTTGAGTCGGCACACTTTGCGCTCTTGTCCCTTGACTTCAAAACCCTCTGGTTGAGTCATATAGATCTCTTCATCTAGTTCTCCATTGAGAAATGCAGTTTTAACATCCATCTGATAAAGTTCTAGATCCATGTGTGCTACTATCGCTAGGATTAGGCGAACAGAGGAAAATCTCACCACGGGGGAGAATGTCTCCTCATAGTCTAAACCTTCTCTTTGGGTAAAGCCTTTCGCCACAAGACGTGCCTTATATTTGTCAATTGATCCATTTGCCTTTCGCTTGACTTTGAAAACCCATTTGTTTCCAATAGTCTTGCGACCTTGCGGAAGATCAACTAACTCCCAAACCCGATTCCTTTTCATAGAGGAAATTTCATCTTCCATTGCGCGGTCATCCATTCACTATTTGTAGTAGGTAAAGAAAGGGCTTCTTTGAGCGATGTAGGCTCACTAGAATTGAAAGAAGTAGTTAGGAAAGATTCCTCTTCGATCGCGAATCGACGACGAGGTATATTTCCACGTTTACTTCTTCGTTCTAGGATCGGACTCCCAATAGAATCCGTACTCCAACTCGGATGAAGATCACTTTAACTCTTATTGGCGACTTCCATAGGTTCAACCTCATGTTGTACCGTAGGATTAGGTAGAGACAATTCCCCACCTTTGGCAAAAGATGTCATATGTTCTTCTTCCATCTCAAAAAGTTCAAAGTCTTTCCTAACTTCACCTATCTGTGGGAAATCATTCTCAATGAAATCAACATTGCGACTCGATTCACCATCATCCTTCGTCGTTTTCCACCGTACATAACATAACCCTTTGAGGTATCTGAATACCTTATGAAAACACACTTGTTTCCTTTAGGGCCTAGTTTTCCAAACTTATTGGAAGTACTATGGACATAACCTGCATAACCCCAAGGATGAAGATGCCCCAATTTAGGCTTCTCACCTTTCCAAACTTCATAAGGGGTTGTGGAACCCGACTTAGAAGGCACTCTGGTTAAGTATGTAGGCGGCATAGCGCGCATCCCCCAAAACGAAATTGGGAGGTTGGCCTATGCCATCATCGACCTAACCATTTCCAACAATGTTCGATTCCTTCGTTCTGCAACACCGTTTTGTTGCGGAGTTCTAGGAATTGTCAATTGTCGGCGTATTCCCTTTTTCTCACACAATTCTTTAAATTGATCAGATAAATATTCACGGCCACGGTCAGTTCTAAAAGTTTTTAAGCTTTTATCCTTTTGATTCTCAACCTCTGCGAGAAAGCGCTCAAAACACTTGAGAGCTTCATCGCGGTGAGAAATAAGGTAAACATAACCATAGCGTGTATAGTCATCGATAAAAGTGAGAAAATAGGAAGCTCCATGACGTGCCTTAACATTCATTGGTCCGCAAATGTCTGAATGGACTAACTCTAATGGGTGTGTGGCTCTTTTTGCCTTACCAAAAGGCTTTCGGCAAGCTTTTCCTGCCAAACAAGATTCACACAAGGGTAAGTTGACTTTGCTGAGAGACCCCAATAGGCCTTCTCTAGCCAATCTAGTCATCCTATCTTTTCCTATATGTCCAAGTCTAGCATGCCACAACTCAGAATTAGAATCATCATAAACCATGCAAGAAGAAGAATTAACAGAAGAATTATGGGAATCCAACAAATCTAATTTAAAGAAATTATCTGACAAAGAACCATGTCCCAAAATCTCATCACCAAAACAAATATCCAAGTAATCATTACTAAAATTAAAAGAATATCCATGTCCTAGCAATTGTACTACTGATAGTAGATTATGTCGAATTCCAGGTGCATAAAGAACTTCATGAAGAGTCAATATGCGTCCACTCCGCAATTGAAGTTGGTATGAGCCAACTCCTTTGACTTCAACAGACGAACTGTTTCCCATGAAAATTCTTCTTGTACCAGTAGGAACTTTTTGATAATCTACAAATCCTTCTCGATCCCTCGTTACATGTTTGGTTGAGCCGAGTCTACAATCCACACAGGAGAGAGTCACCAATAAAACATGAGAGCAAACACAACTTTGCATGGAGATAGGATTAAGTGATACCTTCTTGGCTCGGGACAAGTCCGAGCAAAATGACCCAAGGCACCACGCTTGTTGTAGCACTTCGCTTAGCAATATTCTTTTTGCCTCTATGGCGTTTAGCAATCTTGTCACTTTTGGGGCCCAAATTTGGAGTCTTCTTGCCTTTAGCTTGTTTCTTGCGTTGCCCGTGTGGCTTGCGCGGACCCTCAAGGGAAACAAAAGCAAGATCGCGAGTCGCAGCACTTATCGCGCGATTCGATTCATGACACTTCAGCATCAAGCTCAACATGGCGAGATACATCTGCAAAAGTCTTAATGGAGTCTGTATGAGTCAAGATACGCCTCAAACCACTCCAAGAGTCAGGCAGTGAACGAATCACCTCTTGAACTTGTTGCTCATCATCGATAAGATAGAACCAGTTTTAAGATCACGAATCATTCCGGACATCTCACGTAGTTGTTCAAGAATGTTACGTTTCTGGTCAAACTTATAGCTTTCAAACTTGTAAGTCAAAGTCCTTAACTTTGTAGCAGAAGTATTCCCATAAGTGCGCTTAATTTGGTCCCACATTTGTTTAGCAGTCAGGCAATCCTCAAACTCGCCAATCAGATCATTATGCATGCTACTCAGCATAGTAAAGCGTGCACATCGATCTTTCTTTTTCCAGTCAAGGAATTCCTGCATTTTCTGGCGATGCTGGGCGATGGTCAAGTTACCCATCTCTGGTTCTACCATCACAATATCAAGGTTGTCCAGAACCTCTTGCTCGTTTAGCAAGTACGTGATTTTTCTTTGCCAAACACTGTAGTTTGAGCCATCTAATTTCTCACCCTTATTAAGGTCAGCGATTACATTCTGAGAAGACATTTCACTACAATTTATTGCAAAAATAAGACATAAGCATATATATATTTCGATTCACTTTTGTTTTAAAAAATCAATTACTAAATATAATCACATCATACACGTAAGGAGGGAAAATCCACGAGGCTCGTAATCACAACCAAAGTATGCACAACGTGAAAATATTCATAAATTGATAATTTAAACAAAAGAAATATGATAGAACAAATCCATCAAGTACATATCATGTACATAAATATTTTCACTACTGAAAATAAATTTATTGGGTCTCGTATAGTCCCAATCGCAATTTTAGAGCCCAAAACGACAATTAAATATGCTAAAAATGACTTAAAAATAGCTTAAAATTCACAAAGAATTTTTAAAAATTCCAGAACAGTCCCAAACAGCCCTAAACAGTCACAGAATGACAAAACAGCCCCTGGATATTATTTTTGTAATTTTTAAAAATCAGAAAACAGGTTTTATACACTGAAAAAACAAAAACAAATATTTACAGGCTGAATTGATCAAAACAGAGGCCACCATTGAACTCAGACGCCCAAAACAGAGCCAGACGCGCCGGCCGTGTTTCAATCGGAGCTGTGGAGAGGCCGCACGTGCCCTCACGCGCCACCTGCGCGTGTGGGCTTCCTGAAGAAGCTGACTGGGCGCTGACTAGGACTTAGGGCTGACATGGTAGCTTACGTGGCATGATGACGTCATCACATAAGATTTTTCGGGAGTGGCCCCCATTGATGACGTGGCATTGATGTGGCGACACGTGGTTGGTGACGTTGCAGTCAACACGTTGACCATTGACCAATCACGGTTGACTGGTCAGCCTATTGCCGTCTCCACGCGCCCTGCCGGATCGAGTTTGAAGCCCATGCGCCGTCTTCTGATGGTCCGATGACCTCACGGAAGGTGGCGTTGGACTCGTCTCATCGAGTACTTCCCAGTGGTGTACTTTTTACCTCGAAATGAGTGCCTCAAAAGGCACGTGTATCGAGGCCGAGAGTGGGGTTCGTTTTTGACTCAAATTTTTAACCCAAAAAATCGGTTCGCGAAGTGCCAACTTCGCGAGGCCATAAAATGTTCATTTTAAGTCCAAATTAAGCATATAATATGTCGTTGGAAAGCTCTCGCGGAGTACTACAAGTACGGTCCATAAAATAACGATTTCACAGAACATAAATAGGTCATAACAGCACGCAAAGTTTCGGAAAAAACACTTTTCAACAAAACTTGCGTTTGCGATATTTTGAAAAATACCCAACGGAATTCAACGAGAATTTAGTATGTTGTTCGCCTCGTCGTAGGGAACTCAGACATATAAATTTTTCTCGAAAATTTTAAAGTTTTACACATAAAATAATAAAACCTATTTGTTTTGTTATCAGGTAAAACTTTTAAATAAACCCAAAAACAAGAGCATGCGATTCATGGCATAACGATACGAGCAATCAATCATATAGGCTCTGATACCAATGAAGGATATATCAAAATATATATAAAACAAGTTCGCTATCAAAACAGTAATTACGGATTACCTTTATGCGAACTAGAACCTTGTGCGTAGCGGAAGAATTTCGCTTGAGCTACGATCTTCGTATACCAAGATCTACAAACCTGCGAGTCTCTCTCGTTGGATTGATATCACGGAGCACGGATATCAATACTAGTTCACACCGCAAATCCAAGCCTCTTTGATGGTTAGGCTAGAGGGAGTATTTTGGTGAGATAGAATTGAGAGGAGAGAGGAGGGCGACACTTTTGAGAGGACGTGTTCCTCCAATTGTTTGATTATGGTTTTATCCCTTTTGTTGCCCTATTTATATTATTACAAGAAACATATTTCTTGTAGGTTAAGTCAATCCTAAACCCACTTGGATTAGGATACTAATTAACCAATAAATAATATAAATATATTTTCCATGTGGGCGGGACTAAATAATCGGGCCACGAGCCCAATTAATAACAAATTTAAAGAACAACTTATGCATTTACCAAAGAAATGAGTCACATGCAAGTAAGTTAGATGCCTAACATTCAACCAAATCAATTGGAATTATATATTTATTTTTGATAAGTTTTTCAATCTAAGGAGTAACTAATCGACTCATTTTCAACGTATTTCCTCTCTATCGTTGGAATTAATGAAGTTTTAATGCAAACATACATCTGGAAGGTTTCTCGCCCCTACATTTGTGGCAAAAACTTGGACCCAGGGGTACTTCTGGTTGGGTGTGAATCTCCTGGTTATGGTACTATAAGATTAAGGAAAAGGAAAAGCCTTACTGGATCATAATTCATAAAGAACTCATGGGGAGAGGAAGGATACTACAAGATGTGCAGGTCTCATGATATTATGTGGAGTGGATTCCATGAACTCAGTAAACTGTGAAGTTCACCTCTTGGTTACCCACTTTAGCAATTTCAGCATATTTATTGAAAGGAAAGGATACTAGGGCTCATGATATTACGTGGAGTGGATTCCATGGAAGGGTTGTTGGATTTGTTGGTCTCCTCCTCCGATTGGTTTCTATAAACTTAACACTGATGGTTCAGCTATGTAAGGATATCATTCTGGTGGTGGCATTTTGCGTGATCATCAAGGTTCTTTGGTGACTGCTTTCTCAGCTTTCTATGAGCTTGGTACTAATACTAGTGTTGAAATAAAAGCTTTGCGTGATGGGCTTCGCTTATGTCGTAATCTGAACATCGGTAATGTGATAGTGGAATCTGACTCTATGGTTGCAGTCATGGTTTTAAATCGACAGCACAGTGCTCCGTGGAAGTATGAGTATGAACTTCGGGACTGTTTTTCATATCTTGGTAATTACTCTATTACTCATGTATTTAGAGAACAAAATTTTGTTGCTGATAGGTTTGCGGCTGCTGCGCACGATCACAGAGGTTTTAGAAGTTATAACTTGGTTTCAGATCTCCCTAATACTGTCAGTCAAGCTCTTGTGCATGATCGGTTGGGTCTTTATAATTATAGAAGGAAGAGTTAGCCTTAAGTTATGCTCATCTTTTTGTACTCTCATTTGTTTGAGGTTAGGCTCCTTTGCCCCCCATTTATAAGCGTCAGGCTGGTTTATCCCCCTCTTGTTTGTATTTCTTTTCCTTATTAATAAAACTCTGCAGGGTGCCGTTCCTGTTTCCTTAAAAAAAAAAATCAGTAAACTGTGAATTTAGTTCACCTCCTGGTTACCCCCTTGAGCAATTTCAGTATATTTAATTTGTTGATGTTCTCCTTTTGACTATCTTGGATTTGGTTTGTGAAAAAAGAATGTCTTTCAATTATACACCTTGAACCTAGCTATTTTCGTATAGTTGCTGTTTATTTGGTTGGTGTTTTTTCTATCATTAATTTTTTTGTGTAAAGAAGATTGCATATGCCTCAATGATTCGTTCTCATATTGACAATGTTTTGTTGTGGTTAGATTCAATTAATATTCTATGCATTCACCCTTTTCAAAACCTCGTGCATACAATGATTTGGTCTTATATTAACACCATGTCAATCATCCAGTTCCATAGTGATACCGTGTCATAAGCACATGCACAAAATCTAGTGTGTGTGTGTGTGTGTATATATAATACTAAATATAAAATACTAGGTGCATACTTAATATAACACCTATAAAATACTAAATAGAACACTTTTAAAAAGTATTTGACCAAAATACCCTTTACATAATTTAATTTTTTTTGTTTTTTGTTAAATTTAATTTGACAAATTTTACAATTAAATTATTAATTAATTTGATTTAGTTACTAAGCACAATTAAATTACTAATTAATTTGATTTAGTTACTAAGTGAAAAATTATCGTTGTGTATAAATATAACGGATTGTAAAATTTTGAACAATAAATAAAAAACTCCATTTTTCTCTCAAAATTTTAATCAGTCAAAACTTCAAAAAATCTATCAATTTTGAAGCAAATCGGTAAAAAAAGTGTTGAAACGTGGATATGGACGATGATGACGATGCTACATTTACCACAGACGCGAACTTTACAGTTTCTTTAGTTCTAATTGTTCGATTTTTATCTCAAAATGTTTAATTTTTATCTGTTAATTTTTTTAAAATGTTTAAATTAAAAAATAATTACAAAAAACGAAAGGTATAGGAACCAATTGAGTGACAGCCCAAAAAGGGGTCTGGTTTGGGTCCAGTTGGGTGGCAGTCCAAATGGGGGGTCTGGGTTTGGGTCTGGTTGGGTAGCAATCCAAAAGAGGGGGTGTGGGTTTGGGTTTGGGTTCGGTTGGGTGGTAGTCCAAGGGGGGTCTGGGTTTGGGTCTGGTTGGGTGGCAATCCTAATGGGAGGGTCTGGGCTTGGGTCGAAGTCGCTGGGCTTGGGACTTGGGGAAGGTCAGGCATGAAGGCGAAAGGTTTGGGCTAGGTGCTAGAGACTGCCCAACAACTAGTCGGTGGGCTTGGGGTGGGCGGTTGAACAGGGCGTGGCCTAGGCGGAGAGGAATGGGGCTGGTGGCAGGGTTAGGGGGTTTGGGCTGTTAGATTATTTTAATTCCTAAAGGTAACTTTGTTAATTTTTAAAAAGAGGGGGTGATTATGTATTAAAACATTAAAAGGGTTGTTTGTTTAAAAAGCCATTCATTTTTTTAGTTAGAATTATTTGTTAATTTAATTTTTTGATAATTGGAAAAAAGGAATTATTGTGTATAAATATTAATAATTGTTAATAATTATCATATTTTGTTAAATATTATTTATGATATATTATTTTAATTTAATTTTTTGATAATTGGAAAAAAGAATTATTGCGTATAAATATTAATAATTGTTAATGATTACCATATTTTGTTAAATATTATTTATGATATATTGTTTTAATTTAATTTTTTGATAATTTGAAAAAGGAATTATTGTGTATAAATATTAATAATTGTTAATATAATTACCATATTTTGTTAAATATTATTTATGATATATTGTTTTAATTTAAATTTTTGATAATTTGAAAAAAGGAATTATTGTGTATAAATATTAATAATTGTTAATAATTATCATAATTTGTTAAATATTATTTATGATATATTATTTTAATTATTTTTTTTGATAATTTGAAAAAAGGAATTATTGTGTATAAATATTAATAATTGTTAATAATTTCCATATTTTGTTTAATATTATTTATGATATATTGTTTTAATTTAATTTTTTGATAATTTGAAAAAATGAATTATTGTGTACCACATATTAATAACTGTTTATAATTGCTATATTTTGTTAATAAATGTTAATAATCATTTAAAATTACTTTCATTTTAAATTATTTAGAATTGTTAAAAAATAATTGTGTTCTTGTTTTATGTTACCTGTTAATGTTACATTGTTAAATATTAATAATTGTTATTAATTGTTAAAAATTACTTCAAATTTACGGGATCATAGTGTCAAGAATGAAAATGATGAATATAAATATCCGGACTTCGGGCATTTATTCAGAACTGATCATGTTTTTAAACTCGTGAAAAATTAACACTTGGATTCAAAATATTAGGGATGATAGCATGATGTTTCTATTTGTTAAGCGGCATTCATGGACACATGATGGACGTAAAAATATTTGGTATGGTTGTGAGGTCGGTGGTTTGTACAGGTATACTGGTCAGCATGATGAAGATGGTTATGTGCGGAGAGACACAAAAAAAGATGATTGTTCATTTCAGGTCGTGGCTGCGCAACAATACTGTGGTGGTTGGAAAGTTAGAATTTGCAAAAGAAAAGTAGACACAACCACATAGTGGGTGATTACATACAATGGTACAGATCTGTCGCAAAGTTGAAATCAAATGAAATTAAAAGGGTAGAGCGATTGAGAAGTTCTAATGCTAAACCAAGACATATACTCAACCAGCTGCAAAAGGAAATTCCAGAAAATAAATTTGTTCTCAAGCAGGTAAATAATGTGTTGCAGCAAATAAGAAAGAAGCAGATGGGAAGCTATACAAAGATGCAATATGTTTTTCAGTTTGCTCAACAACAATCGGTACATTCATTATATTAAGTTTGAGTTTGGGACCAATCAAGTCAATAATATCATGTTTTTTCACCCGAATAGTGTTGAGTTGTTACATCGCTTCCCATATGCTTTGGTCATGGATGCTACGTATCGAACAAATCAGTATGATATATCTCTATTGCAGGTGATTGGAGTTATGCCAACACGACATAATTTCCACGTTACATTTGCATTTATAAAGAATGAGACAATAGTGACATTTCGATGGGCTATAGAAAATTTGCGGAATCTGTTTGGAAATTGTCCATTGCCACAAGTGATCATGACTGATAGGGAATTGGCCTGATGCGTCCCATTGAAGAGATTTTTCCAGAGTCGAAGCATATGCTATGTAGAAGATACATAGCAAAGGATGTAGAGAAACATGCTCGTTTACTTCTACTACCCAAATTTGTTAAGGGATTCTGTGGGAGATGGAAAAACACAGTCGAATCTCTTACTAAGGAAGAATATAACGAGCAGGTATCAGTGTTGATTGAAAAATGGAAGAAGGCCCCGAAACTGGTACATTATGTGAAGAAGGAATGGTTGGACCCATATAAGGAAAAATTTGTCACTGCTTGGACAAAAAAATTCTTACGTTTTGGGACAAAAACAACAAACAAGTATCACAAAAACCTCTCATTTACATATTTATATTGTTATTAATTGTTATGTATATATAATTATTTTTAGTAATCTTTTGTTTTGTACTCCCTCCGTCCCTAAATTATCGTCCTCCTTTCCTTTTTCGTCTGTTTCAAAATAATTGTCCAGTTTGAAACTTACCTTTTTAGAACATCACTTTTACCACTTTACTATTACTTTTTCACTCTACTTTAATTATGGGCCACATACACAGGAAACTACACATTAAACCAATATAAATAATCAAGTCAATTGTTTTTTATAAAATGGTGCGCTGGGTCAACTAGGACGATTATTTAGGGACGGAGGGAGTAATTTTTATAGAGTGGAGGGTTCACATTCCCAACTTAAGCATTCATTGGGAACATTAACGTCAAGTTTTGATCATTTATTCCCGCAAATCCATTTGCTTGTCGAAGGACGGTTAAATGAGATTCTGAACAAATTTGAACACAATCGATTTGTTGCGCACCCGGTGACAAAAAGGATACTCTTTCGGCAATTGAGGCGTGTTGTGTCATACAAGGCTTTAAAACTACTAGATGATCAATTCAACAAATGGGAATACAAAGTGAACAAAGAACCGCTATCAATATGTGGTTGCGTGTACATGTAAAGTTATGGTTTACATTGTGGCTGTGAAATGTTGTGGTTGGAGAATGAGGGTTTGAGCATCAAAGTTACAGATATTCATGAATTTTGGAAGACTTTGAGTATAGAGGGATATATTGCACCCGAGGGACCAATATCAGAGGATGATCTTAAAGAGGCTTTGATTCAGATTGAAAAGTGTACAGAACCCCAGAAGAGGAGTTACTTTCAAAACATACATCGTATGTTAAATCCCCTGGTGGTTCGGGTTGAGCAACTGGACGTCCGACGACACAAGGGCCGCCCAAAGCAAAACTCGACAAAAAGAGAGTTATTTGGTTATGAGCATGTTGATATGAGCATGGGTAGTGGCCCATCTAATCCTATGTCTATATCAAGTCGAGGTCAAGCTTCATCGACATATAGAAGCACGGGCAATTCATTTCCGTATGCCAACCAAATTCCAAGTTTCCTATGCAGGTTCGTTGAAGACTATTTAAACGTCCAAGGTGATGGGCATTGTGGATATTGAGTTGTTGCCCACTTCGTTTATAAGGATCAAGACCGGTGGGATGAGGTACGACTTGATTTGATGTGTGAGTTATCAGAGCATTCTATGTTCTATTTATTAGCCCTAAATGGGGAGGTCGAGTTCAGCTTGCTTTACACGAAATTAGACTGTCATAGTAAAACAGCGCCCCTAGATAAGTGGATGAGTACGGCAGAAATAGGACACATAATTGCCACAAGGTATCAGGTGATCGTTATTTCTATCTTGGCATCACAGTCTGTCATGTACCTGCCATTTGTGTCACGCTTGGAAGGGGCAAGCGGCGCCACAAGATTAGATATGCATTGTGTGGGTGAATCAGAATCATTTTATTTTTATTCGGTTGGATGAATATTGCCCTATGCCTCATGTGTGTCCTGGTTGGGAATGTATATGTGATCCCAACATAAGCCATTGGTCTACTCTTTGGATGGAACGGAAAAGGTTTTGGGGAAGATTGTCAGAAAATTAGTAGATGCAATGTATATGTTTTTGAAGACTATTTAAATGTATATGTTTGCTCGTTACTTAAATTCTAACAAATAAATACACACATCCTCATATTACAAACATATAACTAAGTCATATAAAAGCAAATAAGTACCAAATATAAAATCTAAGTGAGAAAGTACCAAGTACAACTTGATATATTACAAACATATTAAACATAGTGTTCTTACTTAAATGAAAACAAATCCGCCAAATGGGTATTAACGTCGTCGATTTGTTTCCACACATCCTCCTCACTTAGCTGGTGTCATAACTCATCTGAGTGTATTGCATGCGTGATGCCACCCAATGTAACCGCTTTAATAATATACAAAATTATATAATCAATTATAAAAGTTAAGGTGATGAAACATAAATGTTAAATAAAATACTCATAGCTTCAGGAGATATATTAGGTCTTGGAATGTCATCACCTTCATTCTCCTCATTGCTCAGATCTGTGGGCGTCACCCAAGGATGTGTCCGCTGTATAAACCACTGCATATACCCCAGGTCGACCTGGTCGGGGTAATGAGCTACACCATGTGGCTACACCCGATGAACATGACATGCATCCCACCAATCTTCCTTGAGATCGTACCTTAGTACATAATTGGCGGGCTTCTCACCTCGAGACACCTTTCTTGGTTTCCTAGGTATCATAAAAGAATTGTTTGAACATACCCAAACTGCCTAAGGCATCGCTCTGGCATGTACAATTTCGTGATAGTACGACAATGAATTATGCCCGTGAAAAGAGTTATTGGTACGTCACGTGACGGATTCTTTCCAAATGGAGTCCAACTCACCTGTTCATATCACAAATAATATAACATTTATTTCTTTAAAACTAACAAAATAAACAAGTATATATTCATATGGGGGTAAGTAGGGAACCACTACTGATCCTCTTATTTAAAAAGAAAAAAAAACAAGTATTCATATATCCAAGTCTATCAAAAATCAATTACCATATCAGAGGTTAATAAATCAAGTGTTCGCCTGTATTCTTGGAGAGATCCATATCAGTGGTGGGTCTGTCCAATCATCCATTTTAGTGACGCCGGCTC
Source organism: Codonopsis lanceolata (assembly GCA_013146195.2). Classification (NCBI taxonomy): domain Eukaryota; kingdom Viridiplantae; phylum Streptophyta; class Magnoliopsida; order Asterales; family Campanulaceae; genus Codonopsis; species Codonopsis lanceolata. The sequence continues at coordinate 146,908,439 of CM028379.1, read as the reverse complement.
ATAAGATTTCCAGTCACTCTTCTTAGTCGGTCTAAAGGTGGGAAAGTATTCATATATCCAAGCCTATCCAAAATAATTAAGATGTTATCAAATATAATATAACATTGTAATATAGTGTAATAGTCAACTCACCAAATGGCATGTGAAAACTATTAGTTTCAGGATGTCATCTTTCAACAAATGCTGATATTAAGGGCATGTTAAAGTGATGAAACATGTTATCCCTCAAATGAAACAAGTTAGAACTTATAATATTGTCGGTGGTTTGTTGGTTCCTCATCGCCCATATACCTATGCGTTCGGTTTGCGATTGGTATTTCAAAACTCCCCTTTCCTGTTAAAATAAATAAAGCATTAACTTATTTTATTAAGATTTAACTAAAAATACATTTAAAATTAATAAAACTACTAAAAATACATTTTAATTTACCTCTCCATTCCATATCGCATATGCAACATGACCATTATAACAAGTCAGAACATCTGTTATATGTGGGCCTCCTGGATAAGACTTCGTCGAAATCTCACCCCTACCAAAAGAAGGTCCTATTCCTAGTTGTACACCTAGATATCCTCTACCTCCAGGACCTACGTGTCCGCCTCGTAATGGAGGATGGCTAGCACCTATCTGTCTGCCTCTATCATCCTCCTCCTCCTCCTCTACCTCCTCCTCCTCATCATCATCACGTAGCTACAATATCCTCTCCCTAAAATGAGGACCTACTCGTCCACCTCGAGCTGGAAGGACTTCATATTTTCTCCCTCTACTAACATCCTCCTCCTCCCTCCCATGCCTCTGGTAACTATACTCAAACGGAGGATTCATGTGACCCTTACCAGAATTAGAAAGACGTCTCAAAATGGGCATTGTAGGAGTCACATCCTGCAATTGTCTCTCTGCTTCTTCTGCTTCTTGGAGCGATGGCGACTCACTCTCATCAAAATGTGACGATTCCCTCTGTATCGTTCGTCTTCGTCGGACATATGCATATAAATTTGAAGCGTCGGATAATCATCAACCATCGGTCTTTTCACTCTATAATCACATGGAAAGCATGACATCTACATTGCACGATTCAAATTATAGTCATTTTTTCATGTTTATTCACAAATAATAATATTTAATATTCTAATAACAAAATTATACTCCCTCCGTCCCTAAATAATCGTCCTAGTTGACCCGGTGCACAGTTTAAGAAAAAAACAATTGACTTGATTATTTATATTGATTTAATGTGTAGTTTCCTTTAATGTCCATATGCATGTGACTCATAATTAAAGTAGAGTGAAAAAGTAAGGGTAAAGTAGTAAAAGTGATTATCTAAAATGGTATGTTTCAAAGTGGACAATTATTTTAGGACGGACGAAAAAGGAAAGGAAGACGATAATTTAGGGACGGAGGGAGTAACATTTAATAACAATATTAATTAATAATATCAATATAAAAAATTAAATCAATTATATTTGGGGTATTTTATTCATGCTTATTCACAAATAATATATATATATATATATATATATATATATATATATATATATATATATATATATATATATATATATAATGACAAGGTAAATTTTTCCCTCCAAAATCTTACTTTTAAGTTATTAACTTTTGATTTATCATTTCACTTTTTCTCACTCCTATCCTCTCTCTATTTTCTCTCTTTCTCTCTTTCTCTTTCTCTCTCTCATCACCACTATTTCCTCTATTTAAATTATGTTTAAACATTTTTCTTTCTTTAGACATAAAAAATAGTAACTAAAACAAAAATAGTAGTTCCGGAGTCAAGAAAAATAAAAATATAAGAGGTTAATAAAATAAAAAATAATTTATGGAACACGTCACTATTAAAATAGAAGTTACATAATCAACAAAAAAAAAAAAAAATATATATATATATATATATATATATATATATATATATAATAGCAAGAGTACATTTTTTCCTTCAAAATATCACTTTTGAGTTATCATTTCACTTTCTCTCTCTCCTATCCTCTCTCTGTTTTTGCTCTTTCTCTTTCTCTCTCCCGTTTCATCCCTATTTTCTCTCTCATCACTACCATTTCCTCTGTTTTAATTATGTTTGAATATTTATCTCTCTTCAAACATAAAAAATAGTAACTAAAACAAAAATAATAGTTCCAGAGTCAAGAAAATAAAAATATAAGAGGTTAGTAAAATAAAAAATAATTTATAGAACACGTCACTATTAAAATAAAAGTTACAGAATCAACAAAACAAAAATAATTTAATGCGGAGGTTAGTAAAATAAAATAATTTACGAAACAAAAGTTTAAAACAAATTCTTAAAAATATATATGTAAAACAAAAATACATTAGTAAAATAAAATTATGTGATGGAACAAATATATATATATATATATATATATATATATATATATATATATATATATATATATATATATATATATATATATATATATATATATATATATATATATATATATATATAATGACAAGGGTAAAATTTTCCTTCCAAAATCTTACTTTTAAATTATTGACTTTTGATTTATCATTTCACTTTTTCTCACTCATATCCTCTCTCTATTTTCTCTCTTTCTCTTTCTCTCTCCCGTCTCCTCCCTATTTTCTCTCATCACCACTATTTCCTCTATTTAAATTAAGTTTAAACATTTTTCTTTCTTTACACATAAAAAATAGTAACTAAAACAAAAATAGTAGTTCCGGAGTCAAGAAAATAAAAATATAAGAGGTTAATAAAATAAAAAATAATTTATGGAACACATCACTATTAAAATAGAAGTTACATAATCAACAAAACAAAATTATATATATATATATATATATTATACAATACAGCTCAGTCTCATAAAGAACGGCTGGGATTTATTATTTTACTTTATATCAAACGGCTGAGATTGCATATTTATACTTATATCAAACGACTGTAATTTATTTCGCCGGGTACATGTGTCCCCCTGAATCAAGACTGTCGAGAAGATTCCTAATCTAATCTAAACGGCTTTTTATCTCATATATAAATCTCATCTAAACTGTTTTTATCTCATATAACTGATTTTAAATAGGTCTCTATTTAATTTACGACTTATTAAATCAACTACATTATTATTTTACATTTATTCTCTTACGGAGATTTTAGGGTTTTACAGTTAATATTTTACGTTTTTATAGTTTTACAGTTTTATGATTGCAAAAGTTTGTATTTGTATTTTTTTTCTTTTTAATTGTTATCGTAATTAACTTAATCAATTAAATTTTTTTCCGACCCGTAATTTCATATACAACTTTAAAAAATTAAAAAAAAACGTAAGTTTTGTAATTTGAATTTTTTTAACTGTTATCATAATTAACTTAAGCAATTTAATTTTTGTCTGACCCATTTTGTCCGGCCGCAATTTATACAAACTTTAATTAATCCCTGTTCGACAAAAGGACCGTTTGAAAGTCAATTTTTTAAGAAAATAATATTTTTAGTAGTTCATTTCCACGTATATTTTTGTCCCCGTTTTTGTCCTACCGCAATTTAAATATACAAATTTTTAATTAATCCCTCTGTTCCAGACAAAGAGGCCCCGTTTGAAAGTCAATTTTTTTAAGAAAATAATATTTTTAGTAGTTCATTTCCACAGTATCTACTTTATTTATTGATAAATTTTCAAATTGGCGTCGTGCCATCGGCACGGGCAAGAGTACTAGTATATATATATATATATATATATATATATATATATATATATATATATATATATATATATATAATAGCAAGAGTACATTTTTTCCTTCAAAATCTCACTTTTGAGTTATCATTTCACCTTTTCTCCCTCCTATCCTCTCTCTGTTTTTGCTCTTTCTCTTTCTCTCTCCCGTTTCATCCCTATTTTCTCTCTCATCACTACCATTTCCTCTGTTTTAATTATGTTTGAATATTTATCTCTTTTCAAACATAAAAAATAGTAACTAAAACAAAAATAATAGTTCCAGAGTCAAGAAAATAAAAATATAAGAGGTTAGTAAAATAAAAAAATAATTTATAGAACACGTCACTATTAAAATAAAAGTTACAGAATCAACAAAACAAAAATAATTTAATGCGGAGGTTAGTAAAATAAAATAATTTACGGAAAAAAAGTTTAAAACAAATTCTTAAAAATATATATGTAAAACAAAAATATATTACTAAAATAAATTATTTGATGGAACAAAAATAATAGTTACAGAGTCAATAAAACAAAAACAATTTAAACTAAGGTTACTAAAATAATAAAAATAATTTATGGAACAAAAGTTTAAAACAAATTCTTAAAAATAGTTATGCAAAACAAACATACATTAGTAAAATAAAATTATTTGATGGAACAAAAATAATAGTTACGGAGTCAATAAAACAAAAAAAATTTAAACTAAGGTTAGTAAAATTATAAAAATAATTTACGGAACAAAAGTTTAAAAAAATTCTTAAAAATAGTTATGTAAAACAAAAATACGTTAGTAAAATAAAAATATTTGATGGAACAAAAATAATAGTTATAGAGTCGATAAAACAAAAACAATTTAAACTGAGGTTAGTAAAATAATAAAAATAATTTACAGAACAAAAGTATTTCATAAAACTAATTATTAAAAATAAAACAAAAATAATAGTTAGGAAGTCAATAAAACAAAAAATATATAATGGAAGTTAGTAAAATCAAAATAATTTATGAAACAAAAATAATAGTTAACGGTAAAAATAATTTCGTTATTTTGATTTTAGCTTATTTTCTTATCAGAAATTCCTTTATTCATAAAATACAAATATAATTTAATAAAATTAATCATTCAAAATGAAAAACTTATTTGAGTTCAGATTTTATTTGTATGGTGGAAAAAATTCAAGTTTGATCGAATACATTCATTTTAGAGAGTTTTTGAATAGTATAAAGTGTTCGGGGTTGCCATGTCATGGATTGACACTTAAAATTGGTGTTCCAGTAATGCTATTAAGAAACATTGACCATGCTGCATTATGCAATGGAACAAGACTAATCATCATAAATCTTGGGGATCACATTGTTGAAACAAATTTTCTGAAAGGAAGGAATGTTGAAGAAAATGTTTTTTATCACAATATTGTCATCAACTCCATCTGACGTAGACCCTAAGGGGTGGTCCAGTGGTATAGTTGAGACTTTATAAAATGTGAGGTCTCAGGTTCAATCACTTCCCTTGCCCCCTTAAGGGGGAAATATCTACAAAAAATAAATAAATAAATAAATAAAACATAAATAAAAAAAACTTTATCTAATGTAAGGCTAACTTTCAAGTTCCAAACAGGATAATTTCCATTACATGTTTCATATGCAATGACAATTAACAAATGCCAAAGTCAATAATTGCATGTAGGTCTCTTCTTGAAGAAACCTGTATTTAGTCATAGGCAGTTATATGTCACAGCTTCTAGAGTAACAAATTATTTGATTTGAAAATATTGATATGTGGTGAAGATGAAAAACCAACTATTAAAATAATAAATGTTGTGTATAAGGAAATTTTTTAGAATGTATAATGATTATTGATATATTGATGTATATTTGTTAATAAATTGATTCTTCTTATTTTATCCTTTAAGATTTTTTATCATCTTTATTTTGTTTATGTACGATTTAGTTGAAAAAGAAGAATGATCGTGCGTTTAACGCACGGGTTAACAAAACTAGTAATATTTAATAATAAAGTGTTCTTAATTATTTAGACTAATTTAACTAATTTATACTTCTAATAAAAAATTAATTATAGATTAATTAATTCAAATTATAGTCATTTTTTTCAAATTTATTCACAAATAATAATATTTAATATTCAACTAATAACATTATAACATTTAATAACAATATTAATTAACAATATCAATATAAAAAATTAAACCAATTATATTCGGGGTATTTTATTCATACTTATTCACAAATAATGATTGTTGGAATATGCTTTTTGATAAATACCTTATCACTTTGCATATTCTGAATATTTTGATTTACTTGTTCTCATTATTGTATGTCATAACAAGTAGCTAAGAGGGTTGCGTACCGATTAGTATGACAACTTGTTTGGCAACACATAGGTCTTAGGTTGGGTTATCCTAATCTAGTCCTACCTTCTTAATGATGATTGACAGACCAGCACTTCATATGCCCTAGCACTAGCAGACTTGCCGTAGCGACATAGATCTTCAGAAGACTCGTCACCAACAAATTTGTTATAAGCACAACAGAATACCTTGAAGACTTGCCACCAGCAGACTTGCTATGGTTTGAATGTTCATACCACAACCAGATACCAGCAGTCCTCTCCTATGGAAGACTCACTTATCGGATTGAATATCTTACCAACAGACTTGAATCTGCATGTGCTACAAAGAGACAAGAATGCAATAGATCAAGAAAAGACAAAATGATCAAGCTTCCAAAGTCACTCAAATCTTTATGAAGCCTGACATCCCTGATGCTGCAAGATCTTCTCTCTCACTCACGTGGTTTGGATAAGTAAAAAAGAATCCACTTTATTGGACAGAATACCTGACAGTGCATCATAAGTCAGACTCACTTTTCAGAGACTTATCAATACAGTCTGACGGGCAACCAGTTCAAGATCTGTAAGACAAAGCTTTTATCCAACAGTCAAAGATCCAGTGAACAACATCTCTATCTAACGGTCTTCAACAACAACATTATCTGTAACGGATAGAAAATCCATCTTCATCTCTCAACAATCAAATTGACCCCAGTCTATAAGAGAGATCTTCCCTCTTCTTCGACAAGTAACAGGCAAGAAGGTACAAGACGCACATCGGATCAACAAATTGATTTGAAGGCACCTGCAACAAGAATGTCAAAGAAGCTGTGAGATCTACAAGAGATCGTTTTCACCAACGCATCTCAGATCTTCACAGAAGATTGTAGTGAGCTTACCCGGACCTTAGCAAACACTCTCCGTGGATTGCTATGAAGAAAAGCTTTGAAGAATAAGAGAGAGATCAGAAACTTCAATAGACAAAGATCGGTGTCTTGGTCAAGAACCCAGTTCTTGATTTAAGTTCTTCACTCTTCTTCGAAGAACTCAGCTTTTAGCTGAAGCTTCAGGACTTTACTCCTAAAGCTAAAGATCAAGCTCTTGGATCGATTTGAAGATAGATTTCAGATGGTACCCAAGGAAGATGAAGAGCTATTTGTAAATATTGCATTCATATCTTCACATTTGTATTCACATACAAATGCTGTTGATTGTGCAATAATCAATCATCATAGAAGGCCGAGTGCTATGCACTCAATCGTTCAGATAATTTTTATATGAACAACCCTCAAAAGTGTCTTCTCATATATGTTTCTCGTTCTCGTCTCCTATTGCCCTCTTTACTTAAGAATTTATCTATGAATGATTAAGTAAAGATTAAAGGCTTGAAAGGACGAGGACATAAACTATACATAGAAAGTCTATGTTGATGTAATATGTAATTTATCTTTAAATAAATTCTGATGTTCTTTCAAATAATTTATCTTTCAATCTTTATCTCTCTATGAGCTTTTATAAACTGATTTATTCTTTGAAAAGTTGCTCTCTGATGATTTCCTAAATCTGCACTTGGAAGAAGGATTAAGTGTGTTGTTGTTCTGATCATATAATCGTGTACAACCACTTAAAACTTCTCTAAATCTAAGTCTTACTATTTTCGCTGCTTAAATTCTTATAAACAGGCTTTTGATTTACTGGCACTTCACCGGCAAAGTTCATTACTCAGCTAAGAGCAAGTCTGCTGTTCGGTACCACCAGTAGAAACATTCAACGTGCTAACTGCCTATGTCATTAAAACTTATACTTTAAATGTAAAACAAGAAAAAGTTTTCAACTGGAAAAATAGGCTATTCACCCCCCCCCCTCTAGCCTATTTCAGTATCATTGTGGACCAACAATAATATTTAATAACAAAGTGTTCTTAATTATGTGGACTAATTTAACTAATTTATATTTCTAGTAAACAATTAATTATAGATTAATTAATTCAAATTATAGTCTTTTTTCATGTTTATTCATAAAAAATAATATTTAATATTCAACTAACAAAATTATAACATTTAATAACAATATTAATTAACAATATCAATATAAAAATTAAATCAATTATATTCGGGGTATTTTATTTATGCTTATTCACAAATAATAATATTTAATAACAAAGTGTTTTTAATTATGTGGACTAATTTAACTAATTTATATTTCAAATAAACAATTAATTATAGATTAATTAATTCAAATTATATTCATTTTTTCATGTTTATTTACAAATAATAATATTTAGTATTCCACTAAAAAAATTATAACATTTAATAACAATATTAATTAACAATATCAATATAAAAAATTAAATCAATTATATTCGGGGTATTTTATTCATACTTATTCACAAATATATTTAATACCAAAGTATTTTTAATTACGTGGACTAATTTAATTAATTTATATTTCTAATAAACAATTAATTATAGATTATTTAATTCAAATTACAGTCATTTTCTTCATGTTTATTCACAAATAATAATATTTAATATTCAACTAACAAAATTATAACATTTAATAACAATATTAATTAACAATATAAATATAAAAAATTAAATCAATTATGTTTGGGGTATTTTATTCATTCTTATTCACAAGTAATAATATTTAATAACAATATTAATTAAAATATTAAACATATAGGTAATTTATAAAAAATTAAAATTAATTAAACAACTCATATCAAAGGGCAAGTGCTAATAATAACAAGTAGCTGCAGTTTAAGGCACCTAACTGAAAAATTAGAAGACTAACTTTAACAATCCAACAGAAACTAACACACTAACGGAAACTAACAAAATTTAACACCACCAACCCAGCTGGTGGTTAGGCAGCCAAGGATTGCGGGTGGTGGTGGAGCACAATGGCTCCCGGCGACGGCCTTCATTTTTTTTTTTTTTGCTTTCTATTCATGAACACAAATCGAAATTACAACGAATGAGTTTAGAAAACATACCTTGTTTGAATTGAGGAAGAGAGAAAATCTAGAAAGAATGAATTTTTTTGATAGTTTTTGGTTTGTATGTTTTTTTGTTCTAAAATATGTTGTATATATATATTTGACTGAGGGTAATATAGTAATTTAACTAAAATAAAAAAATATTTCTAACTTATACAACCACCTCCTACTTAACTAAAACAAAATAAATACTATAAATGTCCACTTTCAAATTTTAAGTCATAAAAGTGTTATTTTATTATTAATGAATTACTATAAATGTCATTTTATAAAAAAAATTGACTTTCAAACAAAGACTATTTGCCCGAAACGGAGAGAGTAAAATATTTCTAACTTATAAAACCACCCCCCACTTTTGAAAGATTAACAAAGTCACCCCTAGGAATTACAAACTCATCTAAACCCCCTAACCCCGCCACCAGCCCCCTCCCTCTCCACCTGGGCCCAGTCCGTCCGCCCAGGCCCATCCCTTCCAACCTTCACGTCTGATCCTCCCCCAGTCCCAAGCCCAACCCACCCATTTGGACTGCCACCTTAACCCAGTCCCAAACCCAAGTCCCCCCATTTGGACTGCCACCAACCCGGTCTCAAACCCAGGTCTCCCCATTTGGACTGATTCTCAACCAATTCCTAAGCAGCTCAATTTTTTTTTCCATTTGGACGGTCACCAACTCGGTCTCAAACCCAGGTCCCCCCTTTTGGACTGATTCCCAACCAGTCCTTAATAGCCCTTTTTTTGTTTTAATTTCAACCCAATTCAAATCTTATTCATTAATCAATTTAATTAATAAATTGTGTTTAAATTATTGTAGTTTTCAAATATAAAATTAGGTAAATTAAATTTAACAAAAAAAAAGAAAATTTAAATTACGTAAAAGGCATTTTGGTCAAATACTTTTCAAAAATATTGTATTAAATATTTTATAGGTGTTGTATTAAGTATCTATGATATATATATATATATATATATATATATATATATATACACACACACACACATAGGCACGCATTTCATACTTCAGCGTTCTAGCTCTTTGTATATGATGTTGAGAATATGGTGAATGTGTTTACCTTCTTAGTGCAGCATGGGAGACAAACTAGGTTACATCCACAAAGTGAATGAGTAATGTTAGTTGACTTTCTTCCTATTGCTATAGTCTAGTGTCTCCCTGTAAACCACCCTGCTTTACAGATTCGTGTGCACACTAATCGTTCGTATAGTAAATCCAATGTATTTTTTAAATATTTTAGAAGTAACAATTTATATATTCAAAGTAAATTTATTTAGAGGGAGTAACATATTCTTAATCATGACACCGTTTTCCTCATCTTACTCCTTCGATACATAATTATAATTTATACATAATATTACTTATAAAAGGCAAAAAAAAATTGATTTTCACTATATAAAACCAAAATTTTGGCTGCATTGTAGCATGACACGACATACGTACCGATGTGTTCACAGTTCTTATGAAATTAGTGATTTCAAATGGAGAAAGCAGCTCACAAGCAGATATATATCCTTTGCCTCAATAATAATAATAATAATAATAATAATAATAATAATAATAATAGATTATACCAGAGAATATATACTAAATTTGAGAGGTCTCTTAACAAGCTAGGATAATTATTAATCTTTAAAATAATAACTCTTTAATAAAAGGTATGCATTTTTTATAAATAGTTATGTCAATGCGTATTCACAAAATCAAGAGTTGTGCACAACGAAACATGAGTTTGATAGAATATCTTAATATAAAACAAGTTATAATTATGTCTTTGTTTGATTAATAGGTCAACAGAAGATATACTTAAATAAAGGATTAGCTTTTTGATACAAGGTAAAACAGTTCAGTAGACAAATTAAGCAAATATAAAAGAGTTAGAGGAATATACGAGACAAATAAGGACATTGAAATTTTTAAGGTGGTTCTGGCCTCTGGGTAATCTTTTTCCTATATTTCAACAAATATACAGCTTACTAAAATGAAAATCTTAAATTTTTCTCAATGGCCATCCAAATAGAAAGATTTCTACAAGTAGAATTTGGGGCACAAAGTTGATTGTTTGTGCTTCCTTGAAGTAACTCCAAAAGTTTGATGGAAGATCATTAAGAGATTCTTGAAGATCCTTGCTTGATGAAGGATAACTGTTTGAAAGATGAAACTACTAAGGGCTCGTATCTTTATGAACGAATTTTTGATTGCATAATAAAGCTTACAATTTGTTAAAAGTTTAGTCGTTATAATTATTTGTTTAAAAAACTTGAAAATTAGTATTCATATTTTTATGTATATTTCATAAAGTATGAAATGAAGACAATCAAATATTTATTAATGAATAGTTGTCTTCATGTTTAAAAAAACCAAAAAGCTTAAAATTTTAGCTTTTTGGCTTTTCAATGCATAAAGGGTTTACTTATTGAATAAAAAAACAAACACTTTAAATATGACTTTTCAAAGCCAAAAGCCAAAAATCACTTAAATTAATCGTATCTTGAAACGCATAGACAACCTCTGTTTGAAAATCAAATTTAAGAAAAAAAAAAAAAAACTCTTAGTAGTCCATTAGTAATAAAATAACACCTTATGTCTTCATTTTTGAAAATGACTTTTTAAGTGAAACATGCTAAAATGAAATAGTAGTACTCTTTGACCGGAACACAGAGAATATTAGTAAGGCGAGGCTTTCTTTTGTTATAACTAGCTTTTCACCCGTGCGATAAACGCACGTTATATATATTTTTCAATCAAAGTATACATAAGCAACATGAAGTGAAAAACGATAATAAATAAAATAAACAAATAATTATAACGCAAATATTGTGAGTTCGATGTACATAACTGAAATTATTATAACACATCGATTAAGAAAAGGTAAAATTATTAATAGAGAATATAATAAATAAATAAATTATTTTATAAATTTTAGAATATTTTTTTAAATACAACATTTGTCATTAAATATGTGCGATTACTACTACGATCACTATGATTAAATATGTACAATTACTATCTATCAGATAACAAAATGCACGTAATCTGTATTAATCAATATTAATATAATTTTTTTATCTTTTAGTTAGTGTTTTATGAAAATTAAACACATAATTAAAATGTAAGGATACAAATATAAGTGAATTTAATTATTTCTTATTACATATATATATATATATATATATATATATATATATATATATATATATATATATATATATATATATATATATATATATATATATATATACATACATACATATATATATATATATATATAGAATACATTTTTAAACGAATATATATTTGTTAGATAAAAATTTCACAACAAATTCAAATGACTTCCTATGGTCATAAACCAAAGAAAACGACTCCCGAAATGACAACTTCCTATGGTCATCCCTCCCCCGAAATGACCAAAATATCCCTGACTCAAACTTTCATTAATAGTGTCACTGTCACCCAAATGAGGTGACACTGATAATATATGTACTTAATTATTACAACTATATATACAAATATTTAAACTCAATTCAATAAACTATGAAATAGACATTTAAACTATGATTGCTCTCAATTCATTGTACATTTCACAGAGTATGATACTCATCTACTTGCCCATATACATAAGCACACCCCTCTAGAGTCATTGTACATGCTTCTAGAGCAATTAGACTACGATTTACTTCCTCAAATTCATCCTCGCTTTTCTACAATGTCAATGAGCAAAAATGGAATCCGATAATAATGATGTTATCACCTCTCATCAGGATCATGTTAATCTTTAAAAGTCCACTCATCCAACATGTCATACCTGATGCTACTACTTTTTTTTAAAGGTTGGAGGGGACATAAACCTTACTCCAACCCTTACTTGTTAATATTTTAATGCGTTGAAAGGCTACAATTATAGATATATGATGCCTTTGGTGTGGCTAGAACAAATGGTACCTCTGGTGAGGCTTTAAACACCCGACCTCTCGGTTGATAGTAGTGATGTACTAGGGTGCTTCTGGTGGGGCTTAAACACTCAACCTCTCCGTTAAGATAAGCGAGCAGTTAAATGTGGCATTTGGGTAAGACTTGAACAACAACGTTACCTCTGAAGAGGTTTGAACACCCGACCTTTCTATTGAAAGTTGTAAAGTCCAGGGTGTCTATAGTGAGACTTGAACACTCAACCTCTCCATTAGGAGAAGTGAGCACAATACCAGTTGAGCTAGAGCTCGTTGGTTGATGCTACTAATTTTGCCTGTGAAATTACTTGGTTATACGCAACAAAAGTGGTCACATAGCATTTATGACTGAGTAAGTAATCTTTGTTGAGGATAAAATTAGACATGTCAGACTTTAAGGATCCATAATTGTTCATCAAATTATATTTCACTATGTACTTGTTTTTTAGCTTCTATGGATAGAATTTGTCTTAACAAAACTCACAAGTAAATTAATATCAATATAGGAAGATCTTATAGTATAATAGTTTTTAAATTGTTATTCTTGTTTCCCTTGCATATTGGTAAAAAGAGAAAAGACATTGCCTCTTAGATTGATTGTATTTAATTTCTTAATAGTTTTTTATGTTTTTTTATTTACTTATCAATACTTATATATGTGTTCATATATAAATATAATCCTTATTTTGTAATTAGTTACGATGGTTATCTAGCAATTTTGAGATAAACAAATTACATTTTTCATTATATATATCTTCCTATTTTTGGTAAGTGCATTTTGAAGGGATCTTGCTATATATGGATGTGCTAATTACATTTGTCATTATATATAGGAAATGTAACAAAACAAAGTGTTTCAATTTCCAATGCCATGTTAATTAAATGTTTAGTATAAAAATTAACAAAAATATAATAAAACAAAGTGTTTCAACTTCCGATGCATATTTGTGTTTACATTTATGAAAACATTTAGGTGGAAAAATCACGGTTGTTGTTATATATACATATAGATTCTTATTTCCCTTACATATTGGTCAAAAAGAGAAAAGGTATTGCCTCTTAGATAGATGATATTTAATTTCTTAATAGTTTTTTATGTTTTTTTATTTACTTATCAATACTTGTATTTGTGTTCATATATAAATATAATCCTTATTTTGTAATTAATTATGGTGGTTATCTAACAATCTTGAGATAAGCAAATTATATTTTTCATTATATATATTTTCCTATTTTTGGTAAGTGCATTTTGAAGGGATCTTGCTATATATGGATGTGCTAATTACATTTGTCATTATATATAGGAAATGTAACAAAACAAAGTGTTTCAATTTCCAATGTCATGTTAATTAAATGTTTAGTATAAAAATTAACAAAAATATAATAAAACAAAGTGTTTCAACTTTCAATGCATATTTGTGTTTATATTTATGGAAAGCATTTAGGCGGAAAAATCACGGTTGTTATTATATATATATATATATATATATAGATTCTTCACTTGGTATAATGATAATTGTTAATGTAATTAGTATAATGATGTCATAAATCTCAACTTTGGCTATTTTTTAAACTTTTTTCCGTGAACAGTTAAGAACGGTTTTGTTGATCGAATATTCGACTTCGACTGAGTTTCTTTTAGATTGATCTTCTTGTAAGTAAATTCTACGCCTATATCCATATAGTCTTAGGAAGTAACGACTAGTTTCATCCCCCTACAAACTAGATGCTATTGTCTTCATTATTTCCAATGATTTTCTGAGAGTATTGTAGAATGTTGACCAATCATTTTATCCAAAAATGTTTTTCTGGTTGGAGACCACTGAAGATTTGTTAACTTCTGACTTCTGATACAAAGTTAACCTCCGAAGATGGTTAACTGTTGCTTGTTTCTGTAACGAAAACTCTTTTTATATAATCCTTCTTATTTTGGGGATGATTCTAACTTATTTAGTTATTTACTATCATCAAAATATAATATAATATATACAAAAATTCCTAACAAAATTAAAATTTTAGAACATTTGTTAAGATTTCATTTATGGATTTTATGCGACTGAAATCATCTTTAGTACATCTGAAACACTTTCAACACATTGGTAGTGATGCTATAAATGTTTTAGTTGGAAAATTTTAAATCAAGTATCATAGGCACCATACTCTTATCAACACCCTAAAATTTAACATACACTTTTTATATTTTAGGTTATTAGGTTATAGGTTATGAAATTTCATCTATCATTGAAACTACTTCAAATATACAAAAAACTAACAATGACAAGTAAAAAGTTATAGATCTTTGATTAAAATTTAGTTAAACTTACAAGTATTAAAGGATAGTAAAAAAAAATCGACAGAAATTAGTAATTACTACCCTGCATCCAAAATAGCTCAAAAAATAGTCTCTTAGTAATTATTTAAAATATTCCCTTGATCAAAGAAATTGAGAATGTTATTTTAGTAGCATATATACATAAAAATATTTAAAAACCATGTTAAAGTATTGCAAGGCGTATAGGCATCAAAATTAGTAAACCTTCATTTTAGGACCAACTTTTTGTCTATTAAAATTTAAAATGTTTAATTTGAAAGGAAGAGTAACAATTTTGGCGTGCTGCAAGGATACAACATTTTTTGTTAAGATGATACTTTACAAAATAAAGAAAAATCTCCCACATCCCTCCACATGAACAACATTGAATGAAGAAGGAAAACAACTTCTCCTAGATTAATAGAAACTTCAATTCTTATGGGCACCAGATATGAAAATCAACTGAGAACATCAGGAAATAATTAGTCCTCAGCAAGTATCACTACAAACTTTTTTATAGAAGATATAGTAACTTTTTTAAATGTTGGAGGTGACGTGCAATGTTATACGGACAGAACAACGGTGCCTCTCGTAAAGGTTGAGCCAATATCAATTGAAATAGAGCTACTCTTTGGCAGAAAAAGATAAACTCATCAATGCTCAAATATGATAATGTCCCGAGGTTTTGGCTAAAAAGTGCCCCAATAATATTTGTTAAGAAATCATTTTCAATGCATTATAAAAATACATCTATCTATGCATAAATTAATGTCAACATATACCAAACATAATAATAATAATAATAATAATAATAATAATAATAATTTATTAATGGTACCAAGAACATACATGATAACAATTTCCTTTCAACATTGACAGACTGTGAATGAAAACAACTTATGATCCAAAATATAAAAAGAAAATTTATTTATATATAATAAAAATATACTATTGTCATTTCGTTTTTCCTAAAATTGATTTAGAACAAAACATACCTGTAAAATCTCCCTTAATAATATGAAGCCAACATCAACCCTTCCGTATTCCAACCTCACTTTGAAGCTACTCCATATAAGATAAAACCCTGGTTTCAAATTGAAGACCCCCAAGATCTTTGTGCATGCAAAGATGAATTAAATTGATGTACTCATATCCACCCTCAAACTTTCACCTGAATCAACCCTTCGTCAAAAATCAAAAGACGGATCGCCGTAATCCCAAATGCTAGCCGGCAAGTACTCATCGTCGTTGGTCAGCGACCAGAAAGAAGGCGATCCTGGCCCGCCCGCCACCACAGTCGGATCCGACACCGCCGATGCAACCGCTGTTTCAGGTGTACTGCTGAGAGATAAGTTTGAGCCCACCAAAGAGTTGATCTCCTCATACCCATAGCAATCATGATTGCATTGCTGATGTTGATGATTAGGAGCAATAGGGTTCGGATCGTACGAGGTTGTTGACGCACGTAATGTGGGACCATCTTCCTCAACCTTCACAACATTACTAGTAGCAGAACTAGGTGTATAAAGCTGTTGTTGTAAGAACCGCAGCGGGGTTTGTACTAAATTAGTAGTACTATTGCTCGTACCGTAATGTACGGCAGGGTAAAAACCGTATGGTAGGTAATTTGCCACAACAGCCACGGTTGACGGCAGCGTTGGGGAAGTAGAGAAGGTGAGGCCGAAAGCGGAAGGACGGGGGAGGAGTGGACGGAGGGTTTGAGGCGAGGAAGAAGAGGTGGAGCCACCGCGGGAGGAGTGAGAAGAGGAAGAGTTGGAACCATCATTTAAGGCACCCGAGGGTTGGAGATTGAGCTGAGCACGGGAACCGTAGAGAATTACGGCAGCACGATCGTAAGCGCGTGCAGCGTCCTCAGCAGTGGAGAAAGTGCCTAACCAACGGCGCGTGCGTTTACGAGGCTCGCGAATCTCAGCAACCCACTTTCCCCAGCTACGTTGTCTAACACCCCTGTACTTGAACTTGCTGTTATCGGGGCCACCTTTTGATTTACCTTTGCGGTTAGTGGTTGAATTGGAAGAAGGGTTTTCGCTGCCGGTAGTGGCGGTGGTCGTAGGAGAGGAAATGGAAATGGAAATGGAAAGGGGGTTATTGTTTTGATTGTCTTCGGGAGGGTGATCGTGAGGGTCTGCTAGTGCTGGGGTAGGGGCAGGGGCAGGGGCAGTAGAGTCCATAAAAGAGTATGGTTTGAGGAGGTGACAGAAAACTAAGGTGGGGAAGGGAGTAGGGTAAGGAGCTGAGGGTGGGGGTGCCTCGTTGTGTGTTGCAAAGATCCGATTAGTGGAGGCTGGAGAGGAAGGGTTTTGATGATTTCAAAATGTGTCACCCTAAATGGTTGAGGAGGGCGGTGGTCTTAATATTTATAGATACTTTTGACCGTGGAGAAGAGAGAGAGAGAGAGCTGCGGTGGGAAGGAACTGATCAAGCTCGTGCTTGTGCATATTGCGACAGAAATGTGGAACTCTTGTAAAGTTTACACTAGCCCTCCCACTTTTTTAGTACTCCCTCTGTTTTTTAAATTATTCTCCACATTATTGTTTAATAAAAATTAATGAAGTATATTATAAAATTTATAAAATATATGATTTCTTTTAATACTTTGAACATTTGACAATAATTAAAATAAATTTAAAAAGTAAGGATAAAGTGATAAAAATATTTTTAAAACAGAAAGTTTTAAAAAAATAATTATTTTCAAACGGACGAAAAAAAAAAGAGAATGATAATTTGAAAACGGAGAAAGTAGTATTTTTTTTGGGAAGTTTTTTATTGTAATATTTTCAAACTAGGTCTCCAAAAATTTTAGGTCGTGCTTCTATACATGGTTAAGTTTGTCATTCATACTATGTTTTCTTCGTTCTTAAAAAATTATCATATTTAATCATTACATTGTTTACAAAAATAATTGACTCTTTATAAATATTGATATAATTTAAAGTTTCTTAAGAAATCTTCGTACAAATAGCCATAATTAAAGTGAGAATAAAAAATAAAGATAATAAGGTAAAACTGTTTTTCTTAAAGTGCAGCAACAAGACAATTTTTTTTAGAACTCATACAAAATGAAAACATAACAATTATTTAGGAATAAATGAAGTAATTTTTACTCTCACCTCTTTTTTACTATACTCTCTCTCTCTCTCTCTCTCTCTCTCTCTCTCTCTCTCTCTCTCTCTTTTATCTTCAACTAATTATTATAAAATCATAAAGGAATAAGTTATTTCTACTACAATTTTTGATTATCCACTATATCCTTAATAATTACATCAAATGAGTACATGTTTGGACAAAATTAGCTCTTAAGTACTTTCTCATTTTAAGTTGACTAATCAAATTACTTTCTTAATTACATTTTAACATTATTATTTAGTTCAAACATTTACGAACAACATAGTTATTCTATTATTATTTTTACTTTTTGTAATGACTTTATTAATTAATCTTATAACTAAAGTTATATTGTATAATAAAAATATATCGTAAGGACATTTTGTCTACCAAACTTTGAGTAAATATATATTCATTGGTTATGGAAAAAAAAATTAAAGTGAAATTTAAAGGATGTAATAGTAAAATCATAATATAAAATAGTATCGTAATATTTAAATATTTTGCCTACCTTTATAATTGATTTGAAAATTTAATTCTTGAGTTAATTGAAACTAATATTCAGTTTAATATCTACCATAATAAATAAATTGATATTTTAAAATAATATTTTTTAAACTAAATTAAAATATTATTTTTTTGATAATAAAATATCTAATATAATCTAAAATGGTAGAAAATGTATTAATCATATCATTTTTATGATAATGGAATATGAAACTTGAGTGATTTGAAAAATTGATTAAATATATTTATTACGGAAAAAATAAGTACCTTATTTGTTAAGAATTAAAATGATAAGAATATAAATAGAATAATTATGTTGTCCATTGTTGTTTGATCAAAAAAATAATGTTAGAAGGTAATTAAGAAAACAACTTGATTACTCAACTTAAAAATGGGTAATTTTGTCCAAACATATATTTATTTTATTCAATAATTAAGGATATAATTGATAAGTAAAAATTGTAGTGAAAATAACATCTCCCAATCATAAAAATGTAAGATTCACAATGTAAATCATCTATTAATTACTCCCTCGGTACAAAAATAACTGTCGTCGTTCATTTTATAAATATTTTTTACCAAATTATTTATAATACCTTTATTCATTGTAAGACTTAAAAAATTAGGGCTCCATTAATTTGACAAAGAGATATTGGGTACTATACGAAAATTATAGAATCATCTAGTTTTTTAAAAAAATCGTGTCAAGTCAATAATAAAACTTATTTTGGATGGAGAAATTATTTAGATTGAACCTTAGATTTGTACGAACCCATTTTCTTGACACTGGCGGTATAACATTCTATTAAGGTTGATATACATTAACATTAGAGTTGTTAAATAGGGTAAAAACAAGTGAGTATGACCGTCCCACCACCCATTAGGGATGAATTGGACTAATGTATTATATATCCGTTTGAAAAACGGGGTTTTGCCCATGCAGACTACGGGCTTTGCGTGTTTGGGCGGGGCGGGGGACTGACAATCCGCACTTTAATAATAATAATAATTCTTAAAATTTTAAAACATTGCACCGCCCAACTGTTCAAGCCCAATCAGCCAAACCCATTTGTGTCATTTCCTTTTCGTCTAATTAGAGTCAGTTAGGGTTAGTAGTTGTATTAAAAAATCAAAATTTGGCGAAATACTCTTAGTCTCTCAGTCTCACTCTCACGCATGGCACGGTCAATTACCTCCGGCGATTGCACCGCCTCTGGCCTCCGGCTCACAGTCATTGCTGGTCTAGCACTCAAGCGCCTCTCAAGTCTTAATTGCAATCGGCAATTCGACATCACGATTCACGCAGCTGCCAACCAGTCACTCTAGTGACTTCGTCTTCCTCTGTAGCGAGTAGCGATTGCACAATCAGTCACGCTCCGGCTCTGCGTCTCCAGCCATCCGGCTCAATCTCATCTCAATTCTCACGCTCTCTCTCTCTTTCTCCCATCCTGCAATTCAGCTTCCAGATCTCGAGATCTGGCATGGCGGCTCCTCCAGTCGCTCACTATCTACACCGGCGTCACAGCTCGAGTTCGTGGCTTGTCTTCCTTTGTTTGACTTTGAGAATCTCTTACCCTTCTAAATCTACACTGGAAAGCAAGTCACAACCTTCTTTGGATAACCGGAGAAGCACTTCAGGTTGTTGGATCTTGGATTCAATTTTTAATAGTTTAATAGTTTCCATCTTCGTAGCCGACTTTCATTCTCCATTTCATGTTTAATAATTTAATAGTTTCAATCAGATTGATGTTTCATTATTCTCATTTCCTTGTTTGACTGTGTGGATCTTGGATTCTTTTTTTTTTTTTGAATTTGTTTTTGCATTCAGTATTGATATTTGCTCGCTTAAATCTTGCGGGCATGCCCGTTTTGCCCGCGACCCTATATGAGGCGGATTGGACCAAGAAGAGATTCAAGGACCGTCAAGTTTGCGGATTTTTCCGCCCCGTCCCGTTCAGCAACGGGATTTCCAGACCCGCGGGCAAACCTGCCCCGTTTGCCCGTTTGAACAGCTCCATATATAGACAATTGAAATAGTTCCTCCACTCTTTCCACAAACTATTAATTTTAGGAAAATATGTTACGAATTATAACTTGTGATATTATTACAAGTTTTAGTATTAGAGTGGTTAGATGAATAAAATTGTGATGATTTAGAAAGTTTGTGTCAGGATTTTCATTAGTATCATGATTTAAAATTCTAGATGCAGACGTGTTGGATACTAACCCTAAATATTCTTATTCCAAAAATAGTAAAAAAAAAATTCGTAGCTAGGCAGCTATGAGCGTGTCGTTCGAAGATTTCCTAATGAAAATCTTTCTGACGATATATCTTAGTTAGTGTAATTACTTACGGATACTTATCAGTATTCTTTTTTTAATAAATGTGATCGACCGGGAATCAAATAAAACACGGCAAACTAATTCAGTAATTCTACGTGTCAATTCAAGAAATGTTGTCCTAGCCGAAGTCTATTTAACAATGATTAATTGCGTCAATGAGATTTTTTATCCTCTTTTTTTTTTTAAGTTACATTATGTTATCATTTTATTTTTTGCCATCATTTAAGACAAATTAAGATAGCTAGGTAACATGTGACTTTACACGTCTAAACAAATATAACGTTTAGACATTATAATTTGATTGTTAAATTATTTAATAGTTATAATAATTTAATTTGAAAAAATACAAAAAAGTCTCACAAAAAAATTCTTCTATAAAACAAGTCCCAAAAATATTTTTTCTATCTAAAAACTCTCAAAATTAAATTATTAATACCAAAAAATTCAAAACTTAATACTTCTACTAACATTGTTAGAGTATGAGGTTTTATTTGAAAAAAACTTTCTTTTTAACTTCAACGATTTTAATGATTCAATATTTTGGATAAAATAATAATGATAATAATAATAATAACAAATAGCTTAATGTTAATAATAACACTAGCATTAAAAAATTATGATTGTTATTAATAATACTAGTGAAGCACCCGTGCGTTGCACAATTTGTTCACGGGTGTAAATTTATATACTTAATTAAAGTTGAGTAATAGATAATTAAAAACTTTAATATGAATAAAATAAACAAAAATTAATAAACATTAAAATTAAAGATAGAGAATCAAATAAATTTGAAAATGTTATTATAAATTTTAGAATACTTATTTATATACAACATTTGTTGTTGAACATGTACGATTAATACAAGTATTACTATCAAATAACAAAGTTCGAATATCCTTATGGATTAGTAACTCTAGGTAAAGCGAGATACAACATGTTATGACTAAAAACATTTTTTTTCAAATGAAGTCATATGTTAGACAATGACTATCCCAAATATTTATTTATAGACATTTCGTAAGATACCATCAGTGGAAACTGTGTTTTTTAGAATTTGAATAGAATTCTATGATCAGATGGTGTCACTGACATTTTTGAATCAAAACAGTAATACCAAAATGGCCTTTTGAAAGAACTTGACTTTCTAAAACATAGTTTCTCATAAATTATAGTATTCTGGAAGTATATACAATGTTTATTATCATATGTTCATATCATAATTAACCATCATAATTTGAAATAACTCGACCTTTTAAAATATGGTTTCAACGATCTTATGTCATTATTTAATAAATAATTGACATAATATATTGTTTATATATAATTATGTTGTATCTCCATTAATTTTCTATAATGATAGAAAATTATATACTTAAATAAAGTTGAATAATATAAAAATTAAGAACTTTAATATGAACAAAATAAAAATAAATTAAAGATAGTAAATCACATATATTTTAAAATATTATTATTAATTTTAGAATATTTCTTAATAAACAATATTTGTCGTTGAACATGTACAACTATTACTACTATCATTATCTTATAACAAAATTCGAAAACGTTTAGGATTAGTAACTCTACACAAAACGACTACAATTGGTCATGGCTAAAAGAATGTTTTTTAAGATGTTCTACATTAGACAATAACTGACCATGACTCTTATTTCTAGACATTGTATAAGACACAATCATCGAACTATCCTCTCTAGAATTTGAATGAAATTCTATTATCAGAATATGTCAGTGACATTCTTGTAATCAAAATGATGCCACCATAGTTGTCATTTGAAAGAATTCGATCTTGTAAGACGTGATTTCACAGTTTGGTTTCAATTTCTCGTGTCATTGCATTACTCAAGGTAATGATCAATCTTTGTAATGATTATTCTTGTTCCACTGCACAACCCTGCAATATGGGTAATGTATTTTCAATAACGTGTTGCCCAAACTTTAGTGTATTAATGTTAATCAACCAGCATGTATTTTATTTTTCTTTATTTTTATAATAAAATTAATATCAAATCATGTAATTTAAGTGGTTGAAAATGAATTATTTAATTTTGATCAAATGATATTTGGCTATTAATTGAAGTAATCTTTTATTCTTTAATTTTAATTTAGTTTTTCATCTTTGTATTGATTGAATATAATTTTCATATATTGCAATAGATATTTTTTATCAATTGGATAATGAATAGTGGCCTAAATCTATAAACATGCAAATAAAAAGGGCCAACAAAAAATGGTGAAATAATTTGATGGAAGAAATTCGGTCCGTTCCTTTTCTTTTTTTTTTGTAATCGGAAAAAAATCATTTTATGCATTGCGATGCAATATTTTGTGCATCGTAATGCACGAAATAAAGCACTTTCATGCATTGTGATGCAAGAAGTGACTTTTCTTGATTAAAAAGAAGAAGAGGAGCGGAGCTGTTAAAAAAATTGTAGAGGGAACTGGTCTACAATTTTTCCCAACTCAAAACTAATAAAAATTTCAATCTGACCCAAATTAAATAACCCTAAACAAATAGGTCATGTACATTCAAACTTACATTAGCCAAATATAAATACTCAAACACAAATTCTACCCTATTACATTTGCCGTCTAAAACACAAAACCCTAACAAATTTTCTCATTTGTTTGTTTAACTTTTCATTTTGGATGACCCTCTGTTTCAAATTTTGTTCCAAAAAAACACTGAGGACTTATTTCTCCAAATTCCTTAATGCCTTCTATGATCTCATAGTAAAATATGAAAGAGTTCGTGAAGAAATTATGTTTGATTTTTCATTCAAACAATACTTCAACTGTTCTTCAATTGTAAACATGGTTTTCCAATGATTTTTGTCTTAGGGAAAGAAAATGACTTTTATAAGTCAAAATTTATTGAATGACATTAATTTCAGCCAATGTGGTTGTTTTTTAACCTATATGTTGCATATCTAAACATAACAAAGTTATATGTTTAAGATTTGTTAGATTTTATAATTTATTTTCTTATTATTTTAAGAAATTAATATTATATTTGGAATATTTCAATTATCTCAATGTTTAGAAATTTTTAAACTTTTTTGAAAATAGAGTTTAATAATTATGTATTTTAGCTTAGAAAAATTATAGTTTAAAATATATAAACCATATTTCTTTCTCCAAGATCTTACCAACTATGAGGTGTTTTTTTATCTACTTGTTTCATATCTAAAAATAACAAACCTATATATTCAGAATATGAATTTATTATAAAAAAATTATTTAGGAAAATTTTGAGAATATAATATTCAATTATGACTATGTGAAGCATTTCGTTGTTTAGATTTTTTAAAATCATTAAAAAAACTAAAAATTTCTACTAAGAAATAAATTTATACATGCAATGCCTATATATTTGTAAAAAAAAAAAAAAGATACTATAACTTATACATTTAATTTTTCAGATCTAAGAATCTAACGATAATTTTTTAGAATAAAAATGAATTAAAATATATAAACCTTTTTACATTGTCCAAGTTCTTAATACATTATTGTCATGCTTTCACTTTTTGTCCGCTTCAATAAAATTGTCTTGTTTGTTTATTTTCTTTTTAAGACAACATTATTTTGTCTATTAGTCACATACACATTATTTTAATTATAAGCCCCGTACATACGACTTTAAAGGAAACTATATACATAATATTTCAAAACATCTAATCTCCAAAAACTACAAGAAATGACAAATATTGAATAAACATGTAAATATGTATCAAATAAATTGTTTATATAAAGATATTTTTAGATTTTTAATTGTTTTCAGTTACTAATGAGAATTTACTTCTCTTAACATTTTTCATCCAAAACCAAGACTGAAGAGGATGGAGTGACTAAAGTGTAATGATGAAATTATTGAAAAAATAGCAAGATGACGTTAATGAATAACAACTCGAAGTAGGATGATAAATTTGATATTTAAGCCAGTTAAGGAATGACTATTATCATTTCATATTTAAATTTTCAACTGTGAGTCGTATATTTATACTTAGTTTTATTTGTACAATAGCATAATCAATCTCCTCATCTATGTGTTGCTCTCCTACAGTCGTAAGTGGAACTTGATTTTAAAAAATTAATAATAATATAACCACTAATGAGAGTCTTTTACTATATGTTGAAAATAAATTAAATTCATCGATATAGTGAAGGAAAAAAATGTTGAAATTGTGACATGTTAGTCTTATCTCCCACTTTGACCTATTTTTTAAATCTATCTCGTGTTATACATTTGAATAATTTTGGTATTTTACTAAACCAAATAGACATAAGTCAACATGTTAAGATAATGTTACACGAGCATTCACAAACAAATGAATGTCGAGTTGAAATTAATTAACTTTAATACTTGTGAGCTATAAATTAAGCTAAAAAGAACAGTAAAAAAAATATTTCAACTTTGAATCTCAGTCAAAAACATTAAATGTACTAAAGATATTTGAAAAGTCATTTGAATCTGAAGAGTTATTGTCAACTTCATTAATTGATTTTCATTTCAATTTCAAAAAAAAAAAGATAAATATTCAAACTATTAATATTTCCAAATTTAGTAAGTTATTTTTGGCGGGAACTTTCCATAATTTGCTCCTCTCCTTTTATATATTTATAGATTATTATTATTATTGGTATTATTATCACTACTGCTACTAATATTTCTAACACAATTTCATAAAGGTGTAAAGGCTAACTTTTTAAATTTTTAGTATGAAAAGATTAATTTGAGATTTTATGGATTGAATAGTTGGTTTGGGATCGTCGGGAAATGAATTTCTTAAATAGACTTTTGGTATTTAATAGTAATAATGTTAATAAAGATAATAATATTATTATTATAATAATAGTATTATTGTTATAAAAATAATAATAATAGCAATAGTAATGGTAATAATAAAAATAATATTGTACAATTTTTATCATCATTGACATAAATGAAGAGAAAAATAATTTTTCGTCCAAATGAAAGTTTTTAACATAACTACGTTAGTAGACACCTTAAATTTTAGACTTTATGATATTAAATTTTTCATTTTTGAGAATTTTAAAATCATTATTCATTTTCTAATAATGTGAGATACTTATTTTCTATTTCTATTGGCAATTAAAGTTTAAAACTTTTATCTAAAGACTTTTAAAACAAACATTTATTTCTAACCGTGTGATATACATATTTTCTATTGGTAATAATTGTATTTTTAAAACTAACACTAATTTCTAACAAATGTGCAGGGCCGGCCCAAGGGTGAAGCAAGGAAGCCCTTGCTTTAGGCCTCAAAAATCTTTAGGCCTCCAAAAAAATTACTACCTTTTAAAAAAATATATATATTAAGTGACTTCTAGTTTTTCTCATTAGGTTACTTAATGAGAAATTAATGTCATTGGATAATAAAAATTTAAAAGACATTAGGTTACTTAATGAGAAATTAAAGTCATTGGATAATAAAAATTTAAAAGCCAATTGTTTTAACCTTGAACATTCTTTAAAACATAATGACAACTCTAATATTGATGAATTAATTAGGTCTATTTACAAAACTATTTGTAAAAAAAATTATACAAATGAAAAATGATACACAAATTGACATACTTAATTATATAATAAGGCTTGATTCTTTTCCAAATGCGTATATCGCTTATAGAATAATGTTTCTCGTAACTGTTGCATCGCCAAAAAGAAGTTTTTTAAAACTAAAATTAATAAAATTTTATCTAAGACCAACAATATCTCAACAAAGATTAAGTGGACTAGCTTTATTCGATTGAAAAATAATTATTAAATGAAATTGATTACAATAATTTAAAAATGATTTTGCATCCTAAAAAGCACAAAAGATGTTCTTTAAATAAAAAATGTAATAATTAAAAATATATTATTTGATTTTAAAAAGCCTCACTTTAGAATTTGTTTTAGGCCTTCATAAGTGTTGGGTCGGCCCTGCAAATGTGTGATACATCCTTCTATAGTAATATTAATAGTTTTTTATATAAACCTTTTGAAATCAATATCTCTTTGTAGACAATATGAGAAACATCTCTTCTATTGGTTATTATATAAAAAAAATAGTTGTCTAAAAATATTTTAAACCAATATCATTTTCCTAACCAATTTGAAATACATCTTTTCTATTGGTAATAAGTCTTCTATAAAAACACTTTTAATATCTTCATCTCTCTAACTAATGTGGTTATAACATAATAATAATAATAATAATAATAATAATAATAATAATAATAATAATAATAATAATAATAATAATAATAATAATAATAATAATAATAATAATAATAATAATAATAATAATAATAATAATAATAATAATAATAATAATAATAATAATAATAATAATAATAATAATAATAATAATAATATGAGATACATCTCTTTGTAACCAATGTGAGATACATTTTTTAAAAACATTTTAAACATATATCACTTTCCTAACGAATTTAAAATACGTATTTTCTATTGGTAATAAGTCTTTTATAAAAATAATTTAATTACATCTCTCTAACCAATGTGGAATATATCTTATTATTTGGTAATAATAGTAGAAGTTTTTTTTCAAATTTTTTTTAAATCAACATCTCTTTCTATATAATGGGATACACCTCTTCTCTTCTATTAATGATAACACTAGAAGTCTTTTTATCTAAATATTTTTAAAATCAACATCATTTTTTAACCAACATAGGATGTATCCATTTTATTATTAATAATAGTAATTTAAAATCAACATCAATTTATAACAAATGTGGGATATATCTCTTCTATTGCTAATAATAGTAAAAGTTTTTATATAATCTAAAATAATTTAAAATCAACATCATTTTCTAGCCAATATGAGATATACATCTTCTATTGGTAATTAATAATAGTATTTTTAAAATAAAATTAATTTCTAACCAATATGAGATACATCTCATCTATTGGTAATAATAGTAGAATATTTTGTAATCAAGGTGAGATAGATCTTGTAATAAGAGTAAAAGTATTTAGTCTTTAAAATCCAACATTTCTTTTTAAACAATGTGACATATATCTCTTTTCTTTGTAATAAGAGTATAACTTTTTTATATGAGATTTTTAAACCTAACATCTTTTTTTAAACAATGTAAGATACATCTCTTCTATGGTGATAAGTAGAAGCCTTTTATCAAAAGAATTTTAAACTAACATCTCAATTTATAACAAATATAAAATACATCTCTACTAATATTAACATTAGAAGAGAAGTTTCTTACATTTGTTATAAATTGATGTTAGTTTTAAAACTCATTATATTAAAAACTTCACATTTTATGACCAATAGAAAAGTTGTATGTCACTCTCTTTACTATTAATAGAAGGGTTTTATCTCACATTTGTTAGAAGTAATGTTAGTTGTAAAAGTTTTAAAATATAAGATTTCTACTATTGACAATAGAAGAGGTTATATATACTAATACTCGATCTTCATGCTCGTGCCTATGACACGATGCCAGTATATCTGATTTCGTTAATTGAAATGACAGTGTCTAAATAGAAGGTGCGATTTAAAAAAATGTTACAGTTGAGGGGTACATTACTTCAAGTGATAGTTGAGAGATTGATGTTTTATAAGGGGTGACTGTCAAAAGATTAATCGCATGGTGTGACGTTGTTATGTGAAGATAAAACATAGGGAGAAGAAAAATAGGTGACTGCTCATAAAATTAATTGTAGGGGGTGACTTGTAATAGGGAAAGAAAAAATAGAGAGTTAAAAATGGAGAATTGTTGGGCTAGATCTTCAAGCCCGCGCATATGGAACGATGCCAGTATATCTGATTTCGTCAATTGAAATGACAGTTGAGAGATTGATATTTTATAAGGGGTGACTGTTAAAAAAATTAATCGCAATTAGGGGTGTGCACGGGCCCTAAGCCCGCGGGCATTGGTAATGCCTAGTATGAGCCTATCAAGTAGCGGACATTAGATTTAAAAGCCCAGTACTATTAATCAGCCCACGGGCATTAGTGGACGGGCTTCAAACGGGCATTGGGTGAGCACGGGCAAGCACGGGCTTCAGCCCATTTGTTTATGTTTTTAAATAATTTTACTGTTTTCTCATTCAAACTTTTGGCCTCAGCTTTCAGCCCATCAATTCATTGCCATGAACTTTTTTTTCAAACTATTATACTTGTAAATTTGAAATAAAACACACAGTTGAAGTGGAAGAAAAGGAAAGAGAAGCAACTAAGTTAAAATATAAATTCAGTATGTAGTAAACGGATTCATATAACTCGACAACTCGTTACAAGACTAAAAGCAACTAAGTTAATATATAAAATGTAAATCCATGTTTTGCTGTAAACAAAGAAAAGTGACTCCAAGAAAGTAAGAACAAAAAAGTTGTTTTCCAAGAAGATGAAGAAGACAATTGCCGCACCTTACTAATACTATATTTAATACTGTGTCAAATTTTAATCTTGCATGTGATGAAATTGAGAATAGAATATCAATAGATGTCTAGATGATTGTGTAATTAATTATTAAAATAATAGGGTTTGACTTTTAGGCTTTTATTTTTAGCAATAGCTTTATTAGTTTAATTGTATTATACTATTACTATATTACTATATTATAATTTATAACTTATAACATATAAATATAGCAATAGTATAATACACATAAATTAAATATATAGGATTTGGTCAAAGATCTATAATTAAAAAAAAATTAAAAAGTTATCATAGAAGAGGACGGGCTAGACTGGGCATAACGGGCATGGAGCTGCTGAAGGCCCAGTAGAGCCCGATATCATGGGCATTTGACTCATCTAAAGCCCAATACTATGTATAGCCCATGGGCACGGGCTCCATGGGCCGAGCACTGATGGGTTTTAACGGGCTTGATGGCATTGACGGGCCCTGATCACCCCTAATCGCAATGTATAACTTTGTAATGTGAAGATAAAATATAGGGAGAAGAAAAAATGGTGACTGCTCATAAAATTAACTGTAGGGAGTGATTTGTAATAGTGAGAAAAAAAATAGGGAGTTAAAAATGGATAACTATTCACACATGTGACTATGAGGGTGAAACTCAACCGTTAAATATTTTAAGAGAATTTAATCTCAACCTCTGAATAGTCATAGTCAATTACCTAGCTGTTTTATAATATAAATTAATACTCATTATCATATTGATTATTAATATATATTACTATTAGTTAATGATTAGAAAACCTTCACATGATGCTTTACAATAAATAAATAAATATATATATATATATATATATATATATATATATATATATATATATATATATATATATATATATATATATATATATATATATATATATATATTTCATTAGTTCATTATAAGTTATACGCACTCAAAGATTTGATTTGACTTGGGTCACTCTGATCGGTAAGAATGCTAGGATCCATAAAATGTTCAATCAATAAAAGTGTGCCAAATAATTGAATATCCATTTTTTGGTGTAAAATTTGAGTAACCCTGGTATTGCCCATTCATAAAATTTTATCAATAAGGGTATTAAAATGTACAACACTTAAAGTTTGATATAAATAAAATATGTATACAAATTTTGAATACATAACATTGTTTTGTTTCTCTATTAGTAAATAGGCAATCCACTTGAAAAGTAAGGACTTAAGGTCTTGAACTCTTGGGAACACCGGCGAGGAAAGTATAGGTAACCCACAAGAACCATGTTTATAATTTCTTTTTGCGGCTGTGGGTGGCTTCCCAAAGGCCTTACTTCGTGAATAAGGTAAGGACTAAGAAGATATACAAGGCAAGAAGAAGACTTTTGTAGAGAGAGAGAGGATGCAGGGCAGGGGCAGGGGATGGGCCATGCAGCAGCCGGGTAATTGCACTAGTTGTATGGATTTTAAGTAAGACGGGTTTACGGATAATTTTATAAGATCGATCATTTTTACTTGATTCATTGTGTGTTAGTGCATTAAGTAATAAGAGATTGAGACTCCATCTTATAAATTAAGATTCGTAAAACCGTTTTACAAAAAATATACTCGTCCTTCAATGGTATCCTCCATATAGTTTTGTTTCTGTTTCTGTTCTCCCTAGATGCAAGGAGCCTCCCCAATACCCACTTCTGAAACTTCCTCTTTCTCAATGTCACTTTATTGTTATTTTTCTTTCCCATTTCAATAAGACTAATGACTCAATTCTTCCTACCATCCTGATTAATTTTTTTTAATGAAAATTTACTTTATTTATGGAAATTTAAAAATTGAATGAGTATAGCATGAGACAAAGCCCTACTCTACCATAGTTCAACCGACAAACACATGTTGAGTTATGTTAAAAGATTCGTCTTATAAAAAATACCCGTAAAATAATTTTTTTAATTTTTTGTCTAATCAATATGATTTAGTATCCTAAATTATATATATTGTATCAATAATTAGATTTTATTACTTGATCTATCCGTTCCACACAAAGTTTTTATTTTTTACAAGTCTTATAATTAATATGAGAGTTTGTCATAATTACAATAATCATTTAGCATAATTAATATATTAATATTAAATTTACATGATAAGTTTGAAATGTTACGAGGATTGTAGACGTAAGCTTTCAAAATTAATTTTTAAAATAAAACATCTCAAAATAGTATATAATTGACTTTTAGCTTGAAGCAGAGTAATACATAAACAAATGTTGAATAGTAGTTGGATATTGTCCTTGGTTTAACTTTTTATTACAAGGTATTTTTACAACAAAGGAAATGATATTTTTTAAATAGTTTTTTAGTTATCAACGTAGTAAAAACATAAATAAATAAAAAACGTTAACTAATACAACTGTTCATGTTTTCTTATACATTTAAACTTAAATCTCCAACAAACACACATTTTGATTTTTAAATTAACCAACTACGTAACAAATTAAGACGCTCATACTTATTTCCACCAATAATATCCGAGTATTATTAGTAACGATTTAAGGTTACAAAAAGTTTATAAATATCTTGCTTGACTAGCAAACAATACTGCTGAAGCTTATCCAATCTCCTCGAAGTTTTCAGTAGACAGTATATGATAGGTACTTGTTGATCATGCTTCTACGGTTGTATTGTTACACCATCTTATTTAGATAAAGACTCCTTGTTTGAAAGTTAAATTTTTTTAAAAAAATAATATTTTTAGTAATTTATTAGTTAGAAAATAATATTTTTATATTTTAATTTTTAAAAATAGATTCCTTAAGTGGAACATTCCAAAATAGAATAATAGACTCTTTACTTAAAACGAATGGGGTATGTTTTATTGTGCAATAGGGGTGAGGCTTGGCTTTGATCCAATTTTTGGAAAAAGAGAAAACTAGAACCAAACCAATAGTCCTGCTCAAAAAATTTAAACCGAACCAACCCAATATATATGAGAACCAAAACATTGGTTCGATCCGTAACCAATCAAAAATGTATAAAACCGGATCGACCAATACTACGATTTTTTACTTTTTAACTGTTTAATACAAATACATAATAAAAATTTTAAGACTAAAACTTCATAAAAAAATTAAAAAACCTTCGATAAAAGTACATTCAACAATTAAAAATATCGAACTCATAAACTCATAGCATAACAAACCGGTGGAAACAAAATAATAAAAGAGTATCAATTAAAAAGTAGAACACAGAAAGTATTAGAATTAATATATATATATATATATATATATATATATACTTATATAAAAATATTTTATATATAATAAAATAAATTAATTAAAAGCATATTGTGTTGGTTCGGTCCGGTTCCGTATTTTTTTAGTTCGAGAACCGGGATCAACCCAAATGTCAAATTTTATGAAATTTCAGATCCAGGACCAAAACAAAGTATTGGTCCGATCCAGTTTTGATTGGTTTGGTCCGATTTTATTGATTCGATCTGGTTCCGAAAAAATCCTACACACCCCTACTATGCAATCTGAACAAGGAATTAAAGTTGGATCCGACTAAATTTGGAATATGGTATTCCATCCGTCCCTAGTTGAGTTTATTTTTTTAAGTAATTCCAAATGATCTCTTGTTTGAAGTCACAAATAGAAATAGGCGAAATGGTTTTCCTTTATATGGTTATGGATGCACTTCTTTACTGACCACTTCATCTACAACTTTTATAGACACATTCGAAGTAATTACTCCAATTTACAAAAAATAACTTAGTTTATATATCCAATACCGGTAGGAGGAGTAATCTTAAGATCAACTCTTTGTTTATCTTTAATGGCTTCAAATCATTTATCTCACTCTCTAACACACACTACAAGAAAACAGGGCAACTGAAACAGATTTTTCGGTTGCAATTCAGGAAAATCGGTTTCAAATTGATGTTTGCAACGGAAAATGTCCGTAACAAAGTCCATAGCAATAAGCCTCGTCCCTAAATTGTGTAACCACTTTCTTCGGTTGCAAAAACCTTGCAACGGAAAAAAGTAGTTGTAGTTTCTGCCATGACGTGTTTCCTAGACATTTTTTATATCCGTTGCAAACAACAACCGATTTATTTATGTTTCTAATTTGCAACCTGGTTTTTTTCTGCTTTCAAATTTGTTACACATATAACTAAACTAG
Source organism: Codonopsis lanceolata (assembly GCA_013146195.2). Classification (NCBI taxonomy): domain Eukaryota; kingdom Viridiplantae; phylum Streptophyta; class Magnoliopsida; order Asterales; family Campanulaceae; genus Codonopsis; species Codonopsis lanceolata. The sequence goes on along the minus strand of CM028379.1, from coordinate 146,874,522 downwards.
CAACCGAATTTTTCGCTTTTAGTAGGCAACCTAATTTGCAACCGGTTTTTTCTCTGCTTCAAATTTGTTACACATAGAATCGAACTAGCAACCGAATTTTTCGCTTCAAGTAGGAAACCTAATTTGCAACAGGTTTTTCTGTTTCAAATTTGTTACACATAGAACTAAAGTAGCAACTGAATTTTTCAGTTTCAAGTATGCAACCTAATTTGCAACTTGTTTTTCTGTTTCAAATTTGTTACACATGGAACTAAACTAGCAACCGAATTTTCGCTTTCAAGTATGCAACCTAATGTTTCGTTGCAAAAGTCCGTTGTTGGTTTGTAACTAAATTTTTTAAAAAGAAAAAACTTGCAACGAAAAATTCTTGCGTATATTATTTTCTCGAAAATAAAATATTACTAATATTATATATATAAATATTTATCAATTGTACCGATTGGACATTTCATTTAAATTATCTTAAATCAAACAATTAAAGTCAACAAAGCTTCAAACATTACGCTCAAAATGAATTGGCAACCGTCATACTAAACTGTCGCATCGTTAAACTACATAGAATTGTCAAGTTGTCATACTTTAAACTAAATAGGAGCTCGTGGACGATGCTCTGAGCCTCTTAAGTCCTCGAATTGCGCATCTCTTGAATTGCAACTGGAAATCTTTTTTCATTTGTTCAAATTTCGCCTCATATTTGGAATTCATTTGTGCCGTGACTTCATCCCTCATTTTTTCAACTCTTTCGGTCAACTTATCTTCAAACTCTTTGGTCTGAGTGAAATCTCCATTTGAACGCGTAGATGAGGAAATCGTGTCGCTACTCAACATCTCTCGATGCAGAACCGATGAACCAAAGCCGCATAAACGATTCTTTACAACTCCACCGATACATCCACCCAAGCCGTAGAATCAAAACCATCACCTTTCTTTGAGCAAGATAATTCTCCTAAAATGTAAAAAAAAAAAAAGAATATTATAAATTTTCTATTTGCATTTTATAATTATAAATAATAAAAAGAGCATTGAGATCAAAGATACATCTTTCAATAGCGATAGAGTATAATTAAATGTTTAGAGTGAACTAATAAAAGTAATAAAACATTTAGATTAAACTCACAAAGATTTTTTTGGACTTAGCATCCACAAACTCGCCGCTTCCTTGCTTTCTCTTGTGGGTTCTAAGGAAAACGTCCATCTTCTCGTGATCACTTTATCGATTCTTCTTTATCTCGTAATGACAGAAATAATAATTCCCTCTTATGTTCTATCACAATAAACAGTAACCTCAAAACATATTAAGTGTAGCAACCAAGATTGTACTAAAATGCGAGCATATCCACAAAGACTATATAGACAATAGATAAACTCTCACCATCGCAAGCTCATGTGAGGCAAAACTCTTTGACCCCCCTGAATGTTTAGTTAATCCTAAGCCATCGCGGTCTGACTTACGATTTTTTCTTGCTTGTTCACATTTCTTCCTCGCCTTATCATTTGCATAAAATAGCAAATGCCGGTTCCATTCATGTTGCGTGCACCAAGATGGGTGCCCACTACGCGTGAATTGTTGTCGCCCCCTATGACACATCCGCTTGTACTGCTCGTAAGCCATCTTATTCCAAATTTTTCGAACTTGTCTTTCCGGATATGTTTCAATGCACTTGTAATGTCTCTGCAATTAGGAAGTTAAAAAAAATGTTATAGTAAGCATAGATAAATTAACTAATTAATTGGATTGAATATGGACATATTACATTCCATTCCTTGAAATAGTAATCTTTCATCTCCTGTACTTTCTTCCATGTGGGACCATCTTCACCGACAACAAATTTTCCTTGAATTGCACTTGTTATTCCTCTAGCAACACAAGCAAACTTGATACCATCGCCCCGCTCGAACTACCAAGCCGAAACAAAATTAGACCAGCTCACATCTAAAGAAAAACATATTCCAATCAATTTTTTCCTTTCTAGAAGTGGGAACTATGTATGTATATTTTTGTATATATATTTTTGCTATGATTGTGTTTATGCTCTTTCGATGTTTCGGAGTCACAATTATCTCGGAGACGTGCCTTACGGCCATCTTCTATTTTAATAAATCAATTCATCTTCTCTTTTTTCACTATTCGATCCAAAAATTAAATCTTGATTTATATTTCACAAATAAAACCTACCTATTATTAAACTCCTCATCATGAAAAGAATATTTGGATCGAAGACCATAAATGAGATCAAACATGCTTATGCTTCTTCTCTTATACATCAAAAAAATCAAACATGGATAATGCAAATTTTTTGACTTTAAAAGTAAAGAAAGAATCAAAGAGCAAGTAATTGTCCTCACATTTTGTCAAAGATTGCAGGTTTTGAAAAGCCAAAGATATTTAGTCTCTCATTGGTTTGTGTTGACTACCGCCATATTTCTTCGTATCGTACATCTATTTATTATTGGATTTTCTTGATACAAAAAAAAAGTAGTTTTTAAAACTTTTTAGCATATATCTTTCCCCAGTTAATTATAAGTTCTGTTTAACTGTTTAAGTCAGATGGCGGTTTTGGGAATTTAGATGAAAATCCAAAGATTTCTCTCAAATATTCAAACTTTACCACTTCTCAAACTCCTCTCTCGCTTTCAAATTTTGTAGGGTTTTTAGTCTTGAATCGAGTGACGTTGAGGTGCCCTCCCTGCTTAATAGTTGAATGATCCATTTATAATTTGTTTCATTTTGTTCTTGTTTCTCCCTTTTCATAAGCTTAATTGGAAAGGAGGTGCAATCATTGTCATTGGTCTCGAGCAACAACTCAGGGTTTGCAAGGCCTTGGTCACTTCTCCATAAAACAAATCGTTTCTTTATTTAGCCTTTCTAGGAGGTTCTATATGTGTGCGTGATCTTTAAGTTTCCTTTAGTTCAATTTGTTTTATAATGACTTTTTAATTTTCTTTAAGGAGTATAATTTGAAGTATATGTGTGAGTTGTGATGTCTAACTCAAATTAGTTAAATGATCAAGCATGCTTGAATATAATCTTTCCAGCTTTTTTGGACAGCCCTATGGCTGAACAAAACTCTCCAAAACAGCCTCAAACCTGCAAAATTCCTACACTGCTTAAAATTATGAAGTTTCTTTTGTAAATTTCCACCCAAACCCTAGCTTAATTTGGACAGATTACAACCTCTAAAACTGCTCCAACCTATTAAATAAATTCAGCCCCAAACTGTTTGGTTTGAACAGAATTTTTCCTTACAACAATAGCTAACCAATTATCAAACTAACTCCCTCAACAAACCTATCACACGCCTAATTAAAGCAGGCTTTGGACTGCCCAAGAGCCTGTTAATTCCAGCAACTCACACGCCTATAATCTGCTCAAAATACTTGCCAAAACCCACTCCTAACCTGCTCCTAAAACAGCCCACCTTTTGGACTATGGCGGTCCCAAACAGTTCACATTCGTTTGGAGATGGTATCAACTGCCCAAAACTGCCCGTTTCGAACTAGAGCAGCTGCTACAAAACATGTCTCTTAATTATTAGACTTTTCAAATAGGGACTGGGTGGAGCGGAGGGAGTACTTGTTTTGAAGTTTCGCCTAAGTGGGTATTTGTTAATATCAAGGTCTTGATATTACCTTGTTGTATGAATTGATTTGGTTTAAGGAGTGCAATTGTTTTTTTGTTTTTTTTTGGGTACTTTTAACACACACACACACATACACATCTATATATATATATATACACACACACACACGTGGGCATTTGTATAAGTCTTTTTCCTTGTAAAAATTGTAGCTATGAGAGGTGGATTAGGTGTATCCAGAATGTAAGAAGTTCTTTGACATTTGAGAATACACAATTGAGCTCACGCCACCACCGACTCTTGCTCGATTATTCGAAGTTCAGGCTTCGTATGTTTTTATATATGAAGTGCTTAAATGATCATATGTAGAACAACCAATTGCTCAAGCTTTTTTGTTTGACTCTTTGTTCAACCGTATTGGTGGTTAGTAGATCACAATTCTATGTGTATAATGTGTGAGAGAGGAAGTGACAGTTTCTATGTAGTAGTTTTTGAAGATAGGTTAGGTTTATTTATCTTGTTGATCCCTAACAAGGGTGAAGGCCGCTCTCAAGTGTTAAGGGTGACTCTGCCCATCGTTTGGTCGCTAGTATTTACAAGATTATAATGAATGTGTAATCCATGATATTGAACCTAGTCTAGCGTTAAGGGTCAAGAGGATGTTGTTCTCGTGACCAATGAGGTGGTTATGGATTTGAGCCAGGGTGGGCCGACATAACCACGCTCCGACATTAACTCTACACAAAGATAGAATTTGCGGCATATGTGATGTCTAACAAACACAACTATGTGGATGGATCATTTCCAAACTTTAACAAATAGAGGAATTAAAACAAGTTGACAAAGCTAACATAAAAAATAAATGCCATCAATGAATAACATATAATGCTCAACAATGAAACAATGGTGCACACCCATCAAACGAGGGCACCCTAACAAAACAATGCTCAACAATGAAACAATGCACACCCATCAAACGAGGGCACCCCAACAAAACATATACGCTCAACAATGAAACAATGGTGCACACCCATCAAACGAGGGCACCCCAACAAATTAGAAAGATATGTTCAACAACGAAACAATGGTGCACAAATTTTCAGATTAACCATAATATTAATTGAATTCATAAAAACACAAGAGAAAAGGAATTATATTAACTTACGTGTTCCGGTGAATAATAACCGGTATCCTCTGATCAGCATTCTCAGGTGGTCGCAGAGCTATATTGTCACCACGACATCTCCTATCGACTGTGGACTCTGACTCATGTCCAGGCTCGCTACCACCGTCTACAAAAGGAGTGCTTCCATCTGCCATATCCTCATTAAGATCTTGCGAGGAAGAGATATTTCCATCTCGTGATGATCACTTAGAGGTTCATCGATAGGCTCATCTACAAGGCGTGGCGTGTAACCCGAACTCTATCGAGTTGATTTGAAGTTTCCCATCGGTGCCTTTGCCTCTACACCTCGGCATAATACTATATATATATATACAAAGAAAATAAAAACAAATGTAGACTTGCAACATAATTAAAGCATGGATAAAGTAAAACAATTTAATAATAGCATCATTAAATAACACAAACATATATTTAAAAGTTAATAATTCAATGAGACTAAAAAAGATAACATCTATTTAAAAACCACAAAACACAATCATCATTTAAAAAAAATTATTCTTCCTCACTACTAGTGTTCTCAGAATTAATTTCATCTTCTTCACCATCTGATGCGTTTAATTCATACACAACTTCATAAACTTCCTCTTCTGATTCATTTTCTTGACTAGAATCTTCCTCTTCAATTTCAATTTGGTTAGTTGGTCGTGGCAAATCGATGCATCCACCTCATCCATTTGACCACCTTCACCTATAAGAATAGCGTTATTGTCAAGCTCATTATCTACTTCAACGACGCTTGGGATTGACATCTCAACCTCTTGAAAAAATCATCTACTCGCCGCAACTCTATCGGACACATCTGCATATGGAACATTAATTGTGCATCTTGCTTTGGTTTTACACACGGCCCACCATTTGATTCTATCTCTTATTGCAACCAGATAATCTAGGTAGTACACTTGCTCAGCCTGCGATGCAAGTACGAAGGGGTCGTCTGTGTCGAGCCTTGATTTAGGATTGAGATCAACGATGTTGTATCTTGGATGCACCTTAATACCCCTAACATAATCATACCACTTGCACTTGAAAAGTACTAGTGTATCACCCTTGTTATTTTCACTCTCATATTCTAATTCCACAATTTCATCTAGCATTCCATAATAGTCTCTTCCAACATCATTATAACAACTGCCTCTGATGCAAACACCGCTGTTCATTGTGCTTTTGCCAATCCCAAAATTTTGGGTATGAAATTTATACCCATTCACAAAATAGCCATTATACAAGTGCACACGAAGTTTTGGGCCTCGAGCTATAAACTTGATATTTTCAACATGTGTTTAGGCGGGTTTTTTACCTACAAATGATGAATATAAAGAGAATATAAACATACAAGTAATGTTGTAATTGAATTATAATAATATTTAGAATAACTCTAAGGCATCTTACATAATTAGCAAACCAGCTAGTAAACTCCTTCTCCAGCCTAGTCGACAGCGCCGCCGAATCAATATTTGGCATCACATCTCTCACTTCATTTTCATATTCCCTATTGGAAGGTTACTTATTGATAATCATGTATATCTTTAATATTTTAAGCGAAATGAAACAACTACATATTTTAAATTTATACTTACAAGACAAAGGGTTCGATCTCTTCACAATTCAGTAGAACGTAAAGGGACGCGGCTGCTAGCTCCTTGTCCGACAAATATTTAGTACCAATATGCCCAAATGGCCTTCCTGGATGAGTGAAGACCGATAATCGTCCCATTGACTTCAACTTCACCACCATCATCATTCCGCTCAACTCTAGTCGACTTCGAACCAACACCAACCTCAAAATAGTGAGAGCAAAAGATAGAAGTTTCTTCTATCAAATATGCCTCACATATTGAACCCTCAACACGTGACTTATTCTTAACTTTTTTCTTCAAGCGGTTCATAAACCTATTATGTACAAATAATACCATCTATAAATTCAAGTTTCATAATTATTTATATCAAATTAATAGAAATTGATAACACAAAAATGGTACCTCTCAAAAGGATACATCCAACGATAATTGATGGACCACCAACTCTTGCCTCGTAAGCCAAATGTACCTAAGTGTTCCATGGAATCAAAGAAAGCGGGAGGAAATATCTTTTCTAATGTGCACAAAGTGATTATGATGTTTTCCTCCAACTTCTTCAAATGTTCCTCGCGTAAAATACTGGAGCATATGTCTCTGAAAAATTGGCTTAGCTCAGTCAGCGGACGCCATACAGGATCGAGCAAGAGGTTCTTAAAGACAATAGGTATCAACCTCTCAAGGAACACATGACATGGCTTTTTCATGCCATAAATCTTGCATTCTTCCACGTTAACACACCTACTCAGGTTTGATGCATAGCCATCTGGAAACCTCAGTTGTTTGATCCATTCTAAAACCAACTTTTGTTGTTCCTTTGTGAGTGTGTAGCTCGCTTTTGGCTTCACGGTCTTCCCATTCACCTCTCTTAATTCTAGCTCTGGACGCTTACAATACTTCTTAAGATCAACACGAGCTTTAACATTATCCTTAGTCTTACCTTTGACATCCATGATTGTATTGAAAACATTATCAAAGACATTTTTCTCAATATGCATCACATCTAAATTATGGCGTATTAAATTGGTCTTCCAATAAGGCAAATCCCAAAATATACTCCGTCTCACCCGGTTATGATGTTGCCCAAAGCCGGCAATCTTTTCTTTGCAGTCTTGCCAAACTTAATGTTTGGTAATCTTGATACTTCATCCCACATGTCACTACCATTCAAGCGTGGTGGAGGCAACCCACGCTCAACTCTACCAGCCATGAAGTTATTTTTGTTTTTTCTATAAGGATGACTTGTTGGCAAGAACTGACGATGACAATCGAAAAGGATGGTTTTCCACCACACTCGAGTGTAATGACTTACTATTGCTCATGCAAGTAAGGACAAGACAACTTCCCATGTGTGCTCCGGCTAAATGGATAACATCCCAGTAGGTGAAAGTCATTAATATCCACATGAGTGCCGCCTTCATTTTGAAATTTTCTTTCTTTGACACATCATAAGTATCAATCCCATCTTGCCACAACTCAATCAACTCATCTATCAATGGACGTAAATACACATCAATGTTCTTCCTGTGGCTCTTAGGACCAGAATCGAACGTTAAGAACAAGTACTCTGCTTCATAGCCATCCATGGCGGTAAATTATAAGGAGTAACAATCACTGGCCAACAAGAATAAGGCTTAGTCGAGTTACTAAAGGGATCAAAACCATCAGCTGAGGCACAAAGCCTGACATTTCTAGGATCGAAGGAAAAATCTGGGTAAGTACGATCAAAATGCTTCCATGCCTCACCATCTGATGGATGAGAAAGCACACCTTTTTCACGAGGACATTCCTTGTGCCACCGCATATGCTTTGCAATCGTTGTTGACATAAAAAGCCTTTGGAGTCGAGGGCAAGCGGTAGGTAACGCATAACACCTTAAAAGGTATTTTTTTATGCTTCGTACTACCCCTTCTCGTTGGTTTATACCGCGGGTGGCCACATTCTGAACATTCTGTTAAACCTCGAGTTGACTTGTAGTACAACATACAATCATTAGGACATGCATCTATCTTTTGTAAACTAAGCCCGAGCTTAGAAACAATCTTCTTAGCCTCATAGAATGTTTTGGGAATATTTGCACCTTCCGGTAACATTCGACCAAAAGTGGACATGAAATTATCAAAGGCATTCTCACTCATGTTGGCCTCGACTTATGAGTTAGAAGTTGAGCGGGCAGACTTCTTCGTAAGTTTTACATCCCTCGTATAATTTCTCACGCCCTACTTCAAGAAGGTCGAAAAACTTTGTGCGCTCAAGCATTTGGTAATTGTTCCTCCCAATCAAAACTAGGGCCCTGCCATATCCATAACCATATCAATATAAGGATTTGATTGCTCTTCAACAAGGACCGTCTCATTGTTTGGAGGCATAGGTTGTTGACTTGATGTTGATTGTTGTCTAAAGGTTGAAGGATTCTCTCCTTGTGAAACCCAGATTGTGTAATGAGGCTTGAATCCTTTTTTAAACAAGTGTGTTTTAAGCCTCTCTTGAGTTTGAAATTTTCTATTCATACAAATGCAACAAGGACACCGTATTTTGTCTTCGGACATACATTCAGGATGGTCAAGCGCAAAACCAACAAATTGTCGTACCCCCTCTATGAACTCATGTCTAATACCCAAGCCGCCATCCTCAAGCCGACGATACATCCAACTCCGATCGTTAGACATCCCTTTACGCATCGCATTTAATTATAGAATTAAAACATAATCACGAAGCTAATTTCATCAATACGATTAAGAGCTAGAGATGGATATCGGAAAAACTATAAAGAATGAAGTTGTTTCTTTTGTTGAAGGAAAGGAAAGGAAAAAGAAGAGAAAATAGAGAATTTTTTTTCTTAATTTTTTTTCTTTTGTTTTTTTGTTTTTTTTTTGGAAAGGGGTGGTGTTACGGATTTCACTGTTTTTGTAGAACTTTTAAAGGATTTGAATCATATGGTAAGATGGAGGGAGGAATCATCATCAAAGGTTGGTGTCTTTAAGTTCTTACGGAGGCGAGAAGATGGATTGATTAAGCGGTTTGAACATGCAGGTTGGTGTTTATTAACAATTGCATATTTTTTTGGTTCTTGCTAGATACATGCGGGTATTATGCAAGTTTCTTAAAAGCTATGGGAAGGATGTAATTAACATTCACCATGGCCTATTGCCATCATTCAAGGGTGGGAATCCTTCAGACAGGCCTTTAATGCTGGTGTAAAATTGATTGGTGCAACTAGCCATTTAAATCCCTTTGAAGAACTTGATGCAGGGGCCTATAATTGAACAAATGGTTGAGAGAGTCTCCCACAAAGATAATTTGTTTGTCTTTTGTACAAAAGTCAGAGAACCTTGAGAAGTGCCTTGTAAAAGCAATAAAATCATATTGTGAGTTGAGGGTTCTACCTTATGATGAGAACATGGTGTTGTATTTTGAGGGTAACGAGGGACAAAAGGAAAATATACGGTGAATGTTTGAAATTATGTATGCTCTGCTCTTTCTAATTCTAATAAATCCTTCCGTTCGATTGTTAAAAAAAAAAAAAAAAAAGAAAGGCAATCTCTATCAATTCCTTTAACTAAAACATTGTTGTGAAAAGTGGGTAGAATCAAGGACTTAAAAACCTTGTTAAAAGCTGAAGGAAAAATTTTTTTTTTTGTGCTTCTAAGGAAATGTCTTTCCAAATGAGGAAGAAATGAATGCGAGAAGGAAAAGACTTGTCCTTTGTGTTATTATTCTCGTGTAGATAACAAAGTCATTCAAGTATGAAGATCTAAAAATAAAAAGGCCCCCACTTGCTGAGATAAAAAGAGGCAACAACGGATAGCCATTTGTAAGAGCAATGTTAAATAAGCGTGGGTACGAACATCGGGTTATGCAAAAATGTTACCATAAGCGATCTTCACTTGCACAAACTACTTGAAACCGTTTTTACAAGCCATAATAGACTAAGTGCAACGACTTACAAGGCATAAAAGGGTGAACAACACCCCAACAACCTACTAACCCTTGAGCTAAAATTAGCAAACTTTGCGTCAATAGACAAGTTCGCCAAACATAAATTAACCAATAAACTTAAACATCATCCATAATCATCCACAATTTACTAAATTTTATAATCACACAAATTACATTAAAATAAAACAAACCAAGCACAAAATACCTTACAACTAGTTACCAAATCCATCTTTGAAAGCAATCAAATTGATGCTACCAAGTAAGGAGGAAAATATTAATGAGGGATGGGGAAGTGGGAATAAAAGATTGAGTTGGGTATGGTAGAGTAAGAGTTTCTTTTTCTTTTCTTTTTTTTTTCCTTAAGATCATATTTCTAAGATTATTTGGTGAAAAATAAGATCATATAATAAACTATTTGAAAGGCACAAAAGGCGAACAAGAAGTCCATCAAACAAAACAAATCGAGGATTTGAGGAAATAAAATTAAGATATAGAGTAGCCAATCGGTTGTATATCTGCGATGGACACCCCTAGCCGAAATAAAGTGAAGCCATAAAAACAACCCATCCCAAAGAGAGTCCAATAAGGCGATTGATCCTAAAAATTCAAGAATTCCTCTTAGATCCGCTCGGACTCAGCGTGAAGCGGACCACACCGCCACAACATACTTGCATTGTTATACCTACCAAAGCCTCTAGATCACATCGAAAAGCCGATATAGACAGATGGAGTGACCCAAGCTTCTCTCACACCCAAAATACCCCAACAATGAAGAAAGACAATTTCATGAGAATTAGAGCGGACTTACACATAACACACAAATCAAATCCTCGTAGGCTCGTGCCCGCTTCTTTGGGACATATCGATGCAGGAGCTTATTGAAAACAAGGCCTAAAAGCTCAATGGAACTTTAGCTTTCCAAAAGATTAAGAAAGCCAGAAATGAGTAGGAAATCATTGGCAAATACTCTATATCATACCTGTTTGAAAATAGCAATAATGTATTGCAATGGATTTTTTCGGGCGTATATGGGCCTTGTGTGGATGCAGATTGTAGAGGTTTGTGGGCGAGCTTAAAACAGCTTCGGATAGGTGGAAGTCCCCCTAGTGTATTGGCGAGGATTTTAACGTGTCAATTTCCACATGAAACAACAGGGGGCCAGATCTTTCTCTCCTTCCATGGTAGATTTTAATGACTTCATTAATGCAATGGAGTTAGTTGATTTACCTCTTGTAGGGGGAACTTTCATGTGGTCTAGAAACAGTGAGATGAATCAATGCTCGAGAATCGACAGATTTCTTGTGTTGACAGGGTGGATCGAGAATTTTGGGGGGAGTTCTCAAGAATGTTTACCTAGGATAGTTTCAGATCATGTCCCTTGTTTTGAATTGTGAAGGGGTGCAGCGTAGTCTCCCTTTCGTTTCGAAATAATTGGTTTGAAGAGCTTGGATTGGATGGGGTGAAATGTAAGTGGCAATCCTATTTGGTAGAAGGGGATCCTTGTTTTAGGTTTGAGGAAGTTGAAGTGCTTGAAAGAGAGAGGACCTTAAAAGATGGAACAAACAGACCTTTGGAACCATTAGGAGGAGCTGGATAAGGCCCTTGAAGAGGTGAGATCCTTGGATGTGATAGAAGGTGCAAGAAGTGGTGCGAGCAGGGGACTAGACAATCGTGCTCCAATCGAAATTCAATGACTCCTCAAAGTGAGGAAATTGAAGCGATGGCTTCGCCGGGTTCGGTGGGCGAGAAGGGGATAATAATCTGAGGGTTTTCATCGGATGACAAAGCATTCACAAGCAAGAAATCAGATCGTGGGTAAGCGTGCTTGGGTTTCTTTGGAAGGTGGGATGAGAATCGAGGGAGGCATAACAGGTTTTCTCTGAAGGCTTGTTTAAGGAAGAAGAGGATGCATTTATTAATTTGGAAGGGGTTTTCTTTTAAAACTCTCGCCATGGATGATCGGAGAGGAGGCTGGAAACTCCTTTTTCGAAGAGGAAGTGTTTGCGGCGGTTCAAGATATGAGAGAGATAAAGCCCCGGAACACGATGAGCACGAGGTGGGTGAAGAGAGGGCGATGTTCTTGATGTCGGTTGGGAATATGGTCTAGTTAAACC
>CM028379.1:146825208-146862031 GCA_013146195.2 Codonopsis lanceolata | reverse complement strand
AAGGGTGAAGCAAAGGGAAGCCCTCTTGCTTTAGGCCTCAAAAATCTTTAGGCCGCCAAAAAATTACTACCTTTTAAAAAAATATATATATTAAGTGACTTCTAGTTTTTTCTCATTAGGTTACTTAATGAGAAATTAATGTCATTGGATAATAAAAATTTAAAAGACATTAGGTTACTTAATGAGAAATTAAAGTCATTGGATAATAAAAATTTAAAAGCCAATTGTTTTAACCTTGAACATTCTTTAAAACATAATGACAACTCTAATATTGATGAATTAATTAGGTCTATTTACAAAACTATTTGTAAAAAAAAATTATACAAATGAAAAATGATATACAAATTGACATACTTAATTATATAATAAGGTTTATTCTTTTTCCAAATGCCAGATATCGCTTATAGAATAATGTTTCTAAAAATCATTCATAGACGCAAAAGAAGTTTTTTAAAACTAAAATTAATAAAATTTTATCTAAGACCAACAATATCTCAACAAAGATTAAGTGGACTAGAAAACTTTATTCGATTGAAAAATAATTATTAAATGAAATTGATTACAATAATTTAAAAATGATTTTGCATCCTAAAAAGCACAAAGATGTTCTTTAAATAAAAAATGTAATAATTAAAAATATATTATTTGATTTTAAAAAGCCTCACTTTAGAATTTGTTTTAGGCCTTCATAAGTGTTGGGTCGGCCACGCAAATGTGTGATACATCCTTCATAGTAATATTAATAGTTTTTATATAAACCTTTTGAAATCAATATCTCTTTGTAGACAATATGAGAAACATCTCTTCTATTGGTTATTATATAAAAAAAAATAGTTGTCTAAAAATATTTTAAACCAATATCATTTTCTAACCAATTTGAAATACATCTTTTCTATTGGTAATAAGTCTTCTATAAAAACACTTTTAATATCTTCATCTCTCTAACTAATGTGGTTATAACATAATAATAATAATAATAATAATAATAATAATAATAATAATAATAATAATAATAATAATAATAATAATAATAATAATAATAATAATAATAATAATAATAATAATAATAATAATAATAATAATAATAATAATAATAATAATAATAATAATAATAATAATAATAATAATAATAATATGGGATACATCTCTTTGTAACCAATGTGAGATACATTATTTAAAAACATTTTAAACATATATCACTTTCCTAACGAATTTAAAATACGTATTTTCTATTGGTAATAAGTCTTTTATAAAAATAATTTAATTACATCTCTCTAACCAATGTGGAATATATCTTATTATTTGGTAATAATAGTAGAAGTTTTTTCAAATTTTTTTAAATCAACATCTCTTTCTATATAATGGGATACACCTCTTCTCTTCTATTAATGATAACACTAGAAGTCTTTTATCTAAATATTTTAAAATCAACATCATTTTTAACCAACATAGGATGTATCCATTTTATTATTAATAATAGTAATTTAAAATCAACATCAATTTATAACAAATGTGGGATATATCTCTTCTATTGCTAATAATAGTAAAAGTTTTTATATAATCTAAAATAATTTAAAATCAACATCATTTTCTAGCCAATATGAGATATACATCTTCTATTGGTAATTAATAATAGTATTTTTAAAATAAAATTAATTTCTAACCAATATGAGATACATCTCATCTATTGGTAATAATAGTAGAATATTTTGTAATCAAGGTGAGATAGATCTTGTAATAAGAGTAAAAGTATTTAGTCTTTAAAATCCAACATTTCTTTTTAAACAATGTGACATATATCTCTTTTCTTTGTAATAAGAGTATAACTTTTTTATATGAGATTTTTAAACCTAACATCTTTTTTTAAACAATGTAAGATACATCTCTTCTATGGTGATAAGTAGAAGCCTTTTATCAAAAGAATTTTAAACTAACATCTCAATTTATAACAAATATAAAATACATCTCTACTAATATTAACATTAGAAGAGAAGTTTCTTACATTTGTTATAAATTGATGTTAGTTTTAAAACTCATTATATTAAAAACTTCACATTTTATGACCAATAGAAAAGTTGTATGTCACTCTCTTTACTATTAATAGAAGGGTTTTATCTCACATTTGTTAGAAGTAATGTTAGTTGTAAAAGTTTTAAAATATAAGATTTCTACTATTGACAATAGAAGAGGTTATATATACTAATACTCGATCTTCATGCTCGTGCCTATGACACGATGCCAGTATATCTGATTTCGTTAATTGAAATGACAGTGTCTAAATAGAAGGTGCGATTTAAAAAAATGTTACAGTTGAGGGGTACATTACTTCAAGTGATAGTTGAGAGATTGATGTTTTATAAGGGGTGACTGTCCAAAAATTAATCGCATGGTGTGACGTTGTTATGTGAAGATAAAACATAGGGAGAAGAAAAATAGGTGACTGCTCATAAAATTAATTGTAGGGGTGACTTGTAATAGGAAAGAAAAAAGAGAGTTAAAAATGGAGAATTGTTGGGCTAGATCTTCAAGCCCGCGCATATGGAACGATGCCAGTATATCTGATTTCGTCAATTGAAATGACAGTTGAGAGATTGATATTTTATAAGGGGTGACTGTTCAAAAAATTAATCGCAATTAGGGGTGTGCACGGGCCCTAAGCCCGCGGGCATTGGTAATGCCTAGTATGAGCCTATCAAGTAGCGGACATTAGATTTAAAAGCCCAGTACTATTAATCAGCCCACGGGCATTAGTGGACGGGCTTCAAACGGGCATTGGGTGAGCACGGGCAAGCACGGGCTTCAGCCCATTTGTTTATGTTTTTAAATAATTTTACTGTTTTCTCATTCAAACTTTTGGCCTCAAATTTCACCATCAATTCATTGCCATGAACTTTTTTTCAAACTATTATACTTGTAAATTTGAAATAAAACACACAGTTGAAGTGGAAGAAAAGAAGAGAAGCAACTAAGTTAAAATATAAATTCAGGTATAGTAAACTGATTCATATAACTCGACAACTCGTTACAAGACTAAAAGCAACTAAGTTAATATATAAAATGTAAATCCATGTTTTTCATTGTAAACAAAGAAAAGTGACTCCAAGAAAGTAAGAACAAAAAGTTGTTTTCAAGAAGATGAAGAAGACAATTGCCGCACCTTACTAATACTATATTTAATACTGTGTCAAATTTTAATCTTGCATGTGATGAAATTGAGAATAGAATATCAATAGATGTCTAGATGATTGTGTAATTAATTATTAAAATAATAGGGTTTGACTTTTAGGCTTTTATTTTTAGCAATAGCTTTATTAGTTTAATTGTATTATACTATTACTATATTACTATATTATAATTTATAACTTATAACATATAAATATAGCAATAGTATAATACACATAAATTAAATATATAGGATTTGGTCAAAGATCTATAATTAAAAAAAAATTAAAAAAGTTATCATAGAAGAGGGAGGGCTAGATGCATAAGCATGGAGCGGTGAAGGCCCGAGAGCCGATATCATGGGCATTTGACTCATCTAAAGCCCAATACTATGTATAGCCCATGGGCACGGCTCCATGGGCCGGGCATTGATGGGTTTTAACGGGCTTGATGACATTGACGCCCTGCTCACCCCTAATCGCAATGTATAACTTTGTAAGGTGAATATAAAATATAGGGAGAAGAAAAAATGGTGACTGCTCATAAAATTAACTGTAGGGAGTGATTTGTAATAGTGAGAGAAAAAATAAGGAGTTAAAAATGGATAACTATTCACACATGTGACTATGAGAGTGAAACTCAACCGTTCAATATTTTAAGAGAATTTAATCTCAACCTCTGAATAGTCATAGTTAATTACCTAGCTGTTTTATAATATAAATTAATACTCATTATCATATTGATTATTAATATATATTACTATTAGTTAATGATTAGAAAACCTTCACATGATGCATTACAATAAATAAATAAATAAATAAATAAATAAATATATATATATATATATATATATATATATATATATATATATATATATATATATATATATATATATATATATATATATATTTCATTAGTTCATTATAAGTTATACGCACTCAAAGATTTGATTTGACTTGGGTCACTCTGATCGGTAAGAATGCTAGGATCCATAAAATGTTCAATCAATAAAAGTGTGCCAAATAATTGAATATCCATTTTTTGGTGTAAAATTTGAGTAACCCTGGTATTGCCCATTCATAAAATTTTATCAATAAGGGTATTAAAATGTACAACACTTAAAGTTTGATATAAATAAAATATGTATACAAATTTTGAATACATAACATTGTTTTGTTTCTCTATTAGTAAATAGGCAATCCACTTGAAAAGTAAGGACTTAAGGTCTTGAACTCTTGGGAACACCGGCGAGGAAAGTATAGGTAACCCACAAGAACCATGTTTATAATTTCTTTTTGCGGCTGTGGGTGGCTTCCCAAAGGCCTTACTTCGTGAATAAGGTAAGGACTAAGAAGATATACAAGACAAGAAGAAGACTTTTGTAGAGAGAGAGAGAGGATGCGGGGCAGGGGCAGGGGATGGGCCATGCAGCAGCCGGGTAATTGCACTAGTTGTATGGATTTTAAGTAAGACGGGTTTACGGATAATTTTATAAGATCGATCATTTTTATTGATTCATTGTGTGTTAGTGATTAAGTAATAAGAGATTGAGACTCCATCTTATAAATTAAGATTCAGAAAACCGCTTTTAAAAATATACTGCCCTTCAATGGTATCCTCCATATAGTTTTGTTTCTGTTTCTGTTCTCCCTAGATGCAAGGAGCCTCCCCAATACCCACTTCTGAAACTTCCTCTTTCTCAATGTCACTTTATTGTTATTTTTCTTTCCCATTTCAATAAGACTAATGACTCAATTCTTCCTACCATCCTGATTATTTTTTTTTAATGAAAATTTACTTTATTTATGGAAATTTAAAAATTGAATGAGTATAGCATGAGACAAAGCCCTACTCTACCATAGTTCAACCGACAAACACATGTTGAGTTATGTTAAAAGATTCGTCTTACAAAAAATACCCGTAAAATAATTTTTTTAATTTTTTGTCTAATCAATATGATTTAGTATCCTAAATTATATATATTGTATCAATAATTAGATTTTATTACTTGATCTATCCGTTCCACACAAAGTTTTTATTTTTTACAAGTCTTATAATTAATATGAGAGTTTGTCATAATTACAATAATCATTTAGCATAATTAATATATTAATATTAAATTTACATGGTAAGTTTGAAATGTTACGAGGATTGTAGACATAAGCTTTCAAAATTAATTTTTAAAATAAAACATCTCAAAATAGTATATAATTGACTTTTAGCTTGAAGCAGAGTAATACATAAACAAATGTTGAATAGTAGTTGGATATTGTCCTTGGTTTAACTTTTTATTACAAGGTATTTTTACAACAAAGGAAATGATATTTTTAAAATAGTTTTTTAGTTATCAACGTAGTAAAAACATTTAAAAAAAAACGTTAACTAATACAACTGTTCATGTTTTCTTATACATTTAAACTTAAATCTCCAACAAACACACATTTTGATTTTTAAATTAACCAACTACGTAACAAATTAAGACGCTCATACTTATTTCCACCAATAATATCCGAGTATTATTAGTAACGATTTAAGGTTACAAAAAGTTTATAAATATCTTGCTTGACTAGCAAACAATACTGCTGAAGCTTATCCAATCTCCTCGAAGTTTTCAGTAGACAGTATATGATAGGTACTTGTTGATCATGCTTCTACGGTTGTATTGTTACACCATCTGTTTCAGATAAAGACTCCTTGTTTGAAAGTTAAATTTTTTTAAAAAAATAATATTTTTAGTAATTTATTAGTTAGAAAATAATATTTTTATATTTTAATTTTTAAAAATAGATTCCTTAAGTGAAACATTCCAAAATAGAATAATAGACTCTTTACTTAAAACGAATGAGGTATGTTTTATTGTGCAATAGGGGTGAGCTTGGTTCGGTTTGGTCCAATTTTTGGAAAAAAAGAGAAAACTAGAACCAGACCAATAGTCTGGTTCTCAAAAAATTTAGAACCGGAACCAACCCAATATATATGAGAACCAAAACATTGGTTCGATCCAGAACCAATCAAAAATGTATAAACACCTGGACCGGACCAATACTACGATTTTTTACTTTTTAACTGTTTAATACAAATACATAATAAAAATTTTAAGACTAAAACTTCATAAAAAAATTAAAAAACCTTCGATAAAAGTACATTCAACAATTAAAAATATCGAACTCATAAACTCATAGCATAACAAACCGGTGGAAACAAAATAATAAAAGAGTATCAATTAAAAAGTAGAACAAAGAAAGTATTAGGAATTAATATATATATATATATATATATATATATATACTTATATAAAAATATTTTATATATAATAAAATAAATTAATTAAAAGTATATTGTGTTGGTTCGGTCCGGTTCCGTATTTTTTTAGTTCGAGAACCGGGACCAACCCAAATGTCAAATTTTATGAAATTTCAGATCCAGGACCAAACCAAAGTATTGGTCCGATCCAGTTTTGATTGGTTTGGTCCGATTTTATTGATTCGATCTGGTTCCGAAAAAATCCTACACACCTCTACTGTGCAATCTGAACAAGGAATTAAAGTTGGATCCGACTAAATTTGGAATATGGTATTCCATCCGTCCCTAGTTGAGTTTATTTTTTTAAGTAATTCCAAATGATCTCTTGTTTGAAGTCACAAATAGAAATAGGCGAAATGGTTTTCCTTTATATGGTTATGGATGCACTTCTTTACTGACCACTTCATCTACAACTTTTATAGACACATTCGAAGTAATTACTCCAATTTACAAAAAATAACTTAGTTTATATATCCAATACCGGTAGGAGGAGTAATCTTAAGATCAACTCTTTGTTTATCTTTAATGGCTTCAAATCATTTATCTTACTCTCTAACACATCATCTATTTCATTGAATCTCAACCTCACATGTTTCTTTATAAAAAGAAGACTGACTAAAATAACAAGAAACGTATACAGCTGAGATTCAATGGGAAAGAGAATGTGACAGAAAGTGTGATAGTGATAGAATTCACGACAAACCAAAAGATAGTATATTCATAAAAAAAGTTCTTCATCCTACAAAAGGTATACAACCGCATTATATACAAGCTAGGGGTGAGCTTGGTCCGGTTCGATCCACTTTTTTGGAAAAATTGAGAGAACCAGGGCCAGACCAATAGTCCGGTTCTTAAAAAATATAGAACCAAGAACAACCCAATATGTCTGAGAACCAATACATTGGTCCGGTCCAGAACCAATTGAAGACGCACGAGAACCAGGACCGGACCAATACGATGCGTATCTTTGATCAAGAGGATAACTAGATTTTATAAACAACAATGATCAATAATCAAATCATGTTCTTCCTTCATACAACATTTTGTTGGGTTCGTTGTTCTTGTGAAAATAAACTAAAGGTAAAAATCATTACTTCCAAATTAATAAAGAGTAACGAAAAAGAAAGTTGTAAGGAAATTTATTGCAAGTCATCTTCCTCTCCGATCCCCTTATGGTTAATTTAATTAATTTACAGGTAACAATCCTTCAAACTAATAATGTTCGGAATCACAAAAAGAGGCAGAAAATTAATTAATATGGAAGAACAATGTTTTCCCTCCTATTTTCTCTTTAATCAAATAAGGAAACTTGGTTAAATATTGAATCAAATTATTATATATTTTCTTTAGGTTGTAAGTTGTATCCCTTTTATTATCTTCTTATCAAGTTATATATATATATATATATATATATATATATATATATATATATATATATATATATATATATATATATATATATATATATTATACTATATTAGTATATTATATATAATAAAATAATAATAAATACACATTGGTCCGGTTCTGCGTTTTTGGTTTCTGGAACCGAGGATCGACCTAATTATCCGGTTCTGTAAAAATTCAGATCCAGGACCAATCCAAAGTATTGGTCCGATCCATTTTTGACTGGTCTGGTCCGGTTCCATTGGTCCGGTCCGGTTCCGAAAAACTTCTGCTCACCCCTAATACAAGCTACACAACTAATTATCCCTGACCCAAGATATGAGTCAATCTCCTAATCTCTTATTGAGATCTCAAATCAAAGGAAACTGAATAATTAGTGATAAGTACAAAAGATATGGAGATAATTTCGTAATCAAATCAAATCAAGTCTTTCACTCTCCCTCAAGTTAGAGCATGAAGATTCAGAATGCCCAACTTGGCAACCAAGAACTGAAAACGAGCCGTGCCCAAGGCTTTTGTGAATATGTCGGCAACTTGTTGTTCAGTAGATATCTTACGTGGAGAAATTTTGGTAGATTCCACGCGTTCTCGTACAAAATGACAGTCAATTTCGACATGTTTTGTTCGTTCGTGAAACACCGGGTTGTTTGCTATATGTAGGGTAGCTTGATTGTCGCAATAGAGAGCAGTAGCTTGAAATTGTGTTGCTTCCATATCCTGAAGAAGTGATATGATCTTGACCAGTCAGCAATTTTGGAGAAACTGTGAAGCTTGCGGAAGGGGGGTCATAAAGCTTGCGACCTTTTATTTGGGTTTCTTGTTCCAGAAACGTTTTTTTGGTTTAGGTGTTTAAGAGTTTCCTAGGGTTTTAGTTTCCTTTTATTTGGGTTTCTTGTTCCTAAAGTTTATTTTCCTACAAGAATTAGTTTCCTTTTATTTAGTTTTATTTTCCTACAAGAATTAGGATTTATTTTGTAAGCCTATATAAAGGCATTATTAAACGTTGTTTTGGAGTAGAATTTTGATTAATAAAACTGAGTTGATTTTCTGGTTAGAAAATTGTGTTCTTATTTGAGAGTGTTCTGGATTGGAAGCTCGGATTATAAACATCGTGGATTCGTTGTTTGTAATTGAATTCGACTTATCAGTTGGAGAATCATCCCAATTCTGGCATCATTCACAATTTCAAGGTTCGCGTCATCTCGAAGGCGTTGAGTCGCAGAGTCATTCATCCTAAAACATTTCTAGGAGATCTTGGGTTCCTTCATCATTTGGTATCAGAGCGATCCTAGTTACGGTAATTCCATTCTATCTTAAATTTTGCGTATTATCGTTCCAGTTGTAAACCCTAATTGTTCTAGGGTTTATTATTATTAAAAAAAAAACTGTTACTATTCACGGTTACTGTTCACAGTCACTGTTCATCGTTTCTGTTTAACGTTACTGTTCACGGGTACTGTTCACGCCTTATTTATATATAAAAAAATTATTGTGATTTTTATTATCCTTTTAGTTGTCTTGAACTTGGATAATCAATCCTTGTTTAATCGTGTTGTTTTTCAATTTTGAAATCCTAATTGTTCTAGGATTTGTTACTTATAAAATTTTTTTTAAAAAAAATTGTGACTTTGAGTGCATACACGCAAGGGAGTGAATCACCAACAATCACCATGACCGACGAAACTCCAGCTAAAGGGGTCCCTTTTGTTAATCCGACCCAATTTATGGAGGCGATGCTCGCCCACGTGGAAGATGTTAAGGTTAAGTTTGCTCAAATAGATGAGAGATTTGATAGACTTGAGGAGGATAGGCGAAGGGAGGAACCTAGGGAACGTAGAGCTCAAAGAGGTAACCAATTAGATGAAGAATTTAATGATCTTGGTTTGAGGGAAAATCATGGTAGAGGAAAACGAGAGATTCCAAGGAGAAAGGAAAATAATTGGGGAACCATTAAGTTAAAGATTCCTGTTTTTAAGGGGTCAAGTGATCCAGATGAGTATTTTGATTGGGAAAGAAAAATCGAGAAAGTATTTGACTGTTATACCAACACTGAATTGCGGAAAGTCAAATTAGTTGCCACCGAGTTCGTGGACTATGCTAGTATATGGTTGGATAAAATGATAGCTGATAGGAGAAGAATTGGGATGCCTGCGGTTACTACATGGGAAGAAATGAAGCGTCTTGTACGTCATCGGTTTGTTCCTAATCACTATTATAGGGGTGTTCTACATAAATTGCAGAAGTTGACACAGGGTTCAAAAAGTGTTGAAGACTATCACAAGGAGATGGAGATGTTGACTGCTAGGGCCAATTTGGGTGAAGATGCCGAAGTAACAATGACAAGATTTTCTGGCAGGTTTGAATCATAATATTGCAGATATTGTTGATTTACACCAATATGAGGACTTGGGTGAAATGGTGCACATGGCAGTCAAGATAGAGCAACAACAAAAGAGGAGGAGTACCACTCGTCCAAGTAGTTCAACTCTGGTGCAACAACAAGATAAGATCTCAAGCAAGGTTGAGTCCGAAGCAAAAGTGGTTACGATTCCGCAAGAGTCCCAAGGGAAAGCTGAAAATCCCAGGTTGAAGTCTAAGAAAATGCAATGTTTCAAGTGTAAAGGGTGGGGACACTTGGCGCGTGAGTGTGCCAATCAACGGGTTATGGTGGTACGTGGCAATGAGGTGGTAGAAGAAGAGGATGATGAACATGAAGACATTGAAGCCGAGGGGGACTTTATAAATCTAGAGGCTTCGGTTTCTCGTCGCGTGTTGAATATGCAAGCTAAGGAGGAAGAATATGATCAACGTGATAACCTCTTTCACACATGATGTCGCATCAATGACAAGGTTTGTAGTGTGATTATTGATGGAGGTAGTTGTACTAACGTCGCTAGCAATCTCATGGTGGAAAAGTTGGGTTTGTCAACATCAAGACATCCCCAACCTTACGAACTTCAATGGTTGAATGATCGTGGGGAAGTGAAGGTGGAGAAATAAGTGCTTGTGACATTTCGTATAGGAGTCTTCGAGGACGAAGTCTTATGTGATGTGGTTCCTATGAATGCGAGCCATTTATTACTTGGAAGGCCATGGCAATATGATCGTCAAGTGAAGCATGATGGATTCACCAACAAATATTCCTTCATGTTTAATCAGAAGCCAATCACACTCGTACCACTAACGCGAAGCCAAGTGCATGAAGACCAAAGGAGGATGCTAGTTGAGAGTAAAGGTAAGAAAGTTTTGTTAAGTGTTCAGGACAATGTGGTGTTTGATTCAGGGAAAAAGGGTTGGAATAATGGACCACGATATGGGTCTCAAGTTCAAATCAAAGAACACTTTAATGACCGACCAAGAGCGGATTTGAGGGCAAATCCTTTTCAAGAGGAGGAGTATGATACGATCTTGACCAGTCAGCAATTTCGGAGAAACTGTGAAGTTTGCGGCCGCAAGGGGGTCATAGGCTTGCGACCGCAAGGTGCCCAGAGAAAGCTGCCATTTTTTGGATTTACTGTTTTACTGTTTGAGTATTTTTAGGGGTTTAGTTTTCTTTTATTTGGGTTTCTTGTTCCTAAAGTTTAGGTTTTAAGAGTTTCCTTTTTATTTAGTTTTCTTTTCCTACAAGAATTAGGATTTATTTTGTAAGCCTATATAAAGGCATTATTAAACGTTGTTTGGGAGTAGAATTTTGATTAATAAAACTGAGTTGATTTTCTGGTTAGAAAATTGTGTTCTTATTTGAGTGTCCTGGATTGGAAGCTCGGATTATAAACATCGTGGATTCGTTGTTTATAATTGAATTCGACTTATCAATTGGAGAATCATCCCAATTGTGGCGTCATTCACAATTTCAAGGTTCGCGTCATCTCGAAGGCGTTGGGTTGCGGAGTCATTCATCCTAAAACCTTTCTAGGAGATCTTGGGTTCTTTCATTAAGAAGCCAAGGAAGCCAAACTAGTTCACTAACTGTAGTGGCCATTGCTCTATATTCGGCTCTTGCCGAGGAGCGAGAGACGACAGATTGTTTCTTGGTACGCCACGAATGGGAGCACCACCTAAGGTCATGAAATAACCAGTATAAGAGCGTCTAGACATTGGGCAACCACCCCAATCGGCATCACAGTAAGCCTCAAGAATTAAATCACAACATGAAGGAAGGAATATACCTTGGCCAGATGTGTTCTTGAGATAGCGAAGGACCCGTGAGGCTGCATTCATGTGGCTACGTCCGGGGGCCGAGATGAATTGGCTAAGAAGATTAACCGAGAACTGAATGTCTGGCCTAGTCACGATTAACTAAAGTAGCCTGCCGATGAGTCGTCTGTACTAAAGTGCATCAACGAGATGGCTGCCATCTTTCTTTGAGAACCACAAACTTTGGTCCATAGGAAAGGAACTTGGGCGGCCACCTTACAAGTCGCTTTCTTCTAGGATATCCAACGTATACTTGTGTTGCCTAAGGATAATACCTTCAGGTGATCTTGCAACTTCAATGCCTAGAAAATATTTGAAGGGCCCAAGGTCTTTGATGCTAAATTGTTGGTGTAAATGAGTCTTCACACTTGCAATCTTGGAAATACTATCACCAACTAATATTACATCATCAACATAGATGAGGGCTGCAACATAGATTCCCTTTCGCTCGAAGATGAACAAAGAGTGATCCGCTCGTGACTGTCGAAAACCAATATCAAGCAAAGCACGTGTGAATTTTTGGTACGAATTACAAGATGCTAGACGAAGACCATAAAGCGATTTACGAAGCTTGCAAACGCGTGTATCCCCATCTTTGGCGAAGCCTTGTGGAATCTTCATATAGACATCCTCCTCTAAGTCTCCATGAAGGAAGGCGTTGTTCACATCAAGTTGGTGTATAGTCAAATTCTTTTTTTACAGCCACAACAAGTAGACTACGAATTGTTACGAGCTTGGCAGTGGGTGCCAAAGTCTCGTGAAAGTCTATCCCTTCAACTTGAGTGAAGCCCTTTGCCACTAAACGCACCTTGTAATATTCAATTTTACCATTGGGTTTGTATTTAATCTTGTAAACCCATTTTGAATCTATTGCCCTTTTGTCGGGTGGGAGTGACTCGAGTGTCCACGTTCCATTTCTTCCAGGGCTTGGATTCCTTTCTTCATTGTCTCCCTCAAATGCTCATTTTTGACAGCATGGTAATAATACTTTGGCTCATCATGAGAGGTAATGGCTACCAAAAAAGCCTTATGATTAGAAGAAAATTTGTTATAGGAAACAAAATTGGACACATGATATACCTTCGAGTTCACTGAGTTGGCGATGGTTGGCGTATGGTCTATGGAACTTGGCAAGTCAACAACATACTGTTCAAGATGCTTTGGTTGTTGTCTGACACGATCACTTCGGCGGAGTTGCTCTTGGTTCGGTTCAGTCCGTGGTTGTTCAGTCAAAGGGATAGTCTGTTCACTCATTTCATTCGGCCCATTAGCAGCAGAATTCTGGTCAGTAGCATCTGGCTCGACTCTCCCATTGTCATTGCCATTAGCCGTGTCATGAGGGTAGTAGTAATCCTCCATACACTCCTCCCAATCATTATCCCTTTGCTGGATTGATTCTTTCACCCAAATTCCAGGACAAACAAGTTTCTTGAAGGGAAAAATATGCTCAACAAAATGCACATCTCGCGAAGAATAAATTTGTTTTGTTTCAAGATCAAAAATACGGTAACCCTTTTGTGAGTAAGGATGCCACGTATATCAAATTTATCTCCTCCCTTTTTGTTATCCTTGGCAAAAGCGAGACACCCAAAACTACGTAGATGTTCGTATTTAGGCCACTTCTCGAATAAAATTTCATAGGGAGTTTTGTTATTGATAACTTTAGATGGTAATCTATTTATAATGTACGTAGCAGTTAGAACGCACTCTCCCCAAAACTTCTTTGGTAGT
The DNA here is from genome assembly GCA_013146195.2 of Codonopsis lanceolata. NCBI lineage: Eukaryota > Viridiplantae > Streptophyta > Magnoliopsida > Asterales > Campanulaceae > Codonopsis > Codonopsis lanceolata. The sequence goes on along the minus strand of CM028379.1, from coordinate 146,848,231 downwards.
CCTGCTTCAAAACGTAATGCCCTAGCAACCTCCAAAATGCGCCTATGCTTACGTTCAACAACTCCATTTTGTTGGGGCGTATCTGTGCAAGATGTCTCAAGTAACATGTCATGTTCAACAAAATAATCAAGCATTTGTTGAGACTGAAATTCAAGCCCATTATCACTGCGTATTCGTTTTATTCTTTTTTCCAAATTGTGTGTGTATCATGTTACAAAAGCGGGTAAGAAGTCGATAAACCTCTGATTTGAATTTCATGAGAAAAACCCATTCACCTCTACTAAAATCATCAACCACAGATAGAAAATAATGCGCTCCGGAAAAATAAGGAGTTTTGTATCCTCCACATATATCACAATGAATAAGATCAAAACATGAGTTCGATTGAATACTATTACTAGGAAAAGGTAATCTTGTCAACTTGGCTTTAAGGAAAGAATCACAATGTTCCTCATCCGTTATTTTACTATCATAGATACTATTAAAATAAGACGACTTCAAAGTAGACGTGTGTCCCAATCTTCTATGCCAAACACTTGAATCAACAGTAGCTGTTAGGGCCATACCTTCCTTAGCAACGGGCTCCATTTAGTATAGATCATTGTAGCGCCTACCCATCCCAATCAGCGTCCTCGAAGCTAAGTCCTGCATGATACAAAATTCTGAAGAAAAAACGTGAGGGAGTAGTTCAAGTACTTTGTTAGTTTACTGACTGAAAGAAGATTGCATTTAAATTCAGGTATATTTAGAACGTGGTGAATTTTCAATCCATTCGACAAGTAAGTATTGCCAACTCCCTTGACTGGAATAACATCTCCATTGGGTATTTTAACTGGCATCTCTTTTTCGGAATGACTCAGATTCTCCAAAATTCTTCCATCGCACGTGATGTGCTCGTTTGCCCCAGAATCAATAATCCAAGGCATTGCATCTATCATCTTACCAGCCATGTTAGTAGTGGATAGATCACCTCCTTGTGTGCTTCCTTTTGCTTCGGAATCCATGTTCAAATACTGCACAAGTTTTGCATAATTCTTTGCTGATAAACCTGATATGGGACTGTCCTCGCTACTTGCAAGATGTCCCACCTTTCAAGTAGTCTTCACCTTGCCTCGACTTTCTCCCCCTTTCTCAGCATCTTGGTTGTTCTTTTTCTTTCCCTCCGGGTAACCCACGATCTCATAACAATTTTTAATTGTGTGGTAGAATTTTCTACAGTGAGTGCATCTAGGATTCTCCTTTTGACCACTTCTGCCCTCTTCCCTTGCCTTGCCGCGAGCTTGCAATGGTCTTAAAAGCCGCTGCTTCCACATTAATTCTCCCAGCAGTGGATATTTGGCGCTGTCTTTCATCCTCTGAAACAAGGTGATAAGCAATCCCCAACGATACCATTAGTGTGGTGCTCAAGATTTGTGTCTTGATTGTGCCAAAGCCATCATTAAGACCCATCAAGAATTCGTATAACCGTTCCTTCTCCTTCATCTCGATCAATTGCTTTGAGATGTCTCAAGTGCATCCACTACATTTGCATTTTGGAGTGGGTGAAATTGCTTGCATTTCATCCCAAAGGCCCTTATGCTTGGTGTAGTATGAGGACACCGAAAGCTTCTCCTGCCGTGTGAAGGTGATTTCATGTTTCAATTCATATGCTCTTGGTGCGCTTTTGTTCCCAAAGCGCTCTTGTAAATCTTCCCAAATTTCTCGTGCCGTTGTCGCGTGCTTGACACTGTTGCGGATGTCCTTTTCCATGGAGCTATGCAACCATCCTTTTATCATGGCATTGCAACGCTTCCATAGAGGTAAATTTGCTACTCCTTCCTTGGGCATTGGAATTGATCCATCCACGAATCCAAACTTGTTCTTTGCAAACAAGTCATTGCTCATCTCTTCAGCCCAGTCTGCATAGTTCCCGTCATGAAGGAGATCGCTGACAAACACGGTATTCGGACTATCAGAAGTTGCGATGAAATAGAGTGACATTGTGTCCACTATGACCCCACCGGTAGTGAACTTGTTGCCACTGGGCTATGTCATAGTAGGTACGCAAAAGAAATGAAAAAAATGGTTTGTGGAAGTCTTTTAGATTGAAAACTACTCTGATACCATGATAGAATTCACGGCAAAGCAAAAGGTAGTATATTCATAAAAAAGTTCTTCATCCTACAAAAGGTATACAACCGCATTATATACAAGCTACGCAACCAATTATCCCTAGCCCAAGATACGAGTCAATCTCCTAATCTCTTGCTGAGATCCCAAATCAAAGGAAATTGAATAATTAGTGATAAGTACAAAAGATATGGAGATAATTCAGTAATCAAATCAAATCAAGTCTTTCAGATAGACGATTTAAAGTCATCTTTAATTAACTTTGTTTATCCAATATGAATATGAAAAGAGAATTCAATGACTTAGTTTCCTTTTATAAAAATATATATTATCCCTTCCGTTCCTGGAAAAAAAATTCCGTTTGAAAGTTAATTTTTTTCTTTTCTTTTTTCGACATTATTTATACTAATTATGTAATTTTTGTTGTAGGCTCGGACCAACTCACCGATGGATGACTTGAGTTATAGCTATTTCAATGATGAACAACTTGATTTGTCTATTTCAATAGACACTTTTGTATAGGAAAGACACTTATTGAAATTAACTTTAGTTTTTGAAGGGTAGTTGATCTATATACAATCTTTTTTTTATTGTACTTTTATGTAATTTTGAATGTTTTTTAGGTTATGCTTTTGACTAATTGGGTACCAATTAGAAATATATATATATAATTAGTTTATGTTATGACTTCAATTCATTTCTATAAAATGTAATTGTTTTCCATTTGATAATTAGCATATATTTGACTCCAACAAATGGTGGTCATCTCATATTAAAACGATATCAAATACAAAAATAATTGGTCACAAATGGTATTTGGGAGGGCATCAACCGTGCTAAATACTACGTGGAAGGCCAAACACAACAGTCCCAAATACTATTTGGGAGGGAAAAAAACCGTGCCAAAAACTTTTTGGGAGGGCAACTGAACCGTCCCTAATACTATTTGGGAGGGCAACGAAAAATGTGCCAATTACTATTTGGGAGGGCAAACCAACTGTGCCAAAAAACTATTTGTGATGGAATCAAAACCGTGCCTAATGCTACTATTTGGGAGGGCAGAAAGCCGTGCCAAATACTATTTGGCACGGTTCAACAAAAACCGTCCCAAATGTACGCTAACTGGCACCACCCTATCAAACAGTCCCCTTTGTCGTCCCCAATAGTATTTGGGACGGTTTTGAGCCGAGACAAATGTATTTGGCACCCAAGTATTTAGGAAGGAGCCAAAACCGTGCCAAATACTATTCGGGACGGTTTTAGCAGTATTTGGCACGGTTTTTGGCCGTCCCAAATACCCCATTTTCTTGTAGCGTCCCCAACCTTACAAACTTCAATGGTTGAATGATTGTGGGGAAGTGAATGTGGAGAAATAAGTGCTTGTGACATTTCGTATAGGAGTCTAGGAGGACGAAGTCTTATGTGATGTGGTTCCTATGAATGCGAGCCATTTATTACTTGGAAGGCCATGACAATATGATCGTCAAGTGAAGCATGATGGATTCACCAACAAATATTCCTTCATGTTTAATCAGAAGCCAATCACACTCATACCACTAACGCGAAGCCAAGTGCATGAAGACCAAAGGAGGATGCTAGTTGAGAGTAAGGGTAAGAAAGTTTTGTTAAGTGTTTAGGACAATGCGGTGTTTGATTCAGGGAAAAAGGGTTGGAATAATGGACCACGATATGGGTCTCAAGTTCGAATCAAAGGACACTTTAATGACCGACCAAGAGCGGATTTGAGGGCAAATCCTTTTCAAGAGGAGGAGTATGATACGATCTTGACCAGTCAGCAATTTCGGAGAAACTGTGAAGTTTGCGGCCGCAGAGGGTCATAGGCTTGCGACCGCAAGGTGCCCAGAGAAAGCTGCCGTTTTTTGGATTTACTGTTTTACTGTTTTGGTATTTTTAGGGTTTTAGTTTCCTTTTATTTGGGTTTCTTGTTCCTAAAGTTTAGGTTTTAAGAGTTTCCTTTTTATTTAGTTTTCTTTTCCTACAAGAATTAGGATTTATTTTGTAAGTCTATATAAAGGCATTATTAAACGTTGTTTGGGAGTAGAATTTTGATTAATAAAACAGAGTTGATTTTCTGGTTAGAAAATTGTGTTCTTATTCGAGTGTCCTGGATTGGAAGCTCGGATTATAAACATCGTGGATTCGTTGTTTATAATTGAATTCGACTTATCAGTTGGAGAATCATCCCAATTGTGGCGTCATTCACAATTCCAAGGTTCGCGTCATCTCGAAGGCGTTGGGTCGCGGAGTCATTCATCCTAAAACCTTTCTAGGAGATCTTGGGTTCCTTCATCAAGAAGCCAACGAAGCCAAACTAGTTCACTAACTGTAGTGGCCATTGCTCTATATTCGGCTTCTGCCGAGGAGCGAAAGACGACAGATTGTTTCTTGGTACGCCACGAAATGGGAGCACCACCTAAGGTCATGAAATAACCAGTACAAGAGTGTCTAGTCATTGGGCAACCACCCCAATCGGCATCACAGTAAGCCTCAAGAATTAAATCACAGCATGAAGGAAGGAATATACCATGGCCAGCTGTGTTCTTGAGATAGCGAAGGACCCGTGAGGCTGCATTCATGTGGCTACGTCGGGGGGCCGAGATGAATTGGCTAAGAAGATTAACCGAGAACTGAATGTCTGGCCTAGTCACGATTAACTAAAGTAGCCTACCGATGAGTCGTCTGTACTAAAGTGCATCAACGAGATGGTTGTCATCTTTCTCTAAGAACTGCAAATTTTGGTCCATATGAAAGGAACTTGGGCGGCCACCTTGCAAGTCGCTTTCTTCTAGGATATCCAATGTATACTTGTGTTGGTTAAGGACAATACCTTCAAGTGATCTTGCAACTTCAATGCCTAGAAAATATTTGAAGGGCCCAAGGTCTTTGATACTAAATTGTTGGTGTAAATGAGTCTTCACACTTGCAATCTTGGAAATACTATCACCAACTAATATTACATCATCGACATAGATGAGGGCTGCAACATAGATTCCCTTTCGCTTGAAGATGAACAAAGAGTGATCCGCTCGTGACTGTCGAAAACCAATATCAAGCAAAGCACGTGTGAATTTTTGGTACGAATTACAAGATGCTAGACGAAGACCATAAAGCGATTTACGAAGCTTGCAAACGCGTGTATCCCCATCTTTGGCGAAGCCTTGTGGAATCTTCATATAGACATCCTCCTCTAAGTCTCCATGAAGGAAAGCGTTGTTCACATCAAGTTGGTGTATAGTCCAATTTTTTTTTACAGCCACAACAAGTAGACTACGCACTGTTACGAGCTTGGCAGTGGGTGCCAAAGTCTCGTGAAAGTCTATCCCTTCAACTTGAGTGAAGCCCTTTGCCACTAAACGCGCCTTGTAACATTCAATTTTACCATTGGGTTTATATTTAATCTTGTAAACCCATTTTGAATCTATTGCCCTTTTGTCGGGTGGGAGTGACTCGAGTGTCCATGTTCCATTTCTTCCAGGGCTTGGATTCCTTTCTTCATTGTCTCCCTCAAATGCTCATTTTTGACAGCCTGGTAATAATACTTTGGCTCATCATGAGAGGTGATGGCTGCCAAAAAAGCCTTATGATTAGAAGAAAATCTGTTATAGGAAACAAAATTGGACACAGGATATACCTTCGAGTTCACTGAGTTGGCGATGGTTGGCGTATGGTCTATGGAACTTGGCAAGTCAACAACATACTGTTCAAGATGCTTTGGTTAGAACGCACTCTCCCCAAAACTTCTTTGGTAGTCCTGCTTCATAACGTAATGCCCTAGCAACCTCCAAAATGCGCCTATGCTTACGTTCAACAACTCCATTTTGTTAGGGGCGTATCTGTGCAAGATGTCTCAAGTAACATGTCATGTTCAACATAATAATCAAGCATTTGTTGAGACTGAAATTCAAGCCCATTATCACTGCGTATTCGTTTTATTCTTTTTTCCAAATTGTGAGTGTATCATGTTACAAAAGCGGGTAAGAAGTCGATAAACCTCTGATTTGAATTTCATGAGAAAAACCCATACACCTCTACTAAAATCATCAACCACAGATAGAAAATAATGCGCTCCGGAAAAATAAGGAGTTTTGTATCCTCCACATATATCACAATGAATAAGATCAAAACATGAGTTCGATTGACTACTATTACTAGGAAAAGGTAATCTTGTCAACTTGGCTTTAAGGCAAGAATCACAATGTTCCTCATCCGTTATTTTACTATCATAGATACTATTAAAATAAGACGACTTCAAAGTAGACGTGTGTCCCAATCTTCTATGCCAAACACTTGAATCAACAGTAGCTGTTAGGGCCATACCTTCCTTAGCAACGAGCTCCATGTAGTATAGACCATTATAGCGCCTACCCATCCCAATCAGCGTCCTCGAAGCTAAGTCCTGCATGATACAAAATTCTGGAAAAAAAAACGTGAGGGAGTAGTTCAAGTACTTTGTTAGTTTACTGACTAAAAGAAGATTGCATTTAAATTCAGGTATATTTAGAACGTGGTGAATTTTCAATCCATTCGACAAGTAAGTATTGCCAACTCCCTTGACTGGAATAGCATCTCCATTGGGTATTTTAACTAGCATCTCTCTTCCGGAATGACTCAGATTCTCCAAAGTTCTTCCATCGCACGTGATGTGCTCGTTTGCCCCAGAATCAATAATCCAAGGCATTGCATCTATCATCTTACCAGCCATGTTAGTAGTGGATAGATCACCTCCTTGTGTGCTTCCTTTTGCTTCGGAATCCATGTTCAGATACTGCACAAGTTTTGCATAATTCTTTGTTGATAAACCTGATATGGGACTGTCCTCGCTACTTGCAAGATGTCCCACCTTTCAAGTAGTCTTCACCTTGCCTCGACTTTCTCCCCCTTTCTCAGCATCTTGGTTGTTCTTTTTCTTTCCCTCCGGGTAACCCACAATCTCATAACAATTTTTAATTGTATGGTAGAATTTTCTACAGTGAGTGCATCTAGGCTTCTCCTTTTGACTACTTCTGCCCTCTTCCCTACCTTGCCGCGAGCTTGCAATGGTCTTAAAAGCCGCTACCTCCACATTAATTCTCCCAACAGTGGATATTTGTCGTTGTCTTTCATCCTCTGAGACAAGGTGATAAGCAATCCCCAACGATACCATTGGTGTGGTGCTCAAGATTTGTGTCTTGATTGTGCCAAAGCTATCGTTAAGACCCATCAAGAATTTGTATAATAACCGTTCCTTCTCCTTCATCTTGGTCAATTGCTTTGAGATGTCTCAAGTGCATCCACTACATTTGCATTTTGGAGTGGGTGAAATTGCTTGCATTTCATCCCAAAGGCTCTTAAGCTTGGTGTAGTAGGAGGACACCGAAAGCTTCTCCTGCCGTGTGAAGGTGATTTCATGTTTCAATTCATATGCTCTTTGTGCGCTTTCGTTCCCAAAGCGCTCCTGTAAATCTTCCCAAATTTCTCGTGCCGTTGTCGCGTGTTTGACACTGTTGCGGATGTCCTTTTCCATGGAGCTATGCAACCATCCTTTTATCATGGCATTGCAAGGCTTCCATAGAGGTAAATTTGCTACTCCTTCCTTGGGCATTGGAATCGATCCATCCACGAAGCCAAACTTGTTCTTTGCAAACAAGGCATTGCTCATCTCTTCAGCCCAGTCTGCATATTTCCCGTCATGAAGGAGATCGCTGACAAACACGGTATTCGGACTATCAGAAGTTGCGATGAAATAGAGTGACATTGTGTCCACTATGACCCCACCGGTAGTGGTCTTGTTGCCATTGGGCTCTGTTATAGTAGGTACGCAAAAGAAATGAAAAAAATGGTTTGCGGAAGTCTTTTAGATTGAAAACTGCTCTGATACCATGATAGAATTCACGGCAAATCAAAAGGTAGTATATTCATAAAAAAGTTCTTCATCCTACAAAAGGTATACAACCGCATTATATACAAGCTACGCAACTAATTATCCCTAGCCCAAGATACGAGTCAATCTCCTAATCTCTTGCTGAGATCCCAAATCAAAGGAAATTGAATAATTAGTCATAAGTACAAAAGATATGGAGATAATTCAGTAATCAAATCAAATCAAGTCTTTTAGATAGACGATTTAAAGTCATCTTTAATTAACTTTGTTTATCCAATATGAATATGAAAGGAGAATTCAATGACTTAGTTTCCTTTTATAAAAAAAATATATTATTCCTTCCGTTCCTGGAAAAAAAAATCTGTTTGAAAGTTTTTTTTTAAATGACACTTTTAGTAGCTTATTAATAATAAAATGACACTTTTATACATCAATTTTTGAAAGTGGGACTCTTTAAGTGAAACATCTCAAAATAGAATAATGGACTTTTTACCCGAAAATGAGGGAGTATATGTTATATAATCTATATCTTTACTGTAGTAATTAGTTAAAAATATTATCTGATGGAATCGACAAGAAGTTAAGAAGCTAAACACGTGAAAATCAAGATATATCAAAAGATAGATAGGTGGAACAGCTTGAATCCTCCTCACGAACTTTAATATACATTATAAATATGTTTGGATTTTCTTATCAAATTTCAATTTAATCCATATAAAATCACATCCACAGTTGCATTGAAGAGTTGTTTTTAACTAAATAATATTGAGGTTGTTTATTACCCACAGTCACGTGCTCTTAATTGTTAAATTGTTTTACTCTTTTCTTATTTCAACAAAGAGCTAACCTCGTGCAATCTAGTTTCACTGTTGATTCTTCATTTAAAAAAATATCATAACTTCTTTTACACCATCGCATAAAACTAATTTCAAGTAAAAATATGTAAGAGACAAGAGGTGATATAAAAGTAGAACAAATCAAAGAGTTTTAACACCATAAAGAGTTTGAACACCTTTCTAAATGCATCGCTCCATAATTTTTCCCAGTAGCCTGCAAAAAATAAAAACCATCTTCATGAAATTAGGTGATTATTGGTTGTCGTGAAATTACGATGTAATTAGAGTCGCACTGTAAATGTAATATCAATGTTCCTGCGAAAATCTAATCTTGACTCATCCAACGTTGAATATAGAATATATGAGCTTAGGTGTTGGATTAGACCCATGTAGAACCTCTCAAAAGCAAAGAACACCTTTCAAAGGCAAGCTCTCGCGAAACCCCTTCGACGTAAGAGTAAGTCATATGCTTAAGATAGCAATTTGATAGAGTTTCGGTGTGTGAATGTGAGCATAACTTGTAAGGTGTTGAAAAGGGACTTATATAGCATTGATAGAGCCAAATCTGGGGGAATTGGTATAAATGGCGAGATTGTAGGGATTAATGGCTATCAATTTGATTGACTGTGTAACTGCAAAAGTGATTGCTTATATTTCGGGCGAGCACGCTTCTTTGAAAGTCTTGCTCTGGTCGTCAAGTATTTAATCAGGTGGGCGTGACCCTGCCTGCTCAGATACTCATAGGCTCGCATCCTCCTGTTATACCCGGGCACAGCCGCTGGTCAGAAAGGCATGGCCATCCCCGCAAATGATGGAACAAGGACAAACGAGGAGGAGGGATGTCTGATCGGTTACGTACTCTGCTTGATTTAGTAACCTAGCTCACTGTGTCGACCCTTTTCCTGCTCTGTATTTATCTCGTGATCGACGCGTAAGGTCTCACGTTCTTTGCTCGTGACCGATTTTGGACTGGGCACATAAATCAATATAATAATTATGAATGGAGATTATGATATATATTTACCATGTATCTAGTAATTATTGCGATTTAGTAGTAATTTGCTTAATTATTGGATCTAGAGCCAACTTAATGAGGACTTAATTTTATCCAAAAATAAAGTATCATCTCATGTGTTATGTTAATTGACGTCTTACGGGCACAATTTTAAGTTAAAAAGTGAAATCAACTAAATCATAAGATGGCATATACTCTCTTCGTCCCTAAATTATCGTCTTCTTTTCCTTTTTCGTCTGTCCTAAAATTATTGTTCACTTTGAAACTTACCTTTTTAGAACATCACTTTTACCACTTTACCCTTACTTTTTCACCTTACTTTAATTATGGGTCACATACACATGAGCTTTAAAGGAAAATACACATTAAACCAATATAAATAATCAAGTCAATTGTTTTTTCTTAATCTGTGCATCAGGTCAACTAGGACGATAATTTAGGGACGAAGGAAGTACAAGATAACGTATCAATTTGTGCAAAAAATTAAGTTCAGTGGCTGTAATATTACTCTTATTAATATGTTAACCAAAATGTTGTGTCATTTAGTAGACTTTACATTTTAACTCATTGAGCTCATAAGATGCAAAATAACATAACACATAGAATGTTACGTCGTTTTGTAAATAAAGATAGAGTGTTAAGTTTGAGTTAACACACAAAATAATATATCATGTCATCTAAGTGACTTTACTTTGTAACTCATAGAATGTAATCTCATTCAACTTGATTTGAGAGGAAGAAGATACTCCATCAAGAAGTAACTGCAAATTGGAAGTCAAAGAATTTATTTATGGCAAATTTGCAATGCCCTAGCCTTGCAAACAATAATCATAAACTATATATAGAGATGAAAAGAAGACTATATACACCAACACTGAGATGGACGGTCGTAGAACCTCGTTAATTAGTACGTACTCCACTCCCTTGTTTCAATTATAAAATTCATTATACTATTATTTCGAAATAACTCACTTAAAGAATTCATTAAAAATAATATCAACAATGTCTATAATATTTAAATTTTATCATTTATGTACATTCGATTTTAACATATTGATTATGCTCAAATATTTTAGGAATTATAACCAACTCTAATACTGGTTATACCATTCGTTCATAAATAATCGTCATAATTGATTCGACACATCGTTTAAGAAAAGTTAATTGGTTTTATTATAAATATCAGTGCGATGTGTAATTTCTTTTAAAGGTGTTGTGTATGTGATCATAATTAAAGTAAGAAAAAAAAAAGGTAAAAGTAATGTGGTAAAAAGAAATGGTAGAAAAAAGACAATTATTTTGAAACAGATGAAAAATAAAAACAGAACAATTATTTAAGAACGGATAGAGTATAATTAATTATGAAAATTCTTAAACATGAAGTTTTGGGTATAACGGATTGAGTATAAAATAAGAGTAACGTTACGGTAATACAAAAAGTCATAAAAAGTTGGTCTTGAAATTATTTGTCAATTGTTGGCTTCATACATAGTATTAGTATGCACATCTCGCCACTGTATATAATAAAATGATTAATTAATATGAGAGGTCCCTTGTACACAGTAACTAATTAATGATAGTTAAGCAAATCTTTAATACACAATGACAATAGTTAACGAAAATTAGTTAACTATTTTGATAAACACTTATATTATTTGGAAGAACAACTATGATAAAATGAATGTAAATGAATAAGTGTAGGTGTCTAATTGTAAAATTTGATTTACGGATCGTAAGACGGAGCCACACTCTCTCGATCACACCTCAGCCTACCAACTCACTGACACGGTGAGTTTGATACGGGGGATTTGTCTTACTAAAAATATTTTTTTCCTAATTAATTTTTTTACCAATGAATAATGAGTTGTCCACAGCAAATTAAAAGATAGTAAATTCTTTCTAGAAGAAAGGTTTAAGAAAGTATTTAATGTTTTGTCCAACAATATGCAGTAAACAGTTAAGTGGAAGTAAAGTAGTTATAATGAGTGAATTGATGAGAGATATTGAGGCAAGTTATTTTAATGTGGTTCGTAACAACACTTTCCTACATTCACTTCTCAGTTCTCAGTTCTCACAATCCTTTTGGCTTCATGAAGCAATAATCCACAATATTTACTCTTAAATACATCGATTATTGATAGGAAATCTCCATTTTTCTCTTCTAGTTGACTCTCGAACTAGCATAAGGTTGGTTGACTGTGCTCCCTATATTATATTGACGATGGAGATCTGATGGATGCTCTAGCTCTAGCTGCTGAAGATGGATAAAGATTTTGGCTTGATGAAGATAACTGTTTTATAACAAATATCTGATCAATTTTTCAATTTTGGGTGTAATATTAATTGTTGAATCCGTTATAGTGAATCTTGTTGATATAACTCTTTAGTATTGTAAATAGATGTCTCGATTAAGACATATAAACTTTGTTTAGCATTGCCCTTTTTTGTAATGGGACAATGTTCAACGAAAAATTTGTCTTTTATTTGTAACCTGACATGTAGATCAGTTACTCGATCATATTTCTCTCTTGTCAATATGTTTTTATGAAGGGATGTATTTATAAGCTTTTAGAGCTCAGTAACGGCTAGTTTCATCAACTTGTTGTAAATTGCGACTTGGCGTCTTTCGTCTCCTTGGGAGTTGGGACACAATTATCTGTTATCTGTTATCTATGGGTAGCTGTTGAAAGATTAAAATTATTTCCATCAAGTTTCTCTGTTTTAGAGATGTTCTTTCTGAATATGGATGGGTACGGGTCAGTTAGCCATATGATTAATACAACACAGAACACAGAACGCAGAACGCAGAACAACCCAACAAAGCATCCTGCATGATATTATGAATAGTTGACTAACCAAACGTACCAACATACAAAATCCAACTAAACATGAAAACTGTTAGAGAAAAGATGAAGGTAGCATATAATTTTGGCCTTACAATAATGAAGTTGGATAGGAAAATTTATTTTAAGTGTTTAAAAGGTAAAAAGAGAGATAAATTTGGGAGAACAAAAAGTAAAGAAATGAGAGAATTTTGCATGGGAAAAGAGACGTGTCAGCATGCAAGACGAAGCCGGAAGATTATGCATGTGGAGGCCAGCAAGTGCCTTGGAACTCTCAACCCCCACAGCACACTTTGATTACTAGTTGCTGGTTTCCACTTTCCACTTTACTTTTCCCTCCCTTCCCTGGAGTAGTAGTAATAAATAGGCTGGATTTAGGAAAGGCTTTTTAAGAGCAGTCGCCCACTCGTCCTTTTCGTATCGTTCTATACAAATTAAATGGTTTAAATAGCAATTTAGTTATTATATTTTTCAGTTTTTTTCAATAAGTTCATTCTATGTTTTTTTTTCCTTCTTGATTTAATGATTATATTTAGCGAATCAAGTCAATAAAGTCACTATAGGTCATTTTAGATGGACATAAATATTTAAAAAGACAAAAATACTCTTAACCTTTGGAAGGATGCAATGCATATTCATCGCTCCATCCAATTACTAACTATTGATATTTAATATATTTTTAAATTATAAATTTTTTAAAATAAATTACAACTAATTAAAATAAAAATTGATACCCATCTGATATTTAAGATATTTTAAAATTATAATCGTTTAAAAAAATTACAACACATTAAATTAAAATAATTTATTCATACATTTTATCAAACACTTGTAAAGTATCTTTTTTACCCCCACTTTCGCTATAGATTTTATTTATTCAATCACCCAACAATTAATTTCAAGAAAATACCTAATAATTGATGTCAACAATGTCATCCTCATTACAAGCGGAACCAACACTACTAGACTTCTTCAATCCCCTCTGTTGAAGCTCTTTCTGGCTTTCTTCGATTGTTTTATAAAAATAAAGCATCTCAAATGCTTAAGCGTAAACTATGACCTTCAATTGTTTGACAACGAATCTAATTGATTGATCTGGTAACAGAGAAATATCATGTACGAGTCCAACAAATTAGACCAATTCTTAAAAAAATCATGGCTTTCCCCGTTATACCTTGGTCTTCTCTCTATCCTACTTTTCTTTGAACCCAACAAAGATCTTTAATGATTCAAGTACTAGTCTCTCTCACTCTAAGCCACATCATAAACCATCCCGCCACCACCACAGCACACACATCAATACCACTTTAAATTTGATCCATTGTCGTAAATGAAGTTCGATCCACAAGTAATCTCGCTCAAAAGCGCCAAACAAGTTGAACTGTGCTAATCAAATCCGAGAGTGCTCATCAAATCAATTCTACAACCTTGTATTTCCATATCTACCTCAGCAAAAATTTCCCAAAAATTCTGCACCTACAATCCTTGACAGACCATATAACAAGAGCACGCCATCTTCTTATTTTCTCCAAAGAAAATCGAAAGACCCTTTCGTCACCCCCATTTCTCTCTTTAACTCAAAATAGAAACCAGGTTCTATTCAGAATTAACCATCAATATATAGATTTATAGCAACTAAAATAAAAGGAGAAGATATATTTACAAGATCCCTTGAATCGAGATTTCGAGACCTTGTAATTTGTGTGATGATTTACATCATAGATCTGTCGATGGGTTATTTGGAGCTACTTGAACTGTTAGGCGTCATTTGGTAGTCATGATTAATGTTAGATAGTATTAATATGCCGAGTTGTCTGATGTTTGGTACGTAATAGATGTTCGGGACTAATAGCACGAGTTATCTGGATAAAATCATTATCCATCACTATTAATATCAAGGGGAAGGGTGATATTATTAGCAACCTCACAAAAAAAAATTGGGATTAATATTTTTAATCTCAAAACTACCCCTAATATACAAGTGGGAATTAATAGCGAGGCACTAATAATACTGAGATTAATAAAACTATTTATCCTTATCCGATTACCAAATAAGCCCTTAAAGTATTGAGATCCAAAAGATAGGAGTAAAAAGAAGCCTACGCCAAGGAGTGGGAGGGAAAAAAGCCAATTTCTAGTTATTCTTCAACTGAGATTGTTCCTTAATGGGTGTGGTGGCTGGTGGTTGTGGCTTGTTTAAATTTAGAATGAGAGAAGTAAATAGGTGGAAAGAAAAAAATTTAATTATAAAGGGTATTTTTGGGGTTTTAATGAGATTTTAAGTTTTTCATCCAAAAATATGAATAGAGTGATGAACGTGAGATGTAATGCCAAGTAAGTCACTAAATTAAGAAGAAGAAAAAAATAAAATGAACTTTGTGAAAAAAGCTAGAAAGTTTGATGACCAAATTGCTATTTAAGCAAAATTAAAATAAAGGGCAAACCACACAATTACTCCCCGTAGTTTTGATTATTTTTGTTTTTCGTCCCCTGTATAAAAGTTCTTTTGCCATTGATCCTCATACCAACCAATTTCAACAAAATTGGCCATTTCATCTAGTTTCGTTAATTTGAAACCACTAAGTCAATACATTTGGGGCTCACGTGCATTTTGGACATGGTAAAATAGTCATTTCACAAAGAACAGGAACCCAATGAATGGGGAATAAAACCCGAAAGGCGGTTGTTGAATAACTTAGCACCGTTTTTTCTGTCTCTCCCAAACCCAGGGCCGGCCCTGGGCTTAGGCAAGAGGGGCAACCGCCCTGGGCCTTCATTCTTTAGGGGTCCAAATTATATATATATATATATATATATATATATATATATATATATATATATATATATATATATATATGTTTTACTTTTAAAAAAAATCCCTTGCAATAAATATTGGAGAATGGAGCAGTGTTGTAGCGGATTGTGAAGGCAAGGCGTGAAGCAGGTCACAAGACCCAATTCCAAATACCCAATTGGCATTGTAATCAGCCAATCCAGAGACATCCAGTTGCTGACCCTTCCGCTCCTTGATTGATGGCGTGAAGATCGAAGAGTTCGGACTTCGCATATCAAATTCGACCTTTGTTTACAGACTACAGTTTACTCACCGAAGGGCTGGGCGAAGGACGAAGGAGTTAAGGACCACAACTCACACGCACTCTCTCTCTCTCTCTCTCTCTCTCTCTCTCTCTCTCTCTCTCTCTCTTTCCCTAATTCTCCCTCAAGTCAACGGACAACGGCTCAATCCGCTCAACCATTAAAACCCTTACCCGTTCGGCATTCAGACTGTTCAGTCGTTCTCTCTGGACCATCATTCATCGACGACCTCAGTCTCCTCAACATCTTCGATTCGTAATTTGTTTGATTCCTTCGAATCGATTAAGGTAATCATTTCCTTATTTCCAGTATTAATCTATTGATTCTATATTTCTATATTTCTGTTGAGACTGTCTCAACTTGAGAATTTTTTATGAATATTATTTTGTATTTGATTGCCTATTTTGTTGTAATTTTTAAGTTTTAACCATTCAATTTGGGGATAAATCGAGATTTTATATGAATATTATCGATTTATCGGTTTGAATGTTTGAAATTGAATCTTTGAATCTTTGATGACATTGCAACAGACAAGATAATTTCAAGATGATAGAAGGCTTTGCAAGTTGATGGAATTTTTTATTTGAAATTCGATGTATTTTTGAGATTTGTAACAAAAACACACTAATTTTTGTTAAATGCAATTAAAAGTGTATTTTGAAGTATGAAATTTATATTATAAGGCATTTATATTTGGGTATTATCAATTTATTGGGGCCCTTATTTGTTCATTCGCCCCGAGTCTATAAAATGTCATGAACGGCCTGTAATACCCTAGATTATTGCATGCTTGTCTTATGCTTGAGTTCATACATTTATATCCATCATAAGTATGTATACTTAGCTCATTCGTATGTTTGAATTCAATAGCTTGTTCGTAGACATTGATTTCTATGCTCGTATGCATCCTTTTCTTCACGAGATGTGTTGGGACTTTGATTGCGTATATATGTTGGAAACATGTGTATAAGTGTTAGATGTCATTCATAACATCCTTAACATGATTTAGATGTTGATTGAATGTTTGTTGCATCGTCGATTCGATCGTTGCTTACTTCTAGTTGTTGTTCTTCTTCGTTTGGCCTGCTTAAGTGTTGTTTGGGAGTGTTCTGTTTAAGTTCTAGACCATCTTTGAGTGAGGTTTGAGCCTTGGGTACTTTGGTCTTGAGTTTGGGGTCAATTTAGGTTGAATTCTAGACCTTTTGTGCACTGGAGGGCTTGTGGTCGCAAGGGGTTTGGACCTTGCCCCCGCAAAGTGAGCAGAAAAGTTGGGTTGGTGATTCTGTGGAGCATGCGCTCGTATGCTAATGACACCATGCGGCCGCATGGTGCCATTTCCTGATACGGGATATTTTGCTTGTTACTCCAATTTTTCTATCATAATCCCACCCAAACCCATCCTAAACCATTCCTAAATCATCCTAACTATCACCTACTATATTCTAACCATCTATTTGAAGTTTTAAGTGGGTTGGTTGACACTTGTCTTGGGAAGACCTCTACATGCATTCGTCACATATCCCACTCACCTTTTCAGCCTTTGGGAACCTAAATACACCACTAAGCCTCCATTCAACTGCCATTCTTTTCTAAAAACGAGCTGAACAGTTCTTGGGAGTTTGAGAGAGTTTCCTAAGGGTTCTTGAGAGTTCATCCATGGAGTCCAAGCTTGAGAGCTCCATTTTCAAAATCCAAGCCATAGAAGTGAAGAGGAGGTTGAGGAGAACACTTCCCACCCATTGCATGTTCGTTTTTGTTGCTTGAAGTACTGATTGTAGGTAAGTTACTACATCTCTTTCTCTTTGTTTTTGCCTCATTGACCCTAGGGAAAACAATCTTGTGCTATTTGAGGTCAATGAGTGCATTTAAGGCTTTTTAGAGATGTCATGTTTTGCTATATGCTTAATGACGAATTTTGGTTGGATGAACTTGTTAGAAATCATGAGTAGGATATTATTCATGTGTAGAGATGTATGTTCATCTATCTTATCTTGCATGTTTAAGTATTGGAAGCATATTTGATGAAATGGCTCAAATGTGTATATGCCTAAAATGTGACTTTTGTTCTATGTTTCCTAACTAAGCGTTTTGTTGGGATTTTATGGTATTAATGACCTTGGGAACCTAGTCATTGATGTTAGTATGAATATAGGAGGGTATTGTGGCTAATGGCTTCTATGCCCTAATTTTTGAAAGTTTATAAATGACTTAACGGAGTTGATCATTGGGTTAGAATGACTTTAAGGAACTATATGCCCAAGTCCTACGGAATTTGGGGTAGATTTGATGGAGGTTAAGCCTTCGAGCATTTTAGAAGTGTATGAAGAACACTTGATGATTAGAGTCTTAATATTATCTCTAATGTGTTTATATGCTAGTTATGATTTAAATGCATGACTAGATGATTGTAGAGTACATGCCTACTTAATTGAGCATATGAGTATGTATTACTTGTGCTTGAGTATGAGTCCAGCTGGAGTCGGTTTGTTGAGTCGTTGGCGGGACGATGTATCGTCTTCACGAATTGTGGGATTCGTGATTTCGATGGATCGCCGCACCGGGTTGCACACACCCCTTCATCGATGGCCACGGTGGGGAAGTAGTTGATCCTAGTTGTAGTATGAAAACTTGACTTTAATAACTATGGAACTCGAGCGGGGAATGTCTCGGGGACGTCGATACCATGATTTGGGTATTGAGGACACATATGATTTGCACGTGTTTTTGCAGGAGCGACACGCCGAAAAATGGTAACGGTATCATATCCCTTTTCTATGAATTGACTCACGAGTGCTTATATGTGAATAACGTGCTACGTGAATATGATATGATATGAAATGATGGTTGAGATGATTTAATGAATTGTTATACCTAGTTGATAACATGATTATTAATGGAATGTTATATTATGATGATAGCATGAATTATTAATGTTGAGCATGATGCCATGATAGGAAGTTATGTTTAGTAACTTACTAAGTCTTTATGACTTACTCCTATTTGTTTGATTGTTTTTCCCTAGATCCGAGTCGTGCTAGCGGATCGAAGTGATTGTCGAGTTGCGTTGGTGAAGCTTTTGGCAAGGTTGCTACCTTATAGTTTAGTATATTTTCTTTTGGCAAGGACGATGGGAAACGTAAAGTTATGTAAACTTTATCAGGGGTAGCAAGACTTGTTATGTGTTTGATATTTGTACTTATTAATTAGTACTTAATCTTTTGGGAGCCGACTTCTGTTAGTCGCGCCTTGTGTATTCATGATAATTATGTTTCAGTTATGTTAACCACGTAATGGTTGGTTTATTGTGTTTGTTCTCCAGCATGTTTTTAGCCGTTGAGTATGTTAGACTAGAGTTGTAGACTTAGTTTAATGTTGGGTTCTGGCTGTAACGTCGCCGATGACTTGGATATAAATTGTTATATATTGATATTGCATGACAGGTGGTTTTGTTCTACGTGCCCAATGTTGTGTCACGTGATTTTAATTTTTGGACCGAGAGATTCATTATCTCTTTGGTTGTATTTAGTTTAAGCTTGTTAGCTCGGGCGACACTGTATTTATGTTTCGCTTCTGCATGTGTTAAAGTTGTTGGCCTATTGCCGTTATGGCCTTACCCATTATTTGTTGTTTTGCTTGTATGTTGTTTGTTCCCGAGGGCACGACCTTGGGATCTCGTCTTGGGATCCGGGTCAGGTCGCCACAGTTGGTATCAGAGTTATGTTTATAAGTTAGCTATTCGCCGGGATAGGTTCCTTGGCTTAGGGGTTGGTTTTGTGTGATAGTTCTATCTTAACGTCGAGTGTTCTTGTAGGTTAAGATGGTGCACACTAGAGCTGGTACTAGCACCGAAGGTAGTGCCGGTAGAGGCACAGATGGTAGGAAAGAGACTAATGAGAACCATCAATAAGAGATTCCTCCACTACGGACACCGGAGGGGCAATTTGAGGCTATGGCTACTATGTATAGGGGTATGCTTGCTATGATGAATGAGATGAACCAAAGGGGATTTGGTAGGGTTGAGCCACAACCAGGACCACAGCCAGAGCCACAACTAGAACCGCAAGTTGAGAGGCCGGTACAGGATGCTAGACATCATGGGGATTCTATACTTGAAAAGTTTGTGAAGCTGAAACCAAGATAGTTTGATGGGGAGCCGGATGCTTCGAAGGCCGAGTTATGGATTGAGCACCTAGAGAAGATATTTGCACCTTTGAGGTGTGATGATAAGCAGAAGGTTGTTTTGGCAGTGTTTAAGCTAGAGGGTGCTGCGGAGCACTGGTGGCAAGTGCTTAGAGAGAGTTGGTACATGCTTAGGGTTCCCCACACATGGCCTAACTTTGTTCGGGAGTTTAGAGCTTCGTATGTACCTGAGGTTGTTCGGGAGAAGAGGGAGAAGGAATTTCTTGACCTAGTGCAGGGGGGTATGTCCATATCACAGTATTCGGCTAAGTTCACGGAGTTAGCTTGCTATTGCACACACTTGATTCCGGCTGAAGCTAAAAGGACGCATAAATTTGTAAAGGGTTTGAGGACTGAGTATAGGAGGAAGCTGTTATCTCATCAATTCGTGGAGTATATGAAGGCAATTGATAGAGCCTATATGATTGAAAGGGACATCGAAGAGCATCGTGCCATGGGTAATTCGGGTTTCTCTCCACAGCCTAGACAATCTTCGTGACGAGGTAATGGATCGGGTAACCGAGGGAACTATAATAGGAACAATGATCGCAAGAGGGGAAATGGTAAATCTAATTATGAAGGGCAGACAAAGAATCAGTCGAGTGGTAAATGAGCTAGTGCTACACCTAGTCAGGGAGATTGTAGTATGATTGTGGTTTGCTCCTATTGTTCGAAGACGGGGCACACGGAAGACAAATGTTGGAGCAAGAGTGGGGCATCGGTGAAGTGCTACTATTATGGAGCTGCGGGGCACATGAAGAGGAATTGCCCTAAATTGAAGGGTAATCAATCAGGAGGTTCGAGTCACCCGAAGAGATATAGTTGGGGCGAGAGAAGAAGGCAAAGGTGCAGGACGGTATTTGCTTTTAGACCGTAGGGAGTGCCTGAGTCGACTGCAGTTATTGGAGGTACCGTTTCTATCTTCGATAGTGAGGCTCGAGTACTTATAGATCCAGGATCATCACATTCGTATGTTGCATCACATTTTGTTGACAAATTGCGTGTATTGCCTCAGTCTTTGCCTTACGTGCTTGAAGTTTCTACCCCGCTTGGGGAATGTTTATTGGCCTCGGAAGTTTATAAAGTATGCGATGTACTTATGGATGAACATGTTTTGCATGCAGATTTGGTAGTGTTGCCACTTCATGATTTTGATGTGATACTCGGTATGGATTGGTTGTGTGCATATCATGCATTGGTTGATTGCTTTAGCAAGAGGGTTACTTTTGATTTGCCGGGTGTTCCTAAACTTATGTTTTTGGGTGATAATGCATCTAGTGGTTTGCAAGTCATTTATGCTCTTAAGGCTAGAAGATTATTATCACGTGGTTGCACGGGGTATGTAGCATGTGTGATTGATAAACGGGTTTCTACTTCCAACTTAGAAGATGTGCCAGTGGTGAGTGAATTTTCGAATGTTTTCTCTATGGATTTTGGGATGCATCCAGATAGGGAGATTGAGTTTTGTATTGAGTTGTTACCGGGGACTTCACCGATATCGATGGCGTCGTATAGGATGGCACCTATGGAGTTGAAGGAATTGAAGGTTCAATTGCAAGAGCTTCTTGACATTGGCTTTATCAAGCCAAGTGCATCGCCTTGGGGTGCGCCGGTATTGTTTGTTAGGAAGAAGGATGGAAGTCTTAGGTTGTGTATAGATTACCGAGAGTTGAATAAGGTAACGATCAAGAACAAGTATCCACTGTCGCATATAAATGATTTGTTTGATCAATTGCAGGGATCGGTGGTTTATTCTAAGCTTGATTTGAGGTTCGGGTATCATCAATTGAAGGTTAGAGCCGAGGATGTTCAAAACCGCTTTTAAATGCATTTGTACGGGCACTATGAGTTTATGGTAATGCCATTTGGGTTGACTAATGCGCCGGCAGTATTTATGGACTTGATGAATCGGGTGTTCCATAATTTTCTTGATTGTTTTGTGGTGGTTTTCATCGATGACATTCTTGTGTATTCTAAGTTTCGAGAGGAGCATGCACAACATTTGAGGATGGTGTTATCGATTCTTCGGGAAAGGCAACTTTATGCTAAATTTAACAAGTGTGTGTTTTGGCTAGAGGAGGTTTCCTTTTTGGGACACGTTGTTTCTAGTACCGGGATAGCGGTAGATCCTTCTAAGGTAGAGGCAGTGATGAATTGGAGGAGACCGACTACAGTTACGGAAGTTAGGAGTTTCTTGGGTTTAGTCAGGTATTATCGGAGGTTCATAGAAGGATTTTCAAAGATTGCTACACCGATGACGAATTTGACCCAAAAGAAGACAGCATTTGTTTGGAGCGATAAGTGTGAAACAAGTTTTCAAGAGTTGAAAAAGAAGTTGATTACGACACCAGTTTTGGCTTTGCCTAGCGCAGATGAGAATTTTGTGGTTTATAGTGATGCATCGAAAGATGGATTGGGTTGTGTTCTTTTGCAGAATGGTAAGGTGATTGCTTATGCTTCGAGGAAGTTGTCTCCAAATGAGCAGAATTATCCCACGCATGACCTTGAGTTGGCAACGGTCATATTTGTTTTACATAAGTGGAAACATTATTTGTATGGGTCAAAGTTTGAGATTTTCACGGATCACGAGAGCTTGAAATATTTGTTCTCATAGAAGGAGTTGAATATGAGACAGAGGAGATGGATGGAGAAGTTGAAGGATCATGATTGTACGATACTTTACCATCCGGGGAAGGCGAATGTGGTCGTCGATGCTTTGAGTAGGAAAGTTCATTTATCATGTTTGATGATTCGAGAGTGGAAAATGTTGGAAGATGTTCGTGATTGGAGTCCTAGTGAGGTTAACCATGGAGTGTTATTTTTTAGTGTTCTGCTATTCCAAATTTTATTGGAGAAGATTAAGGAGACTCAAAGAAAGGATCCTGGTTAGTGAAAATCATTGATGGTTTGAGCAAGAATGAGACATCGGAGTTTGTAATGAATCAAGATGGGATTTTAACTTTCAAGGAAGAGTTTGTGTTCCTTCGCCGAGGACGTGAAGTTTACTCAGGTGTGATGAAGCTCACAAGGCAAGACATACTATCCATCTAGTGGAGTACGAAGA
>CM028379.1:146713982-146825108 GCA_013146195.2 Codonopsis lanceolata | reverse complement strand
AAATTAGTGTTTTTAGTGAAAGAAATTGTAACTTGAGGCACAAATTTCTTTACGTGTCATTTGTTTGTTGACGAAGGTAATTAGCAAATGTGTTCTACTCGGTGAAGCATCAAAATGATATATTTATTTGTCCAAATCGAGTTTTGGATGAATAAGATATCAAGAGTTAAAGTATAATACTTATTAAAAATTAGTGTTTTTAGTGAAAGAAATTGTGCAACTTGAGGCACAAATTTTTTACGTGTCATTTGTTTGTTGACAAAAGTAATTGTGCAAATGTGTTCTACTGAAAACATCGAAATGATATATTTATTTGTCCAAATTAAGTTTTGGATGAATAAGATATCAAAGCTTAAAGTATGATGTTAAAAGTGAGTCATTAGAAGTAATATCTAACCTTGAAGAGTTTTATCCCACATTGGTTAGAAGTAATGTTAGTTGTAAAAGTTATTAAATATAAGTCTTCCACTATTGACAATAGAAGAAGTTATATATACTAATACTAATACTAATACCCCTTATCATATTGATTATTATTATGTATTATTATTAGCTAATGGCTAGAAAACCAAAAGTATATATATCTTCTATTGCTAATAATAGTAAATCTTTTATATAATCTAAAATAATTAAAAATCAATATCATTTTTTAACCAATGTGAGATATACATCTTCTATTGGTAATAATGGTAGAAGTCTTTTATCAAAAACTTTGAAAACCAACATCACTTTTTATATATCTTCTGAAAATGTATGATACATCTTTTCAATTAGTAATTAAATAATAATATTTTTAATACAGACATCAATTTCTAACCAATGTTTTATACATCTCTTCTATTGGTAATAATAGTTGAATATTTTGTAACCATGTGAGATATATCTTTTGTAAAAGTGAAAGTCTTTAGTTTAAAGACTTTAAAATCTAACATTTTCTTTTTAAACAATGTGTTATACATATCTTTTATTGGTAATAATACAAAATAATTTAAACTCAACATCATTTTCTAGCCAATGTGAGATATACATCTTCTATTGGTAATATTGGTAAATATATTTTATCATATATATATAAAGTTGGTGAGGAGCACTATGGTTGTGACACCTCACCA
This sequence comes from Codonopsis lanceolata, assembly GCA_013146195.2. Lineage (NCBI taxonomy): Eukaryota > Viridiplantae > Streptophyta > Magnoliopsida > Asterales > Campanulaceae > Codonopsis > Codonopsis lanceolata. The sequence continues at coordinate 146,823,996 of CM028379.1, read as the reverse complement.
CCTTTGAATAAATCTTCATTCTAAAGCATCCATGTGGAAGCTTTAATAACTTTTGATTTTCTAGTGACTTTGAAAATCAACATCACTTTTCACTTTCCAACCAAATGTATGATGCATTTCTTCTATTGGTACTTAATAATAGAATTTTTTAAACCAACATCAATTTCTAACCAATGTGGGATACATCTCTTCTATTGTTGAAAAATTAGTGTTTTTAGTGAAAGAAATTGTGCAACTTGAGGCACGAATTTCTTTATGTGTCATTTGTTTGTTGACGAAGGTAATTGCGCAAATGCATTCTACTCGGTGAGATCATCAAAATGATATATTTATTTGTCCAAATCGAGTTTTGGATAATAAGATATCAAGACTTAAAGTATAATATTTGTTAAAAAAATTAGTAGTTTAGTGAGAGAAATTGTGTAACTTGAGGCACGAATTTCTTTATGTGTCATTTGTTTGTTGGCGAAGGTAATTCTGTGCAAATGTGTTCTACTCTATGGAGAGCATCAAATGATATATTTATTTGTCAAAATCGAGTTTTGGATGAATAAAATATCAAGAGTTAAAGTACAATACTTATTAAAAAATTAGTGTTTTAGTGAAAGAAATTGTGCAACTTGAGGCACAAATTTCTTTACGTGTTATTTGTTTGTTGACAAAAGTAATTGTGCAAATGTGTTCTACTCGGCAAGAACATCAAAATGATATATTTATTTGTCCAAATTAAGTTTTGGATGAATAAAATATCAAAGGTTAAAGTATGATGTTAAAAGTGAGTCATTAGAAGTAATATCTCACCTTGAATAGTTTTATCCCACATTGGTTAGAAGTAATGTTAGTTGTAATTTTTTTTTAAATATAAGTCTTCTACTATTGACAATAGAAAAATTATATCTATTGTTATATATAGCTATATATATGATAATACCCCTTATCATATTGAATATTAATATGTATTATTAATAGGTAATGGTTGGAAGATAAAAAGTCTTACATAGATGCCTAATAATCAATATTTATCTAAAGTGGGTGAGGTGACACAACCATAGTGCTCCTCACCAACTTTAAATATATATATATATATATATATATATATATATATATATATATATATATATATATATATATATATATATATATATATATATATATATATATATATATAGATTTGTGCGCTTAGTTATGTGAATGCATTAACAACATTGAGACTCTTCATGATACATGATAAGTCACAACTATCAAACAACCAATAAAATGTGTTTTTACTTAATTTTTGGGTTTTAATATCTTTTTCGTTGTATTGTTTTTACTTAAATGAATGTGTCTGATATTTTCTTTGTCTTCTTACGTGTAGGTGAAAATAATGGAAGTAAATTATTGCAGTTTCCTTTTCTAAACGAACCATTGTTATGAAGCAAGAGTTTCTAAAACAAGATCAAGTTGTGCGTTATTGAGAAAAAAACTAAAATATTGTTGCTACATTTTAAATTTTATTTTTTTAAAAAAATTCAATATTTTATTGTTGGTTTTTTTAAACCAAATAAATGAATTATTATTTCATTAACCTCAAGTATACAATGATCTGTGTTATACAAAATTTTAATATGTTTTAATTGATTACCGAGAGGTGTTAATTTTAAATTTGTTATTTTGTAAGTTTGAGTTTCTTTTGTTGAATATATTCAGAAATACTTTGGGTATGAGTACCTGTATGTCAGCTTACCCATAAAAATTTTAGACTTTTTTTGAAACATGATTAAAACATATATTGATTTATTTAAATATTGACACCCTCTAATACTGACATCCTCCCCTACTCACGCGGTGTCATTGACATGGCCACAAATACTAGTTTATAAATACAACATATCATATTCCTATAGTTTTATGTACAACAACCCAAATTTGAAAATTTGAAATCACCCTTCCAAATAATAAAATCATCTATTTCTAAGAAAAGGATATACGTACGCAGTGTCTTCTTTTTCCTATAGAGGTGTCAATTGGGTTGGGTTGGGTTAGAATTAGAGGTGGCAATGCCTGACACGACACGATAGCACGAATCAGTACGACACGATTATAAAACACGATTAGAGAGACAAATGACACGATAAGCCCAACACGATACGACACAACACGAAACACGACACGAAAGACACGAAATTGTTAATATTTTCAAATTAATATTTATTATTATATTCATGATCAAATAAGATAGATAACATGAAAACACGATAATGAGACACGAACACGGCACGATAACACGAATTGCCACCCCTAGTTAGAATGAGTAATGGGTTAAAATGGGTCATGACCTGTCACAACCCAAATATTAAATGTGTCAGATGGGTCGGGTTAAAGCGGGTCGACCCACTTTAACCCGTTTTTAAATTCTTTTACATTTTTACATTTTTTATTATTTTTTATTATTTTTATTTTTTTATGGATAAATAAAATATACCCCTAACATATTAAACAACGAAACATCGTCCATAAGAATTTAATCAAAGTGCATAAAATGTTCATGTTAAAAATAAAAAAAAATGTATTTCAGACATTTCTCATTAGGGTCGCGATGCGACACGGTTCAACCTAAAAATTATAAACGGGTCAAATTGGTCGAATTAAGACAGGTGAACTCATTTGAACTTTAAGTCATTCGTATATAAATAAAATATACCTCCAACACATCAAACAACGAAACATCGTCCATAAAAATTGAAACAAAGTCATGTCGAAGATAAACAAAGATATACATCTACTTGAACATTTCTCAATAGAGCTGCAACATAAAACAATACAAATTACATCACAGATCTAGCATTACAAATGAACATTTCCACACCGATTGTTGCTATCATGCACCTAAAATCTAAAATATTTTTTATCCTCTAGTTCTTTACACTTGTTAACATATATATATATATATATATATATATATATATATATATATATATATATATATATATATATGTATGTGTGTGAGGGAGTGTGTGTGAGTGTGAGTGTGAGTGTGAGTGTGTGTGCGTATAGAATGTGGAGGGTTGGAGGAAAGTATAGAAATGGAATAGCTACAGAATTGGAATAACATATTTTGTATAACGTAATCAATTCATAAATCAATTTGGCCAATTGTATTTTTGATATTAACGCTGCTTTCTTCCCACTTGCAACCAACTCCCCTCAACTCCACTCCTCCGATCAAGTAGCAAATCTCCAAATTCAATTTAGTGGGATCAACCCAACTTAACCCATAAAATTAAATGAGTTAAGTTGGGTAACCCATTTAAATTTATTTTATTAATGAGTTGGGTTGGGTTGGGTAATTAGTAGGTTAGATTGGATGAGTTCATGGATAATAGGTTGAAATTGACATGCCTACTCCTTATATATAAATTTGTATATTAGACCTAGTTAACAAAATAGTTTTAGCTAATTTCATATTACATTGTATTTTTAGATTCGAAAGAGAGGAGATAGCTCTTCGCTTGTGATTGAGGGATAATTGTTCGTTGTGCATACGCTTGAGAGGTAAGAGATTACATTTTTTTAGGTTCTTTATAAAAATATAAAAATATTCTTTAAATGTTATGTTTCCTTTGATTTTTGGAATTATGTTTTTTCAATTGTCATACCCAATCTCATGTTGATATTTGCGTTGACTCCGTCATTTGTCTTTATTGTATATCTTTGACATGATTTTGTTTTCGCAAGTTTCATGTATTAACTTTATTTACGTGAAATACATTTCGTTATTGAAAATTGGTTTGTGTTTGTAAACTTTATCGATATACTCTTTTGTATTGAAAATGATGATTGCAATACAAATTACGTTTTGATAGTAGTACATTTAAAGTACTATCTTTGTTTTGAAAAACATTTATGATCACTAAATATGAACAACCCGTCACAGGGGATTACGTGACAACCAATGAATTAACAGGATTGCACCACTTGTCCCGTGAATGTGGTAATCCGGATATACCATAACAATGTACCATTCGGAGGATTCGGATCTCGGTCAATAGACCACTTTTGTGATCATCTGTTGTTACAAGCTGGTATGAGATAGCCAATAACGGCAAACTTATTCGATTTTATATTTTTGTCTGTTTCGAGCTCCTCATTTAAAAAGTGTTTTATTCACTCGATATATAGTTATATACATCCTTGATATGCAAAGTTAACAAATGTTTTGATATGATATTTTTAAATGTTTTAACTCTGCTTTGCATGCTACGTAATTATTCTTTGGGTCACCTCTCCTTAATAATCGGAGGGGAGCGATATATAATCTTACTGAACATTGTTAGCTCACCCTTCACATAACTTTTCTTTCAAGTCAAAATTAAGGATTGAGCTTGAGGTAGAGAGTACAAGTGAAGACATAGAGATTTTATAACATTTATTGTTGAACTTCGTAGTGATATGGATTAGATTAGTAAACTTTTATTTCATAATTCGTTTTGGATGATTGTAATCTTTAATGTTGAAGATTTTTGTAATTTAAGTTTGGATGATGATTCAGTTTCATCTTTATTTAAGTGTAGATTTGTAGTGACGTGGCTAGATGAGAGTTTGGATGGTCAGACCCATATTTCGGGCATTACAAAAACGATTAAATTTATAGGTAAATTCTGGCCAGTCCATTTTTCAAAATTTGTAACCTCTTCAGTACCTCGTTTTTTTTTTCAACCGCAAAAGACCAATTTTTAGAAATATTGTTCTGAAAATGTCATCGTCTTTTTCAACAGCTCCAGCAAACACATTGGATTTAAAAATCACAATTGTTGGGCAACAAAACCGTAATGAATCTGTGCTGGTTGAAAGATTTTTCTAAGGGACGAAGGCGGGGGAGGATAAGGAAAAAAAGACTTATGACGGAGAAGATGAAAGAAAAAGGCGGAGGACATGGTCTGGTTCATTACGTTTTTGTATCGCGGTGCAAAAATGGTTTAGATAATATTTAATGTATCGCGGTTTAAAAATTAATTTATCATGGTACATAAAAGTTGGTACCACGGTATAATTTGGATTAAATAATGTATCGCGGTTCAAAAATTAATTCATCGAGGTGCATAAAAGTTGATATCACGATGCAATTTAAATTAGGTAATTAAAATTTATGTATCGTTGTGCAAAAATTAGACTTTGTAATTAAAATTGATTCTATTTAAATTAGTTCAACATGGTGCAAAAATCGATGATGCATTTTTCTAGCACATATCACCCTCATTAAATGTATCGAAGTCTTTTTACCCAAAAAATATCATTTTCTGGTTGAAAAAAAAAATGAAATTAGAGCAATTAAAAACTTTAAAATGAACTTCATCTAAAATTGTACAGCCCAAAAATGAGTCTGGTCGTAAATTTTAAGGAGTAAAACCAAAATCCAATAGCTATAAAGTAGTTTGTCCCAAATGTCAACCGGCTCACACAGTAGTGTTAATAAAATAATAAATTAATAATATCTATATATATATAAAGCCAAGGTAGTTTAAATATAGCAAAATCCCTCCAAAATTTGTCTTCCTAAAATAGAAAGTCATTTATATATAATAAAAGTTGTGGGTCATGTATTGAAAACATAAATTAATTGATTATACATTAATTGATTACATGTGTCATAATTAATCAAATACTACCTTAATATAAATACTCTCTTAGAATATGAAAACTAAATATTGCCTTGAAATATGAACAAACTTCTAATGAATTGAAAACAAAGTTAGCAAAATATTTCAACATCATTAAGATCTTAATTTTATTGTTCATTTTACATGTTATAAATTGAGATCATAATTTTTTTATAGTATTCTACACGTTAAGAAATTTGTTGTCTTATAGAAGATAAAATATGATAAACTTAAACATCGGCTTATGCTAACATATATTATTAAAAAAATTATACTTTCACTTTTATATTAAATAAAGAGTCCCGACAAAAGTGTGTTTATTCAAATATTCGAAATAGAAAAAAATAAAATAACAAACCATGATTTAATTTCAATCCGAGCATGTAGATCAAACAAAAAAACCTTGAATATTAACCAACGAACCAAATTCCATCAAATCCAAACTAGGATTTTTTGTAAAAATATTGTTATTTGTTCGGTTCTTAATGCTCAATCCTCCAAATCTAATTATTATTGTATTTAAAAAATCAACTAATATTTTATTGTAAACTTTTTTACCAACTAATCATTAAAAGGTTGTATATCACATTGTAGAAGCTAAAATTTGAATGCAAGTAATTTTGGAGACAAAATAACACAATAATGACATTGTCTCCATCAATAAAAACAAGAATATCACATCAAGATGACAGGAAAATCACAAAACGAAAAAAAAACTTGATTACAAAAATATAATTAATATCGAAATAGTACTACTTAACGAATCTAAATCTTCATCACAATTATTGAGACAACTTATTGACATATTTGAAACTAAAGTGCACATCTAATGAAATGGACCAAAATTAAAAGTAATTCATTGATAAATCTATAAAAATATAAAGAAGCATAAATAGAAAAATATTTTTTCATCTTCATCGGACCCGTTGAAAAAATATTTTAAAACCATAAATATCTTAATTTATTGTCCATTTTACATTTTAATAAATCGAAATCAAAATTTTTAATAATATTTTATACGTTAAAAATTTGTGGTCTTATAGAAGATAAAATATAATGAACTTATACAATCGGCTTCAATCAGTGTGTAATCTAAAAAAATTATATTTTTATTTTTATGTAAAACCAAGATAGTCCTTACAAAAGTGTATTTATTAAAATATTAGAAACAAGAAAAAAAAAGTAACAAACTGTTACTTATAATTTCAACAAGAACAAACATGTAGGTCAAAAAAAAATTAAGGTCAATCATTGGTACTATTATATGTAATAACGATTAACAATAATTAAGGACAATCATTTCCACATATATGACACTTCCTGAAGTATGATTCAAAGTAGATCATGATTTTTAGGTTTACAAATCGTTCTGGTTTAAAAATATTGATTGATATGAGATAAATAAGGAAAATCAACAAAATAACACAACAAATGTTGTGTATAATGAATTCAGAGTCTATCATATTACTGATACAATGATGTATTTCTATTTAGATAGTTGCAATCTATTCTTTTAATTTTATTTATTGTCTTTGTTTTATTTGAATAAAATTTAATTAAAAAATATATATGTCCGTGCGTTAAACGCGCGGGTGTAAGACTAGTTATTAATATAACAACTCGGTAGTTTTGTACAACCGAAAATACCAATTTTCAAAGGAAAACCCATTGTCCAAAACATCAATACTCACATTTACTTTCACATATGACTCTACTCCCACACTCTCATGCGTGACTGCCATGGCGATCTCCTTTCTTTTCTTTATTTTCTGCCCAAAGCCATCATCATCATTCTCTCAAGCTCTCTCCACAAATTCTCACTAACCTGTCTCTCTCTTGTTCTATATTTTTTGGGTTAATGACACTTAGTCCTTCGACTATGGACCATTCTCAGTATTAGTCCCTTAATATTTTTTTGTTAAAATTGGGTCCTAAAAGTTTTATAATTTTCACAGCCTTGATCCTTTTGGTGGATATTGTTAGAGAAATCCTATTAAGTACCATAGACAATTGTGTAAGGGCTAAATTGAAAAATTTTATACTTAAACTTTTGGGTAAATTACCAATAACTCCCCTCAACTTTGGGTTACGTTCAAATTGCCCCCTCAACTTTAGGTTAATTTCAAATTGCCCCCCTCAACTACTAATTGAAGTAATGTGCCCCCTCAACTATTACATTTTTTAATCGCAGCTTCTGTTTAGTTACTGTCATTTAAACTGACGTAAAATGTTAACCTAAGAATCAAGTAACCATCGTTTAATATATTTTTGTATCATAATGCTCTTTTGGTATTTTAATTAACTATTTTACCCTTATGCTTTAAAATCATGTTGTTGCCTAAAAATGATCAATACGAACAATTTCTTACCTTTATTTTGAGTACTATGATAAAAAATAATAAATAAAGGTTGTTATGAAAGTCTTAGGTGGAAAAATTTCGCCAATTCAAACAGCGGTGTCTAAATAAAGGGTGTAATTTAAGAACATATTATAGTTGAGGGGGACGTATTGCTTCAATTGATAGTTGAGGGGGCAGTCTAGACTCGACCCATAGCTGAAGGAGGTTATATGTAATTTACGCTAAACTTTTTTTCAATTTATAATCGAGTCCCTATGATCTGTTAAAAAAAGACCATATGGCCTTCTTCCCCAAATTATCTATCTTATAACAAATTCCCTTATATATCTGCTACTTAATTAAATAAAGAGATTTATGAATTACTAAAAAATTGCTGATGTATGTATTTACTACTCTTATTGTTCGGTTCCTGAGAAAATGTGAAGGAAAGTTAACCTTTCTATTTTCCAGATGGTCATATTATGCTCACATATTTTGATCTCTCCCTCTGTTCAAAAATTCTATCAGTTCAACCGTTAGACTTATCTTCTGATCCTTCCATGTCACCGGCGGGAACACGAACCCCTCCTACACTCACTCCTTTCTCTCGCCTTCCTGAGCATATTTTTCGATCTAAGAAGATCCAGACGTTAACGAACAATCGACTATTCGTACGGAGCCGGCTACTGCCCGATCATGCTCTTTTGTGGGGACTCACGACTACATAGCACCGGAGTTGGCTGCCGGTATGTCCCACAGGAATGTTGTAGACTGGTGGGCCCTCGAAGTGTTTATCTATGAGATGATTTACAGTTGCACGCCCTTTGTAGAGGCTACGCTACATAACATGAAAAACTCCCTGAGCTTTCCTAACGGTGACGCACCGGTAAGCGGGGGTGAGATGCAAGCCTGTGATTTGATAATACAGTTATTGGTGAAGGATCCAGATATCATCAAGACCATCCCGATTTTAAGGGCTTGAACATTGCCCTTCTACGGTCAAAATAACTTGCCATTTTGAGACCCTTTACTCCGATTCACCAGAATTCCAACGGCAGCCAACAGAGGACCAATGTCAGATTGGAATTGTTAAGTTCGGATGCGCTTACTTTGGCCTAGCTCTTGGAGAAATTGACAGATTCATACATCTCTGTACTACGCCTTCTTAACAAAATTTGCAGATTCATACATTTCTCTAAGAGTTTAATCAAATTTTCAATTTAGCCCTTGTATTTGGGGAAGAAGGCCTTGTTGTCCTTTTTCAAAACCTAGGGGCTCATTTAAAAATTGAAATATAATTTAGGTTTAAGAAAAATTTCATTTTAGCCCTTACATGTGCAACTTAACAAGAGTTCTCTAACGACATCCACCAAAAGGATTAAGGCTGTGAACATTTGAAATTTTTAGGATCCAAATTTGATTAAAAAAATTATTAAGGGACTAATACTGAGAATGACTCATAGTCGAGGGACCAATATTATCATTAACCCTAATTTTTTTACTTCTAACAAACACACACCAAGAAAATACCTACCCTTCCTGCCACTCTCTCTCTCTCTCTCTCTCTCTTGTACAAATTATTGCTTGCTTCCAATCTCTAATTCAAAATACATGGCAATAAACTCGATTGAAATCATACTACAATTAGTTATGATACAAGCCTCATGTTCTCAAAGATTCAAACAGAGAAAAGCTAAAGTGGTGAGATTAAGTTACCAATAGTTCCAAATCTCTCTCTTCTCTACATGGTCTGCCATACTTGCTTAGCTCAGTTGGTTAAGAGCTAGTAGATTTGGATACAGGACCAAGGATCGAGTCCTAGCAACCGCATTGTGGGAGTTTCATTCTCTTGTGGGGGAGGCTCCTTGTAGATACTAGGCACGGGTCCTCCTAGCTACTTAATCGCTGAGTCACCGTGATTTTTCCCCTCACATTCTCATGGGGTTGGGGTGTGGGGGCTCTCGAGGGGAGAGTTTCCCCTTATGGATACAAACGGTCTGCCACACTTATTTCTTTTCTCAATTTTTCTTGGTCTCCTCCCTCCTAAATTACTTTATTTATATAACACCCTACAAGGTTTTTTTTTAACCATAATCAGAATCTTAAAGTTGAGTGGGCCAAAAATTAATTAAGTAAATACTTATAGGGAACTAGTATTAAAATTTTGAGTGAATTTCTAGCCGGTCCACTTTTTGAAGTTTCTATTTGCTTAAGTACCCTTTCTTATGTTTTTAATCGAAAAAAGTCATATTTTGACGCGAAAAAATTGTGATACCCTTAATAAGCAAAAATCACATGTTTTTGCACCATGATTCATATATTTATTTGGTGCAAAACTAACAATTTTATTTATTTTATTGTCAAAATTTTGAAAAATATATATAATAGTTAACATGGTTCAGTGGCGGATCCAGGAATAATGTTGATCGGTGTCCAAAATTTTAACTACTCCCTCCGTCCCAAAATATATGACGTTTTAGGGCTTTTTACACAGACAAAAAAAACATATTATAAAGACTAAACGGCCCCTATCCAAACATTAATGAGGTGTCTTGATATTCTTGCCCAAAAAGTCAAACACGGGTTACAAAGTCAATAAATATGGGTAGAATTGGAGAAAAAAAGAGAAAAAATTATTTGAAAATTACAAAGTATAGTCTATTTTGGAACAAAAAAATTCTCCAAAAACGACATATATTTTGGGACGGAGTGAGTATTACATTAAAAAAAATAGAAATTACAATTTGTCCTTTACGCGTTTCATACGTTGAAAACGCGTAATTACATTATCATCACCAACATTCATTAACATGTCTTTTTCGATATAACATACAAAAGAATCATTTAAAAATTGATCGGACATTTGATTTCGTAAATCCGTTTTGACAGTATTTTTTACAGAGAATTTGGGAGGGGTCCAATGAAATTTTTTGGAGGGTTCCAATTGTCAAATATCATAAACGTACTCTCAATTTTTTTTATTGGGCAGTGTCCATGGACACCCCTAGTACTCATGTGGATCCACCACTGTTTTGCACTGTATTTCACATAATTATATATCGCGGTGCAAAACTATCAATTTATAAAAATGTTATTTTGTATGGTGGTATCTAAATACGTGAACCGTGGTGCCACATTATGTGAACCACAATATATAAAATGAACATAATATCAATAACCAACATTAAAAGAAGCAACTACCTAGTAAAAGTGTGAGCACCGAAAAAACTTGTCTTATTGATTGAAGAGAACAGCTAATATATACAACACAACTAGAAATAGAAAATAACAAGGAAAGCTAATCTATCTAGGAAACTAATAAGAAAGCTGATAGAATAAGGAAAACACAACAGGAGGAGACGTGGATAATGAGGGAAGCAGACTTGGAGAAAAATTCATATTGGAGAGGAATTCATATTTCCAACATGCCCCCGCAAGATGTGCTGGCTTGTGGACAGCCCAATCTTGGAAATGAGAAGATTAAGCCGAGGCTGTGAGAGAGACTTGGTGAGGAAATCTGCGAGTTGATCTCCTGTGAGCACATGAACCACCCGGAGAGTACCTTGTTGAACCTGCTCCCAAACGAAGTAGTATGCTAGGGCGAGATGTTTCATCCATGAATGAAAAACTGGGTTTGCACTAAGATGCGTAGCACTGAGATTATCACAATATATAACTGGAGATTGCTGAAGATGAACGCCTAGTTCAGTGAGAAGATTGCGGAGCCACAAGATTTCTGCTGTGGTAGAAGCAACTGCTCTATATTCAGCCTCGGTGGAAGATCTAGCAACATATTTTTATTTTCTGGAACTCCAAGAGAGAGGATTGCATCCAAGAAAGACCACGTGACCCATTGTTGAAGAGTAATCGTCCTTGTCTCTTGCCCAGTCGACGTCAGAAAATGCATGAAGATGAAGGGGAGAGTTATGTCGGATGTTGAGACCATGATCCAAGGTACCACATAAATATCGAAGGAGACGCTTTAAAGCTGTCCAATGAGTACTTCTCGGTGCGTGCATGAATTGAGACAATTTGTTGACGGCGAAAACAATATCAGGTCTGGTCAATGTTAAATACTGTAGAGAGCCAAGAGCTGTCCGATATTCTGTGGGGGAAGCAAGAGGATTACCAGACAAGGCAGATAGGCCGTGGGGCACGGTCATCGGGGTTGAAGTCGGTTTGGCATGTAGCATGTGCATACGATCCAGAAGATCAATGATATATTTTCGTTGATTGAGGAATAGGCCATCTGTAGTGGGTGTGACTTCTACACCGAGAAAGTAGGATAATGGACCAAGATCCTTCAAAGAAAATTTGGCAGCTAACTTTGTAATGAAAGTGTCAAGAGAATGTGCGGTAGGGCCTGTGACAATAATATCGTCAACATAAACAATTAAATAAATAGTGTCATTGTTCAGTTGTAGTATGAACAGAGAATTGTCGACCTTGGATCTCTGAAACCCTGCTAAGAAGAAAGGTGGTGAGTTCATTGTACCAAGCACGAGGTGCTTGTTTGAGCCCATAAATAGCTTTGCGAAGCTTGCACACATGACTTGGGTAGGTTGAACTGACGAAGCCCGGGGGTTGAGACATATAAACGTCCTCGTGTAGAGTACCATGAAGAAAGGCATTATTTATGTCAAGCTGCCGAAGATTCCATTTATTTGTAACAGCAAGACTAAGAAAAGTGCGAATGGTGGCAGGTTTGACCACCGGACTGAATGTATCTATGTAATCAATACTCGGACGTTTTTGAAATCCTTTGGCAACTAACCGAGCCTGGTAGCGATCTATAGTACCATCAGGTTTATATTTAGTTCGAAAAATCCACTTGCATTGAACTAGATATTGAGTAACATCGCGAGGGACCAAGTCCCAAGTATCAAGTTCAGTCAAGGCTGTAATTTCTTCGGTCATGGCTTGGCGCCATTGAGGATCTTTCAAGGCTTAAGAGGCTGTGGTTGGTTCAGGAGGTTTGGTGTGAACCGAAGTAAGGTGTATGTATTTAGGATTGGGTTTGATAATGTTATTTTTGGATCGGGTGGTTATGCCTGGAGCTGGTTGAGGAGGATGAGGGGGTATATGTGAGGAGGGGACGGGAGAGGGTTGGATGAAGGTGTCTGGGTGAGAGGATGGTGGGAAAGGGTTGAATTGGTTAGTGTGAGGAGAGCGGGGAATAGATGACGGTGAGGGCGGGCGCTGTAGAGGCGGCCGGTGCAGCTGACGCATGATGTGGGCGAAGGCTTAGGGTCATTCTTGGGATGAAGTTGTAGTGGGTCGTGGTGGCATTTGAAGAAGGAATTAAAGTGGGGTGGGCCGTGGATGGGGTGGAAGTGGGTGGTCTCAAGAATGGGTATAACAAGGGGCACCGGTGTCTGCGGCTCTGGCAGGAGGCGGATTGGTTTGGGCGGTATGAGGAGGCATAAGGATATTCATTGTCTCTACGGCGGACATGACGGGAAGTGTAAATTTTCTTTGTGATAGATCCCAATAATGGTAAGCACTCGAGTTTTGGAATAACCAATGAAAAGACAAGGAGTGGATTTTGAGTCAAGCATGAGAAGTGTAGTGGACTGAGCCAGGGATAACAGAGACAACCAAAGTTTCTTAACTTTGAGTAATTAGGACACCGACCAAAAAGACATTGAAAGGGGATTTGTGAGACGTTGTTGGTGTAGGAAGGCGATTAATTAAGTAGGTTGCAGTTGTTGAAGGCATAAGACCGTAAGGCGATAGGGAGATGAGCGTGATCAAGAGAGACTAGTTAGTTTCGACGATATGCTTGCGGTGGTGTCTTTCTAAGATAACCATTGTGCTCGTGTATGTGGTGGAGTGGTGAGATGAGATACTCCGTTAATGGTGAGAAAGTTAGACAAAGCTTGATATTCTCCGCTCATTATCGAGTAAATGGTTTTAATGGGCTTGTCAAAATATTTTTCGACTAGAGATTTAAAACGAATAAAAACTTCTTTTGTGTCGGATTTATTTTTGAGGGGATAGAACCAAATGTATTTAGTGAAATGATCAACAAAAATGACATAGTATTTGTGACCATCGATAGAGTGAACAGGAGATGTCCATAAGTCACTAAATATGAGGTCAAGAGGAGAGTTAGATAATAAACTTGATTTATTAAAAGGAAGCTTGTGACTTTTATTACATTGACAAGAATTGCAATTAAAAGGACTAACTTGAGGAACATCTAGTTTATAATCTAAAACTAATTTTTTGAAGATAGGAAAAGAGGGATGGCCTAAACGGTGATGCCAATCAATGACAGATGATTTGACACTCGAGTAAGCAAAAATAGAGGAGGTTGTTGATAGCTCATAGACACCATGCCTAGTTGGACCTTGAGTAAGATGTGCCCCCGTGAGACGGTCCTTTACAACAAAAGAATTAGAAGAAAAATCGATTAGAAGATTATTTTCGGAACAAAGTTGTGATATAGAAATAAGGTTACGAGACATGGTAGGAACCTGAGAGAATATTTGACATAATTAAAGGTTTAGAGGAAGTAGGGAGAGAGAAAGAACCAGTGTGAGTGATAGGAACACTAGTACCGTCACCAATAATAATTTCCTCGGTGCCATGATAAGGATGATGAAGAGATAGGTTGGAGAGGTCCTGAGAGACATGATGTGTAGCGCCAGAGTCAAGTAACCAAGAAGAGCGATTTGGTGGAGTATTAGTAGTTGCGAAGTGTGCTTGAGGGGCTGGAGTTTGGTTATTTGTGGGATGGGTAGGGGGTTGGATGTGAGGAAACTTGCTTTGAACATAGGGCAGTTGGAGAGTGAGTGACTGATGGTGAAGCACCATTGGCACTTTCCTTGGTAGCCGGGACCTTTAGGTTGTTTGTTCCGTCGAGGTTGGTTGGGATTGAATTTTGTGGTTGGGTTAGGTCGATAGGATGTAGGTGGTTGTGGGTTGGTGATGACGGGTGGTTGCGGGTTGTTGTTGTTATTGTTGTAGCGGGTGGCAGTAGCATGGGCGGAAGCGGGAAGAGGGGTGAGTATGGGTTGAGAGCGAATGGCTAGTTCGCGGTTTAACAATTTTTCATGAAGTTCGTCGAAGGAGATTGGCGTGTCACGAGCATGAACGGAATCAATGACTGCTTGGTAGGAGGAGTCAAGTCCTTCAAGAACTCGATCTGTAAGGTCTTCTTTGTTGATAGGTTCACCAAGAATAGCAAGTTGGTCGGAGCATACCTTGAGTGCATTCATGTATTCTCAGAATGGTCCGAGAACCATAGTAATAGCTCGAAGATTTGCTTTGATGAGTTTGATATGGCCTCGGGATTGTTTGGCAAAGGTATTCGCAAGAATATCCCATGCTTGCTTGGAGGTTTCAGCAAGAGAAACAAGGGGCACAATAGTTGGTTCCAACGTGCCGATAAGAGCACCAAATAGGAGCTTATCTTGCCGAACCCATGTTGTATAAGCTGGATTGGGTTCAGAAGAGGATTCTTTAGCTATGGTTGAACATGGCGGAGAATGAGAGCCATCCAGAAATTTGAACAACCTGTAGCCAAAAAGTGTCGCTTGAATTTGCAATTTCCATGATAGGTAGTTTGTCGTGTTGAGCTTGAGGGTATGTGTAAGCGTAACAACGACAAGAGGATACTTTGGATCAGCATCGTTGGGAATAGTGGTGGAGGCCATGGATACGATTTGCAGGAGGAAGAAGATAATTGAGTGGGAGTTTTAATCCTGCTCTGATACCATAAAAGTGTGAGCACCGAAAAAACTTGTCTTATTGATTGAAGAGAGCAGCTAATATATACAACACAACTAGAAATAGAAAATAACAAGGAAAGCTAATCTATCTAGGAAACTAATAAGAAAGCTGATAGAATAAGGAAAACACAACAGGAGGAGACGTGGATAATGAGGGAAGCAGACTTGGAGAAGAATTCATATTGGAGAGGAATTCATATTTCCAACACCTAACACATATATCAACACCCATATTTTAATGACAACAACTTTTCTTCTTTCTTATTTCGTCTTTAAATATTTACTATCATTTCTTTTTTCTTTATTCATAGCATCAATAGCTCCTTCAAAATACTTTATTTCTAGTCATTGTTTATCATCAAGTTCCTTCTCAAGCTTTATGATTCTCGGATGCATACCAATCTTAAATAAAAAAAAACATCTCTTTCTTCCTTCATCTTTATGAACTTGTTCATAAAGCTTGAGAAGGAACTTGATGATAAACAATCACATGGAGCTGATCTATGAAGATTTCTCAAAATAAATTATTTCTTGAATTTGATCCATACCTAGACTTCGATCTCTCATGCAGCCTTTTTACTGATCTCATCTTGAACGACTTTTTTAACTTTTCTATATTTCTTGACAGAGTTCAATTATTAATTTTACAATTGACCATGTGTTTCGATGTATTTTTGATATATAATATTAACATTCATTAGTTTTTTACATTATTTACGTTTAAATACAGAAATTGAAGTAAAACGTGTATTTTGTATCACGATTAACTTATTTATATATCGCGGTGCAAATGAATCTAAAGAAAATATTTTGCACCGCGGTTCACAAAATGAATATATTTACAAATTTATATATTGCGGTTCATATATTTATGCAACGCGATTCATTTCGTAGTGTGCCTCATACTCATTAAAGGTATCACAGTCATTTTACACCTAAAAGTGTCCTTTTTTGGTTGAAAAAAACACGGTACTGGAGCGATTAAAATCTTCAGAAAGTGGACCGATCCGCAATTTTTTTCTAAGGGTAAAATTATCTTCGGTCTTTTTTTCAACGTTTGTAAGCCCAAAAGTTCACAATTCTTTTTTTCAATCGCAAAAGACCATTTTTCTAAATATTGTTCCGAAAATGTCATCGTCTCTTTCAACAGCTCCTGCAAACACATTGGATTCAAAAATCACCATTGTTGTGCAACGAAACGGGGATCGACCTACTCGGTTCAGGTCGTAGGGGTCGAGGGGGCAGCGCCCCCGAAAGGTAAACAATTTTTTTAATTCATGAAATACGAAACTGTAATGGATTTGTGCTGGGTTGCATGATTTTTCAGTTGAGATGAATGCGGAGAATGAGGAGGAAAAAAGCTTACGACCGAGGAGATGAAAGAAGAATGTGGAAGACGTATTCTAGTTCATTATTATTTTATATCGCGATGCAAAAATTGTTTCATCGCGGTTCAAAAAATGTTTCATTACGGTGCAAATTTGTATTAGGTAATTAAAACTTATGTATCGCGGTTCAAAAATTGTTTCATCACGGTACAAAAAGTGTTTCATCGCGGTGCAAAAATGATGCAATAAAAATTAATGTATCGCGGTGCAAAATTTAATATTTGTAGCGCGTCTTTGGTTTATTAAAGGTATTGTAGTCATTTTGCCCCTAAAGTAACTTTTTCGGTTAAAAAAAAAGGTACTTTAGCGATTAGAAACTTAAAAAAGTTGACCGACCCCTAATTTTTTTAAAAAAAATTTAGTCAAATTTGGGCCAAGCCCAACCCAAATCAATTGGTCACTGTAATACCCTCATCCAACATAGGGTAGGTATGAAAATTATGTGCAATTTATAAGGTGACCACATACTACTATCGAAAGATCAAAATCATCCATTTAATTTTTGGATCATTTCGATGACAACTAAAGATCGAACTTTCGAACTCGGGGAGTTACAACTACTAAATAGGTCCAAGATAATTAAATTAACCAAAAACAATTATAATATTAATTAAATAGGTTTAAAAAATTATAATATGAATTAATATTTTTAACTAAAATTATTGGGTATTACAATTTTAAAATATATTTATTAGCTCTTAATAGACAGTTGGAGGTAGTGCAAAACAGCGAGCCGGCAACTAGAAGAAATTGTTGTGATGCTATGTTGATTATTTTTGTCGGTAGGAAAGTAGGGACTAGGGAGTGTGCGATTTATTTGCAACAAAGGGTCAATAGAAAAATGACACCCAACAAAACAAATTATACCAAACTTTTACTCATTCAACTTAACTAAAATCTTTTTATCATGTTTAAATAAAATGATTTTACCAACTGGCGCGTACATCGGTTGATAAGGGTAGTTATAGCTTAGTTAAAACTTAGTACGGAAAGGCTTACTGTCCTTGATTGGCCTGAGAATGAATTGAAAAATCAAAATAGTACTCCCTTCGTCCTTAAATAATCGTCTGGATTGATCTGGTGTACAGTTTAAGAAAAAATAATTGACTTGATTATTTATATTGGTTTAATGTGTAGTTTCTTTTAATGTCCATGTATATGTGGCCCATAATTAAAGTAGAGTGAAAAAGTAAGGGTAAAGTGGTAAAAATGATGTTCTAAAAAGATAAGTTTTAAAGTGAAAAATTATTTTGGGACAGACGAAAAAAGAAAAAATGACGATAATTTAGGGATGAAGGGAGTACTATTTATATGAAAATAGATAGTTGAGAAAGAGCCAAAAAGTTCACCCACATTTCTTGGCTCAAAGTGTACGTTTCAACCGAAAGCGATTAGGAAAGGACTGACCCAACATTAGTACCTCAACTAAATGGCAAGAGAAAAAAGTAAAAATATGGGCTATTTTGGAAGTGGGCCAATCCAATACCTGACATTAATGCAATATTAATTTTCATTCGGCTTTGTTTATCTGAGAAATGGAAAAATCTAAAAAAACCGTATAGGAAATGGGCACTCGGCGTCGGCGGGCAGTCTAGGCGGCATTGAAAACTAGGGGAGAGAAGAGGAGACCTCTTTTTTGGCTTTGGACTACTGATTAGAATTTGTTAGATGTCACCCCTAATTCCTGTCTTATCATTTCTTCGTCCATAGTTTCACTTTTTTTTCCCGCTATGTTAAACGGTTAGAATCTGGCTGGACATAATTGCATTAGTTAATATTTTTCCCTTACTCCTTATTCTCGTTGTTTAAATGATCCATCGTTTCAACGACTTTTTAAGAACGTTTTAAAAGACACATCTTGCTAGTTTACACAATTCATGATCGTTTAAACGATTCTTCAAGGTCCTTTATCTAGTTCATATTCATTTTAACGACTCACATTGATCGTTTAAACGATTTATTAAGGTTACATTAGATATTTTCCTTTGGTAATTCCCATTAAAATACCATTTCTGACTGGTAAGATTCTGGCCGCTTAGCTTTATTGTTAAAAAAATATAGCCACATTTCACAAATTTAAGATATAAATATTCATTTTTTTAATTAAAACAATATGTTTATGTAATCTCCTTTTCTTTTTGTGGTTATTTTTCATACTAATCAAAGTAAAAGTGTTTTTTTAAGGATGGAGTCATGAGTATGTAATCTCTTTTTCCTTTTGTGCTTATTTTTCTTATTAATCAAAGTGAAAGTGTGTGTATGTGATATACTTCATCCGTCCTAGATAAATTTTTTCAGTGACAAAATACAATGATTAAAAAATGTAATTAATGATAAGTTATAAAATATGTTGTGACAATAATACACATTGCATACATTATTTCTCATTAATTATGTATTCATTACACTTACTCTCTCTCTATAATGTGCAGTAATGATAATATTAAATGAATGAATATATTAGGAAGAATTGTAGAAAATTTGTAGACCAAAAGTCTTTATAAATATTAGTTGGGACACCCCACAATAGAAAATAGGATCATTTATCCCGAGACGGAGGGAGTATATATTTGTCACGATTGGTCATATCAATGTTAAACAAAGAGGGAACATCAGCAATAACCAGAGCAAGAGCCACAACATTTGCCTTAGTCTCCTGGAAAGTGAAATGTTCACACTCTTCGGTGTCGGGGACTTGGTAAATGCTAGTTCCGTTCCTCGATCGACCTCCCTGGATTCCCCGTCAACCAATTGCCTTGAACTCCTCTTCTGTTGGGTCTTTTGAGGAGATGAGACATCTTTTATGGGAGTAGAGACAGAGGCCTTAGGCTTGCGGGAAGAAACAATGATTTTTGGGATGCTGCTTAGTGGAGCCTTAACAACCTTTGTTGGAGGAGCTACACTACCCGCAGATCGATTTTGGGTAGACATAGTGTAGCCTTTAGTCAGATCAACAATGGACTTCCGAAGTTCCTCGTGCCGCCCGACACTTTTTGTCCTTCGATCCTCCGTCCTTCCAATCTTGCCATCCAAATCTAACATGGTTGAATGAAAAATGAAACAAGTCAAAATATTTAATAAATAAAGACGATGAAAATGAAACAAGTCTAGAAAAATAAGGTAACTGTGCTTATATTGGCACCCATGCTCACATTCAAATCCTTGCACTGAGGACATTCTTACCGGAAAACAATTTTTTGTAAATTAACCACCAGGGGTAGTCTCAATGGTAGGTGATGTGCCCGGCCCAAATGGGTCACGAGCAAGGCACGAACGACCACCACGTGCCAGTCACGAGCTTAATTAGCATGAGACCTACCAACCTAGCGGGCAAAGCTAGGTTGGATATCAAGCAATAAGTGATATAACTCCCGTCTAAATATGTCATAGACCTTGCCAGCCCGACCAGGGGCCATGCCCGGGGACCGCACTCACATCATGCAAAGAATCAGACACATCCCGTCCAAACCTGGTCGAGCACTGGTCTTGCCTGCCCGACCAGGGCCACGCCCAGGATCTACACTTGACCCCCAGATCTGCATCATATGGCCAGGAAGGGCCTTACTCGTCCGGCAAGAATCGAGCAGGAAACCTCATAAACTTGCTTTCCAAGATAGGTCAAAGGTTTCCTTACCCACGCAGGGCACTTGCCTAATCTGTTCCTACAATCTCGCTGCCAACCGCCTATCATGCCTAAAGTCTAGGGATTCTCTCCTAATTCTACAAGATAACTAAGGTAGTGAATCCTAGACGGATTCAATGACATTGGGGGGCCTATAAATACCCCTCCATAAATCATAAATAAGGTACACACTCTTTCTTGAGCCTTGAACCTCTGTCAAATTCTCTTTTGACTCTCTCACACGATACTTACTCTCATGTCGGAGTGGTTTCGCGAGGTCAAGCCTTGTACTCCCACTAAGGTGTTTTCGTGGTCTTAATCAGGTTCAAGGAAGCCGATCAAACTCAAATATCCTACCCATCACACGGACGGCCAAAGCTGCATTTTTTGTCACATCAGTAGGCATACTACGTCAGGGCTTGGCAATTGGAATTTTCTTGGTAGACATTCTAGCAATCTTTAACAACTCCTCGTTTTTCTGATTCGAGTTCCAGAAAAGTCTTACCTTACCCCCTAATCTTCAAAAAGGTCTCTATTGATTCCTTAGCTTATTTCACGTACTCGTCTAAAGTAGGCGTCGGGGGGAGAGACTTAATAAACTTAATAGAAATGTGGGGAACACACAAATGCCACTTTTGCGACACTCTACGAGCAACACCTTGTCGGTCCAATGTCGCCATTTACCCGGAGGCTCAATGAATAAAGGGATCCCATTATTTTGGTGTTTATACAGTCGCTTCATGGACATGGTCACACTAAAATATGTCTTGAATAAATGAAGGGTAGGCTCAAAACCAAGCACCCAAACACTGGCTATAATACTAACTAAATACCTCACCAGGTTAATGGAAAGATCTAATAGGTGTGCCCTAGCATCCTCGAGTAGTTCACATATGAGGGGGTCAAGAGACAAACGAAGATCCACTTCGAAGAAATTCGTATAAAACCCCACCTAGCCCCAAAGATCCCTCAATTCATCTAGGGTAGAACTTTGTGAAGGCAAAGATTCGCGAAAATTTCGTATAATGCATTCCAAAAATCTAGATCCTCGGGGTTGATCTTGTTATTCCATTCTTTAATCACCCTACCCGAGGGTTTGTCATCGTTCTCGACTCTTTCCTCCTCCTCGACTTTGACCTTTCGAGCCTTCTTGTTCGCCCTACTAGTATCTTCCTCAACCTTGGTAGCCAAAGCAAGGAGGCGTCTTTCTTTTTATTCCTCGCCAAAGCTTTATTGGTCGCACCCATTTTCAAAGTCGCTCTTCTCCTGAAAGAAAACCTTGTTTACATGTATGTGTTTCCTAATACAGAAATACTTAATTGCATGATTTGCCTATTTGTTACTCAACTAGTATCTACGTTTCCAGGTGAAAAAAAATTGTACTAAGATAACGGGAACTTCAACATACTTGTTAAATGATGGTTAAGAAAAAAAAAATAATAAAATAAATAATTATTTGGTTGCAATTTACGATATTATCTAAGTAATTATATGTTTTGGACTATGCCTTTAATTATTTTTCTCATTAAACAGTCCATGTTTGTCCATGTGCTACAACAGGTAGACTCTTATCTAGTATGTCCTCTATCATTTAGTTGTTCCCTTTTCTGTGTGATTTATACTAACTGAATGGTTTATATTGTAGGCTTGAATGAATCTCTGATGGAATTGAGCTAGCTATTTCTACAGAGAACAATGAGACTTTTGTTTTTGAAATATTGTTGATACAAATTTGTAGTCTACTTTCTTCAATCATTTTGATTTTGAATGTTTGCTTATGTTTTCGATTGGGATATGTGTTAGATACATGTTTATTGGTTTGTAGTCCATGATTTTAATTCTATGGATATTGTAAGATACTATATATTGATCATATCAATCAAATGCAATTGTTTTTTTTTTTTTGATGATTTGTATGGTAATGTTAATATTGAGTACTATAAGACATTAAATGGTGGGTACACTATCTTTTCTTATTGTGGTTGTTTGTTGGAAAAATTGAATGGTAGGTTTAAAGTGTTATTGATAGGAAATACATTTGGGAAGACAGAAAAAGCAAAACAGTGTCAAATACACTTAGGAAGGTAAAACAAATGTGCCCAATGGAATTGGGTGAGCCACAACAAAACCGTGCCAAATGGTTTTTGGTAAGGAAACAATAACCGTGCCAAATGTATTTGGGAAGGCAAAGAAAATCGTGTCAATTACTTATTTGGGTCGGGTCATTACAAACCGTCTCAAATACATGTCATATGGGACATAGATGCATAATTGTCACATTTTCCGTGCCTAATACTATTTAGGGACGGTTTCAGGTTGAGACAATTGTCTTTGGCATCCTCGTATTTTGGAGGAAGCCAAAATCGTACCCAGACCATCCCAAATACTATTTGGGACGGTTTTGACAGTATTTGAGATGGTTTTTGGCCTTCCCGAATAGGGGTGAGCTTGGTCAGTTCGGTCCACTTTTTTGGAAAAAAATAGAAAATCAGGACCAAACCAATAGTCCGGTTCTCAAAAAATTTAGAACCAGGACCAATCCAATATATTTGAAAATCAATACATTGGTCCGGTCCAAAACCAATCGAAGACGTACGAGAACCAGGACCAGAACAATACGATGATTTTTTTATTTTTTACCTGTTTAATACAAATATATAATAAAATCTTAAAGATTTACTTTCTCAATAGCGTTCAGCTATTTCTCAAACAACAATGCAATTTTTCCATATCAAATTGCAATAAATTTCACCAGAGAATATCAACAAATTTCATAAGACATAGAGCCTCCAAGTATCAATTTTGCAAAGCTCAACAAATAATCTTACACAATAGGAATAATCATATTTGAATTGGTAATTTAAAACAGAAAAGAAACTCATCCCTCCATTTTCACAGAATATTCAGAAATTTAGCCCCAACATGGTTGCACTCTATTGTAAATATCAAACCAGGCAGTAGTAATCTAACTCCTAACAGTTTTTTAAATTTTTTTTAGTAAATTTGATGCAGTGTAGAAATAAGAAAGAAAATAATAATGAAATAACAGAAATTCAGCTCCAATAATTGTTACAGAGGCATCTAAAAACATAAGAATGAAAGAAGAAAATCTATAAATTCAACTCAAAGCAACCATTCGCTATAAAAAAATGTTGTATTTCAAACCAGAATTCAACTCAAACTAGAATTGAGATTGAGAGTGAGAGAGAGAAGCTAACCTTCAAGGGAAGACAAAGCTAAAACCTGTCGTCGCTGCTGAAGCTTGAAGTCGAAGCTGCCGGTTGCCGAAGCTCAAACTTTCAATTGAAGGCTTGAAGCCTAAAGGCTAAAGGGACGAAGAAATCCAAACGAGTAATCAACAGATCGATTCGCTGTAGCTCTGTGCTGTAGATCGATTCGAAGAAATCGCCTACCAGTCTCTCAGCTCTCTCTCTATCTGGTAGGAAATGGCAGCAAACACAAATATAATTTAGCGTTTAGGAGTTTAGGGTTAGGAAAATGAAATAAAGAATATATATATATATATATGTATATAATACAATATATATATATATATATATATATATATATATATATATATATATATATACAATATATATATATATATATATATATATATATATATATATATATATAATATTGTATTATATACATATATAATTATATATAATAAATAATATATTGGTCCAGTTCAGTCTGGTTTTGCGATTTTTTTTGTTATGGAACCAGAATCAACCCAATTGTTCGGTTTTGTGAAAAATCAGATCCAGGACTAACCCAATGTATTGGTCCGGTCCAGTTTTAACTGGTTTGATCCGGTTTCATTGGCCCGGTCCGATTCTGAAAAACTTCTGTACACCCCTATTTCCAAATACACCTTTTCTTGTAGTGCTATCTTAAGCTAAGTTCTAAATATCATTGTCACGCTAACCAATTAGCCAAATCTATAAGAAATTGAATTCAGCTACAAACAAATCGACTATATTTCTAACAATTAAACTGTAATTTTATTCTCCTTTAAGAACAAGACTTATTTTCTAGGGACAAATCAAGAATGTAAGAGTGATTATTTTTTATTTTTGAAATGGAGGGAGTATTTATTTGTTTTTTGGGATGAGAACTCGTTACAAACTTAATTACCTTAAGTTCTTTTATTATTATTACTACAATTATACCATAATCATTAACTTTTTGTTAAACTCTATTTTGAATGCATATAGGTTCTAATTTTTTCTCTACAAAAGATCAATAACATTAACAAAAAGAGTTTTCAGTAGTACTTGCCATCTTCACACACCTTTCACAATGCAATCTATTTTGCACATGAATCCCCAACTTTATTATAGTTAGATTTGTTAAAACTTAATTAATAATAATATATATATATATATATAAAACAATTGAGTGAACATGGAGAGCTTCATCCAACGAAACACATTACTATTGAAGAAGCAGTGACAATGCTTTTATATATCCTTGGGCATAGACTAAATATTCAAGTGGTAGACTTCAATTGCATGCGCTCTAGGAAACAGATAGTCGTCATTTCAAAGCAGTAAAGACTATAATTAAATTGCAAAAAGAGTACTTGGTCCAACCCAATCAAGAATTTGAAGGTTATGAAGATGAGAAATATGTATGGTTTGAAAATTACCTTGGAGCTTTAGATGGGACTTATGAGCCTTTAACAGTTTCGGTCGAAGAGCAATAAAGACATAGAAATAGGAAAAAAAAAATTCATGGCAACTAATGTGCTAGGTGTTTGTTCTCGTGACACGAAGTTTACTTACTTTTTACCGGGTTGGGAAGGTTCAGCTGCTAATGGTAGAATTCTTTGCGATGCATTGATAAGACGATTTCATTTAATCGTCCCTAACGATGTGTAGTGATTGTTTTTACAGGAGAAGTATATTAATTTATTTTTTATTTTTATTCTTATGAAAAATCCTATGCATCTTTGTTTGGGTAAAATATGGTCATCATATTTTATTAATTGTTGTGCCCTTTCTTGGTCCAAAAGCAATAGTAAGTAGTTACCATATTTAATACTTCCAAAAGCTCTCAAGAGTCCATGTTTAAGTTTGATTAAATCTTTGGTAAGATCTTATTTTAAATAAGGAAACCATTTTTTGGAAACTAATCTTTTTATTTCCTAATTTTATGTTTCTTTGGAGAGTTTGATTTTCTTGTTTCTTCAAGACTCTAGCTTGTGTATAAAAGAAAGAAAGCTCGTGCAGATTAGAGACATAGACTTAGAGTGAAAAACTGCAAAGAGAGAAGAGCTGAGAGTTTGCTGGAATGAGTCATTGCAGCTTTGGATGCAATTGCATTGGTAGTGTGTCTGTTTTCTACGTTTTATAAAAACTAATTTTTTAATCTCACGTTTGCTTTATAGTGTTTTTGTGGGCTTTCTCTACAAACTTCATAGTCGTGTTAGAGGGTTTGGTAGTTTGACATTATTCTTGAATCCTAGCTACTATTTAACTTTCAATCTTGTTGTGTAGGAAAATACTTCCTCGTTGATGCGAGATATACAAATTGTCTCAGCCTTTTAGCCTCATATAATGGAACACAATATCATTTGAATGAGTGGACAGCATGTGCAAATAATCTATAATCCCAGAACATATAAAGAGTTATTTAATCTTCGACATTCTACTGCAAGGAATGTAATTGAAAGGACCTTTGGTTTGCTAAAGAAAAGGTGGTCCTAAGAGATGCCTCGTCTTTTAATGTGAAGACACAAGTAAGTGTTATTAGTGTTAGTGCCATCCTCCACAATTTCATATGTGAACAACAACCAGAGAAACATGATCAAGATGAAGTAGGATTAGTGTAGTTTGAACTACTTGTGCATGAACTGAAAATTGGGATGCACTAGCAAAAGTAATGTTTGTTAACCATCAAATTAGAGATGATCGAGTATAAGGATCCATAGTTATTCATAACATTATATTGCACTATGTACATGGAAATATATTTGAATATAACTTTTGTCAGCAGTTTACTATGAATTAATCAATTTTCAGTTTTTCTATACTGTCATGATTTATACTTTATTGCCTTATTTGACACCATCCATTTTAACCATCTCAAACTAAATTCCCTAATGTGTTTGGGACAACAAAGATAATCTATATTCCGTACTGGTCATGTTGTTTCTATTATGTAATAGTCCCTGAAGACATGAGCTTCTATTATTGTGTAATATGTTACTATAAATTAGTACTAGCTAGTACTGTAGTTCTTAATAATGTTAGCATTTTCCTTTTCAGCTGGTTCTGCTCAATACTGTATTGCCCTCTCTCCTGTTAAGTTATTCATCTGTGATTGCTGCTTTTTTAAGTATTTATCTATTGCATGATTTCTATATAATATATGAATAATATTTATTTCTGTTTTTCATGCTCTTAGATTCCGTCTCTCAATCATGTCCTCCAAATCAAAAGACAAATAGGTGAAAAGTAAAGGCAAGCATTACTTTACATGTACCCCAAGGTCCCCAATGATGGACTCGATTTTGTTTGATGTTTTTATCAATCAGTTAAACGAAGGCAACAGACTCGATCAAAAATGTGCATGGAAATCGATAGTTTGGACAGCATCCATAAACTCTTAACAAAGAACTTAGTATTATTGTGACCAATCAAAATATTCAATCTAGCCAAAAGACCTGGGAGAAGCACTATGATGTATTATGTTTTGATGCAAATAGGTTTTGTGTATTTGTGTTGGATAGTTTTTTAGAATTATGTGGTGCTTTTTTTTCATGGACGGTTAAACTTGTTGATCATATTAACTTTAGTGGTTGGTTATACTTGTTGACTATAGTAACTTTAGTTTGTTTGGAGGATGGTTTTATATTAAACTGCGTTCCTTTTTATTTTATAAATTGAAACTGTTTGGTTATTTTAATTTTAATTATTATTTGAAGCTTGTGTTAAATCTGTATTTTATGTAATATTGCAGGGAATATTAAAGTGGAAAATCCATTTCCATGAAACTACATGATTATCCAAATAATAGAATTGAATTATAAATCAATTATAAAGGTACTTCATAGCTTAGCTAAATAATATAATTGAAGCTTTATAGAATTCAAATATCTTAAAAGTTAAAATCCAATTCGATAAAAAATTGATTCTAATTCAATTCCAAACGGACCATAATAAATAAAGGTGAAATTTCCCTTTCCATAATTATTCTTTTGAAGCACGTACCGGGTGGGAAGAGGTAGGTGCACCAGACAAACTTGCCAGATGAGTATGTCGAGGCTATACTTGTTGAGTATATTGAACATTATTTTTTATTAAAGTAGCGATCGAGTGAGATTTCAATCATAAGTGGCCATCATGTTCATTTATGTCCACGTTTTCTACCTATTTTATGCTCCTCATACTACTGTACTACTAGATCAAAATCAAAGCCCTTATTAATGCTACCCACAATTAATTTGTGTTTTCAATCATGATGATCCTCATCTACAATTCTTCGAGGTTTAATTACAAAAAAAAGCATTTACCTATTTTAATTTTTTCGTTTTGAACCATGTGTTATTATTATTATTATTTTGTATAAAAACTTCAACCTAAGTTTTTTAAAAATAAAATAAAATCTTTCGTCCAAAACTCGTTAGTTTTGTGACGGAAGTGGTTACCTACGTTAACTGTTTAACTGATAAGGGTCTATTTGACAAGTCTACAGGCTAGGATATATTTTTGAAAATGAAAAATAGTGAAGGTTTGTACTGTGATTCCAACCTTAAACACCTTCATCAACCACCATTGCCGCCCTTTTCTCCTTCAACTCTAACTCCGCCTCCTCCCCACCTCCATCAACCACTACCTCTACCACCACCATTCTCCTCGTCTCTCTCATCCTCACAACCTGCATCTCTCTCTCCGTCGCCGCCTCCTTCGCTTTCCTCTTCTTCTCCACCTCCATCAATTCCCACAACCCAAGTCAAACATCCATTTCTACAACCCACCTTTCCCGCCCACTCACCAAACCCACTCACCCAGTCGTCCTTCTAATCTCCTCCGACGGCTTCCGTTTCGGTTACCAATTCAAAACCCCAACGCCCAACATCCATCGTCTAATCCACAATGACACCGAAGTCAAAGCTGGTCTAATCCCCATCTTCCCAACCCTAACCTTCCTAAATCACTACTCCATTATCACCGGACTATACCCATCTCACCACGGAATCATCAACAACCATTTTCTAGATCCCGACAATGGCGACTCCTTCACCATGGCCAGCTGCCACGAGCCCAAATGGTGGCTCGTTGAGCCACTCTGGGATATATTAGTTAATCATGGTCTCAAGGCAGCCACCTATTTCTGGCCTAGCTCTGAGGTAAATAAAGGTTTCGGACAGTTGAATGAATTCTTGAAGCCTTTCGGGGCCGGCCATGGAGATAGATTAGAGAAAAAATTGCAGGGGTCGGATCTGACTTGGGGCAACGAACGGAGAGAGGTTGCTGGGGACGAGAGCGAATTTGACGAGGTTGGAAAGATATTGGCGATTGGAGCAAGAAAGACGGCTGCCATGGTGGGTGATGCGGCTGGAGATGGAGCACTAAAGATGGTGGAGAACGAACTGAGAGGAATTAGAGAAGCTGGGTGTGATTTTTTAAAAAATTGTGTGGGAGTCATGGGATTAATTCCCCCATTCAAATTTTAATTTTATATTTCTTACCACTATGTTTCTAAAAACTTGCAAATTCAACTAATCCCTCCGTTCTGAGGTAAAATGTTCACTATTTTATTTTCGAATCTTTCAGTTAAAGTCAATTTTAAAAAATTAAGGCATAATATTGTTATTTTATTACTAATGAGCTACTAAAAATGTCATGTTCTAAAAAATTGACTTTCAAACGGGCCGAGACTGTTTGTTCAGAACATAGGAAGTATATATTTTCTCTTATCGAAATAGTTATATGCATGCGGACAGTATCTTGTACTTAGATTTTGGTGAAAAAAAAAACTACTATTTAAATTGCATTATCATTTCAAATCTCAGGTTTATTCTAAAATAAGTGTACTTTTTAAAAGTAATTTGACCTATTTCAAAATAGCTATTCAGCATATTTTTATTTAATTATTGATAATAAAATTATAATCACTTGGAAGTACACAATACAAATTATGTGAATGACGATTTTTAATTTTTTTATTATATATTTATATATTACATTTTTATTTAAACAATCAATTTGATTTAAAAAGTTAAAAGTGAACATTTGTTTTGAAAACGAATGAAGTACTAGGTTAATACAAGAGATCAAATAAATATTGATTATAGAAGTGTAGTAAGAACTTGAGGTTTATAAATGGGTGTCCACAATATCATCACCCCACCACAAAACAAAAAGTATCTAATTTTCAGAAAAATAGCACAACTTGTAGATTTGTCAGATAGGCCCTTATCAGTTAAACATTCAACATAGGCAGCCACTCCCGTCACAAAACAAACGAGTTTTGGATGGAAGGTTTTATTTATAAAAAAAAAACTTAGGTCGAGGTTTTTCATGCAAAAAAAAAAACATGGTTCAAAATGAAAGAAACTAAAATAGGTTAGAGTTTTTTTTTTTCAATTAACTCATTCTTCAAAGATCATCCCATAATTTCTATGGTGAAGGCTAACCACATCCCCAAAACCTACTTTCTACACCTCATTTTCTACATTGAGGTATTGTACCCTATGTTGTACATTACAAAAAAATGGGGTGTAGACAGTGGATTTTGAGATGTACTTAGCCCTACCTAATTTCTATTGTTTCAATATCAACAACAACAACCAAAATTAAATTAAATTAAATTTTGGCCTTCTTTCCATTTCTTATTACTTAAAGTAAAGTTACATTACATTAATTTAAAGTGGCAAAAACTTAAAAATGATCGTCCTATGAATATTTTTTATAAGACAGATTTCCTGACCCGACTCACCGTGTGATGGTAGACTAAGTTGTGGAAAAATAGACCTCGTTTTATATATTAGAATTAGTAAGACAAACTTACAAGAGACTTATTCATGCAAAGTTGATATATTTTTCTTTAAACTTGGTTGTCCTTGAAAACATAGATAACTAGCGGTTGCGGCTCATAGTCATAGATAAGTTGCCAATGTTTAAACTTTGGCGAGCCCAAGTGTATTATACTTGCTAAAACTTATTGTTTAGCTTTACCTGGCCGATGATCGATGGTGATGGTGATGGTGATGGTGATGGTGATGGTGATACCCAATTGTTCGTTTATGTCTTGGTATGACTTGTATATAGAGAGGTAAAAGATAGACACAAGTCTTGGAGAGTTGAATTTTTTAAAAATTTACTTCTCAATTCAAACAATTTTTGGCTCAAGCTTTATACATTAACGTCGTAAGCCAGAGCAAAACTTGATCCTAGATTTCCACGTCAAGTAGTTGAAATTGATTATAATTACAAAAATAATTATACCATTGGTAACGTTGAAATTTAGATTATGATGAGGATGGAAGACACATACTTCTTAAGTGATATATATATATTTAAAGTTGGTGAGAAGCGTTATGGTTGTGTTATCTAATCCACTTTAGATAAATCTTGATTTTTAGTCATTCATATATGGCTCCTTATCTTCCAACCATTACATATTAATAATCAATATGATAAAGGGTATTATATCATATAGCTATATATAACAATTGAGATCTTTACCTAAAGTCTTTTATATAATAAATAATAGCTAAGAACTTTAACTACTAGGAGAAGGAGTCGAAAGGACTATAATTAATAACAATTAATTTAAAGAGTTGTATAATTTGTATTTATGAATTCATGACATTAGGTTTCAAATAGAAGCACTAACACAAGCTCTTTCTTCTCCCAAAAAATATTCATCATTAGCTCACTCTAAAACTAAATGGGCACATTTGCTTCACCCTTCAATGGGTTGCATATCTCACTTTACCTGCAAATGAATCAAAGACTATGAAAGGGATGACAAGAATTTTAAATAATTTATTTACACTATAAGCTTACTCAAGTTTTTTCTTTCCTCTCTTCTTCTATTTCTTTTGAAGACCGACTCCTTGAAGAAAAAGGTAAACTCTTCTTGTCCATATCTTTATAATTATGGGTTGGTTTTCATTTTTTTGCTAATACCAAAGTTTGGATTTGCCTCTTGGCATTGGTCTTCATGATTTTTTTGCTTTTAATTTTTTAAATTTGTTTTTCTAATGTTTTTGGTAATAGCTTTTTTAAAATTTTAATTTTAGATATGATTTTAGTTTTAACTTTTTGTTATTTTTGTTGTAATTGTGCTTTTGTTTTTGGCTTTAGTTTTGACATTTTGATTTTTTTTTATTTTGCTTATGTTTAGATGATGATATATTTATTTTGACTGATTATATTTTTTGGTTTGGGTATTGATTTTAGTTTTAGTTTTGATTTTTTCTTAGTATTTCTTATATTGGTTTTCATCTTTTGCTTTTGGTTTTTATTTTGATAGTTATTTCGGTTTTATTTATTCTTATTTCTTAAGTTATGATTTTGGTTATTTTATGTTCTTTCTTCAATTTCGTCATGATTCCAAATTTGAGATTTGCAACTTGATGTAAGTTGGTTTTTATTTTAGTCTTGATTTTAACATTTGATTGTTTTTTCGTTATTTTTTTCAATTTCAATTTTGGTATCAAATTTTTTGAGAGTCTATTGTGTATTATTGATAAAAGTAAATATTATTGCTTTCCAGTATTACTACCAAAGATATGGATTTCATATAAAAATATTTACTTCAGAAATAACATGTATATATACAATTTACAATTTACTATGAATATTTAACTAATAAACTGAGCAGAACACGACTTTACTACGAATATTTAGTCCAAAAAACACGTGTCGATACATTTCAAGAAAGTTGTCACCTTTATTATGTATTTCATATTTTCTTTGTCTATACGATTTTTAAAATAAAATAAAAATAAGCGTGAGATTGTTGGTTTTTAAAAGGAGTATTTTAATTAAAATAATGCACCATCACTTTTAAAGTTTTATGGGAGTTGTCATTTGTGCATACCAAATTGGTTTGAAAATAAGACTATATAAGTTACTTAAGGTGATACACAATACTCATGTATATGAACAAATTACCCCATTATTACCCCCACATGTTAATAACCGTGGGTTAAATTTTCTTTCAACTTTTATTTTTAAAAAAACTATTGAATTTGAAGATGTAAAGATTCATTAGATTTTAAATTACTAAATAATAAATTGTCAGTTTTCAATTTAGCCTTTAGTATCTTTAATTTCAATTAATTGTTCCTTAAATTTTCTTCATCAGTTATTTTTTAAAACAATTAGAAGCTTCACTATGTCCATTATAATTTATATCTTACCCCCACATATTAATAATTGTGCTTTAAATTTTCCTTCGCCCTTTATTTTCAAAAAAAAATTGAATTTGAAGTTATACACAATTAATTGTAGATTACAGATACATAGGATTTTAAATTACAAAATCATCAACGGTCAGTTTTCAATTTAGATATCCTGTAAAGTCTTTAATTTAAAATTAACTATGTAGCATTTTTTTATTCAATTCGATACAATGTACTATAGTGAGTTGTAACTCCTATTTTTTACACATATAAACTGTGAATCTTTCAAATGGTTAAACTTATTCTTATATAAAGCAAGAAAAATAAAACTCTCCTCTCTATGTTGTTTTCATGATGTTAGGCAAAGCAAAGTGTTACTCATTAAACGAAACCTTAAGAATTCAACTAAATTATTAATGTAACTATAAGAATTCTATTAAATTATTCATGTACATTTTATTTTAGTAATAAAGTAAACATAAATAATTACTTTTTAATTAACTAATTTTTTAAACTTCATTATGCCAATTTGTAAAATTTTTGCATATAAGTTTTATATTAAGTTTCGTTAGAAAGAAAAAAACGATCCGTGCATAAGGTTACACTGTTACACACTAGTGTTTAATAACAAATCAGTGAATGAAATGAAAAGAGTGGTATATATAAATACTTGTTGAGCTTATTAAATCTAACAAATTAATAGGCTCGATTCATTGAACTTGTAGTTTGCGTTTAAACTCAATTGTGATTTGCGAATTATGTTCAACTAAAAAGCCATGATTACGAGGATTTGAGGAGAACCAATTTAGGACAAGTGGCGTCGGTCTTTTCACTAAAATTTCCAACCTTGATTGAACTTTGAACGGTAGCCTTGATTCATGAATCATGGACATGAGTTTAAGAGCAAAAATTAAATACATAATGATCTATTTAATACTTATACGATTCAAAATAATAATTAAAAAACCTTTTAATAATGACATAAAATCTAATACTTTTACATATCATATCATATTTATCTCTATTACTGTAATATTCTTTTTCAGAAAAATAGCTAAAAACTTAAAAAAAAAGTCATAGAAATTTTTTCTAATATCCAAATGAAACAAACAAAGTCTTTATTTATAAGTAAAAATGTGTACTTTAATTCAAGCAAATAAATTAAAAAATAAATTTATTGACCAAAAATTGGCCAAGAATAACGATGGTGGAAAAGTAATTCAATCCACTAGCATGCTACCGTGTGGAAAGGAAGGGGCCGGAGGCGTTAGTCAGGTTGTCGGCCACAATTTTTTTTGTTGTTGCTTTTTTTGATTTAAAACGACGTTGTTTTGAATCAATAAAGCTGAAATCAAGTCGTTTCACTTATTGTGTATGGTTTGATTTGAATTTAATTAATAACTTAAATTGATACAAATCAAATAAGATTTTGATAAGATTTTTCTTTGATTTATCGTTATCTCGCTTAATTAACGTTTGACTCTAATAGCATCGTATAAAAGAAAACTTTAATCAAATCAAGCAGTACATCATTAGAAACATTAATCTTATCCAATCCCCCCTCCCATTAATTCCATCAAAAATCTCAACTTCATCTTTGCTTTTATTCGGCTTTAGTGAAAAGACGTGAACAAATTAAGTTTTATCAATAATCTCAACTTGCACCAAGAAACATAGAAAAGCTACTGTTGAAAAATAAAGAGGCTTAAAAATAAAAGTGTTTTATTTAAGGATTAATATAATGTTTGGTCTTGAAAATAATGTTTTGGTCCGGACAAATTAACAACAATTACTTACCTCTCCAATAATTTCATTAAAAATACCCTCACTAAAAAGTTTAATATGAGCTCTTTTCAAAATATTGAATATAGGGGTTAAGTGTCAATTTTCAATGATGCTCATGTAGGTCAAAGAGATCTTCTCCCGGATCTGGAATCGGTCATCATTTTTCCATATCATTACAAGGTTCCCGCCGAAAAATTGCATCGATCTCGAGATCCGTGTTCATGATTAACGACAAAAGTAATCTTCGATCTACTCGAAAATGGCGCCCGAATGTCCAACTCGATTTGCCAAAGGGTTTCCTTCAAATATTTTTTGATAACGAATAATTGACTATTTTTTAAGAAGGGATACTAATTTTAAAAATATTAAATGCAAAGATGAAATTTGGAATGTTTCGACAAACTAGTTGTAAATATAGCCTTTTCGTCAATTTTAAAAAAAAGTAAAATTACAAAAGGGGCAAATTGGTTTAAAAAGACAAGGGACCAACTTATAGTGCACCGAACCCAAATTAACAACAATTACTTACCTCTTAATATTAGCTCATCACACACATTTGAAAAATCTTTTAGAGCGGTTAAGGTGGGTTGGTAGTATTACAAATCAATTATAGACGTCAATCCACACCGCTATAACACGTTATTTGATGGGGCAGGCCAACCCATGAAATATGACAGGTCGGGAAATTACCAACCCAACCTATCTTGGGTTGTGGGTTAGACGGGTCAACCCATCAATTTTTTCCCAATTAATCTAAATAATAAAAAAAATCATAAATAACACAAAAAAATGTCACAATTCATTTAAAAAAAAAGATATTTTCTACTATTATATTTTTAATAGTGTTTTCTAACAACTTTCTCTAATATTAATGGTATAAAATGAAAAAAAAATAGAAGTAAGAAACTATTTTATCATTACTCTTTTTATATGTTCTTATAATCATCTTTCTATAAAGATTGCAGTTAATATACCTTATTCTGACATCTTTAATTGCTATAAATGCCACTTTTTGAACGAATTCAAAATTATTTACTAATATTTCAGATATAAAAAATAATCTTACATTTTGAGCGAAAATGATTTAAATTAATTATTTCAAACTTATGACTTGATTGTTTGAAATTAGTATATGGCGGGTCGACCCGCCCCGACCCACCTCAACCCGCAACCCGTCGCGGGCTCAACCCATTTGGCCCACCTCTTAATGGATTCATATTTTTCCAACTCAACTCACTTTTTTTAAGTGACAGTGCGGGTCAACTTAACGGACCCAACTCATTTTGACAGCTATATATACTTCACTCGCAATACTACTTAGTATCCGTTCGATACACGATTTTATTTTTAATAAATAAAAAATCAAAATATTTTGTAATTAGATGATTTGTTAGACTTGTTATAAGTAATTACAAAATTTAATTAGAATGCTTTGAATAATACTAAAATAAGGTAAATACCTAAATTGATCATATGAATATGTAATTGAAAGATTTACGTAAAAAATTTAAAAATAATGAAGTAATTAGTAGATATAAATTAATTAGTAATTTTCTAATTAATTTTAAAAAAACCATCCCAAGGTCCATGCAAATTAATATAAATTAGATTTATGATACATACCTGAATATTGGAACGATCAATCTTCAATAGAATCACGTTTGAATGACGATCACCGTAACAAACGATTTGCACGGCTTCTTTATGGTATCCACACGAATGGATTGTACATAATTAATCCAACAATTCTGTGCTAAGTAGGAAATCTTTCATCTAACGAAAAACTAATCTCTAATTTTTCTCCCTACGAATTTAATGTTTCACCAAACCTTAAATTCCTTTTGTGTGTCTAATACTTCTTTTTCATCAAGAAAACTTCATATATATAGGAAAGAGAGATATGGGCCGGCCATTATAAGCTCTAGTCTAATTAAAAATATGAGTTATGATATTACGAGCTAGAGCTTGTGATATTATTACAAGCTTGAGTGTTAGTGCTGTTAGATCAAATCTACTAAAATTTTTACACCGTTAGATCAAATAGGGTATTTTCTAAAAAAGGATGTAGATATTCCAAATCATCATCAACTTAATCATCCAACGACTCTAACACTAAAGCTCATATTAATATCACAAGCTCTAACTCATAATATCATTTGTCTAAAAATATATTGTGGTCTCCATTTTATTTTACATTGAATCCATTAATCTAATTAATGACCCAAATAAATTTCAGTCAAACTCATTCTAAGTGTGTGACGCAATAGGTTCCTAAATTACGTTGACAATAACTAATTACTATATCAAATATATAATTAATTATAAACAATAAGTGACATCTAGCAATACATCATTGCTACCAAAGTAATATGAATTATCAGTGATTACAAATAACTGATTGTGACCAAAATAGTTCTTTTCCCTTTGTCCAAATATTTGATTAAACACAAGGCATGAAACGTGTCATCCTTGTTATAGTTTAACATTAGTTTCTTGATCTCCTGGTAGACTTATATAATAAACAAATAAACTCAATATCTCATATTGTTTATTTGAGCACGACCATGCACTTACTTAAGTTTCACTCATCAAGGGGCCCATAAAAATTATACTCATGTTACGTAGGAGAGACAAATTCTATTTACATCGTTCATATCCCCCAGCATGATTCGTAACATATCCAATATCCGACTTTATAATCACTTTGTTACAGAATAACATTTATCGGTATCAAAATATACAACTCCTCATCTAGGGTATATAACGACTTCAAGTCGAAGGACAACGAACACATTTGTCACTATGAGAATCATTTATAACACTCACGTAACGATCAACGTAGCATTCTCGTGTGGGTCAATCAAGTACATCGTTACACCTAACACGCACCCATGTGTAGACTGATATCAACTATATGAGTCTAAACACATACTAGTTTCCATGTATATTATTATTGCCCTTATTAATAATAATACTCGACCAGAGATATTTAAAAATAACATATTTATTCTAAGGGCTTTATGATGCATTACTATGAATAAACAAATAATACATGATAAATAAATACCTCAATAAATAATGATACATGGAGCAATAGATTTGCCTCTATGGCATAAACCAACAATCTCCCACTTGCACTAGAGTCAATCTAGAGCATCTCTAATGCCCATAGATTCATTGTGACTATCATGCTTCCGCTGAGTAAGAGGACAACTCCTCTTACAAAGGCAAAACACAAACCCTTAACTGCGATTGATAATTATCTTTATCGGTTTGAAAGCTAGCATCAATGTAACCCTTTACAATGATTTTGTCATCGTCTCCATAAATCAAGAATGTATCCTTAGTCCTTCTCAAGTACTTTAGGATACTCTTGATAGCAATCCAATGACCATCACCTGGATCTGACTGCTACGTGCTCAGGTTGCCATGCTCAAAGCATACAATACATCTGGTCAAGCAACCTTCTCGATCCATCTATATGGATCTAATATTCCAAGAATATAGGATGTCTTTTCTAAATCATTCATTGAAAAATATTTCCATAGTCAACCTTTAATAGACTGCAAGGTAGGGATATTATTTCCAATGAATAGTATATCGTCTACATACAAGACCAAATATATTACTAAGCTCCCATTAATTTTCTTGTAAACACAAGGTTTATCGTTCTCTCACTTGTTCTTTAAGAGATTCTCCTTTCTAGGAATACACCAATTCGAGCAACAAAATATTTGTTCTCAACAAGATTGTATAAATGGTATCCTTTTGTTTCCATAGGATACCCCACAAAATAACATTTCTCTGATTTAGGGCCAAGCTTATCAATTTGTAAACGTTTTACATAAGCTTCACAACCCTAAATTTTCATAAAATACATACTGGGACGCTTCCCATTACACGTTTCATATGGTGTCTTTTGAACAGATTTTGATAGAACACGATTAAGGGTAAAAGTAGATGTAAGTAGTGCATGTCCTCAAAAAGAGTCCGGAAGAGTAATATGACTCATCATAGATCGAACCATGTCTAACAAAGTTCGATTCCTCCTTTCAGACACACCATTCCATTGTGGTGTTCCAAGTTGAGTGAGTTGGGATAAAATCCCGCACTCTCTTAAATGATCATCAAACTCTTGGCTTAAGTATTCACCCCATCGATCAGATCGAATGGCTTTTATACTTTTACCAAGCTGGTTTTGTACCTCATTCTTGAATTCTTTGAAATTTTCAAATGATTTTGATTTGTGTTTCATAAGATAAACAAATCCATATCTACTGAGATCATCAATAAATGTAATGAAGTAGTGACAACCACCTCTTGAACTTGTGTTTAGTGGACCGCATACATCTGTATGTACAAGACCCAAAAGATCACTAGCCCTTTCACTTTGACCAGTGAATGAGGACTTAGTCATCTTGCCCAATAAACAAGTTTCGCATACCTCATAAGATTCAAAATCAAATTAGTCCAAGACTCCATCCTTATGGAGTCTTGAAATGCGATTTTCATTTATGTGGCCTAAACGACAGTGCCAAAGGTATGTCGGGTTCAAATCTTTTGATTTAAACCTTTTTGTATTTATGTTATAGATAGGGGTATCAAGATCAAGAACATAAAGTCCATTAGACAATATTGTACTAATATAAAACATTTCATTTAAATAAATAGAACAACTATTGTTCTTAATATTAAATGAAAAGCCTTTCTTGTCCAAACAAGAAACAAAAATAATATTCCTGCTAATAGCAGGGACATAGTAACAATTGTCTAATGCAACAACTTTTGCTCCATTTCCAATACGTAGGTCCCCTCACCCTTGGACAATCTTCTACTTTTCTTTAGTTCATGCACATTTGTACAAATGTGAGAACCACAACCGGTATCCAATTCCCATGATAAAGAAGTAGAAAGATTGATTTCTATAACAAAAATACCTTAAGTGGAAGCCTCGCTTCCCTTCATGTGTTTCAACTATTTGAGGTATTGCTTCTCAAACACATACATCTTCTTTTCCCTTCTTAGATCACTTCTCAAGTTTCCGAACTAGTTTAGAAAGTTATTCACAGACAACTAGTCCTTCTCAAGGATCGATCACAACAATAAAGTTTGAGTTTGAGTATTAGCAACCATGAATATCTATCATAAAATATACCGAAATACGTATCATTAAATACAAACTATATTTAAGGACTTTATAAATATAGCTCCCACTATTTTATATCAAATTAATGACCCTCACCATTAATTCGAAAAAATATCAAATATTTTTCTAATGGGCCAAGATCCATATTTCATCTCATCTCAAGTCAGCTTTGGCTGATCACCCAAAATTTGATTATTTAGGTAAAAAACAATTTTCAATTACATCACAATGTAACTCTTGGGTCAATTGGGTGAATAACTCTTTATTCTAATCTATCTTATAGATTATATCCCAATTACATGTCTCTAAGCTTACAATCAAATTGTTTTAGCTTAATTAAGTTGGACCCAATTATATCACAATTGAATATTACTAACTTATTCCATCGCGTCTCATCTAAGATAAATCAATGTACTCATGCTTTGGCAGACCTACCATTGAATGATCTTGACCATGACGAGTGTCACATATTTGAAAGACATAAACTTAATATTTTAAAGAGAGATTTTAAAGTTATTTGATCTCATCAAATATTATTATTTGATCGCATCAAATAATACTACACAATTATATCATGCATCACATATATACATTATATAATAATTACGTGACATGGATATGACCCCTAGTCTAACGGTTTTCTCAACCAAGTGAGAAGTTTGAACAAAAACGTTAAAACGAGAAAAACGAAGAGCATCTCCAAGTGCTTCCGTTGTCTCCAAGTTCCCCTTTGCTTTCTATGGTCTCCGTCTTCTCAAAATAAATTACAAAATACAGAAACCTCGTTTTAACATACAAGGGGATTTAGATGAGAAGAGAATTTACATTCAAAATGTATAGGTAGAGGCACGACAAGCATGTCGTATTTTAAATAAATAAAATAAACCAATCATCAACCATCGCATAAAGAAAACTTGGGCTATATCCACGCACCATACAATTATATCCATCATATAATTAAAAGTGCAATCCAATGCAATTGAATAAAACGATTAGAAAATTT
The DNA here is from genome assembly GCA_013146195.2 of Codonopsis lanceolata. Lineage (NCBI taxonomy): Eukaryota > Viridiplantae > Streptophyta > Magnoliopsida > Asterales > Campanulaceae > Codonopsis > Codonopsis lanceolata. Next base: position 146,782,971 of record CM028379.1, on the reverse strand, counting down.
AAAACATATAAATTTACCAATTTTGTGTGTTGATTTAACTTTGGGATAAATTCATTCTGAAGATCTATAAAAATATTTTTTATCAATTTCAAAATTAACACTTAATTTTGAAAAGCTACATAAAATTAAGGCCAAAATATGAAAAACGCCCCAAAGTAACCACCTAATCCCATAATGCCCCCAAATGTTAAAATTTTCCCAACTTCATACCCAATCTTACAATTTGTCTCAGTTAGGACCCTCCCGTCAATGATCGTTAGAAATGCTAACGGATGAGGGGTCATTTTGGTCATTTGATTCGGGGGGCGAAATGGGATTTGGTTATAGTTTATCATTTAATTGATATTTAAGATATTTTAAGTAAAAAATGGTTTTATAACAATCAAAATAATTTTTTTTGAAAAATTATATTATTTAAAAAAAATTAAAAACAATATAATAGAGAGATTTGGTTAATAATTAATTTTTATCATTAATTGAACTTGCATATGTGGGATGGGTATACATTTAGTTAATCAAAATTATTTGTAATTATTAAAAATTATAATTCATTGAACTTGCGAATACTGACCAGTGGTATTAACGTCATTTCCTCCAAAGAAATTCAAAAAAGAGTTTCGTTCGTTTTATGTATAAAACAAAGCTAACACATAATTTCGTCTACACATATGCAATTATGCATGCTAGATAACAGTAGTTATGTACCAAGGCATTGTTTGCAAAATAAAAATAAAAATTACTAGTATAAGCATTACTCAAAACAGAATAGAAAGGAAAATTTTGTATTTACCTTCCTGCCCTCACGTATATTATGGTTCGACTATTACTGTGTTCAGGCGATTTCTTGATCGCCTCGGCAATCGTCTTCACCGTCCCATTCCGTCTTGCGAAACCACGATATCCGCTCGGATTGCCGCCACCGCATATCCAGAACACTCTCTCTCTCTACTCGGCCACTTCGGGAATTTCGTGGCATCGTCATCGACGCCATTAACCTCCGCCGGCGGTTCTGAATCGGCACTCCCGCGAAATCCTCGTCCCGCCTCGCATATATCGCCAAGCAATTACTCACCGCCGACAAATCCCTCAATCTCTCGCATTTGATTCTTCACGTAACCGCTTCTCTACCTCAGATAGTCCGTCCGTACACGTGTCTGGTTTGTGAGGCGGCGCTAAGCCACGTCATCACGTCGTGTGCTCCCCGCCCCGCCGCGATGTTCTTTGTGCGTCCGATGACGCGATGACGAAAAGCGAAGCGCGAGGCTGGTCTGGAGTCATCGAGAAGCTCGAGGCGCCTCGTACGCCGATCGTACACGTGTATCCATCGGAGGTTGTTGATCTCGGCAAGATACCGCCGACGCGGGCGTCATGTTGACGGAAATGTGGACGAGGTCGGAGTCGGAGGCGGTGAGTGATCCGGGAAATGACCAAAATGACCCCTCATCCGTTAGCATTTCTAACGGTCATTAACGGGAGGGTCCTAACTGAGACAAATGGTAAGATTAGGTATGAAGTTGGGAAAATTTTAACATTAGGGGGCATTATGGGATTGAGTGGTTACTTTGGGGCGTTTTTCATATTTTGGCCTAAAATTAAGAACATAATTTCATCAACATGTAGTAGCATCTAGCCTGGTGGAAGAACATGACGTCCATGATTCCAGGGTCTAAGCCATGCCAGCAGCAAATAGTTTTATTAATCTCAAAACCAACCCTTAATTTTGAAAACTTATAAAAATTAATAAAACAAATCCACAAATTAAGTAGCTTGATGGAATCCTTGTGGTTAACTGATTCAATAATTCTTTTAATGTCTGGTTACGAGTCCCACAAGAACCAAATCAATTTATCGATTTCAAATTAACATTTAATTTCGAAAATTTTAATAAATAAATAAAACCAGAAATCATCTAACAATTAGATGATAGGCAGCCTGCTGGAAACTGTGCTGGACTAAATTCCAGCAACAACAGTTCAATTCACTCCAGGAACGTAACACTTTATTAGTTTCAAAACAAACACTTAATTTTGAAAAAGAAATAAAAATTAATTTTAAATGAATATTTGGTCCAATGGAGTAACCATGCTTGCTAAGTCTCTACCAATCTTAGTTTCGAGTCTTGCTACTAACTACATTTTTTTTAATATATAAGTTTCGAGACAATTAAATTTAGAAACTTATATATAAAGTCAAACAGAACACAAATATAAAACAATAGTTCGTCATGAAAGTGGTTGTGAAGGCTGAGGCTGTTCCAATTTGCCATGTCTTGAATCCTTACAAGAGTAACTATTTTTTAGTATCATAAGTTTTGAAATTAACAATTAAATTCAAAACATCAATTATAAAACCAAAACAAAGCTAAATGTTAACAACAACTTGTTGACCAAGTGGTCATGTGTGGTTTCTCTTCTTCCTGCTAAGATTTAAGCTCAACAAGCAACACCCCCATTTGGTTGTTTTTTGAAGAAGAAAATCTTTTTTTCAAATTCAACTTCAACTTTTATCCCAAATATATATAAATCATATAAAACAGCTTTATAGCACACAAAATAAAATTGCAACCCTTTGCAATTCAAATAATTTACAAGTTTAATCTATTCCTTCAAACTCTTTCGATTAGGGTTTATAAATAAAACAATTTTTATATTATCAAGAATTGATACAAATCAATTTATATAATTGCAAGTAGCTCTGATACCATTGTTGGGATTTAATCGAAATTAATAAAGCGGAATAACAAAACTTTAATTTCAAAAAACAATCTCAAGGTCTATGCGAATTAATATAAATTAGATTTATGATACATACCTGAATATTGGAAGGATCAATCTTCAATAGAATCATGTTTGAATCACGATCACCGTATCAAACGATTTACACGACTATTTTTATGATATCCACACAAATGGATTGGACACGATTAATCCAACAATTATGTGCTAGACAATTGTTGAATCAAAGTAGGAAATCTTTCGTATAACGAAAAACTAATCCCTAATTTTTCTCCCTACGAATTTAGTGTTTCACCAAACCCTAAATTCTTTTTGAGTGTCTGACACTCCTAGTCTAACTAGGACTATATTGTGGGTTGACCATTATAAGCCCTAGTCTAAAGAGAGATATGGTTCGGTCATTATAAGCCCTAGTCTAACTAGGACTATATTGTGGTCTCCATTTTATTTGGGGGAATTTCAAGTGGTGTAGACACCCCAATTTCGTACCCCTGGTATGTGACTGACATAAAATATCAAGAACTGTTAAAACTTAATAAATGTCAAGTTGCGAATCAAAAATTGCGGGAATCAGAAAAAGCAGATGCTGCAGCAGTGAGCTGAGGGGAAAAAGTGACAAATTTTCAAACTTCAAAAGCAGCTTGGTGCCGCCAATGAAGCCCATGGTGCCACACCAAGCATTGCCTTGGCCGCACCATGGGATTTCCTGTGCGTCTCTCTCAGATCAAATAAGTACAAGTTTTGAAGCGCAAGGTACAAGCTGCCGATGCACGGGAAAGAAATCAAGAAATTCCAGCCGCGTCCCTCTCCACTGCTATAAATAGAGACCCCCGGCCTCTCATTTCAGTTGCTCATTTTACGCGATAGAAAAATCGCAGCGAAGCTTTGCTTCTGCGATTCCTTCGATAGCAATAGTACGAGAGGTGCGAGATAGGTGAGTGGAAGCCCCTATTGTCTCCAAACCCCGTCCAAACTCTGCCAAATCAAAAACCCATAGGTTATAAGTGATCCTTAGCCTAGTTGTTAGGTATCCACCTCAAATCCCCAGTCCAAAAATCCCAAAATAAGCCGTTACTCGGGAGTAGCGAGCTAAAAGTCAAAAACTAAGTCTAGGTTCCGCCCAAGCAAAAGGCCAAAACCTACCCAAATAAAGGCGTCACTCAGTTGATAAACCCAAACCTCAAAACATCAATCAAATCAAGCGGTCATTCGCGAGTTCAATTCAAAACAAAAGACTCCTCTCACTGAAGGACAGGCGAGCACAGCTCTAAAGGTAATATCTTTAAGAGCGTTGTTATTTTTATTTATTTACATTTTCTGTCTTCTTTATTTATTTTCAAAAATTGTTATTTAAATCCGGTGCAATGTAGTCAATATAACCCGTTGTGCTGCCCGGATTAGATTAGGAAATATTATGTAAAAGAGCCGTTATAATGGCCAAATATTCTTAAATATGTTTATAATTATTGGAAGGAGGCAATTTGCGAGTCCGTAAATAATGTAGCCACGAATGTATCTTTTAAATTTCCCTTGTCAAAATAAGACCTTATTTATTTGCTAGATTAATATAACAATGAGCATACTTCACCAAAACGTTTTGAGACCGAAAGGCGAGTTGGGTGCCTAGCACCTTCCCAACTCGTAACTTAGCCTCCGAACCCGCTTTTCTAAAATCTATGGTTTTCTTTTCTGGTTTTCCTTTATTTTTGCCTTAAAATAAAGGTGGCGACTCTAAAACTTTCGAGATCCGGTGGGGCCTCGCAACATTCCCTCTTTGCACTTTCTGTTCTCCCAAAAAAGGGATATCACGGGAATGGAGGGTGATGTATTCTCATATCTGGTATCCCTAAACAAGGGATAACTTGATGCGGAAACCCATAGCTCCCATAGCGATCGATTGGGCAATAAGGCTATTTTAATAAATCCATAAGTGGGGGCGTCGCAATATCTTTTCTTGCACTTCTCTATTTTCTCTGAAAGATAAAAGGGAGAATGAGAATGGAAAGGTAATGCATTCCCATATCTGTTATCCCGAAATAAGGGATAACGACATGAGGAAACCTTTAGTTCCCATTTTGGATACAAAATCCACTCAAGGCAACCGAGGCACATTCCAACGTGCTAATATAGACAAAGACTCCTCTCGCACTTTGGATTTCGTCTTCCCTAAACAAGGGAGGGTGGAACGGGAGCAGTGGTGTCCCGCATCCGCACGTACGCGCACCCCTATCCAAGGGCGCGCGGGGCGCGGGAGCACATCCCGGGAACCTCACAAGTGGGTACAATTTTAAAAATATGTTTTCATCTAGAACCATCAATTTTTTGGACATTTCATGTAACTACAAATTGATTGCCAAATGACAAAAATGTCATTAATGAAAACTCTGATGCCAAAAAATCAATCTGATGCCAGGCATCAGAAATCAACCTGATGCCAAAATCAACCTGATGCCAAAAATCAACCTGATGTCAGGCATAAGAAATCAACCTGATGCCAAAAATCAACTTGATGCTTGGCATCAGAACCTTCAAAATTTAAAATCAAAACTCAAAACCAAAAAATTCGCTTCATTCGCCGGCGATCTGGCAATACAGACTATACAATTCATAAAAAAGAATAAGGGATAAACAATTCAGAACATGTTTTTATTCTATAATTCGTTTCTGCAACTATTTGCTGGAAGAACCCAACTCACGATATTTGGCACCTGAGGGGTTGGGATTAGCTGTGCTTTCGTGTGGGTCGGTAAGACGTTCGTCGTCCCGTCGCCGTGGATGGGTCAATCACCTTCCTTTGCCGCCGGACTCCCCACCCGCCGCGACAATGTCAACGCCCTTCACAGACGTCTCTCGAAAATCATATCGATGGCCGTTGTCGTCTCCACGATGCACGCCAAACACCCTCAGGAATGGCCTACGGCCGAAGATAATGTTGTTGATTCAATTGATTACATTTCGAATATTCCGGACGAGTGCGTGGCTTATGTTTTCCAATTCCTTGGATCTGGCGATCGGAAACGATGCTCCCTCGTCTGTCGCCGCTGGTTTCAAATCGAAGGGCAGAGTCGTCACCCTCTGTATCAGATTCAACATGAGAAAGTCACTCCTCGTGTGTCTTGTAGCAGAGGAATAAGTGGCGGTCATACGCATCGACGGTGCCGGAGAGCTTGATGGAGTGCATCTCCGGCCGAAATAAATTTGTTGTGATAATCTGTAGAGAGAGAGAGAGAGCGATAGAATTGAAATTCATGGACGGCGAGGTTGAATTTGAAGTCGAGACTGACGATTCGGAGGAGACGATGGCGATGACGAAGTTATTGATTTTGGGAATGGTGTTAATTGGGGGAAGATGATCAGCATGATAATTGGGGGTAGTGATGTATTTTTACCCAAAAAATGTACCTAAAAGATATGTCTAAAAAATGGCTAGATTGATTTGAAAAAATGTTTTAAAAAATGTACCGGCTTGTAATTATTCCATTTTATTTTATCTTGAACCTATTAATCTGATTAATGGCCCAAATAAATTCCAGTCCAACTCATTCTAAGTGTGTAACTCAATAAGCTCCTAAATTACGTTGGCAATAATTATTTATTATATCAAATATATAATTAATTATAAACAATGAGCGACATCTAGCAATACATCATTGCTACCCAAGTAATAGAAATTATCAGTGATTACAAATAACTGATTGTGACAAAAATAGTTCTTTTCCCTTTGTCTAAATATTTGATTAAACGCAAGGCATGGAATGTGTCATCTTTGTTATAGTTTAATCTTGGTTTCTTGATCTCCGAGTAGACTTATATAATAAACAAATAAACTCAATATCTCATATTGATTTATTTGAGCACGACCATGCATTTACTTAAGTATCACTCATCAAGGAGCCCATAAATATTATACTCTTGTTATGGATGAGAGACAAATTTTATCTACATCGTTCATATCCCTCAGCATGATTCGTGGCATATCAAATATCCGACTTTATAATCACCTTGTTATAGAATAACGTTTATCGGTATCAAAATATACAACTCCTCATCTAGGGTATATAACGACTTCAAGTCGAAGGACAACAAACACATTTGTCACTATGAGAATCGCTTATGACACTCGCGTAACGATACACGTAACATTCTCATGCGGGTTAATCCAGTACGTCGTTATACCTAACACGCACCCATGTGTAGACTGATATCAACTATATGAGTCTCAACACATACTAGTCTCTATATATTATTATTGTCCTTATTAATAATAATATTCAACCAGAGATATTTAATAATAACATATTTATTCTAAGGGCTTTATGATGCATTACTATGAATAAACAAACAATACATAATAAATAAATATCGCAATAAATAATGATACATGAAGAAATAGATTTGCCTTTAGGGCATAAACCAACAAAACCCACCCAGGTCATGTAATGGTGCCCTACACTGAAGATGAGTTGACTTTATTCGCTCAATCTAACTTGCAAAATGGGCTGCCTGTCTGAAATCCACCTAAGGTTGCTGCAACCACGGTGGCTGATCTGATGACTCAGATATGGATGGCTCGGTCCTAGGAGGCTGCGACTATGGCGACGTATGCGATTGGGGATAATGACGGTGAGGTGGTTATCATCGAAGGTGAGCAAGATGTAACTGAGGAAAAAAGGGATGCTTCCAAACCTACCACTGGACCCCTAGATCTGATAATTAGGCTCCTTTCCCAGCCTACGTGCCACTGCACACTTTTCCTTTTCTGAATAAGCTACACTTTATCTGTAATAACTCTTTAATTTTGCATTAATATCATTATGTCTCCTGTTACGTAGTTTCTCAACTTTTTTACACCAACTCGATTTACCGAGCTGGTATGTAATGCAATTAATTCACATAACCATTTAGATTTTAGGTACAAACTAAAATCCGAGCTCGCTAACCACTTGAGAACTTAGATATAAACCAAGATCCAAGGTCGCATTTCACTTGTTCTTCAATAGAAATGTTTACAACCCCTACTCATTTTCGTGAGCAAGGAGACCAGTACAACTGGTTCGCCAAACCACTTGGTCTTAGGTACAAGTTAAGAGTCAGGCTCAAACATTAACATTTTTTCAACGAGCAGAGACATATTATGCTCGTGAAAAGAGCATAATCGAGATAAATGGTAGCTAGTGCGTTAGTGCAACTAATTCACATAACAGCTTAGATTTTAGGTACCAGCTCAAATCTGAGCTCGCTAACCACTTAAGATTTTTGGTATAAACCAAGATCCAAATTCAAACACCAACCCTTTTCGACGAGCAGAGACATATCGTTCTCGTGAAAAGGGGCATAATCGAAACAAACAATGAGCACAATACGAAAATCAAATGGGCTCTTTTATTTCACAAAATACCAATCGTACAACCTACTATACAAGCAAGAAACAAATTATACCCTCTACTCGTTTTTTCTTCAACGGTAAGTTTTCCCCACTCTGCTCGAGTTTCCACGATCAATCTGGACCAAGACCATATCATTTTCCTTTTCGACATGTCCCTCCGATTCGGTCGTCAGCAAAGGACAAATTTCATCCACCGTTGACCGCTGCTCCCCCTTAGCAGAACATTCACCGACCACAACAATTTGAACAGGCCCAGTGGTCGTATGAAACTTCTCCTTGTGAGTGATGGTGATAGTCTGATCTTCAGTCGACAGGGTCAATTTTCTACTTTTTCCTTTAGCTATCCCAAACATACTCCAACACTGCCCGAGGTTGGCTCTTTAGGAGCCCCACCCCATGATCTGTGTAAAAATTTGCTCACTGGTGGAGAATGGATGCCACAATTGGAAACTTGGTCATGCTTGGTACCCCCAAAATGATGTTATAGGGGGACTTCAAATCAATCACCATAAAGGTGATCTTTCCATTCTCGACCAGTTGCTTTCATCAATCATCACCTTCAGCTCAATTGTGCCCTTGACTGACACTTTATGGTTGGTGAAGCCCTCCAAAGTCCCTACATACGACTTCAAGCGGTCAACCTTCAACTTCAGTCCCTGAAAGCATAAGTAATACATGACGTCCTGCATACTCCTGTATCTACCAACATCCTATGCATCAGCCATCCATCAACTAAGACCGAAACAACCAAAGACTGTTCTCTAACCACACCACAGCTCGCCAACTCGCTACGAGTGAACTCGATCGACTCCTCCCCTGCCTGTAAAGTGGTTGGGTAATCTACTACCTTTGACATGGAGTATATTTGTTTTCCCAATTGCATGAGAGTAGGCTCCTCTTCCAGAATCACATTTATCACACCACGAACTAGGGGTGCATCCCTGCGATGGGCATTTCCCTTATTGTTTCCATCCCGCTTGAAGTGATCCAATCTCCCTTCTTTTATCAGCTTTTGAACGGTCTTTTTCAACGGCCAGCATTCCTCTGTGGTATACCCATAGTCATCATGGCAGACACACCTTCTCGACGATCTCTAGTAGTTGTAGTCTCCGCACTCATACGTGGCAAGCGGGGAAGCTCATCCTTCACCTCATACAATATGTCTTCCCGCGATGCATTAAGCGAGGTGAGGTCACTTTCCCGAAGGAATTCTCTTGGGCAGTCGTATCTCGACTTAACTCGATTATAACCACCCCCTCCATTATGGCCGCTGCTTTTGCTAGTATTGCCGTTTCCATTAGCCTCTGTGCTCTTCTTCTTTTCCTTTTTTGCGTTCTTTCCTGCACAATTTTTTTAAGCCCGCATCAATATTTCTGCCTGCGTTTTAGGCTCCCTCATACTGAGCTATGATCTCAGGCCACCATCTCCCTCGAGCAAGCTAGTCTCAAAACACAAAGTGACCTCCTGCTCGGACAGACCAGACACTTGCTCGAGCATCTTTGTGAACTTCCCTAAGTAACTGGAAGTAGATTCATGGGCCCCTTGCTTGATTTTAGAAAAGTCTGCCCTTGTCTTGGCAATGGTTTCCGGAGTCCCAAAATCGGCCAGGAACTTTGCACGCAGGTCAACCCAGTTGTTGATTGATCTGCGAGGAACGGCTCCCATCCAGGCCAAAGCCTTTCCTGCAAAGAACCCACAAATGCCTGAATCTTTAATGCCTCATTAGAGGTCACTAGGTCAATTTGTGACTCAAAGGACATCAGCCAGTCCCTTATTTTGGTATTCCCTGTATACTCTTTAATATTTGGAAAGATGAGGCGTTGTGCCAGAGGGGCATTTTCGATCCATGGAGCCAAAGGGCTAGAAATAGTGCCCATAAAGTTTTCTTCCAAAGCCTTGTCTTACTCCCATGCTTCCATGCGCAATTTCAACTCCTCAAAATCTAGTACGTTCACTACAGCGGGCACATCGCCGGCGGGTTGAAGTTGTTCACCGAGCACAAGAGGGGCCTGTGGGGGACTAGCTTGAGCCATACCCATGGTCCTGTACCACTTGTTCCTGGGGGCCTCCTACGGTCTGTTGTATTTGATCTGGTAACACCCCAACTCTATTTTGTTGATTGTTTTTGGGAAGGTGATCGATGCCTACGAGCATGAGATTCCTTTGGAGATGGAGATCGGTGCCGATGGGCACGCAATCTATGTGGAGACGGAGAACGATGCCTGCGAGCATATGATCTTTGTGGAGAGGGTGATCGCTGGTGGCGATAAGATTGTGCGGAGTCCTCCCTTGCTCGAGGGCCAAGACAAGAGTGAACACTTGGAACAACTCGGTAACTAGCCCGCCCCTCATGATGGCTACGTCCTCTATTCGACTCCCGCTCACGAGGCTGAGACGGAACCTCAACTAGTCTCTAGGTATTTCTCCCCGATCTAGACATACGCAACACTTGGCTCTGCGCGGGCACAACTGGGAGTGGCTATAGTTCAATATGTAGTGGAGGCTTACCCATATCAATCAACTGTTGGTTTAGTTAATGCATTTGCCCCAGATATAACGCCCGTTGACGTAGAGCCTGTTCACGAACTCATTAGGATGGCCAACCACGGCCATAACACTTCAGGCCAACGATTCCAGACCCCGCCTCTGATTAATTTGATGACGGGCATCGTGTGGAGGAGGAGGGGGTAATATGTAGGAGTAACCGTATGTCCATCCTCCGAAAGATTACCACCATTAGCCGTCATGACAAAAGCTTAGAAGTCGTCATAAAAAGAATGCAGAGTTGAATATTTCGATTAATGGCAATGGAACCAACTATGGATCCAAAATGACGTGAATACTCTGGGCTTAGGTTAACGAATATTTGACTTTCAATCTATCCGTTTCTTAAGGCCTAAACCTATCAAAGAAGTTAGGAATAATCGTGAACTTGACATGGGCTTACCCTATAAATGCACTCCGGTATGAAAATTAGCTAACACATAAATGAGATATCAACTTGATAGAGTTTCAGCCTATATCAGTGAACGTATCTCTCCCTTTGTTGGAGAATGGTTTATATAGGGCCAACCTTGAAGGCTGGGATTTGAACATTGAATGTACGAGCATGAACGGCGGACACGTTCATGACTATGTCTGGAACGTAGGGGACGGATCTCCCAGTAATAACTCCCGCGTTCTGGACGACCGTTACCGTGTAACTAAACAGGCTGGCTGCGCTTATTGAACCATCTGCCTGATCGCTACACTTTTGGCCCCTAGACAACTAGCAGAAGGCTACTTGGGTATGCCTAGGCAGCCAGAGATCTATCCCTACTCGCGTATTAGTTGAGCTCGGACCATGATGAATACACGTGATTCACTTGTGACAACGGTAATGGTGTGCTTGGTACGTAACCAATGCTTGGGTCTTTTGGGCTGGGTAGCTCACACATAAATAAAAAAATTTATTATAAATTATGTAATACTTCTTTAAATAAAACATTGGCCTTTAAACATGTATAATTAGTCAATTACTACTAATATCGATATTAGCTTCAATATTAGAAATCTAAAATAGATTTTAATTATTAATGAAATAAAATAATTTAATTTTTATTATTTGTTGAATCAAAAATTCAAAACTATCGCAATTTTCTCAGAATAATTTTCCCTGCGGCAAGGGTAATTTTTTGAGCACTTTTACATTCATGTACCACCAATCAACAACGAATTCCACAAAAAACCATGTTTCCCAAAAATCATTAAATTAAAACATAATTAAAAAAATATTAAGCTATATTTATTTATTTATTATTTTTTTAAAAAAAGGTTGGAGGGGACATATACCTTATCCCAACCCTTTTTTTAAAAAAATTTAATGTCTTGAAAAACTACAATTATAGATATATTAGATCTTCATGCCCGTCAGCCCGTGCCTATAGTATAATGCTAGTATATCTGATTTCGTCAATTGAAATGACAGCATCTAAATAAAATATGTGCAATTTAAAAAAATGTTACAGTTGAAAGATACATTACTTCAAGTGAAAGTTGAGGGATTGATGTTTTATAAGGGGTAATTGTTCAGAAAATTAATCGCAGGGCGTGACTTTATAATATGAAGATAAGACATAAGGAAAAGAAAAAGGGATGACTGCTCATAATATTAATTGTAGGGGGTGACTTATAATAGGAAATTAAAAATGGATACTACTCACACATGTAAATGTGAGGGTGAATCTCAACCGTTGGATTTTTTAAGATAATTTAATCTCAATCTTTGAATAGCCCTAGTCAATTATCTAGCTGTTTTATAATATAGAAGATGTCCTTAGTGTGGCTAGAACACCATCTCGGCTGAGAGTAGTTATGTAGAAGGGTGCCTTTGGTAGGGATTGAACTCTCGACCTCTCCGTTAAAATAAGCGAGGAGTTAAATGGGGCCTCTGATAGGGGTTGAACACCCAACTTTTTTATTGAAAGTTGTAAAGTTTATGGTATCTTTAGTGTGACTTGAACACCCAACCTTTCCGTTATGAGAAGTAAGCAGTATCAATTGAGCTAGAGCTCGTTAGTAGGTATATTTATTCAACATTAATAATTACAATCAATATTTAACATCTTAAAAATATATTAAAATACTAAAGTCACTTCTTCAATCTCTAAAATCAGCTCAATAGTCCTTAACAATTCCTACCAAGGCTCAAAACTCATCCGCAAATGTACCCGACGGAGTCAAAGAAATATTATTTGCAAATATATAGATTATCTATGAAACAATAAAAAAACAAAATAGACACCGATCAGTCGGTGAAAAAAGAGTTGTTAATGGTCTGTAAATTTCTAAAAATGGAAATTATTTAGAGTTTTACAAACTGCAAACCTAAGATTACAATTACCTTCCATTATACAAGAAAATGGAAAAGTTACAATTATGATTTTAAAAACAATAAATTAAAAACAGGTACATGTTTATAAATAAAGATTTGAAGACGTGATCCACCTAAAAATATTTGAAGCAGACCTATCTTACTTATTTCCAGATTTTTCGTCCTCATCTTAAAAGATCCTTAGCGTGCAGTTCCGTCATTCTATACGTACAACTAACAATAAATAGAAAATTGACCAATTTATGGTTTTACAAATAGTAAATGGAAGGAAAAATACATATAAATAGCATAGGGTTTATCATTCTATAATCTGTTATTCCGATTCTTAAACAGTTTTGTTGGTATATATTAATGCTCAAATATGTTTGAGGGGGTGAAAAGTTTATGATGCCTATTAAAATTTTTTTTTCTTGTATTCATAAAGTGTAGGTTTTAAAGGTATAGACAATTGGTACAACGAGTATGTCTGCTGGTAACACAGAACATCAGATTTGTTCTTAATAGAGTAATGAACTCTAGTGGTGAACTGCAAGTAGATCAAAAGTCTGATTAAAGAGTTTAAGAGGCTGAAATTGTAAAGCTTAGATTTAGTGAGGAAGTCTTAAATGGCTGTACACGAATATATGTTCAAAATAACAACACTTAACCCTTCTTCCAAATGCAGATTTAGGAAGTCATGAGAGAATAGTTTTTCAAAAGATTAAACAGTTTATAAAAGCTTATGGAGAAGTTAAGGTTGAATATTGCAAGATAAACAATGTGAAAGAATATCTGAAATTTATTCAAGGATAAATTTACAGAATACATCGACTTAGACTCTCTATGTAAAATTTATGTCCTCGTCGTTCCAAACCTTAATCCTTACTTAATTATTTGTAGACGAATTTCTTAAGTAAAGAGAGTAGTAGGAGACGACAACAAGGAACAGATATGAGAAGACAATTTTAAGGGTTGTTCAGATAAAAATTATCTGAACAACTGAGTGTAGAGCACTCGACCTCCTATGAATTTGAACGATTATTGCACAATCAACAACATTTGTATTGGAATACAAACCTAAAGATATGAATGCAATATTTACAGATAGCTCTTCATCTTCCTTAGGCATGATCTAAAAATCTATCTTCAAATCGATCTGAAGTCCTTAGCCTCTAACTTTATGAATAAAGTCCTAAAGCTCTGTTAGAGACTGGGATCTTCGAGGAAGGTTGAAGAACTCAAATCAAGAACTGAGTTCTTGACCAAGACACCGATCTCTATCTTTAGATATTTCTGATCTCTCTATCTTCTCCAATTCTTTTCTTCCTAGCAATCCACAGAAGAGTGTTTTGCTAAGGTTTGGCTTCGTTCATTGTAATTGTCTGTGGAGATCTGAGAATCATTGTAGAAGACGATCTCATTGTAGATCTCACAACTTTGTCAAACAGATCAAGATCGTTGTATTTCTCGCCATCTATGAAGATGATATGAAAAGATTTCTTTTATATATAGGGTTCTTTTTTATCGTTGAGAGATGTTGATAGATTTTTTTTATCCGTTGAGATGGATTTGTCGTTGAAGACTATTGGATAAAGATCATGTTCACTGGATCTTTGATTGTTGGGTAAAAGCTTTGTTCTGTAGATCCGGAACTGTTACCCGTCAGACTGTATTGATAAGTTTATGAAAAGTGAGTCCGAATCATAACGCACTGTCAGGTGGTCTGTCCAATAAAATAGGTTTTTTGACTTTTCCAAACCACGTGAGAGAGAGAAGATCTTGAAGTATCACAGATGTCAGGTTACATAAAGATTTGAGTGACTTTTGAGGCTTGAATATTTTTGTCTCTTCTTGATCTCCTGCAGTCTTGTCTCTTAGTAGCACGTGCAGAGCCAAGTCTGCTGGTGAGATGTTCAATCCAAAAGAGTGAGTCTTCTGCAAGAGAGGAATGTTGGCTGCTGGTTATGGTATAAACATTCAAACCATAGCATGTCTGCTGGTGACGAGTCTTCAAAATATTCTTTTGTGCACATGACAAGTTTGCTGGTGACGAGTCTTCTGAAGACCTTTGATGTTTTAGCATGTCTGCTGGCGCTGGTGCATATGAATTACTAGTCCGTCGATCATCATTAAGAAAGTAGGACTAGATCAGGACAAACCTAATCTAAGACCTATATGATGTCAAACAAGCTGTCACACTAACCGGTACGCAGATCTTTTAGCCACTTGTTTTGACACGCGATAATGAAAACAAATAAAACAAATATTCAGAATATGCAAGGAGATGACAAGCATATTCCAACAAGTTTCCTGAAGGAAAAAAAAAACATATTTCCTTCACTTTGTATTAGACTTGAGGGTATGTTTGGCTGCCAAAGGTTGAATTCGTTGCTGAGTAGACCCACGTTGGCTTTTACTGCAATATCCCTTAATTTTTACAGAATATATGCTTGCAAAAATCAAGGAACTGACTTGATTTTTCCATTAGCAGAAACCACTCAGGGATTGAGTTCAGTTTTTTTTGCTTTGCCCTCCAGGTTTTGTTTGTCGAGGAATAAAATCAAATATATTTTTTAATCGCCATAGCCGGCCTTCTCTGGTAGAACCCGAGTCCAGATCTCCTTCTCTGAGCTCTCTCTCCTCCATAGTCGGCCTCCAATCACCATCACTATGCGATCTTCCCTTCTCTTTCTCCGAGCTCTCTCTCTTCCATAACTAACCTTCAATCGCGATGGAACCTTGGTGCTGAAAATTAGGGGGGAAAGTATACGCATCAGGCACACCATCAATCATATCATGTTAAAAGGTTGTTGAAAGGGGCTAAAGTATTTACACCAAATCCACTATTGGCAATATTACAGTGAACTTGTTTTTGTTTGCCTTCCCACAAAGATGAGAGCACAGCACAAGACCTAACCAACGAAGGAAAAGTATACGCATCAGGCATCATGCCACTCTGATGCATGTCTTTGTAAACAATTATGGAATATTGACAAGGACCCACATCAACATAACCCCAATTCAAAGTATTATAGTGAAAAACATCTCTAACAGGCATTGTGTCAAACAGCTTGCTGACATAATCCATTGTTGGGGCCACAGAGACGGCCAAAGTGAAGAGTTTTGTTGATAATTGGTGACCGCGATGGGAACCATTAGTGAGAATGAGTGCGTGGATTCATTTATGTTAGGACAGAGAGGAGCAAGAAGAAAAATGGTCTTGACTATTGCGATGAGATCTCGGAAGTGATACCTTCAGTCTTTCATTCCCTCCGGGAAGGAGTAAGATCGGCTGAAGAGCCAGAGTCTTCCAAGAAGGCTAGCACAGCGATGGGTAGGTCTGAAATCCAGAGAGAGAGAGAGATGGGGATGTGACTCCAAAGAAGGAAGACAGAGTGAGAGAAGAGAAATGGCGTGAGACTCCAAGATGCTCGGTTTTGGATTTTGAAGTTGTTGGGTTTCAAATTTGTAGAGGTGGAAGATGAACTCATAAAACTTACTTCTTTATTGCATAGTTAACCCTTTACATTGAAATTTTATGATAGAAACCCCTAAAGATCTATGCAAGCAGCCACGTCGTATCCATATCATCGCTCATTGACGGCTTGCAAACGACCGTTACGTATTTGGTTTCATTTGCTTTCAAAATATAGTACATTAGTTAAATTTGTCTTATACAAACTATGTGGTCAATTGTGTCTCCCCCAATTAGTACGTTGGCTAAAAAACATTTTTTTCCACTTTTGAATTATTGACTTTTGAGTTATCATTCTACTCTTCTCTCTCTTATATTCTCCCTATTTTCACTGGTTGTATTTCTCTTTCTCTCTTCCATCTCCTCCCTATTTTCTCTCTCATCACCACCATCACCTCTCTGTTAATCATGTTTAAACATTTTTCTCTCTTTAAACTTAAAAAATAGTAATTAAAACAAAAATAATAGTTCTAGAGTCAAGAAAACAAAAATATAAGAGGTTAGTAAAATAAAAATAATTTATGGAACAAGCCACTATAAAAATAAAAGTTACAGTATCAACAAAACAAAAATAATTTAATGCATAGGTTAGTAAAATAAAATAATTTACGGAAATTTTTTTTAAAAAATTCTTAAAAATATATATGTAAAATAAAAATACATTAGTAAAATAAAAATATTTGATGGAACAAAAATAATAGTTACAGAGTCAATAAAACAAAAAATTAAATTGAGGTTACTAAAATAATAAAAATAATTTAATGAACAAAAGTTTAAAACAAATTCTTAAAAATAGCTATGTAAAATAAAAATATTTAATAATAGTTACATGGTCAATAAAACAAAATAATTTTAACTGATGTTAGTAAAATTATAAAAATAATTTACGGAACAAAAGTTTAAAACAAATTCTTAAAAATAGTTATGTTAAACAAAAATACGTTAGTAAAATAAAAATATTTGATGAAACAAAAATAATAGTTACAGATTCAATAAAATAAAATAATTTAAACTGAGGCTAGAAAAATAATAAAAATAATTTACGAAACAAAAGTTTTCCATAAAACTAATTCTTAAAAATAAAACAAAAATAATAGATACGAAACCAATAAAACAACAAATATAATGGAAGTTAATAAAATCAAAATAATCTAAGAAACAAAAATAATAGTTTACGGTAAAAATAATTTCGTTATTTGGATTTTAGCTTATTTTCTTTAAAGAAATTTCTTTACTAATAAAATATAAATATAATTTAATAATAGTAATCATTCAAAAGGAAGAACTTATTTGAGTTCAGATTCTATTTGCAGGGCGGAAAAAAAATCAAGTTTGTATGAAGACATTCATTCTATAAAGTTTTTGAATTGTATAATGTGTTCGGGGTTGTCAGTCCATGAATTGACACTTAAAATTGGTGTTCCAGTAATACTATTGAGAAATATTGACCATGCTGCAAGGTTGTGCAATAGAAAAAGACTAATCGTCATAAATCTTGTGGATCACATTATTGAAACAATTTTTTTGAAAGGAAACAATGTCGGAGAAAATGTTTTTATCCCATGATTGTCATTAATTCCATCTGATGTAAGACTATCTTTCAAATTCCAGAAAATACAATTTCCATTGTTAGGTGATGTAGCAAAATCACAACTTGGGCCGTCCGTGTGTTGGGTAGGATATCTGGGCTTGGATCAGCTTCCTTGAACCTGCCTAAGAACACAAGAAAACCTAAGTGGAAGTGCAAGGCATGGCCTCGCGAAACCCCTCCGGCGTGAGAGTAAGTCTCGTGTGTAAGTCTGAAAGCAATTTGACAGAGTGCCAAGGCTTAAGAAAGTGTGTGTACCTTGTTATGGGTTATGTAGAGGTATTTATAGGCCCCCAATGTGGTTGAATCCGTCTAGGATTTAGTTTCCTTAGATACCTAATCAATCAAGGAGAGAATCCCTTGATTTTAGGCATGATAGGCGGCTGGCCGCGTAGATGTAGGAGCAGATATGGTAAGTGTCCTGTTCAAACATGGAAACCTTTGACTTGTCTTGAGGAGCAAGCTTCCGGTGTTTCCTGCTCGATATGTACCCGGGCGAGCAAGGCACTACTTGTCTGCTTGATGTGCACTGATCTGAAGTTGATGTAGATCCAAGGGACGGCCCCTGGTCGGGCAAGCAGGGCCAATGCTCGACCAGGTTTGGACGAGATGAATCTACTTCCTCTGCTAGAAATGAGTGTGGTGTCCGGGTATGACCCTTGGTCAGACAGGCAAGGCCTGTGCCCGGCCAGGTTTGGACGGGAACTACGTTGCCCGCTACTTACTGCTTCTATCATTTTGCCCGCTAGGTGGGCGGGCCCCATATTGATCGCGCTCGTGATAGTAGCTCGTGCCTTGCTCGTGACCCGGCTTGGGCCAGACATATCAGTTGGTATCATATGCAATGACAATTAATAAGTGTCAAAGTCAATAATAGCACGTAGGTCTCTTTTTGAAGAAACCATTATTTAGTCATGAGCAGTAATATGTTACAGTTTCTAGAGTAATAAATTTTTTTCGGTTTTGAAGATATTGATATGCGGTGAAGATGAAAAACCAACTAATAAGACAACAAATGTTGCCTATAAGGAAATTTTGTAAAATCTATAATGATTAGTAATATACTTATGTGTAATTGTTAATAAACTGATTCTTCTTATTTTATCATTTAAAAACCAACTAATAAATTGATTCTTCTTATTCCCCCCCTAAAACCATAAACCCTGGCCTATAAAAGGCGAATCCCTCTCCCCTTCAGCCCTTTTACCGTACCTAAGTTTTTAGAAAGAGGATTTCCTAGAGAGTCTATGCTGCTGGTGCCCTGAGTGTTCCAAAGTTCAGTGACCTTGCTCAACGATTCCCACCGTTCATTCGCTCCTGGTGTCTGCAATCTTTGCGTTGGTTCAGTTTCCACACCAACTGCTCACAAAGAACCGTCTCAATCCTACAGAACAGTAAGTTCCGCCCCCCCCCCCTTTGATATGTTTTCACTTTTTTTTTTAAAAATTTGAACGAAGATGTTTGGGTTCAATACCTCCGTCTCCGTCTATTTCTGGTAGGGTTTAAGATTGGAATCGACCCTTAGGTAGAGATCGAGAACCCGACCTGGTCTTGCTTTCGAGCGGCGTGGCCGCAGGTATACTAGACTTAGGAATTTTTTCCCTTTTGCTTTATCGGTTATCCGGGCAGAACATTAACTCTACTTCCTCGATCTCTTTGTAAATGTCTGATATCTCCGAAAATGACCACGAGGCCTTCAACTACGGCGGGAAGAATGACTCCCTGAGCAGCGAGAAAACTCCTCCCGTTGATTATGAGTCGGATGAGGGAGCTAGATCCGTGGCCAGGCCGACGGTTCAAAGGCGTGCAGCTGCCCCCGTGGTTGATTTAGTTGATTCCTCCAGCGAGGAAGACTCCGGAGAGGAGAGTGTGATTGGTGGCTTTGATGTCGGGCAGGGCCTCAACCAACAGACAACCAATGTTGAAGAAGTAGCCGAGCAAGTAAGGGCCGAACAAGGTGAGATGGCCGGAGAGGCCTCTGATGCTGACGAGGTGGATGACATGCCCTTTGCTCGACGCCTTAAGAAAACAGGCCGAACTCAAGTGGAGGCCACGCTTGAGGGTGATGCGGATGACCGGGACAACGTTCCCCTTGCTCGCTACTACAAGATGGTTGGCGGCTCTCGAGTGGAGGTTACACTTAAGGAGGTTGTTGAAGAGGAAGAGCAGGAGAGAAAGAGCAATGGTATGTGAACGCAGACAGAGCGATACGCCGCTTCACGCTAGATACGTTTCGACAGCAAGATCGGCAAGGTATCTAGCGTGGCTCACGTCCCTCGGTGTCGACCTCTTACACGCCTATTAAGGGCGAGCAAATGGGCGTGCCCATCAGTGTCAAGCTCTCCCGCCAATTGTGAAACGAGCTTTTGTTTTTAGCTTTTGTTTTGCGACTTCTTCGTGGGTCGGACTACGCCTCTCGTTGAGCCACATTGGGTGGTGGATTTCTTACGAAACCAAGGTCGTGGATCCCCTCGCGATGATGTCGAATACCGCCCGAGCCATTACAGCCTTCACGGTGTGGCGCCGGACATGGATATGGCTTAGCCATGCAAGTGTTTATCTTTGCCCGAGCACGGGGGAAGAATGGAGTGAGGCCAACTCTCAATTTCTTGAGAGTTCTTTGTCAGAAGTCCCCTGAAGGTGGAATCTTGGGACCGGAGAGTCACATTCATTGAGTCCGGGTCCCGTGAGCAAGTTCAGTCGAGTGGATACGGAGAATGACGCGTCCCTACACAGGCCCCCTCGAACATAATTTCTTCCCGCGTAGTGTTTAGCGAGGTGAACTGAGCCTCCCTGAATCTTTGCCCGGGGGTGGTTGTTCTCTTTATGTCTCTGTTCGAGTGGTGGTAGCCCTCAGGACAGTCGGGGCATGGTCGAGCCGCTTGAGCCTTGTCCTTATTTTGGCTTTATCGGTCTTGATGCTCTCGGTCGAGCGAGAAGAGATGTGAATCGCTAAGCTCCGCTTTGAAGCCGGGTTCATTGCTAGCATTGTCTTTCTGGCCCCGCCTCATGTTGTTGAGGTAGCAAAAGTAATCTCGTGGTCACCGGTCGCGGTCACTGATCAAACATCTCCTCGAATCTCTTCAAGTAGTTCTTTGTATGATTTGTTGTCACCTTGCTTAATCTTGGCAAGGTCGAAGCGATTTTAGGGGTTAGACTGCAGATTCAGAATTCCTACAGAATTTTTCGGGCGTTGCCCGCCTATCAATCGATCCAGGAACTCTACTCCACTGACAGGTGCATGCCTTTTCTGAAGAGTTCCCTCGAATGCCCGCATCTTCAAGGCCTCAACATCTCGTGACCATCTGAATCGTTGCCTCGAATGATCGAGCCAATCGCTTTGCCCGTCTTCTAGAAATACTTGTCGAGCGTGGGAAGATGACCCACTAGCGCAAGTGGCGCATTTTCGTCTACAGGAGTAAAGAGCGCCTCGGTGCCAGTGGCCTCATGTAAGCAGGGCTTGGCCACGGCTAGATTAGCCATTTCAGCGGCCATATCTCTTTTCATGGCCTCCATTCTTTCGAAGCCGTTTTTCGCATCATTTGTGAGTGCGGAAGAGTGGGGGGGGTCCGGTTATTACTTGGCCGCGCATGAGAGCGAAATGGGCTCATAAGAGGATCCAGACCTCTGTGTGGCCTTGCTACTCGTATTTTGGCCGTTCTTGCGCATGCGCACTCACGCTTTGCGTCTGCTACGGCGGACATTACTCTCTCGAACAACAGTATTCTAGGCGATGATGGTGCACAGTGGGAGAGATCGACGGCAGATTGTATCTCTCTCCGGCTGGTCATCTAGCTTGTTTCACCGCCTCAACCCTTTCGGATGGTATGTGAATGACGGAGGATCAAGATGCCTCGGAGGCGAACAAGCGTTGGGAGAGCATAGCCATCGCCCAGCAGTGTAGGGTTCTTGAGCGAGGCGGCACCAAATCTGCCAGCGGCGGGGCATGGCCAAGCGGCGATTCTTTGGTTAATGCGTACATTTTGTAGTACTGCACTTTGAACACGAGAGGCGGCGGCTTGTTGGTCGAGGGTTTTTGCAGGATAGAATCACGTGGATGTCTGACCATTCTCCGCGCTTTGGCGATTCAAGCTGCGTTCGAGAGATCTGGCCTTGGGCATCATGCTTTTCATTGATGACTTTGCCTAGCGTCCTTTGCATGGCTTTGGCGCGTCTTTGGGGCGAGCTGTTCCTCACGACATGGCGCGTCATTGCCATGAGTGGTGATGCCATGCGACCAGCTTCGATTTCGTTGCACCGCTTGGGGTGCTTTTGTGATGGCGAATCCTTGGTGCTGGCGTGGCTTCGGCTTGGTGGTTACTAGCGGTGGCATGATGCTTGCTACCTTTTCGACCATTCTGACAGGAGAAAAGCGAGAAATTTTACCAGGAAAAACTAGAGATAAGTGTTGAAACTTCGTTTCGACAACATGGAACCAAGCGATGATGGCAAAATCACGGCAGCCGTCAGGTGTGTTGGGTAGGATATGCGGGCTTGGATCGGCTTCCTTGAACACGGCTAAGAACACAAGAAAACATGAGTGGAGGTCTGAGGCGAGTCTCGCGAAACCCTCGGCGTGAGAGTAAGTCTGGGTGTGTAAGTTTGAAAGCAATTTGTGAGTGCGAGGCTTAAGAAAGTGTGTGTACCTTGTTATGAGTTATGTAGAGGTATTTATAGGCCCCGATGTGGTTGAATCCGTCAGGATTCGGTTTCTAGATACCTAATCAATCAGGAGAGAACCCTTGATTTTAGGCATGATAGGCGGTGGCCGTAGATGTAAGGTAGATATGGTAAGTGTCATGTTCAAACATGGAAACCTTTGACTTGTCTTGGGGAGCAGAGCCTCAGGTGTTTCTTGCTTTCGATATGTGCAGGCGAGCAAGGCTGCCGGCGCTTGATGTGCACTGATCTGAAGTTGATGTAGATCCAAGGGACGACCCCTAGTCGGGCAAGCAGGGCCAATGTTCGACCAGGTTTGGACGAGATGAATCTAGTTCCTCTGCTAGATATGAGTGTGGTGTTCGGGTATGGCCCCAGGTCGGACAGGCAAGGCCTGTGCCCGGCCAGGTTTGGACGGGAACTTCGTTGCCCGCTGCTTATTGCTTATATCATTTTGCCCGCTAGGTGGGCGGCCCCCATATTGATCGCGCTCGTGATAGCAGCTCGTGCCTTGCTCGTGACCCGGCTTGGGCCAGACATATCAGTTGGTCTCATATGCAATGACAATTAACAAGTGTCAAAGTCGATAATAGCACGTAGGTCTCTTTTTGAAGAAACCATTATTTAGTCATGAGCAGTAATATGTTATAGTTTCTAGAGTAATAATTTTTTTTTTTTTTGGTTTTGAAGATATTGATATGCGGTGAAGATGAAAAATCAACTAATAAGACAACAAATGTTGTATATAAGGAAATTTTGTAAAATCTATAATGATTAGTAATATACTTATGTGTAATTGTTAATAAACTGATTCTTCTTATTTTATCATTTAAGATTTTTTATCCACTTTATTTTTTTATGTACGATTTAGTTGACCTACGCTTTACGCATATGTTAAAAAAAACTAGTTCTATTCTAAATCATAAGATTTTAAATTCTAAATTTTGGTCCATTAAAATACACAATAACAACTCACCTTCCTTTTATCACCACCAGTACTCCCAACTTCCTGCCACCAACTTCGACTATCGCCACCTCCGACCACCAATTCCTACCACCGCCACCGGCCTCCGACACCACCGACCTCCACCTTCGTCTGTCACCTCTGATCACCTTTATATGCTATTTATTATTAATTATTAATTATTGAAAATATAAAATTCACGCAATTTTATTGCTAGGAAGGTTTGAACTTTTGTCATTCATAATATATTACAAACCATTACCATTATGCTAAACTAGATTTTTGATATACTAATGAAATTTTATTTTAACTATAATGTAGAATTATAATTGAATTTACATGGACATTATCCAAACAATTATATTGCTATGATTTTGAAAGCAAATTCTACCTAATTTAAATATTTATTAAATTCAAAATCAATGTATCCAAATGGACCATGAGTGATGTATTTGTGTTTGTCAATTCTCTTCTTGTGCATTCTAAATAAATAAATATCAATGTATAAATTACCTGTATATACACGTTTACATATATAATTTTATAAAAAGTAAAATGATTTGAAGGCGTCTCTACATGTTTGATGTTTCACTTAAAAAATTATATGAAAATTAAGAAAATTAAATTTAAATTTAAATTTAAGTACAATGATAAGTATGATGGTCGCATTTATAAGTCAAAAGCTAAAGTTTGATAGAAATTGATATTAACCTTTTAATTAAATGTTAAAACAGAGTAATATTTTCATTAAAAAATAGAACCAATCCCTTTCAAACGTGGGTAGAGGTTAGAGGTATAGGGGCCGCAACATGGGATAGCTAGCCTGATGATGGTCATTACTCATTAGCGTGCCAAAGTAAGACAAAATTTCCTTATTTACAAGGCATTCCACAGTAATTAACTTCAAATGGTGGGCCACTGAATCACTAATGCACGTGGTTAAGATTTGTTACGGCTTTGCTTTTAAGGAAAAAATTGTTTCAATGCAAGCGTGAATATATATTATTGATTCTACCTTCATTTCAAAACGTTACATCACTTATATCATCATTGATTAGAGAGATATTATGTTTTATCTTTGTAATAAAATATGAATACTAAAGTCTTTGTTTTAAAATTGGTGTCTTTTTTTTTTTTTTCATTTTTAAAAGCTAATTATGAAGTTTTTTCCCCCATTGATTAGACATAGCTAAGTTGTATTTTGTGGGCATTAGTTATTAATTAGTATTGTTATATAAATCAATTTTTCTTTTTTAAAGTTAATAGAAAACACTTTCTTTTCTGAAACAAATGAACTATGAGTAGTTTTTCTGTAAGATCGTCTTATAGATTTCAATTGATAAGACGAATCTCAGTCTCTTACTACCTAAACCACCAATACACAATACAGAGTGGATTAAATAAAAAAGACTCGTCTTACAAAAAATATCTATAAAAACGTTTTACTAAAAAAAAAAAAAAAAATCTTTGTATGAAGTAGTATGCTTAAATAATCACTTTTGACCGGTCACTTGGCGAGTATGACCGAATCTTAAAATGTGATTGAAGAAGATGGGTGAAGGAGAAGGCTGCAATTTATTGCTGAAGAAAAGCAAAACCCAAAACCCAAAAAAAAAAAAGTAAGTGACTGTATGAAACTATTTCATCAGCATCAACATCTTCCTATAATTTAATTAATAATTAATATAATTAATTTACATCACTTGGTAGATCCATTGATTGGAATGTATAAAAACTTAAAACAAATTGAGGTGTATATGAATTCTGTACTCGTTTCTTTATAATATCGATCATAGGCGTAAATGCCCATCCATCTCAAGCTCTTCGTCTAGTACGGTCTATCCTCACTTTTTAACTCGTTTCTTTTTTTCTCGTTATCTCCGTCGCACATGGAAGGTTTACTTGAGACAGCTACATATATATATATATATTGTAATCTCATGCAGTTTTCAAATTATCAGTCTTCTTTTCTTTTTTTGTCTGTTTTAAAATAATCGTTTTTTTTTTCAAAACAATTTGTTTTAAAAAAACACTTTTATAATTTTATCATTATTTTTTTATCTACTTTAATTATAGTCACATACTCAAGGGTATTAAAAGAAATCATATATTTCACCAATATTCAGGTTAAAGAGGATAATAACTTGAAAACGGAAGGAGTAATATTTAAGTAAATTTTATATGATATACATGTTTGGAATGATGAACAAAATGATCAATACATCAATTTTAGTGAATATCGATATTTTCTGTTTATATATGACATAAAATTCATGGTTGTAGTTTAGTCAAGAAGCGAAGAACTTTCAAATGCTAGATGAGCATGATCCCTAAAGCCTAAAGAAGCTATATTTTGGGGAACCTAACTCATATACTGTACTGATTATGGGAGGGGGAACAATTGAACAAAGAGTTGGATATATTATAGATCATAAATGTAAGTAACAAGATTTATATTCTCTGGTTGTTCCAAATATTCAATAAACCGAACCATCCATTTTTGGAAACCCAATGGGCAATGGTCACTTGCAATACAGAAATCAACGTTGATATTTGAATACTCAAATTAATACTAGGAAATTTGCAAAAAGCTTATTGTGGAGATGCTTTAATCTTTAAGGTGACCAGTGACCAGTGACCAGTGACCACCCCACCCGCTCAAGCTCAATACTTGGATGTTAGTAATGGTCCACCATACATTTATGCCTCCCTTCTCAGTTCTTGATTCTTCAAATATGATTCCCCCTAACAAATTAGGCTCCCCACTGATCCACTACATCCTAAACAACTGGACATCAGTGGATCTCATTCTCACCTAGTCCACACTTATTGGTGCCCGATTTTGGATTTTGGATTTTGGATTTTGGCAAATTATACAATTACATATATTAAAACGAGCACTTTTAAAATCTCAATAAACACAATACGCATTATCTCAAAATCAAAACAAACAAAACTCACTAGTAGCAAATAAGGTACAATGAGACCTCATTTGCATTAAAAATTCTACGAACACATCATTTTTCATTATAGTGTAACATGATCTCGTGGTACTATTTTCAAAACTCTAATCTAATACTCCTTCCGTCCCTAAATTATCGTCTTCCTTTTTTTTTTTCGTCTGTCCCAAAATAATTATCCACTTTGAAATTTACCTTTTTAGAATATCACTTTTACCACTTTACTCTTACTTTTTCACCCTACTTTAATTGTGGGTCACATACACATGAGTTTTAAAGGAAACTACACATTAAACCAATAAATAATCAAGTAAATTGTTTTTTCTTAATCTTGCGTCAAGTCAACTAGGACAATAATTTAGGGACGGAGGGAGTATATAAAATTAAGGCTTAATGATTTGATTGATTTCATAATCAAATTAATCAAAGAAAAAATTAATTAACAAACACTAAAATAAGACGTTTATTCTAATTTTTAAACATTAATGTCAAATAAGATGAAAATAGGATTAAAAACTTAGAAATTAGAGCTTGATTCTTGAGTTTAATTGAGTAATCGAAGCAATTATTATTAGAGACAGAAGTCCAAACATGTTTAATGCTGTCATTGGATAAGATCAGTTGGGTACATGAGCATATTCACATTTGACCGTCAAAATTCTTCACTAAATTACAAGTATCCCTTCTAATATAATTGTACTTGACTCTAATAATAAAATTTAGTGTTTTTTTTTTAAGATTGTAAATTTTCTTGTTTTAAATTTAAATTAAATACTACTAATATACTCTCTCCGTTCCTAAATTATCGTTTTTCTTTTCTTTTTCGTCTATCTCAAAATAATTGTCCAGTTTAAAACTTATATTTTTAAAACATTACTTTTACCACTTTATTTTTACTTTTTCATCCTACTTTAATTATGTACCATATACACATGAGTTTTAAAAGAAATTACATATCAAACTAATATAAATAATTAAATTAATTATTTTTTCTTAATCCGTAAATCGAATCAATTAGGACGATAATTTAAAAACGAAGGGAGTAATTTTTTTTAGTTTTCTAAACCGGTAAGACAGCACGGGGCAAAAAGAAAACTCAAAAAAATGTCCAATGGGCAATATATAAATTTTAGGAGCCATAACTTGCAAATTTTAATTAGTTTTATCACAGATGTGACATTTTTTAAAGGTTCAGGGGGCTATAGCGCCCCCACCTCAGCTAAACATGCGTCCGTCCCCTCAATGTACCAACTAATCTCATTATTTTTTTTGGGAAAAATTATCCGCACAACGCCGTGCTATTCGTGGGCAGTGTTCTAAAAATCGGCCTAAGCGGCACCCCGATGCCTAAAAATTTGGCAAATCGGCTAGGCGGGCTAGGCGGTCAACTGCTGATTTTTCATATTTTTTTAGTTTTTCTAAAAATTTTGGCTTTAAATAATGTCATTTTGGGTTTTAAAAATAAAAATAATAATAAATATCAATTTAAAATTATTAAATTATTTTTGTAAATTTATATTTGTCAACGGACCTATGGATAATTGAACTGTTGACTATTTTTGTAATATTTTGAACCGTAGATGATATTAAATTTCTAGTTTTACCTTTAAAATTTAACATCATAATGTAATTATTGCTTTTAAATTATTAGGTGATATTTAGTATTAGTATAATTAAAAAAATTATGTTTAATAATTAGGTTATATTAAAAATCAGATATTATGTCTTATTTCTCGACCCCGCCTAGGCCCCGCGTATATCCCGCCTAGGCGCTCCAGGCGCTAGGCGCTGGTCTGACGCCTAGCGCCCGCCTAACGATTTTTAGAACCTTGTTCGTATGTGATTAATTTGACTAACCATATTATAATATCTCAAATATCAATAATGTACTCAGTAACTGAGTGCGATATGGTCGTCAACGTTCTATTCAATTTTGTAACGAACCTGTTTACGTGAATTAACTGAGCGACTATACGAAATGTATTTTTATCTTTACACTATTTTCTTCCCAGAAAAGTGGAACCGAAGAAAGAACGTTTGGAGAAGAAAATGGTGAAATTGGAAGCCCCTAAAGGGGTGGCCCAGTGGTAGACATGAGGCTTCACAAAGTGTGAGGTCTCAGGTTCGATCCCTTCCCATGTCCCCTTTAGGAGGAAAAAACCCTTTAGGAGGAAAAAAAAAAGGGTGAAATTGGAAGATAAAAATACTCTTCGTACGGTCCCTTAGTTAGTCTATGTCCAGTGGCGGATCCACATGTATCATACCGGTGTACATGGACACCACCGGAAGAAAAAAAAAGTGAGTAAATTTATAGTTTTTGACAATTGCACCCCTCCCAAATTTTTTATTAGACCCCTCCCAAATTTAATTCGGGATCCTTTCTAGCCCTCCTAAGTCCTAAATCAACTAATCTGTCACTATCTCACTCCCTCTCTCTCCCCTGCCAACTTATATTGATTGGAGAATTTGGGAAATTTAAAGGTGAAATTTCATTGTTAGAATTATTTGTTATTTTGTTGAGATTCTTGTTAATTTTTTCAAGCTTATATATGTAGGTTTTGTGTTTTAAAAAAATGAGTTTAATTAATAGAATTTGTATGTTATTTCGAAAAAGACTTGTTAATGAATGTTAGTGATGATGATGTAATTACACATTTTCAACGTATGAAATCGCATAAATGACAATTGTAATTTCTAATTTTTTTATGTAATAGTTAAAATTTTAGACACCAATCAGCATTATTCCTGGATCCGCCACTGTCTATGTCAATAGGTTCGTTACAAATTTGGATGGGACATTAACGACAAGGACTACATCGCACCCTATTATTGAGTTCATTGGTTACATTTGAGATATTGTAATATGGTTGGTCAAATCGGTTACCTACGTATAATACGATAGTTATTTGTATAATTTTCCATTATTCTTTTACCATTTTGAGTATCATGATTTGGGTTATATTTTCGAGGGTGACCGGGAAAATTGACTTTGAGAAGTTAGCTGAAAGAGCCGAGCTTGATATCACGTCCCGCTCATATTTAAAAGGTTTACATCATGTGTGAGTTGAAACACTCGTACTAGAATTTTTTGGAGTATTGCGGAGTGTTTCAGAGTTCTTTACTTATTTTTAGAATACTCCCGAATGTTTGAAAAGTTACTAAGTCTTCTGGGGTCCCTAGTTTGTCCTAGAGTACTATAAAACGTTTTGAAAGTTACTAGAATCCCTTGTTTATAGTAGAATGTTCTAGAATATAGTATAATGCTACGAAATGATAGGAATATCTCAACTTGTATAAAATATTCTAGAAACTTGTAGGTTTGAAGGATAGTAACATGTAAATAGGTGATACCTCATTTGTAGAAAGACAACTTTAGAAAGCTCAATAAACATGTGTTTTCTTCTTTGAGTGTTCTTTTCTTTTAAACTTAGTTCCTTCAAATATGTCGAATCCTAAAGGGTGAGATTGTCACATATAACTTGGGGTTGATAATTGGGGATAGTTGGTAAGTAAGAGTGGAGTAAAGTTGACTAAAACTAATGTAATTGTCTTAGTATCGAATGGATTGGGCAGAGTTAGGGAAAAGATTTTAAGTCTGGGGCATTGAGCTCCATTGACTTGGAGATTTTAGGCTCGTTAGAGATGTGAAATGATTGATGAGATTGGACAAAATTCAAAAAGCTCAAAAAAGCTCGACTGGGTTAGTTTATAAAAAAAAAAAGAAGAAGAAGAAATAAAATCATTTATACATTATAAAAAATAAGTAGCAAGAATAATTCAAAAACAAACCAATAGTTACCAATGTAATCACGAATGCGATCGTTATTGGGGGACTGCATTGGTAAGATGTAACAAAATAAAAACATATAATACATAGTTTAAACAAGTACAATACTTGTTGAGTTATCAATAAGGCGAAACTTTCACCGGTAAGCATTTGTTATCGCTAAGCTTAGTTGAATAAACCTAAGAAATAGTGGAAATCAGATGAAAACTCAATATGAAGTATATGCATACTAATAAGATGTGCTCATCCAATAGTGTATGAGTGAATACTATTCAGATCTAACAAAAAGAACATTGATGGAAAAGAACACGAAGTCACATCTCAGATCTGGATTGGATATGATCACCAATGTTACGACATTCAACATTGCATCCAGCCTTCCGAGAATTGAAGTACAAATGCTTTGGACTTCTAAAACTATTTTTCTCTCTTCAAAACTCTCTAAAACTGACTTTGTAAACTCTAAAATTCGTGAGCTTCATTGTGAGACTTCTCCTATTTAGTATTTACGTAAGTACTTATATATATGGAGGTTCTTTGGCGGGTAAAAGACTTTAAAGCACAACGTAGTTTAGGGGGTTTTCAGTATTAATCTCTTTAATTGCTAATACCCTTGAAATGCTGTCAATCTGTCAAGGGTTAGGATTTAGGAAACAGGTGAATATTGAGGCAGGAAAATATGGGCCCAGAATACGTGGACCAAAAAAAAAAATTCCATTAAGCAGTCTGGTCGACATCACGTCCTTGCAGTTGCAGGGACCTGCCCTTTGCACATGGTGATGGAAAATTCAACATTTTTTTGTGTGTAACAAATCATTTAATATTCCTCTCCACGGTTTGTCCAATTTTGTCCAATTATAAGCTTTTCTTGTTGCATAACCAATTCAGAAAAAATAAACTATTTTGCGTTTCAAAATCAAACTGTTTATATAATGTTGAGATGAATTACACGCATATAGGGCGTTCCTGACATTTCAAAAGCTCGGGGCAAAATAACGAATAAGGGCCCCAAGCTCGATTACTTTCTGAGTTGCTGGAACGCTACACCAACATATAAGAAATAATTTGTGAAAAAAAATTGTGGATCAACAAAGAAAATTAATTTACGAGCCCTAAAAACCTTAAACTAAAAGAAATATGGGTTTGAGCCTTTGAGGGTTTAGGGTCTGAATGTATGATTCGTCTGAAGCAGAGAAGGGTCTGAAGAGGGGAAAAATTTTGAAAATTGAAATTGAAATAATGAAAATTGGACGAGTACCTGTATCATCGGTCCTTCACCGGCGCCGGCGGCTTCGAGTTCGTGGATGAGGAACGGCAGAGTGACTAAGTGAGTGAGACTGTGAGAGTTTTTCTTGCTTTGAGCCTTTGAAATCGAACTGAAGCAGAGCCTGAAGGTGGAGTGGAAATTAATCTAGTGGCCATAGATGCATAGGGAAGACCGAAGAGTGAATCTCGAGGTCGAGGGCCGCCGTTGATCGTTCCATCTCCTTGATCCTTCTGTACGACTGCCCCGTTGTCCGCCCTTCCGTCTAATCAACCTTTCGTCTGCCAGCATCACCGCATCAAGCTTTCGCTTCCGTTTCTTATTTCCAGACAATTTTCCATATTCCCTATTTATATTTATTAATATTATATTTATATATTATATATATACTTTTCATATAAATAAAATTTGGGCCCCTAATTTTTTTGGGCCATAGGCGGTTGCCCCTTTGGCCTATGCCTAGGAACGGCCCTGCACGCATGCATAAACAACTCTTAAAGTTTTACCAAAAACATAAGATAAAAGGTGAAATATATTGGCAAAACGTATATTTTGGGACTATACTTTTTCAAAAATTATAATTATACCACTGAAACGTCAAAATTTTCGGGATAGCCACTATACCGAACTTATCATGCTTTTTAACCTATTTTTTAGATAGACATTAAGTTTAACTGTTAAATTATGTTAAATACATATTTTTTCCCTATGTTCATTTTATCTTCATCTTCATCCCTCTCGACCATAGAAGCATGCTAGCACCAACGTGTTCTTCAAATTCCTTCTCAAAAGCCGCAGGGTATCTATTCTCAGGTGCAAGCTTATACGCAACTGCCAAGACAATAACATCACACAATTTGGCCACACCGTCGGTGAAAGAGGGATTAGCAGCAGCGATGGATTCTTCGGGACAGGAAGTAACGCCAAACGAGTTGTTTTCATCGAGAGGGTTCTGGATTCGGTTCTGTAACCGGTGCTTGAGAAGGATTTTGAATAACACGTTGTACAATTTGAAGACCAAGAACTAATGTAGGTAGATCTGGGATTAAAAAATCCCAAGTCGTTGCTCTTTAAAATCAGTCCACCTCTACCTGCCAATTTTCTCATGATCATTGTTCGCCTCTCTTCACGTCTCTCTCTATACCCCAAGGGCATCCCCTTTACTTCATCTTCACTTAGTGACTGGTATGAATCCAAATTTTGTCAAGAATGATCCCTTCTCTAACTTCATTAATCACAGTAAAGAAAATCTTACTCTTACCATTGTTAGGATGCATACTGAACAAAGTGTCAAAAAAAATCCAAAGCTTCATTAAGGACAACTGCTGAGTAAACCTTACTTCTTCCAGTAAAATGTAGCTGCAGACAGCAGCTGCAACAGCCAGTTCAAAAGCCCCCCATCTTCAGTCTCCTTGCCCAATCTTCATCCGGGTTTGTGCTTGTGT
This sequence comes from Codonopsis lanceolata, assembly GCA_013146195.2. NCBI lineage: Eukaryota > Viridiplantae > Streptophyta > Magnoliopsida > Asterales > Campanulaceae > Codonopsis > Codonopsis lanceolata. Next base: position 146,749,856 of record CM028379.1, on the reverse strand, counting down.
GTTATAGATTAATTAATGAAAATATCCAGATATGACTTTGTTCTTTTTGTGTGTGTGAGAGAAAGAGATAGAGAGAGAGAGAGAGAGAGAGAGTTGGAAACGATGGAGCAATCCAGATATGAGTTTGTGTTTGTGTGATGTTGTTTTGAATCTGAGATTTTTTTAAAGAAGATGAAGACGAGGGCAAAATAGGTATTTAACATAACTTAATAGTTAAACTTAACGTCCATCCAAAAAATGGGTTAAAAAGCATAATAAGTCCGGTACAGTGACCATTCCGAAAATTTTGACGTCTCAGTTGGCTAATTACAAGTTTTGAAAAAGTACGGTGACCTAAATATGCGTTTTGCAAAATATTTAAATAAAAAGTGTTTTAGTGCTAGAATTGAAATTTTACAAAACACAAATTGTAACGTCCCAAGTCCAAAAGCCCGGTTTGCTACGTGTAGCCTACTGAGCACGCAGTACCTTGAGTCATCAGGCCCACCACAAGCCGACCCAAAAGTCTCACTTAAATTTTTGACGTCCTCGTCAAGGCTAAATCTTACCCCGGGCGATGCGAGATTTAAGAGATGACTCGTACGGTGATCAAGAGGTGGCTCCAACCTTTTGCGTTGTAGCACTTTGGCCCGCATAATACTTTGTTCCCACATTTATGGTCGGGACTCGTTCTGATACCATTTGTAACATCACAAACTCGAAAGTTTGTTCCGCTACGTGTAATCCACACACAAGCTTACTGAATATGCAGCGTCTTGGGACATCAGACCCATTATAAATCAATCCAAAAATTTATGAATGATATTAGTATCAAATAATAGAGTTTAACTGCCTTATTAATTATAAATAATTCTCACACCTATCGAATCTGAAATGTGGATATTACACAAATTCTCATGTTTAATCCCATTCTGGTACTCCTTTTGAATTATATAACATGGTACTTCAAATATAAATAATCCTGTCAAATCCAAACTTTTGCTTTTAACACAGGCATTTTTACTGTGTTTATTAAGTCAACATTTTCTACAATGAATTTTGAAATGATATATATATATATATATATATATATATATATATATATATATTGTGAAATTACCAATTTCCCAATGCTATAGGGTTCTTGGATATGTGCTAACAAAAACACCTAAAAATCAAGTTTTTTAAGGGTTGGCACACCCCCCTAGGTCCAAAAATAAAATAAATACGGAGTATAATAATAATAATAATAATTTTCTTGAAAAATAAGAAAAGTGATTATTTTGTGAAGTAATAAATGTATTACATGCATAATGTTTTATCTTGTCATATGGTACAAAAACATTTTTACTGTGTTTTATTTTAGGTTCATATTTACTCTCTATGTTCAAAAACAATAATACCGCTTTCATTTGCCTTTAAAAAACAGTTACTCTTATAAAAACAACATTACAAATAAGTAATGCTGCTATATCTTAAAAGTTAAACTTGTCAAATGGATCATCCGTGTCTGCTGTCTATTTTTTTTTCATTTATTAAGGTTTATATATTTTTTTTGAGATGATAGTTTTGAAATTAATACAGAAAGACCACTTTTCCACTTTTTTCCCATGGTATCTGGAACCTTAGAAATGGCAAGGTCAATGTCTTACTCCGTCTTTTTCAAAAAAAATTATATTGTTTGTAATTTTTTATAAAAATAATAATTTTACACCTTTATATCTTTAATTGTTTTTCATCTTATAATTATGGGCCATGTGCACATATATGATCTTTAACGTAATCTACACATATGTTAATATTAATAATTGAGTCAATCATTTTTTTATAAATCTATGTAACGAGTCAAATATGACAATAATTTTGAGACGAAGGGAGTAATAAGTTAATCTACAACTTTGAGATTGGTTGCTAATCATATTTCATAGTATTAACTAATTCAATTACTAAAATAATATTTTTTTCGTTCTCAACAAAGATTTTACTATTCTGTTTTAAAATATTTTACTTAAAAATCACTTTCAAAAAGTATGTATATAATTTTAATAGCTTTTGAATTTTACCCTCTCCATGTGATATGAACATGTTGACTATACTAAAAAATTCCGAAATTATGATCAAATCTAATAATTAAGGGAATATACTATTGTCCTTAGAAATTGTAATAATTACAAAAATATTTATACATAATTAATATGCTTACAACACAAGTGAGTGGAAAAGAAAAAAAATTTATGAAAAATGTAAACATAATTTTAAAAAATAGACTATTTAAGAGAAATATTTGAATGTAGAATAGTTAATTATTTGCAAAAAAAAAAAAAAAGAGAGTATATAATCATTAAACTTTTTGAAAAAAGGACCTAAATTTACGTACATGCCAGATACTATATCTGTGTTGATCAAGACCTAGACAACTGATGCATACACAACCATAAGAGCATCCCATTGTTTCAAAAAAACAAATTCTTATAGCTTTGGAACGTGTAATAATGGCCATTAGGATTTGAATTTAGACCAACTAGGAGAGAGAGAGAGAGAAAAAAAAAATTCTTCATTAAGAAGTTGCTTTTTGTTTAAAAAGTCGAGGGAAGTGGGCGGGTGTGTCAATGGGTGTGTGGGGGGAAGAGTTTTTTATTTTGTTTGAGATAGTGTTAAATTTAATATTTTTTGTGTAAGAAGTTGTGTAAGAAGATTATACAATGAGAAGATTTATTCTTAAGTGAGTAAGAAGATAAAAATATATAGGTGGCAGTGGGACCCAATTAAGAAATTGTATAAGAAGTTGATGTTAAATTTAACATTGAGAATGCTTTAATACACAATCACACACACACGTGTGTGTAGCACAATTTTAAAAATATTAAAACAAAAATTGTAATTAACAAGTACCATATTTCAAAGACTGTAACAAATATTTTAAATCTTTTGAATGAAAATTTTAATTAAAAAAATCTACACCATCTAAATATATATAAACACTTGGTACTAAAGGTAGCATATACAAAATGTTAAAGAAAAATTGCAGGCCAGTCCACTTTTCAAAGTTTTCAATCACTTTATTTCTATTTTTTTTTTCAAATCGAAAAAAGATATTTTTGAGGGTAAAAAGACTACAATAGCATTAATGAGCATAAGACGCGCTACGAAAATGAATGGTTGTGCATTGACTATTAAACCATAATACATCAATGTTTGCAACGTGATACATTGATCTAATATTTTTACACCGCGATACAAAATCATAAAAACCAAACCACGTCATCCATTACTTCTTCAATCTCCTCCGCCTTCGTCTCTACCGAAAAATCACAATCCAGTATTGATCCATTGCAATTTCGTATTTCATAAATCAAAAAAATTGTTTACCTTTTGAGAGCGTTGCCCCCGAACCCCTACGACGGGTCGCAGTCCTCTCAATCCCAGTGATCTAATCGGATAGGTCGATGTTCATTTCGTTACGCAACAATGATAATTTTCGAATCCAATTTGTTTGTTAAAACTGTTGAAGAAGAATATAATATATTCAAAATAATATTTCAAAAAATAGACTTTAAATATTAAAAACTTTAAAAAAAAAACCCGACCATAATTTTACTAAAATGTTAAACGTAGCACTCCATGAAGCCCCGTTCCCCAACCCAGCCATCCCATGAAGGCCGGCTCCAAAAAGCGACCTCATCAGTTTTAAAAAATTAATAAACACATGCTTTTTTGCGTGATACATTTAGCATTGTTTAAATATGTATATATGTGTGTACAGTTGAGATCTGTGTTGAGTGTTGAGTGTTTGTGTAAGCTATCTCACCGCCGATCAGAGACAGAAAGGCATAGCCTCGAGCTGTTTTCAATTTTGTTTTATACTCCATTTCAATTTTCTCCATAAAGTGTTGCCCGGAGAATCTTTCACAAATCTTTAACAGTGGACAGATAAAAAAAAAAAAAAAGACACCAACAAATACACACACACACACACAACTGCATGGTCTGCCCTTTTCATATAAAAATCAATCAATAATTCCCACTTGGCCCAACTTCCCCCGCATATATATATATATATAATTATCCACTCCTTTCCCTAACACACTTCATTTCATTTCTTCCACAACCCTGATCAAAACATTATGTCTACGACCTCCACCTCCGTCCATATCAAAGAAGCCGTTTTAATCAACCCTTCAGAACCAACCCCCTCTCACCTTCTTAATCTCTCCCCACTTGATTCACAACTTTTCTTACGATTCACTATCGAGTACTTATTAATCTACCGGCACTATGGCTTGGACAAAAGTGTCATGACCGCTCGTGTCAAGTCCGCGTTGGCTCGAGCCCTGGTTCCTTACTACCCTCTAGCTGGTCGAGTCCGCTCTCGGGCCGATGGTTTGGGCCTCGAGGTGGTTTGTCGAGCCCAGGGTGCGGTTTTTGTTGAAGCAGCTTCACATCACACTCTTTCTGATTTCGAGCGCTCCCCACAATACGTTTCGCAGTGGCGGAAGCTTTTGGCGTTACAAGTGGCGGATGTGCTTGAAGGTGCCCCACCGCTTGTTGTGCAGCTGACGTGGCTTTCCGACGGTGCTGTGGCTTTGGGGGTTGGTTTTTCCCACTGTATTTGTGATGGCATTGGTAGTGCTGAGTTTCTTAACTCCTTCGCTGAGTTAGCTACTGGTCGACACGGTGTCAATGATTTTAAACCACGGCCCGTTTGGGACAGACATCTTCTCAATACAACCCTCTTTGAAGAACAACCACTCACATCGCTGAGTCATCATCCCGAGTTCAATAACGTGCCTGATCTTTGTAGATTTACTACTAGATTTTCTCATGATCAACTCACCCCTACCTCAATCACATTTGACAAATCGTGCTTAGACGAGTTAAAGCTGGCAGCGTTACCGAGTCAACACAGTGAGTCACGGTACACTTCATTTGAGGTTCTTTCAGCTCATATTTGGAGAAGCTGGGCAAGAGCATTGAACTTACCGTCAACCCAAATCCTAAAACTCTTATTCAGCATCAACATCCGCGACCGAGTCAAGCCGAGTCTACCCTGCGGCTACTACGGCAATGCTATCGTCCTCGGCTGCGCACAAACAACCGTTAGAGAGTTAACAGAGAAGGGTCTAAGTTTCGCAGCCGACTTAGTAAGGGGAGCAAAAGATCGAGTTGACGACAAATACGTAAGGGAAGTGGTGGAATGGGTAAGCGAGTCAGGAAGGTGTCCTGACTCAGCGGGTGTACTGATTTTATCACAGTGGTCAAGACTAGGGTTAGAGAGAGTTGACTTTGGGATGGGGAGGCCTGTTCAGATGGGACCCGTGTGTACCGATAAGTACTGTATTCTGTTGCCGGTTCATGATCAACGGCAGTCTGTTAAGGTGATGCTGGCAGTCCCCACGACAGCCGTTGACAAATACATGTATCTGCTCGAAACTACCAGCTCTTGATCAGTACTGGATCAGTACGTGGCTGACTTTGTAATATTGACCATCTTAAAAACATAAATAAATTAAAAATAATAATTTATAGTGATTTGATTGGGATATGGGTCAACGGGGATTTCGTAATTGGAATGTAGTCGTCACATGGAATCGTTGCTCGATTAGACACGTGGAGTAGAGGAAAAGTAGGTTTTGTCTAGTATTACAAAAACATGGGACGGTTTTATGCCTGAATTTAAGGCACCTTAATACTTAATTATTGAGGCAATACTTAATAAAAAAAGCGTACTAAATAAAGCGAGCAAGGGAGATAGAGTTGTCAATTAATTTTTAGTAGGGATCACAAAATGGGTGTTATAGATAATTATTAATCATGGATAATAGATTAATACATAATTATCAATAACGCACATTTTGTTACCCTTAAGGTGCCGTTTGATAGCCAGAGTTAATGCCAGATATGATTAATAAGCCGAGTTGTCTGATATTTGGTACACAATAGGTGTTTGGGACTAATAGCACGAGTTATCCGGATAGAGTAATTATCCCTCACTATTAATACCAAGGGGGAGGGTGGTATTTATAGCACCCTCACTAAAAAAATTGGGATTAACATTTGTAATCTCAAAACTACCCCTGATATACAAGTGAGGATTAATAGCAAGGGTACTAATAGTACTGAGATTAATAATACTGCTTATACTTATCCTACTACCAAACAGGCCCTAAGGCTATAATTAAAGTTAAACTGCTGGCCCAAAAGGCCCAAACACCGATCACATGTCAAGCACGTTATTACTATAGTCACGAGCTAATCACATGTCATTACCATGGTTCGAGTTCAATTGATAAGTGAGATCTTTGGCCGCCTCGGCATACCAAGCGAGCATACTCCTACCTGTTGTCTGGTGGCCATAAGTGTAGCGAGTAACCAGATGATGTAGCGAGCACTGTCAACCCGTTCAGTTACATAACAACGGTCGTTTTGAGCGTGGGGAGTTAATGCCTAAAATTCCTCCCCCATGTTTCGGCCGTGGCTATGAACGTTCCCGGCTTCCCGCCTTTCACGCTCGTGCACTAATTACTCAGCTTCCTACCTTAAAGGCTAGGCCTATATAAACCCATCTCCAAAAAACGGAAAGGAATGTTCATTTTGAATAGGTTGAAACTCTGTCAAATTCTATATGTATTTGTTGATTTACTGATTATCACACCGGAGTGCATTTGCAAGAATAGCCCTTGCCTAGTTCACGATTAATCTTGATTTCTTTAACATGGTTGGGCCTCAAGGCAATGATAGATTGAAAGTCAGATATCCAGTTACGTCCAACCCAGTGTATCCACATTATTGGATACATCAGTTGGTTCCATTGTTGGGAATCGATAAATAGTGTTTTGAGTTCTAAATTCTGTTTCCGACGACTTCAGAGCTATTTTCATGGCTGCAAACGGTGTTAACGATGTAAACTTGCCGGAAGATGGACATACAACCACTCCTAGTGTGGAGGTCCAGGTCGACAACATATTACCCCCACCCTCTCCACATGACGCCCGTCATCAAATGAATAAGAGGCGGGGGCTGCATTCATTGGCCTGAAGTGCTGTGGCTGCGGTTGGCCTCGCTAATGAGCTTAAGGAGGAGGCTTTATGCCAACGAGCATTATACCTGGGGCAAATGCACCAACTCAACCAATAATTGATCGCTATAGGAAAGCCTCCATTACCTATTGAGCTGGAACCAATTCCAGTTGTGCCCACGTAGAGCCAGGCGGTGAGTGTGTCTAGACCAAACAGAGATCCCAGAGGCCAGTTCAAGTTCCATCACAAACTTATGAGCAGGAGTTGAACATGGGACGTAGTCAGCATGAGGGGCGAGCTAGTCACCGCATCGTTTCCAGCGTTCATTCTCCCCTTGGTCCTTGAGTAGGGGAAGATTTAGCCCAATCTCGGTGCTGCCAACGATCACCCTCTCCACGGAGGTCACATACTCGCAGGCATCGTTCTCCGTCTCTAAGCATATCGCATACCGCCGATACCGTTCCCTATCACCTAGGGCTTCACATGCCCATAGGCACCGATCACCGTGCCCTCGTCACTCAAGAGGAAGACGTGAGCTCCCTTCCCCCCAACAATAGCCAACAAGATGGTTGGAATGGTACCAGACCTAGTATAGTAGGCTGCGGGAGGCCCCTAGGAACAAGTGGCGTAGGCCGTGGGCATAACTCAAGTCATAGGAGCTATGGGTCCTCAACATGCCCCTCTTGTGCTCGAGGTACAGCTTCAGCCCGCTGGTGGTCTGCCCACTGTTATAAGCGCATAGGACTTTGAGGAGTTGAAACGATGCATGGAAGCATGGGAGCAAGACAAGGCTTTGGAAGGAAGCTTTATGAGCACTATATCTAGCCTTTAGCTCCATGAATCGAGAACGCCCCTCCGGCACAAGGCCTCATCTTCCCCAACATTAAAGAGTATACAGGGAAGACTAAAGCGAGGGACTGGCTGATGTCCTTTGAATCACAAATTGGCCTGGTGACCTCTAATGAGGGGTTACATATTTGTGCATTTGTGGGTTCTTTGCAGGCAAGGCTTTAGCATGGATGGGCGCCCTTCCATACTAATCGATCAACAATTGGGCGGACCAGTGAGCTAAATTCCTAGCCGACTTTGGAACCTTAAGAGCAATAGCAAAAACTCGGGTAGACTTGTCCAAGATTAAATAGGGGGCTCATGAGACTACCTCCAATTACTTAGAGAGGTTCACAAAGATGCTCAAGCAAGTACCCGACATGTCCGAGCTGGAGGTTACTTTGTGGTTTGAAATCGATTTGCTCAAGGCAGAAGGCGGCCTGAGGTCAGGGCCAGCCCTAGGGGGTGGCAAGAGGGGCTACCGCTATGGGCCCCCAATTTTTAGGGCCCCAAATGTTTGGGTACTACCTTATATTTAGTATATATATTATAGTACCAAAAAGGTTTACAATTGATTGGATTCACCTGGCTGTTAAGATGCATATGATTTAGGATAAAGGTTATAGGTTCAAATCCCAAATTGTCATTTATTTTGGTCTGTGAACTGTATATAAGTTATAACGTGTTGATTAATTTAGTGTAGAATAGCTGACCCAATGGTTAACATACTTGGTAGATTATGAGAGATTTTAGGTTCAATTCTTGCTATAAACTTTTAACTTATATTTTCCCAATACTTTAAATGATTTTATTTTTATAAAGCCCCCCCCCTTTTTTTTTTGCCATGGGCATCTCAAAACTCAGGGCCGACCATGCCTGAGGTCCGAGCTGAGTATGAGGGAGCCCAATTCGTATACAAAAATGTTGATGCGGGCTCAGAAACGGTGTGCGGGAGAGACTACCAAAAAGGACAAAAAGACGCAGAGCACCGATACATGCGGGAATGACAATACTAGCAAAAGCAGCGGCTAGAATGAAGGGGGTGATTATAATCAAGGTAAGTCGATATATGACCGCCCAAAAGAATTCCTTCGAGAAAGTGACCTCACCCTGCTTAATACGTTGCCGGAGGATATAATGTATGAGATTCGGGATGAGTTCCCCCGAGCACCGCGTTTAAGCACGGAAACTGCATATACCAGGGATCAAATGAGGAGGTGTACCTATCATGACGACTATGGGCATATCACGGAGGAAAGTTGGCCATTAAAGAAGGCGATTCAGAAATTGATCAATGAAGGCAGATTAGATTGCTTTAAGCAGGATGGAAATAACAAGGGAAATGCCCCTCTCATGGATGCACCCCCAGTTCGCAGCGTGGTATATGTGATTCTGGAAGAGGAACTTACTCTCACACAATTGGGAAAACAGTTATATTCCATGTCAAAGGTGGTAGATTATCCCACTACTTTGTCGATCCAGTTTACTCGCAACGAGTTGGCAAGCTATGGTGTGGCCAAAAAGCAGTCTTTGATTGTTTCAGCTTAGTGGATGGATTACTGGTGCACATGATGTTGTTAGATATAGGAGCATACATGGACGTCATGTATTATTTTTGTTTCCAGGGATTGGAGTTGAAGGATGACCGTTCGAAGCTGTATGGAGGGACTTTTGAGGGCTTCACCAACCATAAAGTGTCGGTCAAAGGCACAGTTAAGCTGGAAGTTATGATTGGTGAAAGTAGCCGATCAAGAATGAAGAAAATCACCTTCATGGTGATTGATTTGAAATCCCCCTACAACATCATTCTGGGGGTTCCAGCATGGCCAAGTTTCAAATGGTGGCATCTATTCCCCACCAGCAGGTAAAATTTTTACACGGATCACGGGGTGGGGATCCTGAAGAACCAGCCCTGGGCAGTTTTGGAATATGTCCGGAACTGCAAGAGGAAGAAGAAGAAACTAACCTTGTCAACTAAGGATCAAACTATCACAATCAGTTACAAGGAAAAGTCTCACACGACCACGGGGCCAGTTCAAATTACCGTGGTCGGCGAAAGTATTAGACAGGGCGAACAACGGTCAAATGGGGAAGATGTTTGTCCTTTCCCGACGACAGCGTCGGAGGGACAAGTCGAGCAGGCAGAATGCATGGTCGTGGACCATGTTGATCAAGTGGAAACTCAGGTTGAAGATGAGGAAATTAAAAGCTGGAGTGTGAGACGCTGCAAGTGCGGGATGAGCCTGAATTCACTACACATGACGAGTTAAAGGAGATAGTGTTCAACCATGCTTATCCCAAGAAAAAAAAAGATAGGCAAGGCTCTTTCTGCTGAAGCTCGTGTCGGGCTGATTGAACAGCTCCAGAAAAGCTTGGATGCGTTTGCATGACGACCAGAGGACATGAGAGGTGTTAGTGAGGAAGTGGTTGTGTATTGTCTCAGTATGGATCCTGCATACAAGCCTATCCAACAACGGCCATGTCAATTTTCCTCGAAAAAAGACAAGGCCATCAAGAAGACGTCGAAAAGCTACTTCGAGCAGACATCATCGAGGAGATTCACTGCCCGACCTGGTTGGCCAATGTAGTCGTGGTGAAAAAGTCAAATGGCAAGTAGAGAATTCGCTTGGACTTCACCGACCTGAATAAAGCTTGTCCGATGGATTGTTATCCTCTTCCCCGCATCGATAAACTGGTGGATACTATTGCGGGATTTGAGTCCTTAAGCTTCATCGATGTGTATTTAGAATACCATCAGGTGACGATGAATGGAGAAGTTAAGGCTTAGACCGCGTTCCGAGCAGCGGATGGCCTTTACTGTTATAAAACAATGTCATTCGGGCTGAAAATATGGGAGCTACTTACGAGAAAATGGTCAACCATGTGTTTAACTCGCAAATTGACAGAAACATCGAAGCTTACATCGATGGTATGGTTGTAAAATCAAAAGGCCACGACTATACAGTTGATTTGGAGAAGACATTCGGCAACCTCATGAAGCACAACATGAAGCTTAACCCGAGTAAGTGTGTGTTCAGGGTAAAGGTAGGAAAATTCTTGGGGTTCATGGTTAATGAAAGAGGGATAGAGGCGAATCCCAAAAAAATTGAAGCCTTGATCAAAATGCAGCCGCCGAAATACATAAAGGAGATCCAGCGTTTCAATGGTTGGGTCATTGCTCTTTGTCGCTTCATCTCCAGGTCGGCAAAGAGATGTCTATCCTTTTTCAAAGTCCTCCGGGAAAACAAAGGTTTTGAGTGGACCGCAGAGTGCGAGCAGACTTTTTCGGCAGTTGAAAAATACTTGAGAAAACCTCCATTGTTGAGTAGCTCACTCATGGGCGAGAGTTTGTATGTTTATTTGGCGGCCACAGATCAGGTTGTGCCGCTGTCTTAGTTAGAGAGAAATGTAATGTTCAAAAGTCTGTCTACTATGTGTCTAAGGCCCTCACTGCAGTTGAGGGTCGTTATTTTAATACAAAAAACTTGGCTTACTCGCTTGTTGTAGCTGCTCGAAAATTACGAGCATACTTTTCTTCCCATGTAATAATTGTATACACAGATATTCCTGTGAGGAAAATCTTGCACAAACTAGTCTCTTCTAGTTGGCTCCTTACCTGGTCGATCAAGCTGATAAAATTCCAAATAGACTATCATCCTGACGAGCTATAAAGGCATAAGACATGACATACTTTGTAGCAGAAACAAGTTTTAACACCCCAAACAAGGAGGAGAGCTTTCCTCAGACCGCGCCCTCACTTACTCCCCTGCCTAGACCTCGCCCAAAGTATTGTTGGGAGCTCTTTGTTGATAGAGTGACCAGTAAATTAGGGAGTGGTGTAGGCTTGTTATTGGTACCACCCGAGCAGGATATGAAGTTCGAAAAAGTGTTGCACTTTAAGTTTCCGGCATCCAACAATCAGGCAGAATATGAATTTATGATCGATGGTCTCGAGCTCGCACAAGACATTGGTGTTCGAGAAATTGTGGTTTACAGTGATTCACAATTGGTCGTGAATCAAGTTAAAGGAGATTACGCAATCCACAATCCGATCCTGGCACGATACTGCGAGCTAGTGAAGGAAATCCTGAAAAATTTTAATTATTGGAGTTAGTCAGAATAGTCCGCGAGGACAACATACGATGAGCCCGCTACAAAGTGTTGGATCGATGATCTGAAGGATTACATCGAGTAGGGAACCTTGCTCGAGGATAAGTCGGAGGCAAGAATGATACAGAAGAGAGCTTGCAGATATGCAGTCCTAGATAGGGTCCTGTACAGACGATCATATACGAAGCCCTTAATCAGATGCGTGCAGCCATAGATGACTGACGGCATACTTGGGTAAATACATGAAGGAAAGTGCAAAGGACATCCTGGGCAAAGTTTTTTGGCAGAAAAAGGTCCTGGCTGTAGGATTTTATTGGATCACTTTGAGGCGTGACATTGAAATGTATGTAAAGCGGTGTGACAAGTGTTAACATTATGCCGACATCCCTCGCCTACCCTCTACCGAGCAAATTCCTGTAGTAACATCATAGCGGTTTGATATGGGGGGATAGATGTGATTGGTCCTTTCCCCTTAGCTTGGTCCAAATTCAAAATGGGTAGAGGCTAAACCATTGGTGTCAATCAATGAGGTGAATGTGATTGATTTTGTACACGAGCACATTTGGTGTCGATTTGGGGTTCCGCGAGCTATATTGTCCAACCATGGGACCCAGATCTCAGAAAAATTCATGAAGGCATGCAAGCAGATGAGTGTAAAGCACTGGTAGTCTTTTGTGCCATACCCTTAAGGCAACGGTTAGGCAGAGGCAGCGAACAAGGAAGTCTTACACGCTCTTAGGAGAAGTCTGGAAAATAAGGTTGGCAAGTGGGTAGACGAATTACCAACGGCATGTGGGCAGTCAGGGGGCCTACGGGCGAGACACTTATCTCCCTCGCATATGGTTTAGAGGCAATGGCGCCAGTTGAAATATATTTACCCAATCATAAAGTATCTCATTATAATGTTCTAAGTAATAAGTCTACTCGGGCTGCAAATCTAGATATTCCCGAGGAAAAGCGAGTAGAATCTAGAATGAGAATGACCAACAATAAACAACGAGCAAAAGCTTACCACGACAAGCGAGTTTGAGGTCGATCTTTTGCTGTGGGCGATTGGGTCCTTCGAAAAATTGAGGCAACAGGTCATCGAGTGGAGTGGGGAAAGCTTTCTTCCAATTGGGAAGGCCCTTTTCAAGTTGTTAGAGTGGTCAGAGAGGGGACCTATATGCTAAGAACCGAGGAAGGCAGCGAGCTAAAACATTCATGGCATGTTGACCATCTGAAAAAGTATTACTGTTAAACAAGAGAGCGGAACAGAGTATATAGTTTGTGTTATTCGCTTGTAAGGTCAGTTGTATTATGGGTATTTTGAGAAATATATGAGCTTGTTTGATTTCGATAGAAAGTTTACCTTTTAAGTTCAGCTTTTAACGCGATTATAACTTTTTTTGACGTGCACGATATGTCTCTGCTCGTTGAAAAAGGGTTAGTGTTCGAGTCTAGATCCTAGTTTGTATCTAAGACCATGTGGTGTGGCGAACCAGTTGAATTTGTGTCCTTGCTCGCTAAAAGTGAGCATGGGTTGTGTTGATGTCCTTTCTCTCGAAAGTGAGTAAGGGTTGTAAAAGGTTCGATTGAAGAACAAGTGAAACGCAACCTTGGATCTTAGCTTATATATAAGTTTTCAAGTGGTTTACGAGCTCGAATTTTAGATTGTCCCTAAAATCTAAGTAGTTGAGTTGGTTGCTCAAACATTCCAGCTCGGTAAATCGAGCTTGTAAGGGCAAAATAGGCAAAGCCTATTTTATCTTGTTTTCACTTTTCTTGGTCAAAGAAGGATTTTATTTTAGTCAATGTTTATTTAGGTGTTAGATTTTGTATAGAATACTTTTGGTAGATTGGTTTGTTTTTTGATAGGAAAATCTTTCAAAAGATTTTGGAGATTTTGGCTATACATGTTTGGTAACTAAATCTCTGCTAGGAATTTAGTTATTCTAAGTATCATGGTTTTGTTAGGAAAGGTAATCTTACATTTTTTATAGCTAATCTCTTTCCTAGTAGGAATGGATGTCTGTTTGCCGTGTTCTTGCAAGGAACTTTGTATATATAATAGTGGCTGAATGTCGAGCAAGGTGCGGCGATTAAGAGCCTGAGAGTGAAGATAAAAAGCTAGATACTGAGAGCATTCTGGTAGTAATTCGTGAGCAGGTCTTCCAGTTGCATAGCTGTTGTTTGAAGCTTCTGATAGCATCATTGAATCCCGAAGAACTGATCTTTGTGCTTCCTGACTTCTGCTGTTAGGAAGCTGTATTTGTTCTTTCTTCCCACGTTTGGTTTAGTTGTTTTATGTGGGATTTTTGGTTCTCCAAGATACTATATCTTGTGAGAATTTTTGTTTGTTATTTGTGGTAAAACATTATTGGTTTTAATAATATTTGTGTGGCCTTGAGGCTTGGTCTACAAGTACTAGACTTGTAGATTGTTTTTTGGTTAATATTTGTCTACTTAATTCTGTTTTTAAATTGAGTCTGTCTACAAAACTTCCGCTGTTATTGTTTTGATATTATTTTCTGTTCTCATTGTCATTGCCATTATTGCAACAATCACTGCAACATTGGCAATCACATTGACTCATATCGAGAATTCGTGGTATCACGTTCTTTCAGAGCTGACATACTGAATTAGTTGCTCAAACATTCCAGCTCGATAAATCGAGTTGGTATACGAAAGTTGTAAAGTCATGCAATAGAAGATGTAATGATATTAATGCAAAATGTAAAGTTATTATAGAAAATGTAGATTATTCATGACATGAATAAAATGTAACGACGCGCAGGCCAAAAAAGAGGGCCTAATTATCAGAAGGAATTTCCAAAGGTTCGATTGTGGAAGCATTCATTCTCTCCTCGTTTCCAACTTGCTCGCCCCCGATAACGACCACCTAGCCATCGTCATCCCCGGTCGCATGCACCGCCAAGGTTGCATCCTCCTGAGATCGGGCCATCCATAGTTGGGTCATCAAATCGGCCACCGTAGCTGCAACAACCTCAGGAGGACTCCAGACTGACAACCCCTTTTTGTGAGTAAATGAAGTCAGTTCCTCTTCAGTATAAGGCACCATGGCATGAACAGGGCGAGCAGAAGGGCGTGTTGGTACCCCATTCGGTAAGCAGCTCAGGTTTCACTTCTATCTTCCTGCTCGCTATCTACCGAATGACATGATTTATCCCTTGGAGATAGTAGGGGTAGGTCTCATCCTCGACATGGGCCTCAAACTCAGCAGAAGCTTTGTAATTGGAAATGATGGCTTAATTTTGCTCGTCGTTGGGTTGGGATAGCTCTTCCCTCAGTTTCTTTTCCGTCTCGGCTGCTTCAACCTTGGCCTGCTCCAACTGCCTCACTGTTGCTCAAAGCTCCTTCCTTACCACGTCAATACTCTTGATGGTAGTTTCCTTAAAATTTTTGGAGAACTCGAGGTGGGATTCCAATGTCTTTTTCTCCTCCTCAATCTTGGAGAGCTCGGTCACTTTGGTAGTGACAATTTCGTGGCTCATCTTTAGCTCAGCTCGGAAAGTGTTAACCTACTCCTCCAAGTTGTTCTTTTCAGCGGTTAGCAAGGCTGAGGAGATTTTTCCATAAGTTGGTCATAAATCAACTCAGTCTTAGTTGCAATCTGAAAATGAAAAACACAAGTTAGGGACAATACATACAAGACTCATTTACTTTTATGAACAAAAAGGGCAGTCATTACCTCGGTTATACACGTCCCAATCTCCCCGACCAGGACTGAGCTTGAGTGCTCGCAGCTCCTTTTTCAGAGGCTACCATGTTGGAGCCTTTTCATTACCCCGAGCCCAACTGTGGCGGGATGACCACCACACTTGTTCAAATTGATCTTATCTAGGTTGAGCACATTAGCTATCTCAGCGATTAGCCTACTAGCTCTCTCCCGAGACTCGGTTATTTGGAAGTCATCTTTATGCCATGAAGGCACACGAGAACCAGACGTTGCCCATTGTTCATATTTCTCTGTTCGCTACCTGGTTCTCCTTTCAGTTAGAGGGTCGACGGCAGACCTCTTGTTCGAGGGAGGCTTGATGGTGGGCAGAAGCGTGGCTGGAGCATGGGTTGTAGCTGGGAGGACATGAGCAGTAGAAGCAGAAGGAACAATGGTGACATGAGTGACAACCTTGCTCGGTTCAGTTTTCCCACGGCTCGCTCCACACTCGGTAGTTACAGTAGGAACCGTGGGGAGGGAAGCACGCTCTTGGGCAGCCAACTGAGTATTCCTCCTTGTGGCTCCCCTCTTTGTGGCTTGCAAAAATTTGGTGGCATCTTCGAGCTGCTTCATGTCTGCAATTAAATTCCAAGAAAAAAAATAATCATAGAAAATTCAAGCAGAGACAAGATGTAAACAAGAAAAATCGATATGCAGACCAGTTAGCAAGAAGGTATGGGTGCAACTAGTCTAAGCACATTCACAGTCAAGGCATTTGCTAGGGAACCTCCCCCGGTGACAGTTACCCCAGTATGGGTGGGGTTCTTCTGCTTCAATAGTAATTCGAGGATCTACCCCTTGTACGGGCCAGGCGAAGGAGGGTGGGGTTAGACGTAAGGGTTTCCCAGTCAAGCACCTAGTCATGCCCACCTTTGATTTCTTTCACACCGAGCATAGTCCTAAATGCCCTGTCAATTCTTGGCTCGCCAGCTCGAAAGGTGTTCCTATCTTATTTAGGAATCTCCATGTTGTCCAGAGAGGATGTGAAGGGCCATCCCACTCGAGACTTAATGAGCAAGGTTTTCCCATCTCAGGCCTCAAATTTGTTAAGACTGTCGGTCAAAAGCTTGAAGTAATTAGGGTTAGAGAGACCAGTGATCCGTCCGTTCTTCTTGTCAAACGAAAACGGGAAAAAAATTCAAAACAGATCCATATCTGGTTTTAACCCGGGGAGCCTGCAAGCTACTGTATATGCGACCAGGAACCTTACTGTGGTAAGGGTCAGTTCGCGGGGGAGGGCATTGTTATAATGCATGAATTCAACGATAAAATGGTCTAAAGGAAGCCTAAGGCCGACCAGGAAGAAATCAAAGTAAAAGGCCATTCGGTCTCCTTGGTAGTTATGACCTTTTTTTCTCAATATCCAAATCGAAGGTTTTCACTCGGTAGTTTTTGGGGTTGATTCCCAGGGAGTAGAACCAGGCGGACATAACCTCTTCATAGGTCAGGTCATCCCATTTCATTGAGGCAGTTTCATCAACCAAGTTTTTTCTGCCTTTTGGGCATGCGGCCCTTTTCTTCCTTTCTCGAGGAGCGCTTGTGCCAAGAGACTCAGACCTAGAGCGCCTTCCCTCCTTGCTAGATAGTTGCTCGTCCTCAACGATGGTGTTATGATCCTCCCCCTGCTTGTCCTCAACACATATATCATGTTCCTCACCAGAAGCAACCGGGAACTCCTTCTCACGAATTTCAGGAATAACACCAGCAGCCAAGGTCTCATCCTGTTCGGTTCCTTTAGAGCTACTAGATTCAATCTCAAAACTCTCCTCGTTCTTAGAAGAAGCTCCGTGGTCATAACTGCGTCCTTCAATCTCTGAGTCACTCTCATCGCAAGAAGACATCTTACAGGAATTGAGGAACAGACATTAATTCATGCCCGTAATAACAGGTGTGAACATATTGGTTGAACCCTCGATTAGGGTTTTACATTTCGAACTCGTAAGCAGGGTACCAGTTTTCAACTTCCTCGATTCCTACCTACGTGTGTACTTAGGTCGGTACAAAATTCAGAAAGGGCGGCCGAGATAAACCCAGAAAGTCTAAGGGGTGGATTTGTGAAAGACATCCAAATAGAAAGCAAGGGTAAAGAGAATCGTGAACCTTCAGGTTTTGGATGTCAGAGCATCAAGGGGATAGCGTCGAATCTTAAGGCTAGGGTACTAGCAAAAATGAGATTAGAATTAAATGAAGATGAAGAAGCAGTTAAAGAGCCGAATGTTACCTTTTAACTTGGTGGATCTTTGATGCCAATGAATCAGATTATCTGGTTTACTGTTCTAGTTCAACTTCGATGAACACCGCCAATTTTTGGAAGTAGACAAGAGGAAAGAGGTCTCAAAGATTTGAGGAATGGTAAAAAAATAGAAATGAAGAGTTTGTGATTTTTATAGCCGGAGGTTAGAGACAAAAAAAAAGGGGGGAAACCTTGGGGGTTTTGATCTCCTGTGTACGCGACGTGGAATACGAGGCACCACATTAGATGCTGCCTGGAGGGACGTGCACTCGATTAGACTTCTAACAAACGACGGTTGTTTCATTCCACGTCACCTTAACTCACACCTGTTGCCCTCTGGTTTGCACTCGTTGTCAATCTTGCTCTACAAGTTTTGTCTAGAGTAAAAATGACCGTCTTTCAAACGATCAGACGATGCATCTTTTTTGAACAAAAGATTATGCTCCTCGCTCCGAGCACGTGTGCTCGCCAGACAAGAAACAAGGGGCCACTGAACTGCCCGGTCCAAAAGGTCCAAGCACTGATACGTGCCAGGTACGCCATAACCGTTGTCACAAGCCAATTACATGCCTTCACCATGGTCCGAGCTCAATTGATAAGCAAGCATGGAAAGATCTTTGGCCACCTAGGCATACCAAGTGAGCAGACTCCTGCCTGTTGTCTGGGGTCCAGAAGTGTACCGAGCAAGCTGATGATGCATCGAGCACAACCATCCTGTTCAGTTACATAACAGCGGTCGTCTTGAACGTGGGGAGTTAATGTCATGAATTCCGCCCCGCACGTTCCGGACGTGGCCATAAACGTGCCCGCCTTTCACGCTCGTACACTAAATGCTTAGCTTCCCACCTTAAAGGCTGGGCCTATATAGACCCATCTCCAAAAAAGGGAAAGGTGCGTTCACTTTGAATAGGCTGAAACTCTATCAAATTCCATATGCATTTGTTGGTTTGCTGAATATCACATCGAAGTGTATTTACAGGGATAGCCCTTGCCTAGTGCATGGTTCAAGAAAATGATAGATTGAAAGTCAGATATTCAGTTACGTCCAACCACATTATTGGATACATGAGAAGCTTAGAATTATTATGATTTAAGTTTATCCATTTTAAAGATAATAATAATGCACATGCCATGGTCTGAAATGGAGGGCAAGGGAAAAGCAATAGTTTACCTTTATATCCTCCCATATGGAATGGAGACTGGAGAGTACTGAAGGACATGCAAGTCTTCTTAATTTGTTGTGTTGGAGACAAGGGGAACCCCACGACCACGAGTTGGTAATTTGGTATGCTCATCAATTCCACCACTCATTATTATCTTCAATCCGTATCATTTGTCGTTATAATTGAGCATTTTGGGATGCCATCTCAATTTGACTTACAGCTACATCCACTATCTTCCAAAAAACTTCGACCTCCTAGTAGCCATTAAAATTGCGATTAAAATTACTCCATGATTTGGGTTTCTTTTGGTTTTGTGATTGTGAGACATTTTTTAAAAAATAATTAATAATTGAAGACGAAATAAGATAAAGATGACGAGAAAGAAAAATTTCAACAAGACTCCTGTAAGTTCTAAAAGCTAAAGAACTTGGCATACCAGAGTTGACTCAAATAGTCCGACCATGAGGTTATGTTTAATTAAGCTGAGGGTACATAATTAACTCGATGTTGACAATTTTTATTTTTTTAGTATTGAGATTTTATTGGATAAGAATAATATTTATGAGTTTTTTTTTTTTTGATTGGGACTTTTTAGTATTTTTTTCCCCTAAAACTTTATTTCACACAGTATGCAAGTAATTGTGATACCGCTGGAAGGAGATATCTGTTACTTCGCCGAAGTTCCAGCATTTCTACTACCGCCACCCTGTTAATGCAGCAGAAGCTAGCCTCAATTGACAAAGTAAAAATATTGTTGTCCAGAACAAAGTGCTCAAACAGATAATGTCTCAGCAAAGCAAGTTTGCGCAGAGCGCTCAAACAGATAATGTCTCATTTGAATAAATAAGATCTGATATTTCTGGTAAATTTTTGGATGAATATTAACATATTTTTCATTTAGTTGGAGAAAACAAAACTGTAGGTGTTTTATAGTTTCAAAAAAAACTATTTGACATTTTACCACATTGACTGTAAAAATAAAGTGTATAAATTTAAGAAAAAAAAACTTATGTAAGACGGTTTTACGGATCTCATTCTGTAAGATAGAGCGGGGGATCCATCACAAAGGATAATGGGTTACCCGCCGAGGAAATGGGCAATCTAGTGAGAAGGAAGTGGGCTGAAGAGGTGGAAATGGGCCGAGTCCGTAGCTCCAATGGGGAAGGGACGTGGGTCAGCTGCTTGGAGGGGCCGATGTGTCCGGCTATTGTGTTGACAACATATTAATGAAATATTTCTTCTTTTGCTCTGGTGCCCCTGGTTTTCCAACAGTTGCTGTCGAAAATTTCTCCCTCCCAAACCTTGCAATTTAATCATCTGTCACTTCCGTTAGCTTCATTTATATTAGGATGTTTGACGGATCTTAACAAACTTTGACGAAACACTAAGTGACACATTGAAAGGCAAAAATGACACCTTTTTAGTTCAAAAGTGACAATATCAAAGGAACATTATTATTATTATTTTCATTAAAATGCAAAGTGACACTTATAGGACAAAAAGTAACATTTTAATTATAAAAAGTGACACATTTACTGATAAAAAGTGACACGGCGATTTTTATGTATAAGACAAAATGACACTTCTCGGGTCAAAAGTAACAAATTTAATGTTGTGAAATGGCATTTTAATGACAAAAGTAATGATTTTCATTTATAAAAAATGAGATACTTTTCAAAGTAAAAGTAATAAATTTAAGGCTAAAAGTGACATATTTAAGCCCGAAAATTAACATTTTTTAAGGGAAAAATGATAATGTTTACTAAAAATGCAAAGTGTCACTTTTAAGGTCAAAAGTAACACTGTTAATACTAAAAAGTTACACTCTGTATATATAAACATGAGAGGTGGCCCTGTAATTTTCAAAAAACTAAGGGGTTGTATTGAGATTTCTGAATTTTTTCTCATTTAACACAGAGAGATCCCTTTTACAGATTAAGATTTGTAAGATCGTTTTACAGGAAACATATTTTAAATTTAATTATAAATTCAATTAGGACGGACGAAGAAAATATTAAGGACAATAATACTTATCAAAAAAAATTAAGCACAGTAGTAGTTGGCACTTGACAATTTCCATTGGAGAGAGCAATGGTGAAAATTTTCAAATATGGGAGGGGCCAGGGGGAAACTGTGTTGCTCTAAAACATTTTGTACTGGGCCAGTCTGTTGTATGTTAGACTAAGCCTAATCTAAAATCTGCGTGCTAAGCCCGAGTGTTAAGGTAGTCTAAGTTGGACTACAACAATTCATAGTTTCTTGAATGAAATAATTATGGGCTAGTACCTTTTTTAAGATTTATAGCCGCTTCAGTATCTCATTTTATTTTCCAACCGCATAAGTGTATTTTTATTATTTTCTTCAAAAAATTTCCCTATAACAGTTACAAGCTTCCCTCCTTTACGCTTCCGGAATATAATCTACACATACCTTCCTGGTTGTAGATCTGAGAATTTCTCCTGTATCCATGGACCGAAAGGGGAATCTTACTTCTCTTTCGTGTAAGAAATTATCTTACAGTAGCTCACAGAGTCAAATTCTTTGCTAGGGGTCGCAAGAAAAGAGGTTTTCCTAGTCCTACCATGGCTCTCCACCGACGTTGGGTGCAAAAGGGAAAAGATGCATGGTTGTGCTCGTGGTCGGGGAGTATTGATGAATTGATGATAGCAAAAGGGTTGATTCGACATTGATGGTTTCAATGCAACATATCAGAGAATTTCCTTCGATCTTAACGGGCATCGTAGGTTTCGATGTGACATCGATCGATGGTTTCGATGCGACATCATTGATTTCAATTCATGCATCGTTGGTTTCGATTCGACCTCGTTGGTTTCGATTCGGGCATCCATGGTTTCGATACGGGCAGCGTATGTTTCGATTTTGGCATCGTTGGTTTCAATGCGGAATCATATGTTTTGATTCAAGTCTCTTTATTTGTCTTGCTTATGAAATTCACCATATTTAGTAATTTCTTAGGAAATTAAATTGTAGTTGGTTTTGGTTATGGCGGTGCCACTCTGTTTGTTCTTTCGAATTCTGCATCACGAATGTTCGAGTGTTGTAAATATTTCTGGAGTTTTTTTTATGAACTTAATGCATATGGATCCCTTAGGCCTATATCTGGCTTTGTTGATGAATTACTTTTTTTTGTTATAGAATTCTTTTTCCATTGTCAATGTTTTCTTTTGTGTACCGATTCTCAAATTTGGGCAGCGATTTTTTACATTGCGAAGCTCAAATACATTACGATGCCCAATTTTTTAATTGCGAAGCCCAATTTTTTAATTGCAACGCCCAAAAATTTCGAACGACACTAAAAAAAATTGACCAACGCCCAAATTGGGACAGTGGTTTAGTATGCCCGTATTTCCTTCATTAACGATTCCCAAATTTTGAGTGACGCCTAATTTTTTTCTTTGCGATGCCCAAATTTTGGGCAGTGGTTTTTGCATTATGACGCCCAAAATTTTGAGTGATGCCCAATTTTTTTTCTTGTGACGCCCAAATTTGGACCGTGACTTTATCCATGCGTCTTTCATTTATTATGAGTATTATCTTCATTTTCCCAAAAAAAAAAAATTACATTGTAGCAGTTTAAAAAAATAATCGTGAACTTTTACGGTTATAATTTCACCACATGGTACCGACTCGATTATCAACCTTCTTGAATTTCTTCGACCCCTTTGGATTGGATCTTAAGAGGCCTACTTTTTTTCTAGGCTTGTTTAGGACGGGAACACACGCCTGAATCATTTTTCTATTGCAAACTATAGATATACAATTTGGTATCAACTTGGATCGAATTCGTCGGGCAAGAAGCATATACACAAGGGTGATACTTGGGCTCATACCATGCGGTGGAATTATAACCGTAAAAGTTCATAATTATTTTTTTAAATTGCTACAGTGCACTTTTTTGGGAAAAATAACGAAAATACCCTAATGAAGGAAAGACGCGCACACAAAGTCACTGTCCCAATTTGTGCACCGGTAAAAAAATTTGGGCGTCGCTCAAAATTTTCGGGTATGGATAAAAAAAATTGGGCGTCAATCAAAAATTTTGGGCGTCTCCATGCAAAAGCTACAGCCCAAAATTTGGGCGTTGCAAAGAAAAAATTTGGGCGTCACAAGGAAAAAAATTACGCATCGCTCAAATTTTTTGGGCGTCATTCATCAATTTCAGGCATGATTTTAAGAAATAATGCATAATTAACTAACAACGAGACATGATTTTGAAAAAAAGATTCCTAATTATTTATATGCCGAGGAAGGATTTGATGGAACGATGCCTAATTAAGTACCATCGAGGCAGGATTTGAAGAAACGATCTCTAATCAAATAATATTGAGACATGATTGGAAAAATAAATTGAAGCATGTCACTATATGAAAAAAAAACGACACTTAATTAGTAAGACCGAGACATAATTGTAAAGAACGAGGCCCGATTAAGTAACACCGAGGCATGATTGGAAGCATTAATGCCTAATTATTCATATATCGAGGTATGATTTGAAGGAAGGATATTTAATTAAGAAGCACCAAGGCAGAATTGTAAATAACGATGACTAATAAACTAAAACCGAAGCATGATTGTAAGGAACGATGCCTTATTAAGTAATACCGATGCCTAATTTTTAAATCATTAAACAAGTATATTTTTAAACTGAAGCAAAATAGTAAAAATTGTTACATAATTAAATTATACTGACACTGAATTGCAAGATACGATGCCTAATTAAAAACACTGAGGTAAAATTAGACACACACATTATAGACAACAACACTCAAATTATAGGCAACTATGCCCAAATTGAATTTGCCTACAAGTGATTTCTTCGGCTTCTACCCACCAGTGATTCCATGTGATTCCATTCATTGTGATTCTAGTACAAAACCAAGCACTTTGATTACAAAATTCCAACGGAGATGGAATACAAATGTTTTGGGTCTGCTCCATATGAAATGAAAAAAAATGTGGAATAGAATGAGCAGTTTGATTACAAAATTATAACAGAGATAGAAACAGATGTTTAGCTCAATTCTCTTTCCAATGGATAGATGTACATATATGATTTTAGGAAGAAAGAGTTTCAAAGGAAAAATGAGATCGGGAATGACTATGAGAGTTTAGAGAAGAAAGGACAATAGGAGGAGGTGCATTTAATGAAGAAAATAACGAAAATAGACTTATACGGTTGAAGAAAAAAAATGGTACTTAAGCGATTATAATTTCAAAAAAATGTACTGACCGATAATTATTCCTATACACAATAGTATGCAGGATTAGCCAATTGGAAAGTCTTATAAAATCTGAAATTCGGGCCGACCCCTCCAGATAATTTTGGATCGCTTTGCATTGTTATATTTTTTCGTAATTAAAAAAAGACATTTAATGCATCACGATTGAATACTTTGAAAAGGGGGTTGATCATCAATTTTTTCTTATTTTTAAGATTGTGGGCATTTACTAATCAGGTTAGTACTTTTCTTTGAAGGTATTTTTCGTATTTTATTAGTAATAATCGATAATTGACTTTAGGGATTATTTGCTATTTAGAAACCCAAAAAAGTGTCACATGCTTTAAATTTCACTATGCATTTTCAGACTTGACGCTTTGTTGTTGTATACTAGATGAAAGGATGAAAGGATAAACGCATATTTAATGGCCCATATAATTTGAAAAGTTTATTTCTTGTACCATAAGAAAACTTCAATAATGAGCAAAATAATTACAAAAAAACCTCAGAACTAAACAAAAAAATAATTTTACTAGTAGAAAACTATATTAGGAATAGTCTTTTCAAAAGGAAATTACTTGTAAATTTAACCATACTAAATTATCATTTGTCTTAACCAATTTGGGATTACATTCAATATTAATTCAATCTTAGCATTAAATAAGAGCGGTGTGGAGACAAATATTTTAAATTGACGGAATAACAATTATTTGAAGTAAAAAAAAATTGAGGAACTCTTAGGACCTGTTTGATTTAGCTTATTGGTATGTGCTGATGACTTATTATTTATGACTGATAATTTATTACTTATGACGTATGAATGATGACTAATAACTGGTGATGTTTGATTTAATTTTTAAAAGTACTGATTAGCTTTGATAAGTTAGTGTGTGTTTGATTAATAAGTTGAAATAGTGCTGAAATCAAATATAAAAACTAAAATAGGACCATCACAAAATGTGATTTACATCATCATTAATATTAATATTATATTAATATTATCAATAATAATATTAATTTTAATCATATTATTATCATTATTATTTATTTTATTTTATTTATTATTATTATCACTTTTTTATTATTTTATTAATATTAATACAAATTTTATCACCATTATTAATTATTACTAGTATTATTATCATTATTATTGCCTTTATTATTATTATTATTATTATTATTATTATTATTATTATTATTATTATTATAATTAATTAACATTAATATTACTTTTATTATTATTATTACTTGTTAATTTTAGTATTTATTTTATTGTATTAATAATATTATTAATTTTATTTATATTATTATTATTATTATTGATTTTATTATTATTAATATTATACTTTATTATTATAATATTGATATTAATATTACTTCTATTATTATTATTACTTATTATTATTACAATTATTTTTACTATTTATTATTAATATTACTTTTTAGTATTATTATTATTATTGGTATTTATTAATAATAATAATAATTATTATTATTATATTTATCATTATTAATACTCCTATATATTATTATTATTAGAACTATTATCATTATTCATATTATTATTTATTAATATTATTATAATTCCTTTTATTATTATTATTATTATTATTATTATTATTATTATTATTATTATTATTATTATTATTATTATTATTATTATTATTATTATTATTATTATTATTATTATTATTATTATTATTATTATTATTATTATTATTATTATTATTATTATTATTATTATTACTTTTTGTTTTTATTACTATTATCAAGAAGGATAATCTTGAAATATATAAAATTTCAATAAAGAAGAGGATTCACATGTTTTTTAAAAGTAGAATTAAACTTTAGGCTTAGTGCTTACAACTTATGGCCTTACATGTGCTTTAAGTGGTTTGTACATAACTTATGATTTATCTTACCATAAGTGAAATCAAACGTTTCTAAAACAACTTATGATAAATCATAAGTTATAAGCTCTTTCAGATAAGTCAAATCAAACATGTCCTTAATAGTAGTTTACTAGATTTTTGTGCATGTGCCTATGACACGGTGTTAGTTTATCTAATTTCATCAATTGAAACGACAATACTTAAATAGAAGGTATGATTTAAAAAAATATTATAGTTGAGGGGTACATTTTTTCAAGTGGTAGTTGAGGGATGTTATTTGAACTCGACTGATGATCGTTGGATCTTGCACTGGAATCAATCCCCACCGCCAGATAGCTCTATTGTGAGATTATATTAATATAAGATTGATGTTTTATAAGGGGCGATTATTCAAAAAATTAATCGCATAGTGTGACTTTTTAATGTAGAGAGAAAATATAAGGAGAAGAAAAAATGATGTCTGCTCGTAATATTAATTATAGGGGGTGACTTTGTAATAGGAAGAGAAAAAATAGAGAGTTAAAAGGGGATAACTACTCTTACACATATGAATGTGAGGTTGAATCTTGATCGTTAATTTTTTAAAAATATTGTAGGCTTGTGTTTATCCTAAATGAAATCCAATAAAAATATTGAGAAATATGAAGAGTGAGGGAGTTGGAGAAAGAGAGAAAGAGAAAGAGACGGGTAGTTGCACAACCGCCTTCGCATATGTGAAGGTAGATCTTAATCTTGACCGTAGAATTTTTGTAAAAAAATAAATCTCAATAGATAGCTTTAATATATTGTATATGTGTTAATATGAATTATTTTGTATTATAGGTTTTGGACCTAGTTCAGTAGTTGGATTGGAATGGAACAGGCAAACAGCTCCCTTCCAACACAACCAAAATTTGATTCTAGGGCATGCCAAATTGCCAATGCCAGCTACTTGCTATATTTATTTTAGGGCAAACTACACAATTGGTCCTTGTAGTTTTATGGGTTTTGGCTTTGCGTCCCTATACCTTGCCAATGGTCCCTAAACTAAAGACTTTTACATTATTGGTCCTTCCATCAAATTTTGGCCGTTAAGTACCATTACGATCACGTGCCAAAAATGGACAATTTGTCTCTCTCTCTCTCTCTGTCTCCGAGCTTCATGTGCCCATTCAAGTACCTCATCAATCTCTCTCTCCGAGCTTCATATGCCCATTCAAGTACCTCATCAAATCTCTCTCTCTAGTCTCCTACAAAACCTACTTGGACCTATTTTATCCACTGTTGTTTTCACTCTCTAGCCTCTCTCTCTCTCTCTCAGTGAAGAGAGAGTTCCTCTTCTTTCCATAGACTCTTCAATATAACACTGATATGGATCATCAAGGTCAAGTTATTGTCATACAGCTCCCACGGAAAGGATTAGGTGGCCGAATCACCGGGAAAATCAGGAAATTTACAACTCTTGGAAAGCTTAGTCTCCATGACAATGTCATTGGAGGCTCATTTCCTATGGAATTGGGGTTGCTTCCTAATCTCAGGGTTGGGCATCAGTTATCCCAACCGGGGCTATTCCTCCAGCATTAATATATAGTTCGTCCCAATGAAAACATTTTGAAATAGATCTGAAAGGGAAGAACCTACCTATGTTGCTATGATCGAAGAGATGTAACTGCTACTCTATTTAGGAATATAGAGCAACCGGCCAACTCATAAAATCCTTGGATTTGGTTTTGAAGATTCCTATAAAAGTTGGGCTTTAGTTGTTTTCATGTTGATGGAAGGTTTGGGCAGGGCCGTGTGGCGACCCGACCCGGATCCCAAGACGAGAACCCAAGGTCGTGCCGTCGGGAACAAACAACATACAAGTAAACAGCAAATGATGGGTAAGGCCATAACGGCAATACGCTAACAAATTTAACACATGCGAAAGCGAAAAATAAATACAGTGGCGCCCGAGCTAACAAGCTCAAACTAAATACAACCAAAGAGATAATGAATCTCTCGGTCCAAAAATTAAAATCACGTGACGCAACATTGGGCACGTAGAACAAAACCACTTGTCATGCAATATCAATATATAACAATTTATATCCAAGTCATCGGCGACATTACAGCCGGAACCCAACATTAAACTAAGTCTACAACTCTAGTCTAACATACTCAACGGCTAAAAACATGCCGGAGAACAAACACAATAAACCAACCATTACGTGGTTAACATAACTGAAACATAATTATCATGAATACACAAGGCGCGACTAACACAAGTCGGCTCCCAAAAGATTAAGTACTAGTTAACAAGTACAAATATCAAACACATAATAAGTCTTGCGACCCCTCATAAAGTTTACATAACTTTACGTTTCCCATCGTCCTTGCCAAACGAAAATATACTAAACTATAAGGTAACAACCTTGCCAAAAGCTTCACCAACGCAACTCGACAATCACTTCGATCCGCTAGCACGACTCAGATCTAGGGAAAAACAATCAAACAAATAGGAGTAAGTCATAAAGACTTAGTAAGTTACTAAACATAACTTCCTGTCATGACATCATGCTCAACAATAATAATTCATGTTATCATCATAGTATAACATTCCATTAATAATCATGTTATCAACTAGGTATAACAATTCATTAAATCATCTCAACCATCATATCATATCATATCATATTCACGTAGCACGTTATTCACATATAAGCACTTGTGAGTCAATTCATAGAAAAGGGATATGATACCGTTACCATTTTTTCGGCGTGTCGCTCCTGCAAAAACACGTGCAAATCATATGTGTCCTCGATACCTAAATCGTGGTATCGACGTCCCCGAGACATTCCTCGCTCGAGTTCCATAGTTATTAAAGTCATGTTTTCATACTACAACTAGGATCAACTACTTCCCCACCGTGGCCATCGATGGAGGGGTGTGTGCAACCCGGTGCGGCAATCTATCGAAATCACGAATCCCACAATTCGTGAAGACGATACATCGTCCGCCAATGACTTAACAAACCGACTCCAGCTAGACTCATACTCAAGCACAAGTAATACATACTCATATGCTCAATTAAGTAGGCATGTATTCTACAATCATCTAGTCATGCATTTAAATCATAACTAGCATATAAGCACATTAGAGATAATATTAAGACTTTAATCAAGTGTTCTTCATACACTTCTAAGTGCTCGTTTGTTGCAGCTTATTTGGAGTGACTTTTGGCTTTTGGCTTTTGAAAAGTCATATTTAAAGTGTTTGTTTCAGCTTATAAGCCAAAAGCCAATAAGTAAGGTACAACACCTTTTATGCATTGAAAAGCCAAAAGCCAAAAAGCCAAAATTTTAAGCTTTTTTGATTTTTTTTAAACATGAAGACAACTATTCATTAATAAATATTTGATTGTCCTCATTTCATCCTTTTATGAAATATACATAAAAATATGAATACTAATTTTCAAGT
Source organism: Codonopsis lanceolata (assembly GCA_013146195.2). Lineage (NCBI taxonomy): Eukaryota > Viridiplantae > Streptophyta > Magnoliopsida > Asterales > Campanulaceae > Codonopsis > Codonopsis lanceolata. The sequence goes on along the minus strand of CM028379.1, from coordinate 146,720,239 downwards.
TTTTTTTTTAACAAATAATTATAACGACTCATAAGCAGCTTTTCAACAGCTGTAACAAACAGTCTATCATGCAATCAGCCAAAAGTCATTCAGCCACCAGCTTAAGCTATCAGCTATAAGTCATAAGTCATCAGCCACAACAAACGAGCCCTAAAATGCTCGGAGGCTTAACCTCCATCAAATCTACCCCAAATTCCATAGGACTTAGGCATATAGTTCCTTAAAGTCATTCTAACCCAATGATCAACTCCGTGAAGTCATTTATAAACTTTCAAAAATTAGGGCATAGAAGCCATTAGCCACAATACCCTCCTATGTTCATACTAACATCAATGACTAGGTTCCCAAGGTCATTAATACCATAAAATCCCAACAAAACGCTTAGTTAGGAAACATAGAACAAAAGTCACATTTTAGGCATATACACATTTTAGCCATTTCATCAAATATGCTTCCAATACTTAAACATGCAAGATAAGATAGATGAACATACATCTCTACACATGAATAATATCCTACTCATGATTTCTAACAAGTTCATCCAACCAAAATTCGTCATTAAGCATATAGTAAAACATGGCATCTCTAAAAAGCCCTAAATGCACTCATTGACCTCAAATAGCACAAGATTGTTTTCCCTAGGGTCAGTGAGGCAAAAACAAAGAGAAAGAGATGTAGTAACTTACCTACAATTAGCATTTCAAGCAACAAAAACGAACATGCAATGGGTAGGAAGTGTTCTCCTCAACCTCCTCTTCACTTGTATGGCTTGTATTTTGAAAATGGAGCTCTCAAGCTTGGACTCCATGGATGAACTCTCAAGAACCCTTAGGAAACTCTCTTAAACTCCCAAGAAGTGCGCAGCTCGTTTTTAGAAAAGAATGGCAGAAGAATTGAGGCTTAGTGGTGTATTTGGGTTCTCAAAGGCTGAAAAGGTGAGTTGGATATGTGACCAATGCATGTAGAGGTCTTCCCAAGACAAGTGTCAACCAACCCACTTAAAGCTTTGAATAGATGGTTAGAATATAGTGGGTGATAGTTAGGATGATTTAGGAATGGTTTAGGATGGGTTTGGGTGGGATTAGGATAGACAAATTGGACTAACAAGCAAAATATCCCGTATCAGGAAATGGCACCATGCGGCCGCATGGTGTCATTAACATGCAAGCACATGCTCCACAGAATCACCAACCCAACTTTTCTGCTCACCTTGCGGGGGCAAGGTCCAAACCCCTGCGACCAAGCCCTCCGATGCGAAGGTCTAGAATTCAACCTAAATTGACCCCAAACTCAAGACCAAAGTACCCAAGGCTCAAACCTCACTCAAAGATGGTCTAGAACTTAAACAGAACACTCCCGAACAACACTCAAGCAGGCCAAACAAAGAAGAACAACAACTAGAAGTAAGCAACGATCGAATCGACGATGCAACAAGCATTCAATCAACATCTAAATCATGTTAAGGATGTTATGAATGACATCTAACACTTATACACATGTTTCCAACATATATACACAATCAAAGTCCCAACACATCTCATGAAGAAAAGGATGCATACGAGCGTAGAAATAAATGTCTACGAACAAGCTATTGAATTCAAACATACGAATGAGCTAAGTATACATACTTATGATGGATATAAATGTATGAACTCAAGCATAAGACAAGCATGCAATAATCTAGGGTATTACATTCTCCCTTACTAAAAGGAATTTAGCCCCCTAAATTCTTACCGTGATCATCAAACAAATGAGGGTACTTCTCACGCATCTCTAACTCGATCTCCCAAGTTGCTTCCTCGATCTCATGATTTCTCCAAAGAACTTTAACCAATGGAATTGTCTTGTTCTTCAACACTTGCTCCTTAGTGTCGAGAATCTTCACCGGTTGCTCAACATACGACAAATCAGGCTGAAATGAAATCTCTTCATACACAAGAACATGCGAATCATCCTTAAGATACTTCTGAAGCATAGATACATGAAACACATTGTAAATATCCGACAATGACGGCGGTAAAGCCACTCTATAAGCCAAACTCCCAACTCGCTCCTGAATCTCAAAAGGTCCAACAAACCTCGGTGATAACTTTCCTTTCTTCCCAAATCTCTTAGTACCCGTTCTCGGCGATACCTTAAGAAACACGTAATCTCCAACCTGAAATTCCAAATCTCTCCTCTGATTATTCGCATAATTTTTCTGTCTACTTTGAGCCGTAAGCAATCTATCCCGAATCAACTTCACACTCTCGACCGACTGTTGAACAATCTCCAAACCCCATAGCTTTGCTTCTCCAACTTCATCCAACAAATAGGAGATCTACACTTCCGTCCATAAAGTGCTTCATACGGTGCCATCTCAATACTCGATTGGTAAATGTTGTTCTATGCAAACTCCGCTAATGGAAGGTGTGAATCCCAACTCCCCTTAAAGTCTACCGTACAAGCCTGTAACATATCCTCAAGTGTCTGTATCGTTCTCTCGGATTGTCGTGCATGCGAGGTGAAAAACTGTCTTGAAATTCAACTTAGTCCCCATAGCTTCCTGCAAAGCCTGCCAAAACCTCGATGTAAATCTCGGATCCCTGTCTGAAACAATACTAACTGGAACCCCATGCAATCTAACAATCTCTTGCACATACAATGCTACCAACTGACTCAAGGAATAAGTCATCGCAATCGGAATAAAATGAGTTGATTTCGTTAGTCGATCAACAACAACCCAAACGACATCAAACCCTCTACGAGTACGTGGAAAACCCGAAACAAAATCCATCGTAACGTGCTCCCACTTCCACTCCGGAAGATCCAACGGTTGCAACAATCCCGCGGGTCTTTGGTGTTCCGCCTTCACCTGTTGACAAGTTAGACACCTCGACACATAATCCGCTATTTGGCGCTTCATGCCATTCCACCAAAATTGCTTCTTCAAATCCCTATGCATCTTCGTACTCCCTAGATGGATAGTATGTCTTGCCTTGTGAGCTTCATCCAACACAAGTCGCTTCACATCCTCAACTGAAGGAACACAAACTCTTCCCTTGAAAGTTAAAATCCCATCTTGATTCATTACAAACTCCGGTGTCTCATTCTTGCTCAAACCATCAATGATTTTCACTAACCCCGGATCCTTTCTTTGAGTCTCCTTAATCTTCTCCAATAAAGCTGGAATAGCCCGAACACTAAAAAATAACACTCCATGGTTAACCTCACTAGGACTCCAATCACGAACATCTTCCAACATTTTCCACTCTCGAATCATCAAACATGATAAATGAACTTTCCTACTCAAAGCATCGACGACCACATTCGCCTTCCCCGGATGGTAAAGTATCGTACAATCATGATCCTTCAACTTCTCCATCCATCTCCTCTGTCTCATATTCAACTCCTTCTATGAGAACAAATATTTCAAGCTCTCGTGATCCGTGAAAATCTCAAACTTTGACCCATACAAATAATGTTTCCACTTATGTAAAACAAATATGACCGTTGCCAACTCAAGGTCATGCGTGGGATAATTCTGCTCATTTGGAGACAACTTCCTCGAAGCATAAGCAATCACCTTACCATTCTGCAAAAGAACACAACCCAATCCATCTTTCGATGCATCACTATAAACCACAAAATTCTCATCTGCGCTAGGCAAAGCCAAAACTGGTGTCGTAATCAACTTCTTTTTCAACTCTTGAAAACTTGTTTCACACTTATCGCTCCAAACAAATGCTGTCTTCTTTTGGGTCAAATTCGTCATCGGTGTAGCAATCTTTGAAAATCCTTCTATGAACCTCCGATAATACCTGACTAAACCCAAGAAACTCCTAACTTCCGTAGCGTAGTCGGTCTCCTCCAATTCATCACTGCTACCTTAGAAGGATCTACCGCTATCCCTGCACTAGTAACAACGTGTCCCAAAAGGAAACCTCCTCTAGCCAAAACACACACTTGTTAAATTTAGCATAAAGTTGCCTTTCAGAAGAATCGATAACACCATCCTCAAATGTTGTGCATGCTCCTCTCGAAACTTAGAATACACAAGAATGTCATCGATGAAAACCACCACAAAACAATCAAGAAAATTATGGAACACCCGATTCATCAAGTCCATAAATACTGCCGGCGCATTAGTCAACCCAAATGGCATTACCATAAACTCATAGTGCCCATACCTCGCAGCAGGTTTTAACATCCTCGGCTCTAACCTTCAATTGATGATACCCGAACCTCAAATCAAGCTTAGAATAAACCACCGATCCCTGCAATTGATCAAACAAATCATTTATATGCGACAGTGGATACTTGTTCTTGATCGTTACCTTATTCAACTCTCGGTAATCTATACACAACCTAAGACTTCCATCCTTCTTCTAACAAACAATACGGCGCACCCCGGCGTGCTTGGCTTGATAAAGCCAATGTCAAGAAAGCTCTTGCAATTGAACCTTCAATTCCTTGACTCCATAGGTGCCATCTATACGGCGCCATCGATATCGGTGAAGTCCCCGGTAACAACTCAATACAAAACTCAATCTCCCTATCTGGATGCATCCCAAAATCCATAGAGAAAACATTCGAAAATTCACTCACCACTGGCACATCTTCTAAGTTGGAAGTAGAAACCCGTTTATCAATCACACATGCTACATACCCCGTGCAACCACGTGATAATAATCTTCTAGCCTTAAGAGCATAAATGACTTGCAAACCACTAGATGCATTATCACCCAAAAACATAAGTTTAGGAACACCCGGCAAATCAAAAGTAACCCTCTTGCTAAAGCAATCAACCAATGCATGATATGCACACAACCAATCCATACCGAGTATCACATCAAAATCATGAAGTGGCAACACTACCAAATCTGCATGCAAAACATGTTCATCCATAAGTACATCGCATACTTTATAAACTTCCGAGGCCAATAAACATTCCCCATGCGGGGTAGAAACTTCAAGCACGTAAGGCAAAGACTGAGGCAATACACGCAATTTGTCAACAAAATGTGATGCAACATACGAATGTGATGATCCTGGATCTATAAGTACTCGAGCCTCACTATCGAAGATAGAAGCGGTACCTCAATAGCTGCGATCGACTCGAGGCACTCCCTACGGTCTAAAAGCAAATACACGTCCCTGCACCTTTGCCTTCCCATCGCTATCTCTCTTCGCCCCAACTATAGGCTGACTCGAACCTCCTGATTGATTACCCTTCAATTTAGGGCAATTCCTCTTCATGTGCCCCGCAGCTCCATAATAGTAGCACTTCACTGCCCAGCTCTTGCTCCAACATTTGTCTTCCGTGTGCCCCGTCTTGAACAATAGGAGCAAACCACAATCATCTTTTACAATCTCCCGACTAGGTGTAGCACTAGCTCATTTACCACTCGGCGATTCTTTATGCCCGCTTATAGATTTACCATTTCCCCTCTTGCGATCATTGTTCCTATTATAGTTCCCTCGGTTGCCCGATCCATTACCTCGTCCACGAAGATTGTCTGAGGCTGTGGAAAGCCCGAATTACCCGCACGATGCTCTTCGATGTCCTTTCAATCATATAGGCTCACATCAATTGCCTTCATATACTCCACGAATTGATGAGATAACGACTTCCTCTATACTCGGTCCTCAAACCCTTTACAAATTTATGCGTCCTTTTAGCTTCAGTAGGAATCAAGTGTGTGCAATAGCAAGCTAACTTCAGTGAACTTAGCCGAATCTTGTGATATGGACATACCCCCACTTGCACTAGGTCAAGAAATTCCTTCTCCTCTTCTCCCAGAACAACCTCGTGCATCTGAAGCTCTAAACTCCCGAACAAAGTTAGGCCATGTGTGGGGAACCTAAGCATGTACCAACTCTCTCTAAGCACTTGCCACCGGTGCTCATGGCACTTCCCAGCTTAAACACGCCAAAACAACCTTGACATGCATCATCACACCTCAAAGGTGCAAATATCTTCTCTAGGTGCTCAATCCATAGCTTCGGCCTTGAGCATCCGGCTCCCCATCAAACTATCTTGGTTTCGACTTCACAAACTTTTCAAGTATAGAATCCCCATGATGTCTAGCATCCACATGTATCTCCAGCCCTCAACTTGGTTCTAGTCAGGCTGGCCGTGGGTCCCTGTCATGCTCAACCCTACCAAATCCCCTTTGGTTCATCTCATTCATCATAGCAAGCACAAGCCCCCATACATAGTGCCATAGCCTCAAATTGCCCTCTCGATTATCCGTAGTGGAGGAATCTCTTGTTGA
>CM028379.1:146660082-146713882 GCA_013146195.2 Codonopsis lanceolata | reverse complement strand
AATAGAGGGCCGGGTAGCACCTCGGAATGTTAATCAAGAAATCACACGTCTTGGTAGGCGGGTGAGCGTTCTACCTCTAGTCGGAGGCAGCGAGGCGAGTTAACATTGCTGTTTTTGTATGAGGGCCGGGACATGCCGAGAACAGAGATGTTGGGGTAAGAGAAAGTGTTTCGCTTGTGGCGGTGATCATGTTCGTGAGATTGCCCGAAGATGAGGGTTAATCGATGCAGGAGTACTAGTCAACAATCGGTGGCTCCAAGAGGGGCGGTGGTGGGCGGCCTAGAGCTTGAGGTCGATGCGCGGTTGGCCATTCGGGGTTTTTGAGACCTATCCGAGAAATAGGAAGGTATATTCTTGTATATAAATATTAAGTAAGTTATACGTTGTTACTATTACCGTTATTATGAGTACACGTTTTAATCGGTAGCTCATGTGCATTCATGCATACATTATATGGTGTATTGTGTAATATTGGTTATTTGCTTGATCGGGAATAATACCCCAATGTAAGATTGATATATGATATGGTTTATTTTGTGGATTACCGATAGGTAATCGCGTGTTGAAAAATGGATTCTTGTTTAGTCTATGTATATATAAGACTATGCTATAAGTATAGAGTTGTGGTTTTTGTGTGGTTATTTATATAAGGGCCATAGTATGAATATATATAAAGTATGAATTGTAAGTTGATATTTATTGGTTTGGTATAATGTTTGTATATTCTATGAGGATATGTTTTATGTAATAAGTAACATTATACTATATTGTTGTTAAAGGTATTATGCGAATAAGATATACATTCGGCTTGTGAGAAGGTTGAAGGTTGCGATTTAGAAGATAATCACGGTTGCACGGGAGAGATAGGCAGCTTCACGTGAGTATTGAGGCGTTAACGTTGTGTTAGGATGCTTAGTGTATGCATTGGTTGTAGACTTGGTCTAGAGCTGAAAGGATAGTTTTGCGGAGTATAGACGTTTCGGGCATTAGTAGCCTTGGCGATTCGTTGTGATTACTAGGAAGCCATCTTGGTTGAGTGTACTAGGTACACGAGTTTTGTGATAGCTATGATTGTTGATTGTCAAGGTAATAGGCCTTGTTACTTGGTTTGATTTTTATTCAAGTTATGTGCATTAGTTGTAGGAAACACCTACTTGATGCATTTACATAGTAGTATATTAAATTTTCATCTCATAATATCATGTTCATTCATTTCCTTAGCATAGGAGACTATTAAAGGATGCTTAGAACCTTTTTAATCATGAACCTTCGCATCCTTGCAGCTTTTGAAATCAATTTAGTCGGTACCTAAATTGGTGATCAAAAGGTTCGTTGGTGGACTAGAATTGGTAGTGAGTAGGTTAAACATTGACTATACCGTTACGGATGGATGGACATAGATGAAAAAGAATTTTCAAAACATGGCATTGTGTGCTCTTGTGTGTTCTTACGCGATAGGAAATCGCGAGTATGATTTGCATAGTTGAAATGCCAATTTGGTTATCTTTGATTTGTTTGTAAATTGCTCCATAAGCAATTATTAATTCTTGTAAACTTAGAATCTTTTGTGCTTGAATTTCATGATGTGCCCCGAAACAAATAGTTTCGGTAGTTGAACGTGTTCTTATATTGAAGTTTGGGATTTTGCCTACGTGGTTGGCGTAATGTGTTCATATGTGTATTCGCGACTCAAGTATGAGTCATGTTGTTTTCAAGTAAGTCTTGATGTTGTTGTGTCTATTGAGAATTCTTAGACTTTCGAATTTGGATTATTAGAGTTTAACCCTCGTGTTTATTGTGGTTGAGTGTGGACCTAATGTTGGTTTGTATCATGATTTAGAATTCGGGAGAATTCTTTTTTTTAAAGTGAGAGGGTGTGCGCCCGCTCCTTCGTTGTCTCGGTTTTGCGTGCTATATTGCACTTCTTCCCTTGTCGGCGGTATGTTTGGGTTGCGAGAGGGTCTAGATATGTTTGAGAGACCATATTAAGACCAAAACATTATTTAGAACTCCATATAGTTGTTGACTTGCTAAAGTCACAAGTCGTGACCCGGCGATAGTCGAATGCGGCAGCGATTGAGGGGCTTACTTCCGTTTTGTGTTCGTGACCTCGGTTTGGGTCCTAGACCTCTTTAAGATGATTTATTAACATGTTTAGATACATTAGACTTCAAGTTGGAGGTGTTCCTTAAGTCTATCGAAGATTTGGAAGTTTTGGAGATAGCGTTCGTCTCTATCGTAGTTCGGGAATCGAGTCGCGTAATCGCCTCTCCTTTGGGATTCTTATTTCCTAAGTTGTTATTCAACTTCCTAGAAGTATTTAAGCTTCTTCATTAGCCCTTAGACTTGCCTTAAAGTCTCCTTTCATTGCTTTCGTTTGATTTCGAGTTAGTTCGTCGTCGGTTGCGTTGTTGCACCCTTCGGTTTCGCTCCGAGTTGTTTCGGGAGTTGTTCGGGTGTGTTTTAGACTTGTTTTGAGTTGGGTTAGACCTTAGGATGGTTGCCCATAAGTTTGGGATCATTTAGATCAAGTTTAGACCAAGTTTTGGAGGTTCGGAGGAGGCGAGGATTGTGGCGCCCGCCTCGTGGGATGGGGATCGAGAGCACCCTAATGTGCGAAGAGGTGAGGCGGCCGCATGGAGTAGGTTGAGGCGCCCGCCTCAACCCCGAGAAGTCTGTTCGGGATTTTCTTCCCTTTTTGAGTTGTGACGTGTTTTACCTATTCTACCCTCCTTAAACCCCCTACAAGCCCTTCAACCTCTCATACTTAACCCTAAACATGTCCTAACATTATTTAGAAGTTAATTAAGGTTGGATTAGAGCTTGATTACCCCTAATCTCCACTAATTGCACTTGAGAAATGCCTATTGTGCCCTTATTGTTGAGGAGGTATAAATAGCCTAACCTCTTCCCAAATCAGCCAAAATCTCTTCATTTCTTCCTCTCCATCATACGTATTAGAGAGAGAGACTCCATGGGAGACTCTTGAGCCCTAGCTCTTCTCTCTCTTCGATCCAAGAGCGATCTACCCGATTTCCTTCAAACTTCGGATTCTTGAAGCCCTCGGCGAGTAGAAGCGACTTCACCGATCGGATTTGTGTTCTCTTGAGTTTTCACTCAAGCTAGGTAAGTTACCTTCTTTTGATTTTGGTTCATTGGCCCTAAGGAAAACAACTTGTATGCTATATGTGGGCAATGAACAACTTGTATGCTATGTTTGCCCAAATTTGGGGATTTTGGAAGTATGATTTTGTTAGGAGCATTTGTAGAGTGATTTCTATAATTATTGAATATGTTATTACTCTTCATTTGGTGTTTCTAAGCTTATGAGCATGTTAGAAATCCTACCTATATGCTATTTGGGTTTATTGTGGAATTATGCCTACGATTGGGGCTTTGGATGTATGAACTCACATGATATCATGAGTAAGAACATTTAAGTGGGATTATGATATTTATGAAATGGGTTTTGATTTATGATTGGGATTTTGTTGTGAATTTTAGGGCTTGGGAACTTAAGCCCGAATTATCGGATATATTGTTGTTAAATAAAGTGGGTATTAGTGTTGTCATGGATGAAAGGTCTAAGAATGAAACTTAGTATTTAGACTCAACGGAGTCGAAATAAGTTCACTAGAGTGTTAATGAACTCGGGTTGAATCCCTACGATATTTGGGTTTTGATTGATTATGAATATGATGAATTCTTGGACTTTTAGGCTTGGGAAACAAGCCGGATTATTTTGGGAGAATTATTATAAACTTGGATGATGTGCTAAGTTTGGGTTGTATGAAATGCGTATTTAATGAAATGCGATATTAAGACTCAATGGAGTCATTTTAGGTTCAATAAGATGTTAGTGAGCCTTAGGTTGGAATCCTACGATGTTCGGGTTTGGTTGTTTTGATTGTGAGTACCCGAGCATCTCGGGTGTGTCCCATTTGTGACACCCACGACATAGAAGCTTATTGGGGATTTAATTAGAGGCGTGCTCGTAGAGCACGGAGCATTAGAGATCAACTTATGATCTCGTATTACCTTAAGAAATGATTATTTGAATGAGTTCTCTCTTAGGGAATTTGGTCGCGTGCACATGGAAGCACTTGCAAGAAAATGACTACGGCTTAATTTTAGTACCCTTGAGATTGGTTTGTGAATGTCGGGTATGTATGACAATTGGGACTACGGTTGAGTCCGGTGTGCCTTTAAGCAACGCCAAAATGCTAAGTCTTGATTTATGATTGTTCTTAGACTAAAGTGATAGTCTGTGGTTTGACCTTGAGTAGAGGGTATAGTAGGCCTCACATTGTGATTTCTTGAGCTTATATGCTACTTTCGATTTGGTGACGACTTGAGGATTATGAGTACCTCATTATGTGGTTCTTTGACTAAACTTATAAGTTGGTTGAATTTATTAAGTATGTGCAAATATGTGCATTGTTGAAATTGGTGTGTAGAGCTTTATGTCCTACTTGATTTGGTATGCCCGCAATGAGCGGTCTTGGTTCTTGTTTGAGCATGAGAGTAATTATCTACTTGTGCGTTGCATTGAGTCAGTGGCATTAATTGGTTTGTTATTCAAGTCGGGGTGGGGACGATGCATCGCCTTCACGAATTATGGGATTCGTGCTCGCTATGGATCGCCGCACAGACTCCACACACACCTCCACCGTTGGCGCGGTGGGGAAGTACTGCCGTATCGGTTAAGTGCGCATTGGCTTGCTATTGAGTCGAGTAGGTTCTCGGCATGAGTCGATGAATTCACATAACATCGATGGCACGAACTAGTAACATTGTGTATTGCAGGAGCAACACAACGGAGTGGTTTGGGTATCTTTTCTATCCCTTATGTGGCTTACTATGAGCACTTATATGAAAGAAAACGTGCTATATGGTTTATGAAGTTTATGTTACTCGGTGACTAATACAAGTTATTATTGGTAGACTATAAAGATATCATGATTTTATATATGTTGGTGCATTATGCCATGCCACGATATGCTATGCCATACATTTGCATTTAGTAACTTACTGGGTCATTATGACTCATTTCGTGTGTTTGTTTTCCTTAGTTTTTGCGGCGATCCGTTAGAATGCAGCGTGGCGGCTTCGGATAGTGATTCCTAGAAGGTGGTCTTCAGGGCTTTTAGCTTGGATTTATTATTATTCATTATTTTGTAATTGTGAGACACGATTGTAAAGTTATGTAGACTTTACTTGGGTAGACTATGTTAGTATTTTGTTATTGTATTATTTTGGTAGCCACTTCGTTAGTGATTTGTTGTATCTTTTAGAAGTTATTCCCTTGTTATTTCGAGCATACTTTAGCTCACTCATCCCGTTATTGTTAGTATTGTCATCTCCGACGACGTTAGTCGTGAGACTTGTGTGTAGTTGTTAGAATTTGAGTATCTTATTCTTTAGTTGATTTATTCCTCCGGCATGTTATAGCCGTTGAGTTGTTGTTTATCAGGTTGGTATTCTTGTTGCTTGCCGGCCTTAGGTTGCCGATGGGTTGTTGTGCGTGCGCAATGTTGCGTCCACGCGAGTAAATAGGAATTTGTCGAGATAGTCGTCTCTCGGTCTTGTATTCCTTAGTTTAAAACTATAGGTTTTGGTCCCATTTATGATTTGCTTCCTTGATTTTAGTTTTTGGTTATTCGGTTTTGCCGTTACGGCTTTTCATTCCTGTTTAGTGTTGTTGGTTCAACTCTGGACTCGCACTACTACGCTTAGCGGGTGCCTGTTCGTCTTTTAGCTTGTCTCGGCGGCACGACCTTGGGATTCCGCATTGGGGTTCGGCCGGTATCCACGTCACAAAGCAAGTATAATAAAGTCTTTGCAAAGATAACAGGGTTGCAGACCTTAGAAGGAATGTGAACATCACTTATAATCTGGGGAAGTAGGGATGCCGACTATGCCTTTCAATTGGCTAGTTTTTAGGAGCTCACGAAGCTTGTCTACCTTGAAGGCGACGGTGGAACTAGTACTGAGATCGAGGACCATGCCGCTGCTAACGTATTCGACGTCTTTGACGTCTTTGTCGACGACAAGTTTCTTGAGGCTGTCTTAAGTTAAAAGAGGGGAAGAGGATGAGAAAGTCTTGATGGTGCGAAAAGTGGAAGAGGTTGTGCAAAGGTTGAGGGATGGGAATGTTAGGATGAGGCGGGTGGTGGAGGGAATAAGGATGAGAGATGAAGGATAGGGTGACAATGGACAAGAGATAGAGAGAGAAAGGGGATGGGGGTTGACTTACTCTGTTTAAATTTTAAATTTTTTTTAAGATTAATCCTATGTTTATCAAGAGACAATGAGTATTTTACCCTCGTATTAACAAACTTAACGATCAAAAGTTGACAGAAGGAACAAAGGTCGTAAAAGTTTTCGGTTCATTTGCGAGGTACAGAAACGAATTGTGTAGTTTGGCCTTTATTCTGACATACCTTTTCTTTTCTCCTGCTGTACGAAATAAAAAACCTAGTTGACTTTTAGTTTCCTGGACAATGGCCATTCGGTGTCTCGTTGGCAAAGGCCACAAACAAGGCTTCCTCCGTCTCCTACACTCTTCGTCATCTTCTCCTTCCCTTTCTCCGGTTCCGATTCCAATTAAGCCTGCAACTAAAATTCAGAGATCTCCCGTTAACTTCGTCAAGGGTGAGAGTCAAGGTCTCCTGCGCCCTTTATGGAAGTTCAAGCCCGGATGCACCAGGGCCGGCCGGGGGCGGGAGGGGCTACCGCCATGGGCCCCCAATTTTTTATGGTCCCAAATGTTTGGGTACTACCTTATATTTAGTATATGTATTAAAGTGTCAAAAAGGTTAACAATTGTTTCTTTTAACTCGTTGGTTAAGGTGCTCCTAATTTAAGTTAAATGTTTTAGGTTCGAATCCTGTGTTGTTACTTGTTTTAATCTGTTACTTTTTTTAGTCTGTGAACTGTATATAAGTTATAGTATGTTGATAATTTTAATCTAGAATAGACCATCCAATGGGTTACTTGTTTTAATATGTTACTTTTTTTAGTCTGTGAACTGTATATAAGTTATAATGTGTTGATAATTTTAATATAGAATAGACCATCCAATGGTTAACATACTTGGTAGATTGTGAGAGATCTTCGATTCAATTCTTGCTATAAGCTTTTTTTTTTTTTCCAATACTTTAAAATTTAAATGATTTCATTTTTATAAAGGGTCCCCCCTTTTTTTTGGCCATGGCCTCTCGAAACTCAGGACCAGCCCTGGGACACACCTTCACAATTCGACCTCCATATGATGATGATGATTTTATGTTCAGAGACCATTTTGCATTGGACTCCAATCGGTCAAATTGAGGTACTTAAATTAAATACCATTATCCTCCTTTTTCCAATCTCCTTTTATTTAGTGCTACTTTTTTTAGTCTGTGAATTGTATATAAGTTATAATGTGTTGATAATTTTAATCTAGAATAGACCATCCAATGGGTTACTTGTTTTAATATGTTACTTTTTTTAGTCTGTGAACTGTATATAAGTTATAATGTGTTGATAATTTTAATCTAGAATAGACCATCCAATAGTTAACATACTTGGTAGATTGTGAGATATCTTCGGTTCAATTCTTGCTATAAGCTTTTTTTTCCAATACTTTAAAATTTAAATGATTTCATTTTTTTAAAGGGTCCCCTTTTTTTTTTTTTTGCCCATGGGCCTCTCGAAACTCAGGGCCAGCCACACCTTCACAATTCGACCTCCATATGATGATTGAAAGGACTCGATCGGGCGCTTCCCACGTGGACGACACGTGGCAGCTAAAACGACTTAGTCAAACCGAGGATTACCCTTAATCCAAGCAAATCGAGCATCATTAGGCCGACCATGGTCTGCCCGATCAAGATTAATCCGAGCAAGCCGAGCATTACCAGGCCGACTAAGATTAGTCCGACCATGATTAAGGCCGACCATCATAATATACGAGAATGCGAACCCGACCGACCAAGCGACCATGAGAGCCCATGATTGACCCTATGATCAGACCAACCTGAACGAGGAGACGTAATCACAGTACGAGGTACGCCAGGTGGCCCTGCCTAATTGGAAAGACATCAACGTGCTCTGCGCCAGCCGCACCACTTATTGTTGACCTCTTTTCTGATACTCTGACATATCTGACAAAGTAAGAACCAATGAGAATTAGCCAACTTGGCCGACTAACAGAGTTGGTCTCCATCGTGTTGTCCTACACTGTCTTGCAAGCCAAGCCTGAAGAAGATTATAAATAGAGAGCATGGCCACCTTCCTAAGGTATGACACTGTTCACACTTAGCTATTATCCTACACAAATACATTCATACTCTCACGGTGATTTCGGGGAGCGCATCATTCATTGTTATCCCATCACTGACTCTCACGCCGGAGGGCTTTAGCTGGGATAACCTTCCAGCTCCCTTAACGGTGTCTTCTCTTGTTTCTCAGGTTTCAGGTCCAGGAAACCGCAGGAATCAGGGCATTCGTGCGTAAACCAGCCAAATATCCATTCACCAGCTTCCATAACAGCAACTCGCCATCTAGGTCAGCTCCACGTGTATTTCCAAATATAGTCACCCCATAATTTGGCGTGATCAAGTGGTTCCGTTGCCGGGAATCAAAAGTTTTCCTCACTCTTCTATTTCTTAGCCCTAACAGTGAAACTATGGAGAAAAACACACCCACAAAACAAAACCAACAAGGAACAAATGAGGCCATTCCTTTAGCCATGCAACCCCCTCTAACAACAAATAGGCTCACTGAAATAGACCTAACAACTCCTAGCTCGAAAACCCTTAAGGGGAAGAGGAGCCCGGCGTAACGTAACACGAGTCGATTTTAACCGGGCCGAAACCTCCTTCGCTGAGGGAGAAGAGGAGGATGATGAGATACACCTCACTGGTTCCAAAACCCATAAGGAAACACAAACGAGCGAGCATGAACGATACTTGGAGGAATTAAAGTTTTGGGAACGCCAAAAGCTTTATCTCCAAGGGATCCAAGAGGCAGAGCGGAAAGTGTTCGAGTTGAACAAAAAGGTGGGGGCCACGTCCAACATGATAGTCGCTCGGGAGCCAGCCCAAGCCAGTTAGGAGGCCTCCCCGAAAGGCAAAGAAAAAAGGAATGCCACTCCTCGCCCAAGCACGAAGTCAAGGCTAGGGAAAAGGATTGTCGAACATGTACAGAAACCGAGCATTCATAGCCGACTAACTTTTCCCGACGAGTCAAGATGCCCGCCCTCTCGAACAAGGGAAAGAAGCGAAGAGGGAGAATCCAGACCAAGAACGGAGGCAATGAAGAGTAGAACGTGCGAACATTGCACCCATCCCCAGCAATCAGGAACATGACAACGTAAAAGTGGTCGGAACGCGGCCACTGAAGTACAGAAAGAAACCCCAGCCCCGCCTATGGAAGTCAAGCAGGAGGTGAAATATCTCCGAGGAAGGCTAGAAGCCATCGAGAAAAGGAAACCGATGATGCTCCCCCCGTCCAAGAATGGACCATTTAAAGAGAAGATGAGAAAAGCCCCGTTGCCCGACAAGAAGCTCCCAAATTTCGACTATTATCAAGGTCTCACTAGCGCATTCGACCACATTGCTAGTTTTGAAGTCAAGATGAATGCCATAGCTCCCGAGGACGAGGATGCGTGGGGTAAGATCTTCGCGGGAACTTTGCAGGGAAAGGCTTTGAAGTGGTACACAGGCCTGCTGCCGGACTCTGTGGGAACTTGGGATGAATTTAGACAAATGTTTGTAACACAATTTTCCTCGGCAGACCAACAACGGACTTATGTGGCAGAAACGCAAACATGGACCTTATGTGGCATACATCACAACGAATCAAACGATGAGGCAGGAAATGATGCTCTGCGATCATGGCTCAGTGGGGGAAATGTATGCGCATGCACTTCGGGTCATAAATGCCGAGGAGGCAAAAAGAGACGGGAAGAAGAAAGACCACGAGGGGTCTCAGCGAGCTCACGACAATTGGGGAAAGGATAGTCGAGGAGGCACATGCCGGCATGAAGATAACCAGGGGCGAAACAAGTGGGATGATATGAATTGGACCCCCCTGAACACGACTCGCGAGCACATCATGAATGTCCTGCTCGATCAGGACAGGATCGAACGACCACCTCCGCTAAAGGACACACGCTATCCGCGAAACCCAAACAACAATGGGCTTACCACAAAGACATCGGGCATACAACTGAAGAGTGCATCAATATGAAGCGGGCAATCCAAAGGCTGATAGACAAGGGAGAGCTCAAGAGATTCGAGCAAAGAAACAACCAAGGAGGACGGGGAAGAGAGCAACAAAGAAATCAGAACCCACAACCAGACAATGCAAGGCCTAGGAATGTGATTGATACCATCATAGAAGCAACTCCGAGTGGTACTCGATTGAAGAACATGATTTACAACTTAAAGCATGTGGTAAACGCTATGCCACGAGAGGACGAGGAAGGAGGTATCACGTTTATGCCAAGCGAACTAGCCATCAGTGAAATAGCGAGGCAGCAGCCGCTAACTTTGCGAGTTGGAATTCACAATAGCGATGTGAAGAGAGTCTAGTGGATACAGGAGCATCGAGGGACATCCTGTATTACAAATGTTTCCTCGGTTTGAAGTTGGGGGACGCCCATCTCAAACCAAGCTCGGTGCAGCTAGAGGGATTCACCGGCCACCAGGTTGCAGTGAAAGGGTCGGCCACCCTTAAAGTCGTCTTAGGGGAGGAAAGTGCAACGCCTCGAACGGAGGACGTGGACTTTCTTGTGATCGACCTCCCCTCTCCCTATAATGCGATCCTGGGCTCCCCAGCCCAGACAAAATTTCAGATGGTCTCCTCACTGGCCCACCAAAGGGTAAAGTACCCCACAAGCAATGGAACGAGGACGGTACTCAATGACCCGGCCAGTACCCTCGAATACATTTACAAGGAGAAGAAGAACAAGGAAAAAGTGATTGTAGCCCAACCTGGGGCCAAAGTGACGCAAGATAACAGCCCAACGAAGAGGGTTAGGGAGGACGGAGGAGAGATCGTCCTCGTCGTCAACCCTGCACCGATCGAACCCTCTCACGAATAGCAATCAATGCGAGCTGGGAACGCCATCTCGCCGTCAAAGGAAAATATGGATACAACAACACCCCAGTCCCAGGCCCCAGCAAACCCAAAAAGAGCCGCCAAAAAGATAGTAGTGGTTGAAAGCTTAGACACCCGAGACCGGTTAGAGATCAAACCGAATGAAGACCTAGAGGAGATTGTCATCAACCTCGACTTCCCAGAACAAAAAGTCAAGGTCGGAAGAGAGATACCCGAGGACGAGCGAGCAGCAATTATCAAACTCCTGAAAGAGAGTTTAGACGTCTTCGCTTGGAGGGTCGAGGACATGGAAGGAATCAGCCAGGACGTAGCTGTGCACAAGCTTAGCATTGACCCCGACTCCGTCCCAATCCAGCAAAAGGCGAGGATTTTCTCTCCCCAAAAGCAAGAAGCCATCAAAGAGGAGGTGTCCAAGCTGCTCAAGGCGAAAATAATCAAAGAAGTCATATACGCGACGTGGATAGCCAATGTAGTAATGGTAAAGAAATCAAGCGGAAAATGGAGAAGTGTGTTGATTTCACTGATTTAAACAAGGCCTGCCCCAAAGACTGGTATCCCCTGCCGAGGATTGACCAATTGGTGGACTCTATAGCCGGGCACAAAATCTTGAGCTTCGTCGATGCTTACTCGGGATATCATCAAATCAGGATGTGGTTGGCAGATCAAATACACACGGCATTCAGAGATGCAGGAGGACTGTATTGTTATACCACGATGCCCTTTGGGCTGAAAAACCCCGGAGCCACATATCAGAGGATGGTGAATAAGGTCTTCGGCGATCAGTTGGGTAGAAATGTGGAGGCGTACATCGATGATATGGTGATCAAGACAAAGCGGGCCGACCACGTCGAGGACCTGAAAGAGACCTTCGCAAACTTGAGAAAGCATTAGATGAAGCTGAATCCCGCGAAATGTGCCTTCGGAGTGGTCGCCGGGAAACTCCTAGGGTACATGGTTAATGAAAGAGGAATCGAAGCCAACCCTGAGAAGATAAAGGCTCTGGCGACCATGGATCCTTCTGAATGTATCAAACACGTCTAGAAACTCAATGGCCGAATCACAGCCCTTAGTCGCTTCATAGCTAAGTCGACAGAGAAAAGTCTGCCATTTTTTAAAACATTGAAGGGAGGCAGAAAGTTTCAGTGGACAGATGATTGCGTAAGGGCCTTCAACGAACTCAAAGAGTATCTTGGTCGAACCCCCCTCCTCAGCATTCCCATCCCCGAGGAAAAGTTGTACGTATACTTGGCTGCATCTGATTCGGCGGTAGCTGCAGTATTGATCAGAGAGGAAGACAAGCTGCAGAGGTCGGTATATTATGTGTCACATGCCCTGACCGAGGTTGAGGGAAGATATCTGGAGATTGAAAAACTAGTGCTCGCCTTGGTGATCGCCGTTCGAAAGTTAAAGGCATACTTCCAAGCACGCCCGATAGTGGTTTACACCGACTTTCCCCTGAGGCAGATCCTGCATAAGCCAGACATGGCGGGGAGGATGCTAAAGTGAGCAGTTGAACTGTCGAGGTACGGGATCGAGTACGAGGCGAGGAGAGCTATTCAAGAACAAGTTTTGGCAGACTTCATTGCCGAAACCTCATTCACGAAGCAAGCAGCCGAGGATGAGCCAGAGAAAAGTGTGGAAAAACCAGATACTGCCGAGGAGAAGGCCGAAGACAAACAAACAAGGTCCAGACCGCCCGAGCATTGGACTTTATTTGTTGATGGATCCTCGGGGGCCAACAAAAGTGGGGCGGGAATTTCGCTGATTACTCCAGAAGGAGGAGAGTTGGGCTGGCCCTGGAATTTGGCTTCAAAGCCTCAAACAACCAGGCCGAGTATGAGGCATTGACAGCAGGGATTGAATTGGCACGAAAGCTCGGGGCCGAGAACGTCGTGATATACAGCGACTCCCAGTTAGTGGTCAAACAGGTATTGGGCGAGTACGGGGCAAATCATCCAATATTGGCCAAGTACCAACAGTTGACCCAGGGGCTACTAAAGGGATTCAAATACTGGGAGTTGGAGCAGATCGCAAGAGAAGACAACGCCCGAGCAGACTACCTGTCAAAGATTGCCTCTTCTGAAAACGAGGACATACCCGCAGAGATCGAGCTGATAATTCTTAGAAACCCCGCAGTCAATAGAGAAGAGGTAATGGTAATTGAGGGTGCTCCGAGATGCTGGATTGACGAAATAAAGGATTATATCGAAAAAGGGACCTTGCCCGAGGACAGAAACATAGCACAGATGGTGAGAAATCGAGCATGCAGATACTCGGTCATCGGGGAAATGTTGTATAAGAGATCCAATACGAAACCCCTTCTTCGATGCGTAAGACCGGAGACAGTGTAGGACCTTCTGGCCGAGGTACACGAAGGAGAATGCGAGGGACACCCGGGGGCAAGGACGTTGGCAGATAAGATAAACTTTCACGGTTACTACTGGCCCAACATGAGAAGGGATGCGGCAAAATACATGAGGAAATGCGACAAATGCCAAAGGTTTGCAGATATTCCTCCGCTTCCATCTATACCACAAACACCGGTGATCGCGGCATGGCCATTCGACATGTGGGGAATAGACCTCATCGGTCCCTTCCCTAAAGCTAAACATGGGTGTGAATATATCATAGTGGCCGTGGACTACTTCACCAAGTGGGTGGAAGCCAAGCCATTGGCCAGCATAACCGAGGACCAAGCAGTAAAGTTCGTGTATGAATAAATCTTCTGTCGGTTCGGCCTTCCTCGGATGATAGTTTCCCACGGCACAATTCTCGGGAAGTTTACTGTTGTGAAAGATTACACGTTAAACATAGAATGTCCTCGGTGGCTCATCCTCAAGGCAACGGTCAAGCAGAAGCGGGGAATAAGAAAATTTTGCATGCGTTGAAAAGGGACCTAGATGAGAGGAAAGGAAATTGGCTCGAGCAACTTCCAATTGTTTTGTGGGGGATCAGAACCACCGTCCACGTCTCCACTGGCGAGACCCCTTTTGCACTTACATATGGATCGGAGGCTATGGCGCCAGTAGAGTTAGCCCTTCCCACAGCCCGAGTCACCTTCTTCGATCAAAACCACAATGAGTTGTCAAGATCTTTGGACCTCGACAACATTGAGGAGAAAAGGATTGAAGCCCGTCTGCGGATGATCAACTACAAGAAGCTCACGAAAGTCAATCATGACAAGAAGGTCAGGCCGAGGAGTTTCTCGGCAGGAGATTGGGTCCTACGAAAAATAGAGGCGACATGCAAGAAACTTGGGAGAAACAAGCTCTCCCCAAATTGGGAAGGACCATTCAAAGTAACCAGTATTGTTCGAGAAGGGACTTATCGATTGGCAGAACCAGACGGAACCCCACTGAAAAACCCTTGGCATGCTGACCACTTGAAAAAGTATTATCAATGATATGATTTCTTATTGTAACATTTTTGAATGATAAAATGAAAGGTTGTAATGTTATTTCAGAATTGTTGGGAGAAGACCAATCCTCGGTACGCGAGGAAGGCCACACTTGCGAAAATGAAATATGCTCACCTCAACCTCGAAAACGAGGAGAGGCCCTAAAGACCTATCCTCGGTACACGAGGAGAGGCCCCAAAGACCTATCATCGGTACACGAGGAGAGGCCCCCAAAGACCTATCTTCGGCACACGAAGAGAGGCCCCAAAGACCTATCCTCGGTACACGAGGAAGGCCACGACTCACAAAACGAAGATATGCATATCTCAACCTCGAAAAAGAGGAGAGGCTCAAAAGACCTACCCTCGGTACACGAGGGAAGCCACGACTTGCAAAAATTAAATAGACTCATCAAATTGAAAGGGCTAACAAAACATTCCCACAAATGACGAAAAACCACCATAAACAAAGCCGACAGAGACGAATGTACTGTAGCATGACCAACGACTATAAGGAAAATGAGATAAAAGTTAAGAACATATATGTCAAAGTCAAAAAACCGAGATAATCAGCGAGAGCGAGAGCCCGGTCCGCTACGTGTAGCCCACACAGCCCACCGAGCACGCCTTGGGTCATCGGGCTCACCACAAGCCCACCCGAAGTCCATGGATGATGTTGGTGCCCGAGTAGCGCATGACTATCTTATAAATCAAACACAAGTTCCACATCTGCAGATGTGGGATGGGGTATATTACAATCTCCCCACTCAAATCCTCGACGTCCTCGCCAAGGCCGAATCGCACTCGGCGATGTAGGATTAAGAGGTGGCTCACACCTTAGCGGTGTAGCACTTTGTTCCCATTTCCGTGGGACCCGCTACGATACCATTTGTAGCGACCCGAGCCCGAGAGCCCTGGCCCGCCACGTGTAGCCCACACACGCGGCCCACCGAAGCACGCTTGGGTCATCGGGCTCACCACAAGCCCACGAAGTCCATGGATGATGTTGGTGCCCAGTAGTAGCGCATGACTATCTTATAAATCAAACACAAGTTCCACATCTACCCGATGTGGGATTGGGGTATTACAATAACGAAGCAAGAATTGTTTGAACCATTGGCACACACGCCCAAAAATTCTCGTTGCATCGAGCATCATTAATAAACCTACAGGGGAGCTGGGGATCGGGACCTTCAGGAAGAACTCGGTTCTCGGCAGCCTCAATATCATCGGCGAGCCGTTCTCTGTTAGACTGCTCGCCATGGAAAGTCTGCATCTTCGCGGCCTCGACCACAGAGAATACATTCACGTCCCATGGTGCTGGAGGAACCCATCTGGCCAAACCCTCTCGATGATCCTGGTCATGCACGAGCTTGAATTCATCATCCTGGTACGGGACCATGACGTGCCCCAACCGAGCGAAGGAGCCAGAGAACGGCTCAAGTCCCCAATCGACTAATTCCCCCATCGGCACCCCATAGGCCGCTGCGCAACGAAGGATATGGCGAGATCCCCGAACATAATAAGGCACCAGCTCATCGAGGAAAGCCTCACTTTCTTTAAATTCCTCCACGGCAGACAGTTGAGCGGCCTCCAACCTGTCATCGAACCCGACCACTTGAGCTAAGGTCGTATCTTGCTCCTTCTGCACTGTGTCCTTTTCCTCGGCGATCGTAGAGAGTCGCTGATCGGCTTCATCGGCTTTCTTCCAAAGGTCATCGACCTGGTCGGACAGTTTGTTTCTTTGCCCCTTCATTTCTTCCAAGAGCTTCAAAGCTTCATCAAGTTCGGCAGCTTTCTTATTACGGTTACTCTCCAAGGACTCAACCTTGGCCCTCAAAACATCTCTCTCCTCCTCGCCCGAGCGAGCTTCTCGACGCAACTTTTTCTCGCTGGTCGCTACCCAACTAGGACGAGTAGATAACGACTTCACCACGGCACAAGCATGCAACCATGAAAATCAACTAGCTGTTAAGTTGAGACAAGAAACGAGATAAATCTAAAACAGAAAGGGGAATTTAAAGCTCGCCTCTCCAGTTATCAATCCAAAACGACCAAGCAATTGAGCAGAACTGAGGGAGTTCATCACCCCAACCAAATCCTTCGGGGTAGCTCGGGAGGCCACCCCCTAGCCAAGCACAGTAGTTATTTCATCACGGGCGGTAAAATCGAAGTTGCCAAGGGGAGGGATGTCGGCGATAGCCTTGGCCAAATCTATGGCCGCTTCTTAAGTGGTCGGCAAAGTATTATCCTCCGGCCCAGGCACTTTCAGGCCTCTTCATAGGCAGGGGACCGCTTCACCATTCTGACTTTCCCACTTAAGAGATCAAGCGCCTCCACATCGTCGTCTTCCTCATCGACGAGCTGCATCACTTTTCTCTTACGCTTCTTTGATTGGCTCTTGCGAGGAAGAGAGTCAACGACTGGGACAGCAGTGGGGGCCGAGGATTTTGCAGGAACAGCCGGTGGAGGTGGGTTCGATGAAATAGTCACTATAAGAGCCTTCTTCGCTCCAGCACCGCGGGAAGAGGTGGAAACCGCCTTTAACACTTTCACTACTGGAGCCGCCACCCCCTCGGTCAAAGGCTGGGTCGGCAGACCATAACCACTCGTTATATCGGAGGCGGCGACCTCCAGAGTAGCACGGTGATTCATAGCTAATTCCTTCCGACTCTTTGTCAGATTCATGCGAGCATCGAGGTTCCTCATCATTGAAAAACAAGAAAAAATCCAAGTCAGAGCAGATCACAAAGAAATAACAAGTAAATAAGCGAGAAAAGAGAGAAGTATTCACGGTAGTCTGGGCAAGGCACTTCGGCTCCCAACCCTCGGCAGGACAAATAATTCTTTTTGAAAACTAGATTTTTGTGCACTAGCCACCCCGGGTAGGTGTCGATTGCAGGCATCGTGCATCGAGGATGAAGACCTTTGATATCCCTGGTCGACATCCCAAACTAATCTAAACAATTCCTCAGTATTAGAAACTGAGCTCCAATTGAATACGAGAGGATTCTCGCTATGTACATCCAGATAATCCTCCATAGCCTTTTTTGCATTCTCCTCATACTCGGTCAAGGCCGAGGCAGGAGACAAGGACTTCACTAATTCTACTACATCATGAGGGACGGGGAAATTCCATCCCGCCGACTCTCAACGATGAAAACTTTATCGGCCCAATGACCCGTCTTGCTTGGAGGCCGAGCGAATAAGTTAACCCCATTGTTATGATGTTTGCATTGGAGACGACCTAGGGACATATTGACGCTGAAGTAATTCTTGAATAAAGGAAGGGTGAGCTCAAAGCCGAGCACCTGCAAACAAGCAGCGAAACTGGTTATATACCTTACTAGATTGAGGGACAAGTCCAACGGGTGAGCCCCGGCTTCATCGAGGAGTTCGCAGACGAAAGGATCCAAAGGCAGTCGAAGCCCTACTTCAAAGAAGGATATGTAAAATCCAACTCCGCTCCGAAGGAGTCTCAGCTCGGGTAGAGATAAGTTCAATTCAGGTGCATATCCCCAGAAATCCTGAGGGCTGTGGTTAAACTAAGCGCTCCATGTCTCCACGTCCTCGGGGCACACGTGATTGCGCCACCCCTTCAACCACCTACCTCTGGCCTTGCCACCCTCTTCGCCAGCATCCTCGCCCACTTTGGATTTGCCAAGACGAGCCTTCTTACTCGTCTTACTTACACGGTCCTCTACCTCGGGTGTCGAAGTAGAATCAACAACAGCTTTCCTTTTCTTCTTCTTCGCCAGCTCTTTATTTTTGTTCACCATCCTCAATGCTTCAAACTCGCTGAAAAAAGTTTGATAGAGGTCAAAATAAGCTTGGTCCCTCGTCTGGCAGATGTACATCTCAGACCTGATAGGTCGGTCTGCGACCTTCCAGGACTAATCCTCGTGTGAGGGGAGCCCTTCCAGGTTATAACCACCGGCGAGCAACAACCTCTTTGCTTCACTGGGAAGAACGGCCTCCCAGTTTCCATCTACTTGCTTATACACCCGGGAAAGGCCGGGAGACCGAGCATAAATTGGCCCAGGGTTTGCTTTCTTAGTCCTCATTGTCGAGGAAAACACGGGAGGAGATATGGCTTTTATAGAGGATGACGAGGAAGACTGGGAAGGAGACTTATACGCTACGTTTGAGGAAGACTGGTCGGGGGTACGACGCGAGGACCTAGACTCAGAACTCATAAAAATATTTTGACAGTAAACCTAAGTACGAAAGCTAACAAAGAGGGAGAGAGATGCCTTAAATGGTTGAAGACGAAGCAGACGAAAGCGAGGAAGGAAAAGCCGGAACCTGAAAGAAGAAGGCCACCGGTGTTAGTATCGAAAGTGCAGAAACCGGTGATAGGCAACCGGAGGGAAAGACACGTTGTCTGAAACTTACCAACTCAACCTAGAAAAGGGTCATGAACGAAAGAAAAAGGAAGAGGAAGGAGAGACGAGTCTAGCACGTCGTTTTTGAAGAAGTAAAAGTGACTGGAGGACGGCTAAATGGTGACTCCGACAGTAAGAGCAAAAATCGCCTGGCAATGACTCAGGGGAGAAGAGTGGGAAAACGGTTGGAAGTGTGGAGGAAAAGTCAGGGTTTTGGGTTTTATACGACCCACGACTAACCGGGACAGCCCGGTTCAAAACACGTGGATCTCGTCGCACCAATCACCGAAACGACGTCGCCAAAAAAGAGGAAAGTGGTGTCGTAATTCCGATCATTAAATGAAAAGCCGGCTATATGACGCTTCGAAAAACGTGCTATTAATGAGATGTGACTCCAAGCGACGCCTCCGTTTTGACTACAAATCAAGCTCGTTTCGAGGACCTTGCCGAGCACGTCCTCGATTTATGCCCGAAATTAAAACGAGGACGCCATAATCAACAAAGGAGATCTTAAGTCAAAGATGAATCGAGCTATACTTTCCAAGCTTGGGATGAATCCTCGCACTTGGAAAGTCGGGGGCAACTGAAAGGACTCGATCGGGCGCTTCCCACGTGGACGACACGTGGCAGCTAAAACGACTTAGGCAAACCGAGGATTACCCTTAATCCGAGCAAATCGAGCATCATTAGGCCGACCATGGTCAGCCTGATCAAGATCAATCTGAGCAAGCCGAGCCTTACCGGGCCGACTACGATTAGTCAGACCATGATTAAGGCCGACCATCATAATATACGAGAATGCGAACCCGACCGACCAAGCGACCATGAGAGCCCATGATCGACCCTATGATCAGACCAACCTGAACGAGGAGACGTCATCACAGTACGAGGTACGCTAGGTGGCCCTGCCTAATTGGAAAGACATCAACGTGCTATGCGCCAGCCGCACCACTTATTGTTGACCTCTTTTCTGATACTCTGACATATCTGACAAAGTAAGAACCAATGAGAATTAGCCAACTCGGTAACGGTTGGTCTCCATCGTGTTGTCTATTTGTCTTGCAAGCCAAGCCTGAAGAAGATTATAAATAGAGAGCATGGCCACCTTCCTAAGGTATGACACTGTTCACACTAAGCTATCATCCTACACAAATACATTCATACTCTCACGGTGATCTCAGGGAATGCTTGTGCTCATCATTGTTATCTCATCACTGACTCTCACGCTGGAGGGCTTTAGCTGGGATAACCTCCCAGCTCCCTTAACGGTGTCTTCTCTTGTTTCTCAGGTTTCAGGTCCAGGAAACCACAGGAATCAGGGCATTCGCGGGTAAACCAGCCAAATATCCATTCACCAGCTTCCATAACAGCAATTCGCCATCTAGGCCAGCTCCACGTGTATTTCCAAATATAGTCACCCCATAATTTGGCATGATCAATGATGATGATTTTATGTTCAGAGACCATTTTGCATTGGACTCCATCTGTCAAATTGAGGTACTTAAATTAAATACCATTATCCTCCTTTTTCCAATCTCCTTTTATTTAGTGCTTCTTCTCTCTCAATTAAGTGATTAAATACTTCTGTTTTAACACTTTTTTCATTATTAGTTTCACTCATTCTTTACATTTTTATTTCTTTATAGTGTAAACATTCTTGTAACCGTAAGAAATTTATAATTTTAACTTGTACTTGTATGTTTTTTTAGGGGAAAAAGAATTAATTGGAAAAAAATCTACTCGATCTATCTCGTATTTATGGGGGGAGTAGTGTATATTATTCATTCCATTTATTGCTTTGTATTTTCTTTTATTTCTGTGTACAAGAAAAAGAAGTATGAATTGGTTGGATTGCTATTGGCCAGACATTGGGTCGGTTGTGCTGGAGTGAACATAAGTATCACTCTCGAGGCAAAGGTTGGGGGCAAGAATAAGTTTTACTAGGCGACCATTATTGATAGTATTGCCCTATAATGTCGCTTGACTTTGTCCCACTGGCCACTGGAATGAGTGCTGGCCCGATGCCCTCATCCGTAAATCATACAATAAATTGTAGTTTAAAGGTAATGAATTTCTTAATTATTATGTTTTCTCCATCGCAAAAATTAAACTATTTTTTTATGTCGACACGGTTTTTTCTGCAGGGCCTTATTTTGTGCCCATTTATGGGGTTCTTGACTTAGTAGTGATGCAGATCCAAACTTTTTGTCTTAAAATTTTCATCACATTCTATGTGGCAAAGCATGTGATCGGGTAGACATACATCACTTTTATAAATCACAATCTTGCGAGCTAGAATGGTAATGGGAAATTTGGACGAAAAAATATGGATTCCTATCGTTTTCCTTCTTGACCATCATTATCTTGTTACAAAATTATAAGCCTAGCCGAATTGCATGCTTCTTTTCTTTTCAGCACAGAAAACAATTGTACTATTTTGATCCAAGATCATTTGAGTTGTTATCTACAAGCTGCAAAGCTTTACAGATTACAACCTCGTTTTCAAGATAATTTAAGGTCACTATGCACTAGGACAGGTAAGGCATCTGGTTATCGGAATTTACTTTAATAAATTGGATCTGTTTGGGCCTGATATTCCAATCATCAGTTTACGCCTTCCTTAGTAGAAACAGTGATATCAAGACTCGATACGCAAGCTGTTGAATGATGAAGGCTTAAAATTCATCCTGGTGCCCACTTTACTACTTGCGGTTACGTGCATATGGAAGAGAATTGTTCTAACTATTACTGATTTTGGAAACAAATATTCTTTAATATTTACATTTGGATCAGGTAAAAAAAAACTAATGATTAAGCCGTTTGTTGTATAGGTTCAAGTATAAGACTGTTCTACATCGAGTGATGAAATCAAGAGAACCATCGCAAAGTCGAGGATCCTTTTTTTTTCTTGCCATTACTGACATTGTACCGGGGTCTTAAGTTTTGGCCTAGTCACGGAATTTGACCACTCGGTTCGGATTTCAAGGTGTGCCGAGGCGAAACAAACACCAAGTCAATTGCTACACATTTTACCTCTAACTCATTGAATCGGTAGAATTAAACCAAATACCTAAGCGGGTGTGTTGAATCCAATCAACCCTATTCCCCACCTGGTCTATTTTCGTAATGAGTGGGATGCTAAGCGAGACACATAACTTTCCAATGGAAGCCCTTATTTATTCCAAATTATCTAATTACTTCTTTCTCCATTTTTCTTACGCAAATGGTTCTGTGCATGATCTTGGTGGGTAATAGAACCCTTTATGATACTTATTCCCATCTCTTTTGCCTTTCTTGATTGCATGTGGCCTCTAGTTGGGCTTCATTGTGGAGGAATGGGAAATGATTTCTTGAGAATTTTATTTCTTTTTGAATTACTATGAGGAATATGGTGAACTTAACCTTCTTCTTCCTTCAGAGAGCCCTGTCCTTCTGGTCATGCAGAAGACTGGAGTGTGTAACATTTACAGTTTAGGGCACTTCTCTATTGTGGACCTGTTGTTTATGTAGTCTTCTGTCTCGTTCCGGGCCCCGCTTGTTGTCCTTTTCCCAACCTTATTTGGAAAGCAAAAGTTCCATTACGAATTGAAGTTTTGGTTGGGGCCATTGCATGCAACAAAGGCGTCAAAGGCCTCTAAGGGTATTTCTATTGTTAAATCTAGTTGCAGAAGGCCTGCTTGTGGTCCGAAAATCTGCAGATGATTCTAGTGGGTTATGAAGGTTAAATCTTTTGTTCTAAACAAGCCAAATAAGTCGGCATGTTAGGTGAATTTCAAGTGAAAAGATGTTTTGCTCCATATGTAAATTTTCAAACTTCCAAATAGAAAATCATCTAGGTGACAATTGGTTCATAAGTAATCAAGTGTTGTCAGGCAGTCAGTGTTGCTTTCCATTTTCATGAAGGAAATAGTCAAGATTAGCAGACCTAGTCCAAGCCTCCTCCTTAACTCCAATTAATGATGATTAGATCTCAAAGGCAGATAACACATCTCACACTAGTCTAGGGAAACTTCTTACGAGGTCTATGTTTTTGCGAAAGATCATCTGTATTAAGCTTTATAGGCACCAAAGACGACACAAAATTAAAAATGGAACCTTGGCATGCCAAATGAAATACTTGAAAAAAGATTCCAGAGGCTATGAGGACCTCAGATGGTCAGATAAGAAAAATTTACATAAAAACATAACTGAAAGTGAAAATTCCAGGAATCAAAGTTCATTCTCTCTTATAAAATACATAAATTGTGGGGGGGGTGTGTTGTTCGAAAATCTCCATATAACCCTGGTAGATGATTTCTAGTGGGTTATGAAGGTTAATTTTCCTTCCAAGCAAGAACCATAAGTCAGCATGTCAAGTGAATTTCCAATAAGATGACGTTCTTGCTCCGTAGTTTAATCTTTATACTTCTAAATAGAAAATATTTTAGTTGACAATTGGTGTTTTGTCCTATTGTTGCTGATTGCAATTTTTGTGAAGTTTGTTTGTTTAATATGGTCTTGGTGCTTTTGTACAGGTTTAGGAGAGGAGCTTCAAGGTGGCTAAGGAAGGATTGGTGCAGTCAAAGGATGATATTTATGACCAAATCACGAACTGGATGCCCAACTTAAGTATTTATTTAGTTTAGAATGGTATGTCTAGGTTACATTTTGAATGTTGCTACTCATCATAACTTAAGAACCAATTTTATCGATATGTATCTAGGATGTCGATTGTATAATATGTGTGGCGACTTTTAACTTGGCGACTTTCTACACAAATGGTTATGTGCATGATCTTGGTGGGTAATAGAACCCTTTATGATGCTTATTCATATCTCTGTTGCCTTTTTTCATTGCATATGGCCTCTATTTGGGCTTCATTGTGGAGGAATGGGAAATGACTTGAGAATTTCATTTCTTTTTGAATTCCTGAGAGGAAATATGTTGAACATAACCTTCTTCTTCAGTTCTTCCTTTAGAGAGCCTCATCCTTCTGGTCATACAGAAGACTGAAAGGTGTGTAACCTTAACAGTTTAGGGTCCTTCTCTATAGTAGTCTATATAGGTTTCTTTCTTGTTCCGGGCCCTGCTTGTTTTCCTTTTTCCAACCTTATACGGAAAGCAAAAGTGCCATTGAGAATTGAAGTTTTGGTTGGGGCCATTGCATTCAACGAAGGTGTCAAGGGCTCTTTAACATTTTCTTGATGTCTAGTTTGATGGTTGTAATTGATTCAACATTTGGTGGACTGCTTATTCACCTTTTCCATTTTCCTGTCTATTGGTAATACTTATTTTTCTTATGAAAAAGGTAATATTGTCAGAGAGCTCCTTAACTTTTTCAGTGGAAGGGTATTTCTATTGTTAAATAACTAAATAGAAAATCATTTAGGTGACAATGGTTCATATGTAATCAAAAGTGTCAGACTGTCAGTGCTGATTACCAATTTCGTGAAGGAAATAGATATGTTTTTGCAAATGATCACCTGTACTAAGCTTGATAAGCACCAATGACAACACAAAACAAAAAATGGAACCTTGGCATGGCAAATAAAATACTTCAAGAAAAGCCAGATGCTATGAGGATCTCACATGGTCAGATAAGAAAGTTTTATCTCAATGATCCCTCCTGTGAGGAGTAAGACGAGCATGGGAAAGGACATATGAGAGCGTGCAACTGCCTCCTTAGATTCCCATCATGTTAATACTGCAAAAAACTGAAAGTGAGAATTCCAGGAAACAAAGTCCATTCTCTCTAAATAGGGGACTCAGACTCACAGAAGATTGGTGGAAAGACGAAACCTAGGGGGGGTGTTGGGGGGGCATCAGCCGAGATGGAGTTTCCCCAAAGGAAGGATAGCTAAGATTGTTGTCTGATAATCTCCAAATAACCTTGGTAGGTGATTTCTAGTGGGTTATGAAGGTTAATTTTCCTTCCAGTGAATTGTCAATAAGATGACATTCTTGCTCCGTAGTTTAATCTTTGTATTTCTAAATAGAAAATATTTTAGTAAACAATCTGTGTTATCGTTGCTACTGGCACTTATTGTGAAGTAAGTTTGTTTGTTTGATATGGTCTTAGTGCTTTGTATAGGTTTAGGAGAGGAGCGTCGAGGTGGTAAAGGAAGGATTGAAGCAGTCATTTCAATTGCTTATTTGACTTATTATAAGTTTTCTTTTTTCATAATATATACAAAATAAAGAAATAGTAAAAAAAAAAACCATTACTAATGAAAGGAATGCAAGGAAAACCCCACTTTGTCTAGAAAAATGTTTAGAGTTCACAAGGTTCAAAAAAAAGTAAGAAAATGAAAATAAATAACAGAACTCCTAACATGAATCTCTCTCTCTCTCTCTCTCTCTCTCTCTCTCTCTCTCTCTCTCTCTCTCTCTCTCTCTCTCTCTCTCTGTGTGTAGGAAAAAAATGATTTTAAGTTGTTTAACCAACTCACTCTGGTTTGACACGGCTTTAAAACCAAAAGCTATGCATCATTGAATACGACTAGTTAGGAAGGAATATTTAAAAAAAAAAGTTTAATTTAATTCTATATGTGGCTGCAATTGTAGTTCCTTTGTGATGGGGTTCTACATGGTTATCATTTCATCAACCAAAATATAAATAAATAAATAATGGGGATGGTCGATCAGCTAACTTAATCGTCATGTAAGAACATCAAGGCTCTAAAGGATTTGGGGTTGTTTTGCACCAAATTGGTATGAAAATAGCACTGCACGATGCCGCGAGGGTGATTAGTTGTTTCATCAATTTACATTACATTGTGATAAGGATATACGGTTAAAATTTACAAACAAAATATAATATATATATTTTTAAGAGTTGACGATTTATGGACTACCAGGATATTGATAGGTGGAGGGGTCTCTTCATAGCTTGGCTTGTTCTCATCCTCCCTCGACTAATCAAGGCATAGTTACAGTTAGAGCTCCGCTTCCTCCTGTTATTAATCAGGCTTAGGATATCTCTTGTTCTCCCTGTAAGCAGATAGTAGTTACACAGCTGCTAAAGTTAGCTTGAAGAAATTCCCAAAGTGGACTAGTACTCTATATATAGCATACTGTTACTCTTTCCAATCTTAAGAAGAAAACAAATGTTCTTTTCATGTTGTTGCTCTAAACATTAACACAAGACACAACTATCACTGCGGTTGCTATTCCTGCCATTACTAACAGTTTCCTTTGTGCTTGTAAGAATTTGTGCTTGTAGGACACACTACATTCAGAAGAAAAAAAGTGTTGTTCTGTTCCTGTTGCTGCACTAAGCTACACATGACATATAACTATCCTGGACCACACACACAAAACCCCAATTTTTGAGTTTCACCCTAGTTTGAAAGTCTTCCCCATGGCCTACTGGTCTTCTTGAACTCCCAAGTCATTAAAGATACCCCACGCAAATCTGCAACAAGGTCATAAAATATACTTAAATTATCTACTCATTCTACTTTATAATAAAAACATACTAACATCATAAGACATTTAAAACTTAATAGTTCTACCATATGTTAAATCATCTGGAACATCGTTTAATGATTGATTGCGGTTGCGTCGACCACCCCCTAATATCTTTTGGTTGTAGCCTTTCCTGAATTTTAAAAAATCAAACATTAACAACAAAACTATTGTAAAGATAAAAAAAAACAAGTTTTGACATATACTCACATGGTTGGAAAAGATGCATTGTATGCCATGTAGCAATTTAGCCAAGGCTCGGTAACGTCTCTTGGTAAATACACATAACCATGAATTCCCAATTTCTTACCCCAACAGTTTTGGTGAATCCAAACTTTAACCCCATCAATAATATCATACCCTACTAAAAGTAGGGAATGCCAACCATACCCACTCTTCTTCATGTCATTCACAATAGCTTGAGAGATGTACTCTCCTCCATAATATATTCCCTAATGAAAATATAACGCATTTAAATATATAATCATCACGTATTAGTTTATAGTCGGAAAAGATTGTACGAGGGTAAAAACAAGTTAAATACTTTAATTACTTACTGATTTGTATCTTGAAAATTTGTTAATGTTGATGATAACAGCAACCGAAACCGAACCATAAGATAACTCGGACATCATAAAAAATTCAGAATATGGAGGGACCATATCAAACCATTCAACCGTAAAGAGTTTTCGTCGATCCTACATCAAACACCAAATAATAAATAATAACATAAGACCAAATAATTAACATGATAATACATTATACATCAAACACCAAATAAGGAATAATTAACCTAAGACCAAATAATTAACTTGACAAATATTTCCATAAAAAAGTTTTACGAGTTTTATAAAATTTTCTTACCTGGTCGCTTATAACTCCAGCTTGCTTAGATTTATTGCACCAATGTCTGAATATATAATCTCGTTCTAAAGAAATTCCATACTTTGAAATCCAGTTATAAGCCACAACTGGAGATCCCCCTCATTGGGCCGAAAAGGTCCTACTGGGTTTTTATGTCTATCCATTGTCATCCAAAATATAAACTTGTGTAGACTAACTGGCAAAACCCCTCCATTGTAGTCAGCAAGCTCTTGGGGCGAGAAGATTAATTTTATGCCAGTAGTTATCAAATACAATGATGTCATGGCTTGTGTCGCGATGAATGCCCAACAAGTCACTAAAATTTTAAACACATAAATACAACTTAGTAAATTGTATTATCATTAATAAAATTTAATAGTTAATAAAGGTTGGTAAACTATCTTACTGCTTTTATACTGGTTCCTCACTTCTCCAACCATCCCATAGGTAACACAGTTGAATTTGTTCAATCTCCTAATCATCTTTAATTGCCAACAAAAAATAACAATGAAAAAATTGAGAACAGAAAATAAGATAAATCAACATTGCATAGCCTTCAAATTTTGTTGCTTAATAAGAAAATAAGAGTGATCATCACAATAATTAGGAATGCAACTCAAACTAATTATCATCAGAAAATTCACAACAAGTACGAATAAAACAGATAATTAACATATGACTATATTATATGAGCATAAGTTGAATGTCAACTCCATGGCTAAGCCAGCTCGGGCAAACCCACATATACAAGCCAAGCTAGAGTTGAAGATAAAGGAAGAGGTTGACGAACTTCTAAAAGTGGGCAATGTTAAACCTATGGAACTTATACTCACCAAGAATCAAGTTGGATAGATCCAGATGTGAAGAATTTCATGACCTCAACAAAGACATGCCCCAGTTTAAACTGGTCGTACTGCTTTAACTAGTAAACTAGGCCTCTTTAAATAGTTAGTTTTTGTGGGGTTTTGTTGGTACATTATTAGGATGCTTTACTTGGGGACCGATACTTATTCACCTGTATTAAAGCTTCCAATGTAATAGACTAAGGAGGTTTGATCTCAACCTTGCATACAACCCTTCAGTATCACATAGGTTGTCTGATTACGCGCCCGCTACCTAATGATGGTTCGCTGATGCACACACGATTTATATCTTGAATGTGGGGCTACAAGAGCTAGAATCAGATAAATGGATTGAGACAATGTAAGGAGAACCTAGTTCACACTCACAATGGAAATATTTACTTCATTGTTATGCCTTGCGGTTTGAAGTCAGATATCGAGGACAATGCCAACAACCATTTTCCATGACACACGAGAACCCAGCTCATTAAATTTCACATGGATGATGCGCATGGTAATCAAGGCAATAGGAATCCACTCACTTAGATGATTCACGACCATTTTTTGAGGTTTCACTAACGATAATTCAGGTTTAATCCACTCAAA
The DNA here is from genome assembly GCA_013146195.2 of Codonopsis lanceolata. Taxonomy (NCBI): domain Eukaryota; kingdom Viridiplantae; phylum Streptophyta; class Magnoliopsida; order Asterales; family Campanulaceae; genus Codonopsis; species Codonopsis lanceolata. The sequence continues at coordinate 146,685,234 of CM028379.1, read as the reverse complement.
GATGCCTACAGGGTGACATATGGCAACTTTATGGGTCACATAGACATAAGGCATCCATGTAAACTCTGCGAATTAAGCAACTTGGGGATGAACCCCTCAAAATATCTAACAGCCAAATATTTCTTGGTCAGGTCACTAAATTGCATCATCATTTCCGTCTTTGGTGGTGCCAGCTCATGAACTTGACCAGTTGCAAAGACACTTGAAGCTAGAATGTAATCATTATTTAACACACTTTTGAAAAAGTACAGAAAATTCTTACATCTCCCTATACCATATATGGTGCCTCTGCAACCAGACTCACTGTAGCTTTTGTATATTACCTCAACCCCAAATCTAGGGCTATTGGCACAAGGCCAGAGTGAGGTGGGGGTAACAACTGAGTAATTTCAAGACCGAAAACTGCTATATTAAGCTTGAAAAACATTGTAAGGCCAACATATTTGTGCATGGAAACTTCTAATTCGTTGCTTTGCGTAAGTGTGACCTCATACATTACTTGCTATCCGCACCACTTACTGGAAGGTCGCACAGTGGTTCTTAATGCGTCCCGAGGTTTCATTAAGTGCTCAACCTTAAAAGCAATCTAAGAGTCACACTTGCATCCATCTAGGCTACTTCCCACATACCATCTTTTAACCACCCTAACTAGTGGAGTCTACAGTTTGTATAACCAAGATATATGAATATGCAAAAAAAATAAAATCAGTAATGAAACTACTTTCCAACTACAATCTTTTCACCTATCATTTATGTGATTATTCAAAAAAAAATTGAAAATATTCTAGAAAAAGAAATCTTAGAACATCACATGAAATACAATTTATAGCCTACCTCCGGGGTTGGAAAGCAAGTCGTTGTGCGAGTAGATTTAATACAAAACCTCTGTTTCTAAATACAATAGAAAAAAATCATTAATTATTATAAAGAGACAAATTAGTAAAAGAAAATACAAAAAATAAGAAAATCAAAAGAAAGCAATGACCATCAAACCTGTGAATATAAGGCTTCTTTCTTATGGTCAAGTTTTTTAACTTCTTTTTCGAGGTTTCCATAACCTTAAACGAATGTAAATTAAATTTCAAAAAAGAAAATAATAACATTAGTTTCGGATAACCCATACACCAGTAATCAAGTTGCACCTATTCATTTATCATTAAATTTTCAACAGGTTTACCTAATCCAGATTTCAATTCGTAGGGTTTAAGGTATGGTGGAAGTAACACCCTCGAAGGTGGTGGTGGTGCAAGCAACATGTTCCTGCAAGAAATTCAAAATATATGTTGTTAGTATCCTAAACACATTTGATTCTGATACGACTAAATTCCAATTTACAAAAATAAAATAAAAATAGAAATGAAATATTTAACAAACAGGGCCTAAGACACACATATGAAATAGAGGAAAACATGGTAAGTAGCAAAAGAAAATAGTGATTTACCCTATCTCGCCAGCTATCCGAGCTAATAGTTTTCTAGTAGAAAACATATCCGAGTAAATGGTGAATTTGAGCTTGTTAATGGGGTTATAAAGAGAGAGAGAATAGTGTGTGCGTGTGCGTGTTGATGGAGAGAGACAAAGAAAAAGTGTGTGTGTGTGTGTGTGTGAAGTTAGCTTGTTAATGGCGGTCAAAATAAAGAGGGGGTTAAAGAGTGAGAGTGAGTGTGTGTGTGTGTTAACAAAGAGAGAAAGAGAGAAGGCGAGTGAGTGTGTGAGTGTGTGTGTGTGAAGCTTGTTAATGGCGGTCAAAATTTGAGGGAAAGAGAGTGGATATGTTTGTGTGTTAACAGAGAGAGAGAGAGAGTGAAAAAGTGAGTGTGTTTGTTGTGTGAGAGAAAGAGCTCCAAGCCTCCAACTGCAACTCCAATTTTTACATTTTATTTTTATCATATACTACCCCCCTCCCAAAATTATTGTACATTTTTCTATTTTCGTCATTCCCAAAATAATTATCTTGTTTTAAATAATTTTTTTAAACAACACTTTTATCATTTTATATTTATTTTTTCATCTTACTTTAATTATGATACATACATTGACTTTAAAGGAAATTATACATTTAATGACTAACCTATTTACCCAATCTTTCTCTCATCCTTGCCGGGTAAGGAAGAAGGCCATTGGTAGGGCTGGCGATTGGGTGGGTTTGATCAGGTATGTGTTGGGTCAAAACGGGTCGTGACCCGTTATAACACAAAACAAAACGGGCCAAAATAGGTCGTTAGCCCGGGTCGATCTGTTTCGACCAATAGTTTTCCATTAAAAAAAAACTTACATTTATATAGGAAAAAATAACGGGTGGAAATGGGTACGCTTTAACTTAACCCAAATCGACCCGAATTAAGGTCGAAATGGTTGCCCATTTGAACCAAACACCGGGTCGAGTGATTTTCAGGCCTGCTTGGGTGGGTTAGCAGATTTCGAGTTGTACTTGCTAGGCCTCCATGGGATAGAAGGGTTAAATCTTAAAATGTTATATACATATAATCATAATACATAACTAAACTAAACAAATGATTTAAACTCAAGTACTCAACCATCCAACACAAACCAACTTGGGGGTTTTAATCCCTATGCATCAAAATCCATGAACATGATTTTCATTTTGAGAAACAAACACTGCAAAGACTCAAAAAGTGATTCAAAGTAGCCATCTTGGAAACAAGAAAGTTGAAAATTTTCATACATTGGATATTAAGTCAAAATCATCTCATCAAGCAAGCATTTATCTAAAGGAGCATAAAGTTGTTCTCTATACTGATGTCGCATCACGGATGTCCACAAAATAATCAAGATTCAGTAAGAAAGTTGAAGAAATAGGGGAGGCGTATCTAGTGCCTTTACGTGCAAAGGATTTTTCTCGGTTTTCTCCTTTCTTTCTCCAAAATAATATATATATATATATATATATATATATATATATATAATAACCCAGCACTATTGTACCTTTAAACCACTTTATATACAAGTTCACAACCCATTCACTAAACATATGTGTCAATATTATAAATCAAAACCATAACTCCAAAACAACATGGATGAGGGCACAAGCCGAATATAAATCAAAAATTGTAAATTAGAAAAACAAATCAAAAGTATATGATTTAATGACTAACCTTTAAACAGAGAAACCACGGTCGAACAATGTTGATCGAATTTCATTATCCTAAACCGCTCCTCCATATATATTATCGAGACCGGCTGTCATAAAATCCATATTTGAGTGCGGCTTCAATGGAGAATGGAAGAAAAGGGAACACATTAGAATGCATATAAAGGATTTTGTAGTTAGGGTAAAATGAAAAGTACCAAAGGATTGGGGACTGGAGGAGCCGTCGGAATCTGGAAGCAGGATGGCCTGACGGGAGAGCTTGAGATCCGACTTCGAAGAGCGAAATCTCGGCGCCGAGGCGTGAGACGGAGGCGAGGCCGAGGCAGGCCGGAGCCAAGAAGGAATCGCCGTCCCTGCCCGTCACTGACTCACTAGACTGGAGAAACTGAGAGGAGTGTGACTGATTGGGGTCTTGAATGAGTGAACGACTGAACGAGAGAGGGAGACGGAGACCTATCAGTTTATCACTTAACCCTAACCTAAGGCAGTAAACCAACCACTAAGGACTAAAAGGATTAAAGTTAGGGGTGGAATCGGGACGGGACCCGTCCCGATTAGCCTTATCCCGATCCCGTCCCGATAGAATTCGGGATTTCAATTTCCTTCCCGATCCCGTTCCCGATAAGTGTCGAAACCCGACGTTAGAACTGTCAAAATGGGCTTCTTGCGGGACGGCTTGGTTCGCATCTCCGAAAAGCCCACCAGTGAAATTGGGCGGGCGGGCGGGGAAAGCCCACTATCACAACGGTCCTAAAACAACTAGCTCCAACTCCGCCCGCCCAAGGGCTTGAAAACGGGCTAGCCTGCAAAAAAATGGTTTATTTAAAAATAGGAAAACAAGATATTATTTTTATATTTGAGATATATGCCACACAACTTCATTAGTCTTAGCCAATCCAATAAACCTACTGCATAATTTCAAGAAATGCCTTCAATTTGCAACAGTGAATTGAATCTGAATCAGACACTGTTGTGATTAATCAAGTTCGAAGCAACCTGAAGCTGCAACAAATTCGATTAATCAAGTTCTTGGTCAGTACTGGCTTGTACATCTTTGTTTACTAAACAAAATACACAAGATTGCAACTGATTCATCATAATAATTACCACCACTCGACTATTAAAAAATGACCACAAAATAACAGTATTAAAACAAAGATGTTGTTTCCAGAATTCCAGAATTCCAGTGGGCAGTGGTAGAGTATTAGTCTTTAGTTATAATTAGCAGCAAAAATAGAGATAATAATAAGCTCATATATAGAAAAGATGGCAGGATCACTCAGCAACAATTTTGAAGCACGCTTGATAATACAGAAAAATACCAATCAATGGAATCACCTAAACAGCGGCATGAAATTGGGGTTAGGGGGAGGGAAATGAAGAAAAAGGTAAGAAATTGAAGTTGAACCCAGATCATAAAGAAATCGGTACCTTGCTGCCGATGACGAGCCAACAGTCCTTGGGAGATCAGATAGATGAGAGAGACAGAGTGAGGTGAGAGACGGCGAAGAGCCGAAGACTTAGAGGCCGTAACTACTGAACTGGTCTGTCTAACCTGAAGCCGTGAAGGGCCTGAAGCCTGAAGGCGTGGCTGTGAACTGTGAACAGATGAGAGAGACAGAGTGAAGTGAGAGACGAAGTGAGTGAGACTGAGAGACGAGATCACCAGAGTGGATAGTCTGACCTGAAGGCTGAAGCCGTGAAGGGCCTGATTCGCCTGAAGCCTGAACGAGTGGCCGGCCGTGACCAGATGAGATAGACAGTGAGGTCTGAGGTGAGACTGCCTAACTGAGAAACGAGATTACCTAACCCTAACCCTTAAGACTTACGGCTACGGGCTTACGTTTACTGGGCCTGGGCCGCTAGTTAATTAGTTATCAGTATATATATAAAGCTTAGGTAATCTAAAAATAGTAATTTTTTGTCAAAATTTGTATCCCTAAAATAGTAATCCCTATTTATAATAAATATTTAATGAATCATATGATTAAATAATACAAATTCAAATACTTATAACTATTTGAAACTAGAACCTAGGAACTAGAACCACTGCATTCATTGCTTTGTTATCCAAACACAACCTTTTATGCATATAACTGTTAGTTTTCCATTATTGTCAAATAAACTTCAAAAAAATCATTGATGACTTTGCACAACAAATTTCACTGAAGTGAATCACAAATACTCACAATTAATTTTAACTGAATAACTAATTTGTAGAGAGAGAGAGAGAGGGAGATATATATATATATATATATATATATATATATATATATATATATATATATATATATATATATATGATTTTACTTATGAATTTTTTTGTCTACTTTTTTTATTTATTTAATGGAAGCAGAGGCGGCACTTTGCGGGAATTTATTAACTTAAAGTAAATAAAAAGGTACAAACGTGAGGGGGACAACCAGCCTTGCCCTTTTTAAAGGGAGGACAGAGGAGTCTGACCTCGAAAACGATATACAATAAAGGTTAAACAACATTGCGACGAAAATTATAAAAACCATAAGAGTCCATACATAAAGCTTGCTTGATGTCACTGGGAAGCGAAACATATGTAGTGAAGGTCCTGCTATTATGCGTTACATGAGCCGCCGCCGCAAGCTGATCTGCAACTTTATTTTGTTCCCTATAAACATGTCTCAAAATACTGTCATTTAGCATGGAACGACAGTCGCGGAGATAATACGTGTATGCCCAAGGGCCAGAATGACCATTCGTTAAAACATCAACCACCACCTTTGAATCTGTCTCCACCTCAACCCCGTAGAAACCCATCTGCGAAATTAAAGACAAACCATCTCGAGCGACCAATATCTCAACGTGATTTAGAACCACGTCCATAAAAGTTGGAAAATGCAGCCACTAAATCCCCTTGCGAAATTTCGCAAAATGCCACCACCCGAACAAGCGCCATTCCTTGAAGATCCATCCGTGTTAAGTTTGTATCTGTCTAAGTCTAAGGGAATCCATCGAATCCATTTTCCGATACGAAAAGTAGGATTAATAACCTGAATATTCAGCGATTGTATAGCCAAAATTGCAAGACGATTGCTTCCAGACTTGGGTTTAAAAACACAAGACATCTCCCTTAAATGTCTCACAATGTTCATGAAAATTCTGTCCTTGCACATCTGAATCCCATCGTGAATCGCTGCACATCGGGCCTTCCATATCTCCCAACAAGAAAAAATAAAAATACCAAGCATACAAGCCTGACCATGACTTCGAAGAGAACCCTTCGACCAAACATCAAAAAGATGACGCAATCCTGAATAAGAACTAACCTGGCCGAAGATAAGAGCAAAATTGTTCCAGATAGCCTTAGCAACTTTTGAAAAAATGAACAGGTGATTGATTGATTCACAGTCCGGCGAAGAGAGGCAGCAAACACACTTAGACACAAACGAAACATGCCTAGCTTGAAGACGCAAATCAACTGGGACTGCATTCCGAAAAAACCGCCAAATAAACCCACCGATCTTTATGGGAATCCAAGGCTGCCACACTTTTTTTCCCCAACCAACAGAAGGAGATCTAAATCTGAAGTTATTCCAATAATCTGCTGCTTTAAAAATACCAGAGGTTGATAAAGTACACAAAAACTTACAACTCATTATAACTAAATGAAATATATGAATATTTTTTTGTCTATTTCATCATATCAAAGTTCTTAAAAGAAATATTATGAACAAAATTACAAATACTCATTATTGATATTAAATATATGACTGACCAACAAAAATATATAGATTTGAAATTTTATTGTCCATTTTATCATATTCAGAATTTAAAAAACATCAAAAGTTCATCTAAAACACGAATGTACATGATTAATTATAAATGACTGACAGATCTAAAAAATATATTGATTTGAAATAAATAAAATTTAACAAATACTTCAAGTAACAAGAGCTATATAATGGTAAATAACAAAACGAAACAAACAATATTGCAACATAATTTTTCCACTAATAAAGAAGAAATGTTTTGGAAGTGCAAAGTTACCTCTCTTTTAAAAAAAAAAATGAACCGACCATTTAATCATGAACGAATTAATTTGTCGTTGTGTTCGAAAAGTAATCAGATTTACATCAAATTGTAGAGTGCCCAAGTATTCTCACTTGGAAAGCTATCTTGATGATCCCCCTCCATAGAGTTCTATATTTTCGAGGATAGAGAATGGGGAGATGAATAATGAGTAAAGGGAGTGAAGAAGAAAAACCAAAATGAGAGTTGGTTCCATAAGTTGGGTTAATAGTTTGTTTTTCTTTGGTGAGAGGGCAAGATTGCTGAAATAGATATCATGACAAAAGGTAACTAACGAGACCCAAGACAAGAGTTTTTAATATATATATATATATATATATATATATATATATATATATATATATATATATATATATATATATACTATAAAACGATGTCGTTTTAATATCCGTGAGTGGGGCGAAGTAACAAAGCCAAAAGATTAAATTTATCTTTTTAATTGTTATTGATTATTGATATTGAAATGAGCTATTAACAGGCTTAAATCAGTACAAATAGAATTATTTGAATCAATTTTCAATCGATCATCGTCAATTAAATTTGTTTAGAGTAAGTTTTGTCATTCAATTAATATGTGTCAGGTTATGAACATGTCAGACCCATTTATATATTTTTTGTCTTTTAAAGGTTTGAAAAGAATAGTGTAAAAATTGGGTCGTTCTCTTTTGACAGATATTCAACCGCTGTTCACTATACTTTTTTAATCGGAAAAAATATTTTTTAATGTGAAAGGATGAGTATATCTTTAATGAATCGGACACGCTTGCGGTAAACATCAATTCATACATTGCCATGCACGATTCAAAATTGTGTAATTGTCATTCTCATTTCATAGCAGTGCATCGTGATTTTAAATCGATGTCTCACGTTCAAACTGGTCTATTTCCAATTCTTAGCGATGCATTGTGATTCTAAATTTATTCATCGCGAATCCAAATCGACGTATCGCTACTGAAAATTGATACACTGCGATACACATTTTTTGTATTTTCATTTTAATTATTTATTTAATTTTCATAAATTGCAGTTATTCCAATTTATTTATTTTATTATTGTTAACCAACTAACACATATATTTCTTTATTTTCATAATAATTTTTAATCAAATGAATCAAATGATATTTTTCTATTCATTGAAATAATCTATTCTTTTAGTTTTGTTTTTTGTCTTCGTTTTGTTTGATTATAATTTAACTGAGTATTATTTGATTGAAAAATATATATGTTCGTGTGTTTAGCGCACGGGTATAAAACTAGTTTATTCCAAAAACTAAAATGAGTTACCCTGATGTTATTCTTAGAGCATCACCATTGTCTATTTTTTCAACTTCTTAGACAAATTCCTATTAAGAAGTTGGCAAAAATTTTCCATTGTTAAGCTTCTTAATTTGCCAAATAGGAAAGAGAAGGTTTTTACTTCTTCACTAAGAAGTTGATCTTGGAAAGAGTGCGGGGAATGCAGTGTGAGGGGGAGGGGGCGGGTGGTTTGGGGGGGGAGGGGGGATGTCAGATAGTGAGAGAGGAAGGAAGTGGGGTGTTAGTGGGGTGTGTGGGGGGTTGTGTGTGTGAAGGGTTTTGTTTTTTTAAATGGTTTTAAATTTAATATTTTTTTGTGTAAGAATAGTATACAATGAGAAGATATATTATTAAGTGGATAAGAAGAGAAAAGTGTGTAGGTGGCAGTGAGACCCAATTACGAAGTTGTATAAGAATTAGTAACATTGTGGATGCCCTTATGCTTCCCCTGCCCAAAATTAGTGCATGTTTAATTTGGCTTATAATTAAATAAACTAAGAAAACAACAATTTAGTTAATTATTTATATTTGTATAATGTGTAGTTTTCTTAAAATCTCATATGTATGTGATTCATAATTAAAAAATGTGACTCATAATTAAACTAAGTAAAAAGTAAAGATAAAATAATAAAAATATTGAAATAAAAAGAAAAGTTATAAATAAGATAATTTTTTTGAGATGAACGAACATAATAATAACTTTGGGACAGAAGGAGTAATAAATATATGCAATACCAGTGCATGTTTTTTTTTAATCTTTTAAAGTATGAACAAAATGTAAGGATAAAATGGTAAAAATATTATAATAAAACGAAAAGTTATCAACAAGACAATCTTTTTTATTAAGACGGACGAGAAAAAAAAGTAAGACAATAATTTTGAGATGTTGAGTAATAAATACATGCAATACGTGTGCTTTTTAATCTTTTTAAAGTTATTGCCAATTTTATGTTTGTAATCTGATTTTTATATGTTTTTTGAATTTTGAATTATTATTTTTTTAGATTGAAAATTATTTTGTACCTATATTTTGAATACGGAGAGTAGTGGGTGGTTATTTATAGAGTTGTGTGTATTATTTAAAAGAAATACGTTAGGATATATATTTAATGACAGTGATAAATAAGGGAATAATTACGGGTCAGTTCACTTTTTAAAAGTTTCAATCGCCCTAGTTCTATTTTTTTTTCAAATTGGAAAAGAACACTTTTTGGGGAAAAAAGTCTATAATACTTTTAATGAGAATGAGACGTGCTATGAAATGAATCGCGGTGCATTGACTATTGAACTGCAATGTATCAATTTTATTAAATTAATTTTTACACCGCGATTCATCTATTTAATTGCCTAGTCTATTTTTGTATCGCGATACATCAAATTTTGAACCGCGATTCATCGGTTTAATTAACTAGTCTACTTTTGCACCGCGATACATCAATATTTGAACCATAATACATCAATGTTTGAATAGCAATTCATTAGTTTAAATGACTAATCTATTTTTGCATCGCGATACATCAATATTTGAACTGCAATATATCAATATTTGAACCGCGATACATCAATGTTTGCAACACGATACATTTAATCTAATATTTTTGTACCTGCAAAATCATCAAACCCCGTTTCGTTGAGCAACAAAAGTGATTTTTGAATCCAATGTATTTGTCGAAGCTATTGAAAGAGACGATGACATTTTCGGAACAATATTTCGAAAAATAAACTTTTGCAGTAGAAAAAAAAATGATGGACTTTTAAAGTTACAAACTATTGAAACATGATTATTTAGGATTTACTTAAAACCATTAAAGAAGACTTTAACATCATAAACAACTTGTAAGATAAAAAGGAAACGTTTAATCATACCTCACTTACTGGTTTAAGAACTAAATATTCTTAGGACTTTAAGTAAAATATGTAGGAGGAGATTCTAAACATCTTGTTTGATTAATTGATATTAGAAAACACTAGTTAGTTGTTATCTATAATCAAATTGATTAGACTTTAGTAAGTCTAAAGTTCTATTTCCTGAACCCTTCAGGCTTCAGCAGATAGAATACACCTATTGTTTTATTCACTTAAGCAAGATTAACGTAGATTAAGGTAAACAATATTCTTTAACTAAAATATCTCTACTGCTTAAACTTAGTCATCAGCAGCTAAAAAGCTGCTGATACGAGTGCCATCTAACAACCGCTGATAGTTATCAGCCGCTATGCTTTTCTATCGTTTAAATTTCTATCTATTGACACTATGTATATATAATTAAACTTTCATTTGACTTAAAACACTAAGTTAGACAACCTTTTGTTAATTGATAAATTCGTTTGTTGTAGCTAAGTCATTAGCATACTCAGTGTAAGTCACTACTTTAATATTATTTTGTCTATTTACAATTACATCTATTGATTAAAATACTTAAACGATTTCTTATATATATCAACTCTATCAAACAGTATTTTAAACAATAAAATATGAAAAACACTTTCGGTCACACTCGCGTATTTAATTTTGGCCATCATATTTCAAACATTAATACTATTCACTATGAGACTTTTTGTCATTTCATTAATTACTCTACAGTTTATCATTGCATTAAATATCTCACAGTGTATCATATCTTCTAGCTAAACCACCTTCTTTATTATTGCATGCTAGAAATATTTACTCTCCTTATTTTATGCAAGAAGATATTTAACCTTTATCTATGAATTTATGATCTTACACTAAGTGATATCTTCCGTCTTTCAAAAATCTTATATAAGATCTCTATACATTAAAAGATATATTTATCATCCCTGCTCTTTCAAAATGACTATTTTTCAAGGATCTCTATATAAATTATTTGAGCAATGATTGAAAAACAAGAATTGGACCTAAACATTTCCCTTTTCCCTCAAGCAATTCTTCCTTGAAATGTTCTAGTTCTCAGTGGTGGAAGATATAGAGATTTAGAGGATGATGAATTGGTTGAAGACTTCATTTACTCAAATGATATTCCTTCATTGATTTGCTTCAACTCAAGACTGGACACTCAACTTATTCCTTCAAGCAACTATTTCCTTGATGTGTTCCAGTCCTTAAACACTTACTAAATATTTTTTCACTTATCATTCTTTTCAAGTTCTTGTTTAAACAATTATTGTATTCTTCCATACTTCTTCCAATTTTATAGGAATACTTTATTGTTGCACGAGTATGATTGTTGCTCAATCATACTCCTTGTCGACATCTCAATTTCGTACCCCTGTGTTAAACATTCTATAAAATGTTTAATCAAGTCAAAAGGACTAACGAACGTTAACTTTCAGTGGGTCCAAAGTGTCAAAGGAATAATCATAAAAAGGAATGGACAAAACAATGAAACAAAAGGGGGGGGGGGAAAGTGAAAATTCCCAAAGCACAAAACAAAAAGGGGCGCCGAGCCCACAATGGCAACGGGCAGTGCCCATTTTGGGTTTAAGCCTTACTATTTTCCTTCTAACGTACAACCTTTTCATCGTAAGGTATAAGATTTTCAAGCACAAATGCAAAATATATGTCTTCTTCATTCGCTGTTAAGATTTCAACCTCTCCGCTTATAAATAGAGGCCTTCTATCAATGAAAAAAAAGAAAGATCAGACGAGAAATTTTCTGGAGGGAATTCAGATATAGTTTTTATAGAGCAGAAGCGTTGTTAAACTGTAGAAATTATTTCCCCTTTAGGCTGAGTGATCCTGCCTAAACATTTATAAACTACCGTCCAAATAGAAACCTAGTTAACCGATTAGGTTCTCGCCCTAAACCCGACTCCAAAATGCCGCCAACGCAACCGTTACGTCGATGAAATTCAGACACGACATCAGCACATTTACAACAAATTTACAGGCAATTACTCCGCCCGAATAGAGAGGTAGAAAGTAACAAACACAACAATCACACCGCCCAAATTTCAACAACAACAAACAAACAACAACAACAACAACAACAAACAACAAACAAAAGACTTTCTCTCCCGAAGAAGACATAGCGAGCACACCCAAAAGCCTACCTAAGCAAAGTTGTCCCGGGTATAAACCCTCACGCTTCAAGAGGTAGGTACCAAAGTTATTTTCATTTCTGCCTATTAATATTATAATAATTGTTAAAAATATGTCTCAAATCGTTATACTAATAGGATTGATTTATTTTGGTCAAACCCGAAAAGTGGCGGCGTGTATATTACCGTGTCCTTGGCCAATGTACACTCTAACTTCATATGGATTAGGAGAGTCTAATCCTAATTAGTATAGGATAAACATAGTGAACACGACCCATATAAATAAGGGAGGCGCGGCATTATGAGGAGATATTCCAGCCGAGTTTATGAGACATGAATTGGAGACGGACGACACAACACGTGGTCGAGGGTCTCGAGGTCTTGGCGGTGTTATAAAAAATAGTGCATGGCTATTTTGGACTGTGAGAGGTATGGTACTCTATGGGATCATGTCAATCCTAACCCTTTGCCTAGGTAGGATGAGTACATTGAAAACTCTCTATTGTAATTCCTCATTGTTTATAGTGAAGTTGTTGCGCGTAAAATCCTTTGTTCCCTTTACCTTTATTTCGTTATGTTTTCTATTATCTTGCCATTATTCGTCCAAATACTTGGTGCTATTATTTTCGACCGATTCGCTTCCGCATTGAAGATAGAAACTTGGAATTCTTAATCCAATAATTTCCCCATTTTTATAACAAACTGGTATCAGAGCTTTGAGCTAATCAAAATTGAGATCAAGAGATTGAAGTTTTTTTAAGATGACATAATTTGGAAATTCTACGCAATTCTAATTAGAGAAATTTAACGGAAGTAATAACTTTAGCTTGTGGCAAGTTAAAGTTAGGGATGTGTTAATCCAGGTAGAACAAGAGATTGCTTTGGAAGAAAAGGAAGCAAAACTCGACGATATGAAAGATGAGGTATGAAAGAGAATTGATCAAAAGGCGGCTAGCACTATCCGGCGATGTTGCGCGGATAATGTTCTCTACAACGTTATCTCTGAAAAATCCACGAAGGCTTTATGGGAGAAGTTGAAAAGTCTCTACATGGGGAAATCAATGTCAAACCGGTTGTACCTAAAGAAGGAGTTGTTCAATTTCACGATGTCCGAAGGTACGAATATTCATGATCACTTGAATGCTTTTAACAAGATACTTTGCAAGATGGCAAATATTGGTGTTAAAATTGAGGATGAAGATCAAGATTTAATTTTGGTGAAGTCTTTGCCACCATTTTACAAGTATTTAGTAACTACAATTATGCATGTGAAAGACACATTTACTTTGTGTGAGGTACAAATTTCATTATTAACGGATGATTCTATGAACAACAGTTCGAAGAATAATAATAGTGATGTGTTTTATGTGGTAAACAAAGTTAAACATGCTGGTGATTCATCCGATCAAGGTCAAGTGGTGGTAAAAAGAATAAGAAAACTTCCAAGCAAAAGTGTTGGCATTGTAATGAGATGGGTCACGTTATTCGTAATTGTTAAAAGCTCAATGATGAAGTGAAGAAATAATTGAATTCTAATGCTAATATTATCACCTTTGATAAGGGTGATATTAACAACGACGAGAATAGTGGTGGTGTGCTCAATGTGATTGATAGATGTGCTTTATGCGCATATATTGTATGTATTTTCCTACTTAGATTGTGTTCTTCCATGAGATTTAGATTACTAATATGGGTTTGTAGTGTTTTTATGAGTTTCAGGTTGAATTGGAGATTTTAGAAGACTTGAAGGCTTTTTCCATGCAATTGGAGACTTTAGGGACCTAGATGCAAAATCCTGGAAGTTGGAAATTCCCCAAGAGTTGAAGAAGGGAGTAAGCAGTCGCTTAGTCCCAAAGTTTAAGCTACCACTCATTTTTCAGTACTGCGCATCGGAAGGAAAGCCTTTAAGCGGTTGCCTAGCCTTGATGGTTAAGCGACCGCTTAACCTCGTTTTTCAGGTTGGGCCTGTTTTGTAATTTCTTAAATTGTAAATCTAGTATAAATACAACCCTAGTAGTTTAGGTTTAGGGATCCGAAATGTATCATTCTTTCAGCAGTTCTTAGGGTTAGGGAGGTATTTTGATTCAACCTCTTTGTCATTGTTGAAGATTGATTATGAGTTCTTCATCCATCATTGTTTGTTCATCGTTTGTGATGAACTAACCGCATCTATCTAGGAATTGAAGGTAACTTGTATCAAATCTTATGTTCTAATATTAAATTCTATTCAATTAATTATTGTTTATTAATTAGATTATCTCTGGTTTGCATTGAAACTCTCGCATAATGGTTGCGTTAGTGAATTTGGAAGCTCTTGGGCATAATAAGCTTCGCAATCCGAATGCATAAATCATGCATTGGCCAACCTAAGTAATAAATAGATCTTTTTGATTTCCTGATCGGGATAAGGTATAGATCTAGGTTCGCATGTGTTTTTCGAGTACTTAATGGACCCTTAATTACTGTGTGGACGGATCAAGAAAGCATAGCCAAAGCAGGGTACTAAGCATTGCAAACCGTGATCCAAGCGTCTCAATCTTTACATTAGTGAACGAACCCTTAATTGATTGATATATAAAGTTATTCTATTATATAGTGACTAAAAGGTCTGCGTACTGATTAGTGTGGCAACTGTCTTTAAAATCAAATGTGTAATAGAAAAGTTTAGTGTTAGTTTCTCCAAAAGGTGGACGGCCAGACTTCAAACCTTGAAAGCACGCCTCACCAGATTTCAAGTCTCTAGAACGAAGCTAAGCAAAAAATGTGGATTTAGATTATATATTATTTGATCTAGATATTTTTTATATCTAGTAAAATAATATTCGAATTTCATTCATCAGATTTCCCCTCAAAAAGGTCAACCATGTCCTTATCTGACTCCAGACAGCTGCATAGACTATATGTCCACTCTGTTGTCTGAATCAGGAAGTCTGAAGACATTACCTCTTTTGGCTAAGAAGACTTTCAAGCGGTAACGCCTACAAGCTACAAAATTACTCTATTTGGTATGAGCCCCTGCAACACTGCATCTCTGATGACAGTCTCGCCACACTCATTCCACAAAGCGCCGAATTACATTTAATGCATTATAACGTTGGATACATCATCTCCATCTCAAATCCAACGGTTGTGAAGATCTCCCGTAGTATATATTCAAACCTTGAAGATCTGAACAACATATATCTCTTACGCATTCAATACTCAAGCTTAATCTTCAATACTGAAGCATTCAAGAGATCAAAGGACAAGAACTAACACTTCAACAAATTTCCTGAAGGTACATATCTGCCTATCACAATTCATTATCAGCTTCTTCTAGTTTGCTATTAACTATTCTTTACTTTAGCACTTGAGAGAACAATTATTCATTGATTGTTTCTCTCATCATTAAACACTTGGTTGAAAAACTATTTTGTACACGATCCATTAGAGATATATCTTTCTCACCTAGTGGACAAACAAGTGCACCTTTCAAAATCCAAAGCTAGCCACTTTGGTAGTGGATGTAGTGCTTTTTAAAGTACGAACCACTTCTACATCCTCGCGCATTGTCTTGATTGAACTGTTACCATTTATCTTTTCTGAACATATTCTGAACTGCTTTAGTTTTATCTTCCTAATTTTGCTGCCCTAACTCTCATTAAAAGTCAGTTAATCACAATATGCTAGTTTTTCAGTTAAAGCATTTCAGAGCTTAGTTCTTTGAAAACTAGTTTTTTCGAGACTAACCTCTTGAGAATAGATCCTATGGCTCACTATATGCTACCTACCTCGAATACCAGCCACGTCCCAATATTGGACGAAGGCCACTTCGAAGTATGGAAAGACAAGGTGTTATGCGATACATGTATTCTAATTGTTTATGGCAATGTGTTCAAACAGGTCCCCATATTCCAATGAAGCCAAATCTACTTGTTGAAGTAGGAGGTGGACCACCTGAAGTGCCCAAGTCCATAAATGAATGGACTAATGAAGAAAGGAAACTCGTTGAACTCGACAGCAAGGCCATACACATAATATCCAGCTCGGTCGACACAAGGACATATTAGCAAATAATCAGGTGTAAAACTGCAAAAGAAATATGGGAAGCTCTTGTGGAATATCTAGAAGGAGACCTGCCCACAAGAGACAACAGAAAATACAACTATATTCAATAGTTTGACTCCTTCAGAAAAGATCCAAAGGAGACACTCTGATATGATTCCTACACGCGTATTCACGATGGAGGAATCAAAGAGCACGCAGCACGACAAGCAAAGAACGTCAATGAATTGATGGATTGTGACACCTTGACCCAATGTTACAATCTGCTATTGAACGTGGTACTCTGCGATCCAATTACAAGACGAACACGAACCTTGGTATTATGAAGAACGCCATAATAGGGATGGATATCCTATTGATAAGTTCGGGTTTCGATTACTTAGCCTCTCACCAAATAATCACAAGTTCAATGAAGAACAAGGAGGTTTTGAAAAACACTCAAAAACTATATAAATCAATAATCAGAAAATTGTATCAAAGTAATAAGCCACACCCATTATTTATATGGGTTGTGAATCATAAACCTAAAAGTAAAAGGAAAGGTCTAAGTAGAATCGTCTTAGGAGACTACTTAGAATCAACTTAGGAAACTAAATAAAATCAACTTAGGAAACTACTTAACTTACCTAATCTATGTAGGCAACAATTAGGTAAATTACCTAATCTATTTAAGAAACATAAATTCTCCAAAATAAGTAAACTCTAACAATCCCGTTTTTTGTAAAGGCCTAATTTTGAAAGTTGCATTTTGGCCCCCCTAAAGTCTTCCTTTAGGTGTTAAGAGCTTCCAAAGTCATTGTATGACATTAACGAACATTTCTCGAGTCTTCAATTCATCATCCATGAAATCTAAGGCTTCACAACACATGTTTGAATTTGTAGAGTAGCCATTGTAATAGCCTGAATCTCCAATAAATCCACGAATTAAGTTTGTATAGAACTCTTGAATCTTCCAATCATACTTTACGCATTTAAAGGACTTCATTTGATTTCTTTGACACTTGATATTTTGTTTAATCACGAACTCTTCATGATTGATCATCCTTGCTTGAATCTTCAAACTATCGAACCAGTCATCACATGTCTCATCCAAACTCGAGCTCGTTAAGATCACATCACACTCCATCAAGCCTACGACATATTTTGTGAGGTATTAAATAGTTGTTATTCTTTAGGTAAAGAATATAACGTTAAGGAAGTTAATATGAGATTTTTTGTTTCCTTGGGACGTTTGTGGCATGTTAAAACAACTATTAAAGAGTCCAAAGACTTAAACTCCATACATCTTCGAAGAATGTATGCGAGTTTAACAGTCTATGATCAAAAACTTCTTCAAGCTCAAGAACATGACAAACATTTTAAACTTCCTTCTTTTTCTGCAATTTCTCATGAACCTTCTGTTACAGAAAACAAACCATCTACTTCATCTTCTTCAAATGAAAATGAAATTATTTCTGCCGAACAATTTGTTATGTTCGTTAAGAAATTTCAAAGGTTCTCAAAGTTTAATAAGAAGAAGAATGCATACCAGCCGTCTTTCAGAAAGAATGCTGAAAGCTCGCAAGACGATGAGCTAGTTTGCTTCAATTGCAGGAAGCCATGTCATTTTGCTTCTAAATGTCCTAAGCCAAAATATGAAGCTTACAAAAGGCGACCTTCTAAAACATTTTCAAAACATAGGGGTCTGTTGGCTGAGGATTTAGAAGAAAACCAAGTGTCCACTTGGTTTGAGACTGATTCTGATGAGGATGATGATGACTCAACTGAATACACACATATTTGCCTCGTTGCTCTAAAGTCACCTCCCACCTATGACTCAAAAATTAAGTCAAGTATTCTCTTTTCCAAGCTAATATATAACAACATTCTGAAGAGCCCTCTAAAGAAGAAATTCTCAGGATGCTCATGACATGTTTGAGGAATTCAATGAATTTAGAAAGGCTTATGTAAAGTTAGCTAAAAGCCATGAGAAGCTGGGAACTGATAAATCCATGTTGGAAACCAAATTAAAAACTCTCAATGGAGTCTAGAAAGAGAATATCAAGTTAAAAGAAGAGAACAAGTTTCTCAATGAAAAGGTTGCGTGCCTCGTTGGTCATGCCAAAGAGCTATCTGCTGAGAAAAATGAGTTGCAAAAGACCATCGACTCATGGAATAACTCAAAGGTTGTTTTTGACCAAGTTCTTAGAGACCAAAGGCCCACTGCAGATAAAACTGGGTTTGGTTTCAATGAAAACACTTATGGCACAACCTCTGAACAGAAAATATAAGACTTTTCTATGCAAACGGATGATATTCCTGTATATTATTAGCAGCCTATTAATGGTAGACAAGGGATTGGTTATGTTGCCATTTATTAAAAATACTCTTAGATTCAAGCTATTAAGACCAGTAATGCGTCTAAAGCAAAACAATCATATGTTGGTGAAAAGTCTGCTAAAGGCTATGCAGACTCACAAAGGCCTTTTACTAGCACCTCTGCTAAAGCAAAGGTTGATGTTTCCAGGCCCACAAAGAATTTTCCCAAACCAATCAGATTTATCAAAAGCACAACTAATGGTGTTGCTGCTCACAAGACTATTGACACTAGGCTTAAAGGAAAAATGTATGAAGTGTCTAAGTCTACTAACAGCAGACATGCTAAAGCAAGGACTGCTGAATACACACTCAAGAAAACTCATACAGAGCCTTCTAAACCTGCTGTCAATAAGTCTGTTGAATCAAGGCTACTGCCAAAAGGAAAAATGTACAAAAGTTTGCCAAATTCCAGCTATCTCAACATGACATTTGTAATTTTCGTCGCTGTAATTTTTACAAATGTTTAGGCCATTTGTTCCACGAATGCCTACTAAAATCCATCATAAAGCCTATTGTGGTTTCTATCCCAAAAGTTAGGCAAGTATGGGTTACGAAAAATTGCTAACCCTCTGGACCCAAAATGAAAATAAAAGGGACCATGATCTTTTCATCTCTTAAGCATCCTGGACAGTGGATGTTCTAGACATATGACTGGGAACACAAGTCTTCTTTTAAATATATCTGAAGCAGAAGGTCCTCCTGTTATTTTCGGCGACAACGCGAAAGGAAGCACCATTGGGTATGGATCAATCATTCGTGGAAACCTTTCTATTGGAAAAGTATCTCCAGTAGCAAGGTTAGAAGCAATCAGAATCTTCTTGGCCTATGCTACATACAAAGACTTTGTGATGTACCAGATGGATGTCAAGAGTGTTTTCCTCAACGGTGATCTTCAAGAAACAGTCTACGTAACTCGGCCTCCAGGCTTCATGGAAAAAGGAAAAGAGACACATGTTTACAAGCTTAAGAAAGCTCTCTATGGTCTTAAGCAAGCACCTCGTGCTTGGTATGAGACACTATCCAAGTTCTTGATAGAACAAAGATTTGTACGAGGAAAGATCGACACTACTCTCTTCATTCTTAAGCACAAAGGACACTCTCTGATGGTGCAAATATATGTCGATGATATCATTTTTGGCTCCACAAATGAGAAATTATGCAAGAGATTTGAGACTCTTATGACTGGGAAGTTTCAGATGAGCATGATGGGAGAGTTCACCTTCTTCCTAGGACTTCAAATTCAACAATCAAATAAAGGAATCTTCATAAGTCAGTCCAAGTATGCCAAAGAACTAGTCAAAAAGTTTGGGTTGGAAACGGCCAACACTTTTGATACTCCCATGGCTGCAAAATACAAGTTATCCAAAGACTTACAAGGGAAGAATGTTGATGTCACTCTATATAAAAGAATCATTGGATCTCTGCTTTATCTTGCCGCCAGTAGACCTGATATTGTATATGTTGTTGGGGTATGTGCTAGATTTCAAGGAAATCCTTATGAGTCACATCTTATAGCAGCCAAGAGAATCATCAAGTATGTATCAGATACCACCAACTTAGGTATCTGGTATCCAAGAGAATCCTCCTTCAACTTAGTTGGCTACTCAGATGCAGACTATGCTGGCTGCCAAGTGGACAGGAAGAGCACAAGTGGGACTTCTCAATTCCTAGGAGACAAACTTGTCTCATGGGCTAGCAAGAAACAAATATCAGTGTCAAAATCCACCACTGAAGAAGAGTACATCGCTGTTGGAAGCTGTTGTTGTCAACTTCTCTGGATCAAACAACAGCTGGTGGATTATGACATCAAAGAGACTGCCCAATCATGTGTGATAACACTTCAGCAATCTCTATCACCTACCACCTGTGATGCACTCCAAGACAAAGCATATCGATGTTTGATATCACTTTCTAAGGGATAATATAGAAAAAAGGAACATAATCATGAAGTACATTTCCACATAACATCAACTCGCATACATCTTCACTAAGGCCCTTGAGGCCGAAAGGTTTGCTTATATTAGGGGAGAGCTTGGTATGCTTGACCCAACTGCTTAATATTAATTTAAATTCATTTATTCCAATTATTTATTTAAATTATTAAGCAGACTTGATATTATGCTTAAGCAAACTTAATGTTAAGTAAAAAAGAATAGCAGAATTGCTATTTAGCTGAAGACAGAGGTAAATCTTTTAACTTTTATTTAAGAAGGGTTATTTGTGAAAATAATGACGGACTGTTTTAAAAATGGTTGAGATATTTTTCAAAAAGTTACTTTTTGACTACCATCAATCATTAAGTCATTTCAAGTGTCAATCATCAAACTTCAAGTCACTTCACCTTTCAGCCATCTGACACATCATGCCTTTTCATTAATAAACCCCTCAACCGCCAATTTCAAAACATTTTTTCAAAAAGAGAGAGGGGGTTTTAACTTTCAAACTTTCTCTTCTTCTTCTCTCTCAACAACTCTTTCACTTTCCTCGCTTCACATCTGTAATTTTGTGAAGAACTCTTCGATTCTTCTCTCATTCATCTACACTTTCTCGAATGGTAAGTCGAATCTAACCCAGAATCGTTTATTTGGTAGAAATTTCATCCTTATTGGTCTAATATTTGATTTTCCTGATTTAGGGTTTCTGTGTATGGTAAATCTACCATTATTAACTGTTGAAGAGATATTCCTACTTAATTAAGGATTTTAATTTGATTCCTAAATTTTACTGTCTACTGTGGACATTTCATCTGAGAATAATTCTTATCTTCAGTAGATGATCGATGTCTTATTTTACTTAATTTCCTTGCAAGTGGACAAGACTATTGGAGAATAGTTTTGGAAGCAAGGGTCGAACCCACAGAGACAAGAAGATCACAAATAGTACGATTTATTAATAGCAAATTATTAATCTAAGGGGGGTCTTTATATTAATTTTAATCTAAACTAATTATTATTCAGGTGTTTAACTAATTAGTAGCAATTACAGGTTATGAAGATCTTATGGTGGATGGCAATCTAGGATTAGGGTTTCACTTATATCTCCTCTATGTTTAATTTAAGATAATTATCATTCAATTTCTTGGGTTCGTTCACAAAATATAGATATAGCCTATTGAATTACCGTTCAGTCTCCATCTCCAAATAATTCATCCATTATATATCCTAAGCACAAGAACATATGATCTATCTGTCACCTAGGTCATATATGGAACCTAGCCCTAACTTATCACTCTCGTGCATCGATAGGTCCAATTTTTTTATGATGGTGAGCCAGTGTACGACATATGCACATTGATCATGCAGTTATCCGCACATCTAGGTCTTTATTATTCACGATTACATTCATTTGTTCAAAGTGAAATAATATAGGGATTGATAAACACCACAATCAACAATAATTGAATGAACATAAATATAAATTAAAGCATAGATTCGATACAAGTTACCTCCCACCTCCTAGATTAATGAAGATTTAGTTCATCCTTGAAGATGAACAACACATGGAGATGAATGAGTTCATGAATTGATCTTCAAAGCTTGAAATTACAATAACTAATTGTGTTATACAACCTAAAATCTATTCTAAAGCTATAGAAAACTGTTTCCAGCCGTTTCTAACTGTCTATTGCTTTGGCTACCGGCCTCTATTTATATCAGGGAGTTGTATTACAATTGAATCTCTAGTGAAAACGTAAATTTTTCCATTCTGACTACCTTGCGGTCGCAAGGTATGAGGCACTTAATCGCAGAGGTCCTTCAATAATGTCAGGGATGTCTTCTCTTGCATTTACGTCACCTTGCGGAAGGCAGCAGTCTTGAAAGCACTGCGGCCAGTAAGGTTCAACATGGTTTTTCTTCTTTCTTCTTCAATTTTTCACTCTGACCCCTTCTCGGAATTTTCACCAGATGTCCTTATAATTTGCATACTTTCACTTAAAAGTCTGAAACTCACAAAATCACTAGAAAACGCATATCAGTAGCCAAAAGCCTCGTGAAATAGCTCAATTTAAGTCATAGAAGTATAAGAAATCGACGAATAAAATACATCGATCAAATACCCCCAAACTTAAAATTTGCTCGTCCACGAGTAAACAATACTTATAAATACAAAAACAATTAATTAACAAAAATAACAAAAATCTTTTTGGAGGGTGACACTATTTACACTCCTCTAGAAACCTACAAACTCAAGGAGACTCTTTCGAGTGACTCGACTATGCAGATAAATACAAAAACTGATAAATACAAAAGCAAACAAAAACTAAACTAACCATAAAATAAAAATCTTTTTGGCTTCAACCTCAAGTTTTAATGGCAAAACAAAGCAGTCTCAGTTCGATGCTTACCATATATGTGCAGACTAAATCACATAAAACTAACTGACTTTTACTTAAAACTGCTACTACTCTTACTTTCTCCGTGTGTGTGTGATCATCAGTCTTAGAGAATATCTTAACTAAAACAGTTTTATTAAGCTAAACACCACATTCATATGAAAATCAAACTTTAATCAAAACCGATGCATTATGAAATATGAGATCTACCATCCAAACCCGGTCTATTATAGAGAGAGAGGTCACCAAGGATTTCAAAAACTTATACATCCATCCCATGCACTTCTATGTATGACATACAATGTTCTCTTATCCCAATTACTTGTAATAGCTAAGATTATGCTAACACAGTGAGCTTTTGGCGAATATTGTGAACATGAAGCGTTTGATCAATTATATATGACTCTCTTAGCAAAGAAAACACGCACAAACATTGGCAAGAAGATCATTAGGTCTTTATTAGCTTGTAATGTAAGGCTAAGGTGATGGGGGATTTGATGGAAAGGGATTGGAATTCAAAGTGAGAGAGTAAGACTACCTTTTATCCCTCATACTTCCAAGCAAAAGGAAGTTTTCCCTATTTAGGCTAGGACCTGCAAAGACTACAAATAAAGGGGGGGGTGGTGTTTTCTGATACTTTTCAGTTTTCTTCTTCCCCCCCCCCAAACTTGTTTTCGCATCATTTTTCTCAGCAATATTTTTCTAACATATTTTCTTTTGAAAGCTATGCTTTCATTTGAATTTACTTGCACTCTTCTTCTTCCGTTTAATTTTTCTTCGATCTAATTTTTTTCTTTTTTTTCTATTATTTTTTTTCTTTTTTTTTTATTATTTTTTTAAAGAAAATTGGAGATGTTGATGACACAATTGATGATGGATCCCCATAGCAGGAATCCACAAGTATACAAAATTATAGTATTCTGGTCAAGGCAACATCTCCGAAAACAAGAAAAATTCAAAAGCAAGAAAGGCGGGTGAGGAGGAAACAAGATAGAGGGAAAAGAAAATTTTCCCCACCCAAAAAACGTAGCCCAACTCCACTCCTCCTTAGGCTAGGACCTGCTAAGACTGGGCTTAGAATCCCCCCCGAACTTAATTTCTATTTTGTCCCAAAATTGAGGAACATACGAGAGGCTTGATGGGGAAGGGCAAATATCAAAGGACATAGCAGGCCCACCCCCGAAAGGGTGAAACTTGGGCCTCGGACTCAAGGTGAGTCGGGTGGAAATAACGAATGAGGGGGCTTCCGGGGATCGTGCCGGGTGGCGGCAAGTAGAGGTTTGAGACATTTTGTCCCACGTTGTTAAACGGTAGAATAATTGAGTGCAAGTCGGCGCTTGCATTGTGCCAGCTGACTCGCCATATCGGTTTGGAGGGCGACTTCCTCCAACATGTTGGAGATTTCCACAAGTGGGTCCATTTCATCCTCTTCGGGTTCCTCCACGTGAGAACTACCGGCTACTGGCGGTGCTCCAACAAAATGGCCCACTAGTGATGGCGGGCACGTCTACCGGCCTCCGTGGCGAGGCCATCTCGCTCGGCGTCACTTACAGTCAGGTAATCAAATGCGAGGAGCAGCGATCCACGCATTTGGCCTCTAATAAGGGTCTTAATTTGGCCGTTGATCGGGCAGTGACATAAACCAGTCATGATGATAATAGATCGGGGCGGCACTTAGCCCAGTCTGTTGGTGGTAGTGGGCGGGGCAAGCATAAATTTGAACACGGGCTTGGCGGGTGTTCAGAAGAAGAAACCTCCTCCATGGTGCGTGGACCCAAATGGTGGGTTGCGGTTTTAGGTCCACACGGGAAAGGCGATGGTGGCGTTAACCGCCTCGATAGGGATAGGGGATGGAGGTGGTGAGGTCGCCGGATTTTGGAGGAGGAGAAAACTGGCTGCTTGCCTTAAAAGGCTGGGAGATGATT